>OY728161.1:1677223918-1678473918 GCA_963277665.1 Viscum album | reverse complement strand
CCTTGTGGATAGACATCCTAAAGAGCTGGAAGGAGGGTACCCACGACCATATTCTCCTCACAAGTGGGAGGACATAGGGTCAGAAAGATGGCACCATTAGAGGAATGGGATTTGAGCGAAAGTGAATTCCCCTCAGTAGGCAAAGATAAGGAGAGAATGGCTGCACAAGTGGAGAAACATCCAAAAAATAGACCGCCCATAAGGTTCTCACGGATCCAGATGGCTCTAAAAAACGGTTCGAGAGGTGGCTGGGATGACACCAAGCCCGGAGGAACCTGCTGCATATATGGGACCAAGGGAAGGTAAGATGAGGCATACTCATCAAGGTGAGGGCCCACCGATGATGATCCTTGGCAAACAACCCGTGGAGCTACCAGGACAATATCAGAAACAACACTTTTAGTGGACTCCTGGAAGGCCACTAACTGGGGGCTGAGAGGAGAGATAAGAGGTTATGACCCCCAAGAAACTCTCAAAAGACATTGAGGTTTAAGATCACAGACTATAGGATGTCGATTCATGAACCGGCCTTCAAAATGGCCTTGAAGATTACAGACATGGCAGTACCTCGGGAACATTAGATAAAAGATGGCCTGCTTCCAAAACAACAAGCCGTGCACCCACAGGCAGAGGCTTTCTGGAGGAGGAAGGGAGAGGTCCATATCCATGGAGATGACTGCAACAGAGGACTCCTTGCACCATGTCGTACGATCCTCGACATAGAGGAAACCCCCAAGAGAATCACCATTGGATTTGAGGAAAGCCCCATTTTGAAAAAGGATTGGGAGACTCGGTAAACTGAGCCACACCACCACATCGGGACCCTATTTCCCTATGTGAATCTCCATCGACCAGGGCACCAGGTTGAAGCACCAGTGCCCTGCCATCTGCAGAGCTTTTCACCAAACCTTCACAAAATCCGATTCTGAGGCCAGAGCCACACAGAAGGAGTTACGGTGGATTCTTGATATCTGGGTAGGTGAGGAAATACCCCACGAATCTAGATTCATTATAATAAAAAACAAAAATAAATTATCTGATTCTTTGGGTAAACAAATAATGTAACAATAACCATGGTAAATTTGGATGATCATCATTTGGTAACTAATTTACGGATTGATTTCCTTGAAATAGTTCATATAGGAAGTTCCTATATTTTATTTTAAGTTTTAGAGTAGTTTATGTAGAGACCCGAAACTTGACGTACATGGACATTACATTACTTTTGTGGAATACTTAGAACATAACAAAAACACACACACAAGGATCGTAATAGTTTAGTGTCTTCGGAAACTCGGAATATAATATTCTAATCATGGTGAAAGATCTTCAACATCTCCCATAAAGAGATTCCTTTTTTTACCTAAAACCTTTCTTTATATCTTGGGGAAAAGAAAACATAAAAGGGTGGGCTCAAATTCTCAGTAAAGGTAAATAAAGGAAATATCAATCACATCATTTTCATAAGAACATATCATTTGGGAAATCTTAACCTGTAAAAGAGAGCATAATTTCATAACATGGGATAAATCATAGTATTGAAATGAAATCCCAATAATCATAACTTAAAACATGAAACATTGGGGCATACACAAATAGTTATATAGAATCATATCTTTTTAGTCAAGACTCATTGCCAAGACTATCTTAGTGGACAAATTCCATTTCTGAACTGAGTCACCCTCGTTTCAGTCCGGTTTCACTAAACCGGTATAACCTACCGTTCCAGCCATGTCTATCTCATGAGATATAAAATCATTACCCAATGCATTGGATGGAGATATTGGTCCCATCCATCTCATAATGATATCATTCTTATGTGTGCCACAAAATCATAAATCATACATCATTTCATAACCCTTGTAATAAAAATGGGAATCTTAAACATCGTGATATCATAAAAAAATTCATATAAGATAAAGGATTTCATAAATATAATTCCATCACAACATAATCAAATCAATGTAATAATAGGGATAGAAACAGAACCCTTTATTATCTTATATGGAAAATAATTTTGATAAAACACTTGAACTCCATTCTTGAGGAAAATATCCTTTCTACTTCAAAAATACTTTTCCTTTCTGAACGTGTCATAAAATTCGAATTTAAAAGAAGTTGATTAAAAATAAACTTGAAAACTTGTAATGGAAAATTCTTCGAAATAATTTTTTAAAAATCCATTCATGCCGTATAAGTTAAAAAAACATTCTTCTCGTACTTTTGTCGAAAAAGTCAAAAAGTACCTCGTACGAAAAACGACAAAATATTCCTTTCATATCCTTTACTAAAAACTCACCGAAGGGTAAAATTGGATTTAAAAAATTGTAGGTGGATGGAAATAATATTACATATTGAGGAAACATGGGTTTGGATTATAAAATACACCCCAGTAAATACCAAAGTATAAACAATCTCGGATAAAAATGAGATTCTGATATTTTCCCTTACCTTAGGTCCGATTTTCTTTGTATGTGTCCGAACCTCCTGTATAATGATTTAAATAATGTCATCTAATTATTACAGAATCATATTAATTGTTATGATATCATATATGGTTCACTCATGACTTTATATTACCAGTTCTATTGTAAATTCCATGTTAAAGAGCGTTTTGGGTAAAATTGTTTCATTTGTCGTCCGTGTTTTGACTTGTAATTATTCATATGATTACTTAGATCATGATTAATTAATTACAGAATATAAAACATAATTTATATATTCAGAATATACATATATATAATAAATCATTAAATGGAAAGACACACACCGTTCATGGAGACGTTAGGTCGTACGTACGCATGAACGCTGTTTTTGTTTCCTTATTGAGTTGAATGGAATTTAGTAGATGACATACATATATATACACATAAATCCAGTATCATTATTATGTCATATATTTCATGATTACTTATTATATATACTTTATAATCATTCATGAATGGTTAAAGTGGAGAATGAATCTCATCGCGTCGTGGAGATGGTAGTCTGTACGTACGCACAAGCGATGATATCGTTATCATGAACGTGGGACTGTATTGGAGTGTATGTATACTATTTCAGAGTCAATATAACTTTAAATTAATCATATATGGTTTTCATTTTCACCATTATACCAATCCAAGTACGGTGGTGGTGGAAAATAGATTACACCCCGGCGTGGAGACGGTATTTCGTACGTACGCACGCGCGGGGATTTCCGTTTTCCGTAGGATGGATAGAAGGTTAATTAGAGTTGTCTCATATTTATAATAACATATAATTATATAAGAAATACTGATGTTATTACTTTATTGTGAAACAACTAATGAAGAAGAATTTGAAGAAGAAAGAAATTGAAAAAGATCGGTAATGGATATTACCTCTTTTTGACGTGCCTTCACTTAACCTCCACTTAAAGAACTAAGGATTGTCTTTGAAGAAGACCAGGACCTCTAGGACGATACTAGGGAAGTGTAGAAGAGATTTTGGCTGGGGTTGGCTGAGATTGAATGCTCAAATTGGTGTGAGGAGGAGAGGGAGGAGGTGCCCTTTTATAAGGGAGGAGAGGGGTACCTTAGGAAAATCTCAAAATATTATTTTATATTAAGGTCAAATTCAGTTTATAATGTTTCGTAAGGGTCTTATTTCGAAGATAAAGTGGAAATGGGTCAAAATACTCTCATACAATAGGATTTAGACAATTTTAGTTTATTATTTTAACCTTATCAATTAGATTTAACTCTAAGTTAAATAATTTAACTTTTACCGTGTCTTTTTGTTTTCTTACACTATATGGTTAATAAACATACCATAAAAATCCAAACAAACACCAAGTTGTTTATTATTAATATATATATCATTATCTAAGTCATTTGGACGAACCGTATATTTTTAGGAATTAAATTACAATTAATAATATAATATTTGTTTTAAAAACTAATTTATGACAATTTTGACACTATTTGGTACAATATTTTTATGAAATTCATAACAGAATGATAAGTTCTAACAAAGTTACTTATATCAATAATAACATGTCATATTAACCTAGAAAATTAATTTATGTCATAAAAAGTCTCAAATTACATTTATTTCGGCATTTATAACATTAATTATGTCAATATTTCATTAATAAGACAATTACTGCATCATCTTTGTGTCGTAATAAATGATAATTATTTAATCCCTAAAAATTCTAAATAAATTCCTATGATGTATATAATTGTATTATAATTCTTGAGACTATTCATGTTCGAAGTTTCATGAAGTTTATCACTAAATTAAAATTATTATACTTATAAGATTTAAGAAAGTGACATGTTGTCACATTCTTTGGTTTTAATAATAATTAAATTATTTTCATGGAAAAAAGTCCATAAAATGAATCTAATCCGACCCTTAGGTTATATGGGTATACTTTTAGCCATCCAATAATATTTTTCCAACTATTAGGGTAATTTTATAATCTTATATTTACCTTTAATTACCCGATTTACCTTTAACTATAGTAAATAAAATTTACCGTAGTTACTATTCACAATGCCCAAAAATAAAAAGTAGCTTATTAACATAATTTGGACCCACTTATTCCAAATATGTAATCCATTTTTCAAAATTCAATACACAAAAGATGCAGAAAATAAATTAAAATTAATCTCGTTGTCGAAAGAAAACAGGTTTTTCTTTAAAACATTGCAAAAGATTGAATTGATTTAACCATCGAATTTAAGGTAAAATCAATGCTAATGACATACATTATATTAAATGGTAAAAATATATTCTATTTATACTTTAAAACCACTCAATATTATAATTTAACCACATAATATATTACGATGAAAAAAGTTGTTTTAATTAAAATATAGCGTGTTTTTACTATTCATTAAAATATGAAAGTTATCGGAAAAATATCAAAACGTTATCTAATGTAAATTTTTATATCCTGATTCAAAATAAGAATTTTATTTTGTCAAATTTAACTTATAAACATGTCAAAAACTAGATTTAATGTGGATGCGCAATCAAAAAGGGGAAAAACTACATTTTTTGAAAAATACTTATTTTACCTGAAAAATTTATTTTGTTCTTATACCATGTTCTAGAAATGTGTGAGATGAATAGTAATGTTATAAAATTCAAAATTTATTTAACACTATTCATAACGGCTAGTTCATGACAATATTAAAATAATATATCATTGTTTAGTAAAACTTGGTATTGCGTACAAGACACGCTATCGAGGAAGGTCGTGATTGCGTATACTGCAAGCTAATATAGTGTTGCGTATAGCGCAAGATAATATTGGTGTGTCGTACAATAGAAGATATGAATGAAATTAAGAAGAATGTATCTTATAAAATCTCGGGTTGTTACATTCTACCCCCTTAAAATTAATTTCGCCCTCAAAATTCATCGAGGTTATAAATCATTTACTATTCATAAAAACCCACATCGTAAAAAGAAATACCAAAACTAAACTTTAAAAAAATAAATTATGAAATATAACAGTTACCCAAATAAACTCATCACTGGGTTTCCATATAGGAGAAAATATGGACATGGAAGAGAAATCTAACCGTCATGTTCTGATGGAGAGTGGTAGAGAACATGGCTATGAAAAAACCAACAATCACAAAGATATTGATTTGTGGTGATCTAAGGTACCATATGATTCATCGGATATAAGGGAAGTAGGACAACATTTTTGGTTTTTCAAGATCATTTCCCTAAAGTTGATGAAATTGGAATTAGAATAAATACTTTTGTGATTTTGTTATAGTCTCAACGTTTGTCATTCTTTGGAAAATTTCCACTTCATCTCTTAAAGAAATGAAGTTGAATTTGTCATTCGTGATGTGTTAGCAGATCATGTGATAGAATGATGGGTCATTCCATCTGTCTCAAAAAAATACATAAGTCCATCTATAGTGAGATTAATCTTATATAGTTCCAAAAATGGACTTATACTTCATATATCATACTACTTAAAATAATAAAGCTAGTTTCTACTAAACAGGGACTTCTTGTAGGACAGTGGTTGGCGATAAAGGCTAGTCGCACTTCGGTTGTGGGTTCGATTCCCACGGCCTTGTCCAACGTGATGGGTTGTCGCCCACCCTGCAGTTTTTCCTTTTTCTAAAGCTATATTACAATAACATCCCATCAACAATATCAAAAAAAAAGTTTTATCCTTAAACAATACTAACTTATGTCCAACATAATCCATTCCAATCTTTAGGCTTATCCATAATACTGTTGTCAAATCACATATTATAGTGAAAATGATTACCAAAGAGTTCATATAACAAGCATGTTAATGCCATCGTTGATCCCCGTATATCATGAGATATGTCTTGTTGGTCACATTCAAAACATTCGAAGGCCTTAATAATGTATTCTCTTGAAAAATGAATACCCATTGAATCTTAGTGAAAACATTAATGCAGTTAAAATTTAACACTTTCCATATACCAAAATCCTCAAAATTCTATATACTCAAACCATGATATCACTTAGTCCTTATATCAATAATGAGCTCATGAATACTATCTAACATATTAGATTCTCTTTATACCTTCATTATGTGCATATCATCTGCTTTCCAAAAATATTTCAATCACTTTTCATGGTTATCGATTCCATAAAATTATTCAAAACATAAATATTCCAATATTCCACTATACTATATACAACATTATTCTGGAATCCCATTACCTAAACACTTAATCATTTCACCACATCGTTTTCATATTCAACATCGCCAATGGTGATCGCATGTGACTTCCCTTTGTCCTTTTCCTTAAGTGGTTGCTCACATCGATCATCTCTAACCCTTGGATTAGGGCATTTATTAGCATAATGTCCCATCTCCTTGCACTTGAAACATTGAAGTGTAGTAGGTTCATTCTGTGTATCCCGTCATTTGTTTGCATCATTATACATCTTCTTCCCATCATTGCGGCATTCAAATTCTCGATGACCTTCCTTTCCACATTTGAAACATTTACTTGTCCCTTTAAGACAATCTCCACCATGCTTCTTTCCACACTTTGAACATAAGGAAACATTCATCTTCTTTTCACCATTATTCTGAGATTTCCCCTTGAACTCCATCTTTCGTTTCTTGTAAAAACTACTAGATGGATAAGTAACACCAACTTCCATTTCTACCTTGATATCACAACGCATAATTTCTTCTTAGCTACTGAAGTCTCTTATAGCTAATGCCCTTCGAAGATTTGGTTTTAAGCCACTGAAGAATAGATCAACTTTACTTTCAGGTTGGATGATAAACCCAGATGCATACCTTGCAAGCCTTGTAAAATTCGCTTCGTATACACCAACAGATTCATCATCCTTTGCTATAGTTCAAGAAACTCATTCTAAATCTTTGTTCGAAGAATACGAGGGAAGTACTTATTGAAAAATAAGTTCTTGAACTCGTCCCATTCCATGGACTCAATTTCATCTCTTTGCCTCATATTCTTGATAAGATTCCACCATTGATCAGCTTCACCTTCCAAATGATATACTGCTAATATGACTTTATCATGTTCATGACATTGAAGAACTGAAAATATCTTTTCAGTGGTACTGATCCATTGTTCAGCAACAAGTGGATCAGAAGACCCACTGAAAGAAGGTGGGCGTTGCCTCATGAAGGACTCAATAGAATATTGTTCCCTTCTCTGCTCATTTTGAAGTCCAGAATGATTCATATCTTTTGTAAGTATAGAAATAAGATTTTTCACTCCATCTCCCATAACATTTGTTTGTTCAGGAGGACTATCATTGCATTGTCCATTGCATTGATCAACACGGTTCCTTCGGGTTCCAGCCATCGTCTAAAACCCAAAAAGAATAGTGTGAGAGGAAAAAATCATGCTAGGGAAATCAACATAATAAAGGGGGATTATCCTCAATATCTAACATCTTAGGTTAAATTCTATGATCGTTACCGTAGTTCTAGGACTGTATCCTATATGTATACTTATCCTTAGGGACATCCCCAGACATGCCTTAGAAATATCTCTAGGGATCTCACTAACGTTTTCGCATCCTTGTTTCCAATGGTTGACTAAACCTTTCCTCTGATACCAACTGTAGTGACCCGAAGCTTGACGTACATGGACATTACATTACTTTTGCGGAATAATTAGTACATAAAAACACACACACACAAGGATCGTAATAGTTTAGTGTCTTTGGAAACTCGGAATATAATCTTCTAATCGTGGTGAAAGATCTTCAACATCTCCCATAAAGATCTTACTTTTTTTTACATAAAACCTTTCTTTATATCCTGGGGAAAAGAAAACATAAAAGGGTGAGCTCAAATGCTCAGTAAGGGTAAAAAAAAGAAATATCAATCAAATCATTTTCATAAGATCATATCATTTTGGAAATCTTAACCTGTAAAAGAGAGCATAATTTCACAACATGGGATAAATCATAGTAGTGAAATAAAATCCCAATAATCATAAATTAAAACATGAAACTTTGTGGCATACACACATAATCATAGAGAATCATATCTTATTAGTCAAGACTCATTGTCAAGACTATCTTAGTGGACAAAGTCCATTTCTGAACCGAGTCACCCTCGTTTCAATCCTGTTTCACTGAACCGGTATAACCTACCATTCCAGCCATGTCTATCTAATGAGATATAAAATCTTTACCCAATGCATTGGAGGGAGATATAGGTCCCACCCATCTCATAATGATACCATTCTTATGTGTGCCACAAAATCATAAATCATAAATCATTTCATAACCCTTGTAATAAAAATGGGAATCTTAAACATTGTGACATCATAAAACAATTCATATAAGAGAAAGGAATTCATAAATATAATTCCATCACAAAATAATAAAATCAATGTAATAATAGGGATAGAAACAGAACCCTTTATTATCTTATATAGAAAATAATTTTGATAAAACACTTGAACTCCATTCTTGAGGAAAATATCCTTTCTACTTCAAAAATACTTTTCCTTTCTTAACATGTCATACAATTCTAAACTAAAATAAGTTGATTAAAAATAAAATTGAAAAAATGTAAAGGAATATTCTTGGGAATAATGTTTTAAAAATCCATTCATTCCATATAAGTTTAAAAAACATTCTTCTCGTACTTTTTTCGGAAAAGTCAAAAAGTACCTCGTACGAAAAACGACAAAAGATTCCTTTCATATCCTTTACTAAAAACTCACCGAAGGGTAAAATTGGATTAAAAAAATTGTAGGTGGATGAAAATAATATTACATATTGAGGAAACATGGATTTCTATGATAAAATACACCCCAGTAAATACCAAAGTATAAACAATCTCGGATAAAAATGAGATTGTGATATTTTACCTTACCTTAGGTCCGATTTGCTTCGTAAGTGTCCGAACCTCCTGTATAATGATTTAAATAATGTCATTGACTTATTACAGAATCATATTAATTTTTATGATATCATATATGGTTCACTTATTACTTTATATTACCCGTTCTTTTGTAAATTCCGTGTTAAAGAGCGTTTTGGGTAAAATTGTTTCATTTGTCGTCCGTGTTTTGACTTGTAATTATTCATATGATTAATTAGATCATGATTACATAATTCCAGAATATAAAAAATGATTTATATATTCATAATATACATATATATAATAAATCAGTAAATGGAAAGAAATAAACCGTTCATGGAGACGGTACGCCGTACGTACGCATGAATACTGTTTTTGTTTCCTTATTGAGTTGAATGGAATTAAGTAGATGACATAAATATATATACACATTAATCCAATATCATTATTATGTCATATATTTCATTATTACTTATTATATATACTTTATAATCATTTATGAATGGATAAAGTGGAGAATGAATCTCATCGCGTCGGGGAGACGGTAGTCCCTACGTACGCACGAGCGATGATATCTTTTCATGATTGTGGGACTGTATTGGAGTATATGTATACTATTTCAGAATAAATATCACTTTAAATTAATCATATATAGTTATTATTTACACCATTATACCCATCCAAGTAAGGTGGTGGTGGAAAATTGATTACACCACGGCGTGGAGACGGTATTCCGTACGTACGCACGCGCGGTGATTTCCTTTTTCCGTAGGATGGATAGAAGGTTAATTAGAGTTGTTTCATATTTATAATAACATATCAGTATATAAGAAATACTGATGTTATTACTTTATCATCAAACAACTAAAGAAGAAGAAGTTGAAGAATAAATAAATTGAAAAAGATCGGTAATGGATATTACCTCTTTTTGACGCGCCTTTACTTAACCTCCACTTAAAGAACTAAGGATGGTCTTTGAAGAAGACCAGGACCTCTAGGATGATACTAGGGAAGAGGAGAAGAGATTTTGGTAGGGGTTAGATGATCTTGAATGCTCAAATTTGTGTGAGGAGGAGTGGGAGGATGTGCCCTTTTATAAGGGAGGAGAGGGGCACCTTAGGAAAATCGCAAAATATTATTTTATATTAAGGTCAAATTCTGTTTATAATGGTTCCAAAGGGTCTTATTTCAAAGATAAAGTGGGGGTGGGTCGAAATAATCTCATACAATACAATTTAGACAAGTTTAGGTTATTATTGTAACCTTATCAATTAGATTTAACTCTATGTTAAATAATTTAACTTTTACCATGTCTTTTTGTTTTCTTACACTATATGGTTAATAAACATACCATAACAAGACAAACGAACCCCAGGTTGTTTATTATTAATTTATCTATCCTTATCTAAGTCATTTGGACCAACCATAGATTTTTAGCAATTAAATAACAATTAATAATATAATATTTGTTTTAAAAACTAATTTATTTCAATTTTGACACTATTTGGTACATGATTTTTATGAAATTTATAACAGAATGATTATTTCGAACCAAGTTAATTATATCAACAATAACATGTCATATTAACCTATAAAATTAATGTAAGTCATAAAAAGTCTCAAATTAAATTTATTTGTGCATTTATAACATCAATTATGTCAATATTTCATTAATAATACAATTACTGCATCATCTTTGTGTCATAATAAATGATAATTATTTAATCCATAAAAATTCTAAATAAATTCCTATGATGTAGATAATTGTATTATCTTTCTGGATACTATTCATGTTCGAGGTTTCATGAAGTTTATCACTAAAGTAAAATTATTATACTTATAAGATTTAAGAAAGTGACATGTTGTCACATTCTTTGGTTTTAATAATAATTAAATTATTTTCCTGGAAAAAAGTCCCTTAAATTAATCTAATCCTACCCTTAGGTTATATGGGTATAATTTTAGCAATCCAATAGGATATTTCCAAGTGTTATGGTAATTTTATAATCTTATATTTACCCTTAATTACCCGATTTACCTTTAACAATAGTAAATAAAATTTACCGTAGTTACTATTCACAAAGCCCAAAAATAAAAAGTAGCTCATTAACATAATTTGAAACCACTGATTTAAAATATGGAATCCATTTTTTCAAATTCAATACACAAAAGATGAAGAAATTAAGTTAATATTAATCCCGTTGTCGAAAGAAAACGGGTTTTTCTTTAAAACATTGCAAAAGATTGAATGGATTTAACCTATGAATTTAAGGTAAAATCAATACTAATGACATACATTATAGTAACTGGTAAAAATATATTCTATTTATACTTTAAAACCATTCAATATTATAATTTAACCACATAAGATATTACGATGAAAAAACTTGTTTTTAATTAAAATATTGCGTGTTTTTACTATTCATTAAAATATGAAAGTTATCGGAAAAATATCAAAACTTTATCTAATGTAAATTTTTATATCATGATTCAAAATAAAAATTTTATTTTGTAAAATTCAACTTATAAACATGTCAAAAACTATATTTAAATTGGGTGCGCCATCAAAAGGCGGAAAAACTGCATTTTTTGAAAAATACTTATTTTACCCGAAATATTTATTTTTTTCTTATACCATGTTCTAGAAATGTGTAAGATGAATAATAATGTTATAAAATTCAAAATTTAGTTAACACTATTCATAACGGCTAGTTCATAACAATATTATAATAATATATCGTTTTTTAGTAAAACCCGGTATTGCGTAAAAGACACGCTATCGAGGAAGGTCGCGATTGCGTATACTGCAAGATAATACAGTGTTGCATATAGCGCAAGATAATCTTGGTGTGTCGTACAATAGAAGATATGAATGAAATTAAAAAGAATGTATCTTATAAAATCTCGGGATGTTATAGTTTACATTGATATAAATAATTTAGAATTCTCATAAGGAAGGAAATGATTTACAAGGAATAGTGGGACTGGTAATGAAAGGTATTTTATTTAAATTTAACATTCATAAGGAAGGTATTTTGTGATTTATTAAATTGTTGATTGTGATAGCTATATCATATTTGGAAAATGAATTATTGATAGAATATCACAACAACCCCTTTTCTATTCATCTTCATAGAACTATAATAAGTAGATTCCCAAGAGAATTTTACTATTGGTATTGAGTGAAGAAAGTCTATGTATAAGTTATAAGGAAATTTTATTCTTTTCATGTAGCTAAATATGAAAGAAAATGATTTCATGATATGATTTATATTTTTCTAGTGATAGAGTGGAAATAGGAAAATATATCCATTGATTTCATGGTGGGATTACCAAATACATCTCAATGTAATAATTCCATTTGGGTTATTTTTAATAGACTATCTAAACACACACAATTTATTCCCCAAACAAATATCATGTCCCTAAATAAAATTTTGAGACTATAACTCAAGGACATATGCAGGTTACATAGAGTCCTGCTATCCACTTTATTGAATCAAAATCATAGGTTTACATCTAATATCATGAATATTCATCATATGTAATCTAGTATTGAATAAAATTTCTATATAACTATAAATCAACAATGTGATGGATATATTTTTCAAATATAATAGTCCGTGGAAAAAAATGATTCCCCATTTTTTAGTGGATTACATGAAATATTGGGATTATAATTGTTCGTTAGTTTATAATTCATCTATTAATAGTTTTCATTTTAGTGTGAATTTTGACCCTTTGAAGGATTATATGGGAAGCAGTTTTAGAATAAATATTTTTGGGAAAATTTAATTGAGAGGATGTTTTATTATAGAATTTTGAGATTTCCATATGTAAATATTACATATTTTTAGAGTAATATTAAATATATTTCACAAATACAATCCTAAGGACCACAAAGTTTATGTATATTTGGAAAATAGATACAATATATAGTTATTTCATGAATTAACTTAATCATCTCGAACAAATGATCTCCCCATTTAGTACTCTTCATAAACATACCCAACAAATAATTATAATTCATAACTTGGGGATAAGATAACAAGAATTCATGATCTCATATTTTTGGTTAGGGTAATCATTGGAGACATCCATCATTTATTATATGAAATCATAAGAATAAAAAAGTGTATGAGATCGATACCATAACATACAACCATCATACCAAATTATCTAATGATTATATTCATGATTCACAGAGTTATAATTATTCATTTCAATAGGAATGAATAATAATAGTGAGGGATCATCATAAATCAATCAAGCACCATAATTAATTGTATTATAATTGTGGAACTACTGTAATTATAATAACTATTTTATATGTTAAGGTTAACTACTAGTAGCATCAAATCATAACATATCATGAACCAAAACATGTGTCCCATTGTTGATCAAGAACATAAACTTACATCCCAAATTAGATAATGAAAATTGAATTGTTTCCTATAGTGTATCATGCACATAGATTTTTTTCCCTTATTAATTGATAATATTGTTATATTCAATTAAAATACAACCAAATGGAAAAATATTCACATTTCGAATATCATTAGATTTATTGATGGGCATATAATGGTATTTATAAATTTTTAAATAGAATATATCCCTTATCTCATGGTTTTAATCACTAATATACATTTTTTAACATTGATTGTGATAAACAAATTTCAAAATAAAATGGTAATAATTTTATGTATATGATGACAATAGTCACTAATCGATAAGGGATGCTATTTTATAAAATTTTTCATTATAATATTCTTATTTAATTATTATTAATATTTTGAAATAATTTAATATAATATTAATGAACATCAAATATCATTATTTTCATTTTAGAGTATTCATTAATTTAAACATAAAATTCTTCTAGACAATAATAAATTTCACATAATGTTCATTTAAAAAGAAATGATAAATCATTATTAAATATAAATTATTTATTTAAACTAAACTATTATGAAATAAATTACTTTTATAGTTATCAATGTCATTTATAATAATTTTTCCACAATTTGAACAAGTGTTGTGTTAGGGTTGTATAAGAATTTAATGTAGCTATAAATTCTCAAAATATTAAAAATTAATTTAAGTAATGAAAATAAAATTTTTATGCTAAATATAGACTTTAACTTTGGTTCACCACTTATTTTTATCCCTCATCAACACTAATTATATATTTAAATGAAAGAGAGTTACATTTATTTTTTTTATTTAAATAAATTATTACAAAGGTCCCTATTATTGAAAAGTTTTCCATAAACAATTGAACATTGATAATATGATGAAAATGTTATAATCCCAATCATCCAATAAATGTTATGATAAAAAATTTTTTCATTGTCATCTATTTTTTTAATGTTATCTAAATTTAACATTTTACCATGGCCGAAATTTTTTACTATTTTCGAAATCATTAGGGAAAACATTATCTAGACCATAATACCTAATGAATATTAGTTATGATAAGAAACGGTAACCATTTTATTAAATTAAATTCGAGATGTGGAATAATTTAATATAAAAATGTTCTTTTAGAATGGGTTGAAAAATAGTTTTTTAATGAAACAAATTTTTTATGCATAAGATGATCGTACATTAACTCTATGAATAATAAATATCATTATGTGAACTTTAGTTAACAGACATATAAATAGTGTATATATTTCATTTCAATAATTTTTTACTAACAATTATTTTATTTAATTTTAATGGGGAAACATTATGGACTTATAAAATATTTTTTGAAAAATGCTAATTTATGCTAAAAAATATACTAACTCCAATACATTTTAGAGGGATAAATCAAATATAATTTATTAAATTACATATAAAACTATACTTAATACAAAAATGAAATGAAATTTAAAAAATAATGGGACTTTAAAATAAATTAAATTATTAATAATAAATTAAAATTTTATTGAAATAGTTATTCTAATAAAATCACTCCATGATCACTGTTTTCAGAAAAATAAAAAAATTCATCAATTTTTTTAAAATGATTATTTAAAAATTAAAATTTATTCTTAACAACATAAAATCTTTAAATTATTAGAATTTAAATATATTACATTCTAACAAAAAAGTAATAAAAAAATTTTGGTTGAAAATTATATTATTGAGTTTTGTAAATAATTCACTAAAAATTGAGTCCGAATTTACTAATATATTATGTTCATCTAAAATATTTATATATGATTTTAGAATTATTTTATTTATATTTAAACAAAAAAATTATCATCTATATTTTAATCGTTATACTTAAATAGTGTAGCACTATTTTTTAGGTACAATGTTCAGAGTCATATACGACATGGAACATAATATTCTACTTTTATTCCTAATTTGTCATAGTCTCTCTACTATCAATTAGTAACCTCATTCCCATTGGAAATTTCTATGAAATGTCAAGGGTCTTATGTAACAACCCGACCCACAAGGGTCCACCATGATGAAATATGAGTAGGCCACCACCACCTCAACACCACCTCTATATGTCAGGGTCACACAACAAATGATGAAAAGAAATTACTAAAATGGGTGGTATTTTCCTAAAGTACATGTATGCATGCACCAAAAAATATCAATGTATAAGTGTAGATTAATAATAATATAACATAGTAACATCTTGGGAAAATACCATTAATTTAATAACATATTTGGAATACAAAATATGATGAGCATATTATTTAAAAAAGAAAACGGAAACTACACGCCAAACCAGAAATGTTATCCCACCATGAAAACAACTAGAATGATTAAATACTATGAAATCCACACTCTGAATCTCCAAGACCTGACCACCATACAATGTGTAATAACACCAGTATCCACATTCTCCTCTGAAATCACTATACAACTGTCCATTTTCTGCATAAGAAATGACATATATAGAAAAATCCCATGTCGTGATGAGTATATACAAGCATTGCATTACACCCTAAATATAGATAAGGGAGAAATAAAAGTCACAATATAATTATTCACCCAAATCAAAAACAAAATGAAAAAAATACATATATATAAATAAATAAATATATACTCCCAATAATGAAACCCATTACAGAGATAAATTGGATCTCCGTCTCATAGACCATCCCAGGATAATTTGTCACCATCCAACCCGGATTGACCATGGGCCGGTCACCTGAGCTAGTGTGTGACATATCCCGAGGGGGTTCCTACTTCCCATGGGATGTCAACCAGTCCTGGGCATTAAAATTTAACCATTGGGAATGATTTGGCCCCTGAAAAAAGATATCCAACATAGTAAAGAATGACAAAAAAAATAAAAACTAGAAGCAAAAGGAAAATAAAACCACACATACCTCCATGAGACCTTCTAGGTCACCACACTAGTAAAGAATAAACTTTATCCAATAATGATAAAATTGGTCAGGAGAACTAGAGTAAAGGGAACCTGAAAATAAAATAATAATATCATCACGATCATTAAAAATCATAGTAGGGTTTCCAAGATAAACCACAGAATTCATGAATCTCCCTTCCCAAAATAATCTGATGAAAAATGTTTGAAATATAATTACAATGTAGGGTTTTGTGATTTTGAAATAAGGAACATGTTTTTTCAAATTTATAAATCCAAAAAATACATAAAACATTTCTAAAACGAAGATCTATTTGTAAACTAAATCCAAAAAAAGTGATAATAAAGTTGTGAAAAAGTAAAATTAGGAAACTATGGGATCAAGAAATAGAGAATTACAATGAAATTTAAAAAAGATGTTTAAATAATTATGTAACCTTGGGTGATCCTAAACATCCCTAGACGACCATTGAATATACTCGATTTGGAACTATGTGCTATCGTATTGTGAAACTCCTTAGTATATAACCGACTAGCCTGCCTAAAACTGACCAAAACCAGTAGAAAAGACTGTATATCCTAACAATAAATTGTAGGCTTACCAGTTCATCTAATTAGGTATGATTAGAAACCACCACTTGATCATCTAAAAGAAGACTAGGAACCCAGGGTTGTAATAGAAATGATTTTTATGTAGGAGGACATCACACGTGTGACCCGCCTTACCATGTCGTCAACGCACTTTCCAACCCCATATGTGAACACTCTATACGATAACCCATCAAAGGGCATCCCCTACAGAGGTTCCACAAAAATATATACACATACTTACCTATATCATATAATCAAAGGTTCCAACTAGTACGTCATTATATAATATAATCAAAACAATTTGATAGTTTTTTTATAAAATATTAATGTTGTTAAATGGGAACACAGTAAACCAAAAACCATCATTAAAATGGATCCACACAAACATTTCACTAAAGTTGAAAGTTCCAAATGCGCCTTCCCCTCTACTTAACTATAATCTTTACCAATAAATCACACAAACACCATTTTGTATTTCAAAACCCAAATTGGCCCTTACGTTCCAAAATGCACCCAAAATCATTTCGCAACTACCAAAAAAGACTTTATCATTATCTATCTCAGATAAAAACACATTTAAAAGCCAATGGGTCATGTTTTGATGAGCACATATAAAGCCATCCTTAGATAATTCCCATAGGGAAAAACATTATTTGAAAACCAAAAATCATTTAAGACATCATGGATTAAATAGAAACCCATTTTTCAAGTACCAGCTTCATTTGTAATCACACCCAATGGTATAGAGAAAACCCAATATAACATTTGAAAAACATTTCCAAAAAATCATCACATGATTTAGAAACTATACCCGACCATCCACTTCATTTGTAAAATAAAAAACCACCCCAAAGACACCATAAAATCACTTTTCTATGCATTTTAACACACTCACAAGCTATATAATTATTCAATCCAAATTAACTAACCAAAAAATATCATAAAAACAATCATAAATATAAAAAATTCATAAAAGGCCTCTATATAATTTAAAAGTGAAAAAATATTTTCAATATGCATCCTACATAGCTCAAACATAGGCTATTACCACAAATGAAAATTGAAACATATTTTTAATAAATTTTTGAAAAAAGAAAATGCCATTCACATTATAATATAGATATATCAGAGGATCAATTCATATTTTAAAAAAATTCAATCCATTAATTTGAATCTAATGAAAAAAAATCAGAATGGCCACATATATGAATTAAAATAAAACACACTAAATGCACCAATACAAAGGCTTAACTGAAGAGCCACATCAAAATCCATTTGTAAGAAAAATATAAAGACATATAAATGACATACATGTCTAATTAGTAATATTGAAATTATTCAATTCAAATAATAAAATAAAAATAATAATAATTGAAAGAACCAAGTGCCACAAAAATTCATCAAAAATGAAAAATTATGGATTTCCTTCCTCAATCCAAGTGCGGACGCGAAGAAAATCTAACAGATTGTAGAAAAATATCTCATGGACTATTTTCACAACCAAAAAATGAAAAAAACAATGGAAACACAACACATATTGTTAATATTTGGAAAAATTTAATTAAAACAACAAATATTGAATGCAAGGAAAAAAATATACCAGAAGAGGGGGTTCAACATGCATAAGGGAGTTGGAGCAGGGGGTTCAGCACAGACAAGGGGAAGGTGGCAGGAGCAGGGAATAGCTTCCACTAGAGCAAGTCGGATGGGGTTTGGAGTTGGGTATCTATGTCACTGAATAAATGAATAGAAGAACGAGAGTCAGTTGGCATGATAAGGGGAGGTTAGCTACTGGTCAGAGTGGTGAGAGGTGAGACCAGAGAGCTTATGGTTTTAGAATGGAGGGGTGATGGAGGTTGGATGGAGGTGGTGTCTAATGGGTGGGGGTACAAATGAGCAAGGTGGGGAATTAGTGCGGATTTTGAGGGAGTGTATTGAGGGGGGAAGAGTAGGGAGGGTGTTCGTTGTGGACGAGCAAGGGAGTGTGGCAGGCAGAGGGGTGAGGGTTGGTTGTCGCGCAAAATGCATAGGAGAGAAAAGGGGCAGGGATGGAAGTCATGCACGTAGGGGATGGGGATGGGTGCTGTTAGGATAAGGTAAAAGAAAAAATTTTATAATAATAATAATAATACCATTAATATGATAATATTTTTTTAAAAAAATTATAATAATCATCAAATTAATAATAATAATAATAATACAAAAACAATATTAATGAAATTTATAATAATATCAGTAATTATATATTCATAACAATATCCTTAATTTCCTTATTGATAATAATAATATATTGATTCTAAAAATAACCTTATTAACAATAATAATAATAACACCAAAAAATGTAATATTTATAATCAAAATTTTATTTATTTGATTTTAAATATTAACGAAATTGGATATTTTTCTAAAAACTAATAAAATGATAATTAAGTCTCTCTTTTTGTGGTTATAAATACTAAATAATATATTCATTACTAATTATATCAACAAAAATAACAATTTTTATATTTATAACAATAATAAAAATAACACATTATTATTAAAAAGATTATTATTTACACAATAACCTCTTTATTATCATGATTTAAACATTTGGATAATTTTATTTACATAAAACGTTATTTATTTTTAACTTTAGTCCTTTTCGCAGCACTCGGGCCGACCACGCGGCCACTTCCCACCACGCAGTAACCGCGTACTGATCTGAAACTCACTAAAATTATTAGACAACCAAAATTTAAGTCAAGTTCTCAACTCACACCTTGATGAGGTTTCCAATGCCATGAAATTATAAAATAAAATAAATTTAACAGTTGGGGTGTGGAAATTATCCCCACAAGAGACACTTTCTACCCCTAGAAAGTCACCTAATAGAACAATAGATTGATTTTGAATCCATGCCCAATTTAAACTGAAAGAAAGAATAATACAAGAGAATGAGAGAACATGAGAGGGTTCTCCCCTACACAAGAACTCAACAAGCACCTAAATTTAACACCCAAGCATACCACCCTTGGTAGAGGGAATTTCGTGAACTCCCACTGACCCAAACTAATTTCAATAGCATGGGTGAATCAACACCTCTACTAAAACATGGTACTCTGGACCATGAATAGAAACCCTTTACCCGAAATAAAGACAACCTCTAAGAAGAACTTATCCATAGAAGTGAAACCAAACATAAAGAAAAAAATAGATTCCTATACATGATCATACATCTCCAGTAGAAAACAGCTAAACTTAGATCATCCCATAAAAGGTCTTAACAGACTTTACAAAAAATTCACAATTTAGAAAACCACATCCACACAAACAATACTACTTGGATTATAATAGAATGATCCCACCACAACTTCACAATGAAACAATGAACATACAGAAATGTAAAACCTTTAACAGTATAAAAACAAGAATAAAAAGCCATTAAATGTTTCACTGCCAACACAGAACACAAAACATGGAAAATGGAATCACACACGAAGTAACTCTAGACTGAGCTCGAGATTCACCCCAAGACTTGTGGTTGGAGATCTGATGGATGAATCATGTCCACCTTCACAGCCAGGCATTGGAATCCTACGGTCATAGGATCATCATTAGGAGACACATCTTTCCAAACATTTCTAGATAACCCAGACAGCCGAAATGATGAAACGTCTTTAGAGGGGTGCGATATGATGGATTTTTGTTCCATAAACGTCTACACAGATGAAACACCATTGAACAGTCTAATGAATTAGAAGCCAAAACACATGTAGAGTACTCTTAATAAATGGGTCCTTTTTTTTCACCCTACTCTCTATATGGGGAACCTTCACGAGAAACTAGATATGATATATTTCCAACCATCTACAGTCTGGAGACCAACTCAGCAAAGAATGCATCATCGACTATCTTCATGAAAAAATGGTCCCTAAAAGGGAATAATCGCCCCATGACCTCTAGATGAAGACCCACAATGAAAAGAGAAGTCTTCATCAAATCCTGTGATGCAACCTCTTTAGAAAAGAACACAAGTTCCATCAAAATATCAATATATGTCTTCACCATCAATTGACCTTATTAAATGCGCATACGTTATTCATTTTCTTAGTCTTCACCTCTTCACGTATGAACCATCTGATGAAAATATTTTTAAAGACATCTTGCCTCACCCCAACATGCATTGATGGCAGAGTGAACAACTCCCATTCATGCATTGAGGGACCTTCGAACAGACCCAAAATGAAATTCACTCAGACGTCTTTAGGAGATACCAATATCTTGCAGTTATGCTCGACCTTTTCAAGACACTCTACTACCTCTAATAAACCCTAATCACCATGATATATGGGAAACATCAGAGAAGGGAAAAAATGGGCATGACTTATTTGAAACATTGGGGACCTTTCTAGGTGTAATTTTCTAAACAACATATAAAACATAGTGCCAAAACCAATTTGAAGCCGATGCAACATCAATGAAAGTGATTTCATCCAATTAAAGATGTCTCAAAAACCAAACAAATATAAACACTAACAAAAAAAATCTATTTCAAAAAACAACATTAAGAAAACTTGTTCAAAAATTTAATTTCAAATAAACTCTCATTACATTCAATGAACTGACCCAAATGTGTTCATAGATTTTATTTTTTCACAAATTTCGAACAATTACCAAATTTTCAAGCCAAAACATTTCCCTTTAAAATAATTTATACCAACATCAAAACCATTTAAAAAGAATAATCATCATTTCCAAAGCCCCTGTTTCATTTTCAAAACCACACATACACAAAACAAAAATATGAAAAAACACCACTTACACCAAACTACCAGAAAGAGGGAATGTTGTCTCTGTCCAACTCGGTGACATGGTAGTGATCCGTTCCCTAAGTAGGAAAAAAACTAAGAGGAACTTTCACCAGACACTTAAATATCACATGGGTCACTAATCCATCTGAGATCACATCAACACAATATCTTTCATCCATTTCCATCTCTCAATCTAAAACAAACCCGAATAGGATAAAGATTCATTTCCCGGAGTACCTTTGGCTACTCGAGGTCCAAAACAAGAAAGGGTTTATGACATCCCTCCCATACTTACCTTTTGTGCCACTATATTCCTAATCACCACCTAACATACACCCCAAATAAAAAGGCCCACCTCTAATACAATTTTTCATGAACCATCCCCACTCAACCATGGGTTGGTCACCCGATCCGATTTGTGACTTGTCACGACGGGCATTCTGGATCCCCCTGGGATGGAAACCAGTGTCAAGAATCAAAATTTAATTGATAGTAACTATTTTTACCATAAAAAATAACAAACTAAATAATTTCTAATGATAAAACAAAAATCTAGAAGAATAATGAAAATAAAACCACAGACAACTCTATGTGACCTTCCAGGTCCCCACCAAACAAAAGAACAACCTTTATCCAATAATGAGAAACTCAGTCAGGATAACATGGGCAATGGAAACCTGGATCTAAAATCATAAAATAGGTGTGAAAATTAAAATACTAAGTATGGTTGCAAAGATAAACCACCAAATCCAATAATATCCCATCCAAAAACAATCTGATGTCACAAGTTTGAAATACATCTAGAAAATAGGGTTTTCAAATTATTAAATAGGAAACTATTTTTTACAATTTAAAAATCCAACACAACGATAAAAATCTTCCAAAACCAACTTTCATTTGTAAAGGAAAACCTAAACACGTGATACAAAATGTAACGACCCAAAATTTTATTAATGAATATTAAACTTGATCTTTTAAAATGTCTTATTATATAAAATGGTTATATAACATGTTCAATTCAATGGACTTATGATTTTGGGTTTCAAGATTCCATTAATATTTTTCAGTATTTCTAATCTATCTGTTGAACACTGATCACATGCTTAGTATTAATATAGGGATTCAAAAAATCAAATTTACTCTAACAAAGGAATCAATGACATCATCTTGTAAATCTAATCTATACGAAGCAAATTTTTCAGAGATCAGAAAGGATGGGGCGTCATTAGGTTTCAATATTAACCAATCCCAATCTGAGATTCAACACATTATGTTTAAATGGAACCTCCTATGGGAGAAGTAGATGTTGAAAGTAAATAACACCCGAGTGATGCTATCCAATCCACCCCAAGAGTATCTCACCATCACACACCTTAACCTTATGTAATATGTGAGAGTTATAAGGGGTTATGTAACAATATCGTAGAACTATAATTATGTGCATTATTATTGTATAATATAAAGAATATATATTCTTTTTTTATTGTTACTTTGTAAAATGTTTTTAAAAGAAGAAATAGTTTTCTAGTTAATATTCAACTAAGAATTCTATTTTTATGAATTAATGGATTTTTTAATTAAATAAAGTTTTAATAAAATATTATTACTTAATAAATTTTTTTTAAATATAAATGATTGTATAATTTTTATGAATACAATTTTAATTTTTATTATGTTTTGAAAGCTGTTTTTGTGAAAACCAATGAATTTTTAATAAATGTCTGTTCATATTTTAAATGTAAAAATTCAAATAATTAGAAAATTATTTAGATAAAATTAATAATATTTTTGAATCCAGATGTCTAAATTATCCAATGTGGAATTTTTCATAATTTTATGAGACAATTGAATGTCTGGGTAAAAATTAAATATCGTTAAAATATATAATTTGTTTTATGAAATCATAATGACCCAATTGTTATGTAATAAAAAAAATAAAAAGTTGTTTCAGCCAATATATGTTTTATCTTTAAAATAATATGATTTTTTATTTTCTTTATTAATTTTATGGTCCCTTAGAGGACCCTCCAAGACTTATAAAACATTTTAACTTTTAAAATAATTTCACTGAGAGTGTGACTCACCTCTACATAAGAAAAGAAAATATTTTAAAAGTTTTGGCCATTTTCCTAATAAAATAGTTTTTCCACTCCCCTTTGTCAAAAACCATGGGCAAAAACCATTGGATGGATTGTGTTTTTGATATGTTTAATGTGTGATGCCCAAAACCTAAATAATAAAGAATTTCCCCTCTTTTCATATAAAAAACCACAAGGTTCCCACTTTTATTCACTTAATACCCTTGTATCATGTTGCAACTATATTATCCTATCAATAACATTCTCCCAAGGGCTCCTAATCACTCAAAAATCATATCTCAGGCCTCTTTCAATCCATTGAGATCACACATTCATGTAAGTGATTTCTTCCTTTCTCATTTTTTGTCCATCTTTCCTTTTGTTTCTATACCCTTGTATTTTCAATACCAAATATTTGTGTATGATTTTTCCCATCCTCTATACTGACCTCCTTATGTTTGGATGATGAGATACCCTTTTCTCTCATTAATTCCTCTAATTTACACCCTTTATCATTCTTAAATTCTATATGGGATCTCTCTCCCCTCATTTACATTCAAGAACTTGTTTTATATTATGCATCCAAATTCCATTACATATGTTGGGAGATGTATCTATATTACCCATTTACAATTTATTTCAGGTACATATGATGAGTTACCCATTTCTCTCTCATCAACAATTTTTTATGAATTTATACGTCACGTCGTTTTGCTTCCTAAATTACACCACGATTCTCCAAGCTAAACTCCTTGTGTAGTGAATACCATGCCTATTTATTTATCAAGGGTATTCACATTTATGCACAGTTACCTATTGATTAAATAGTTTCATGTATATATTCCACATTCCTTTTTCATGGAATAAATGATGATGTTGAATAAGTCCATGTTTAATGATCCATTGGCACACTTATGCATGAAATAAAAAAATTAAGAAGGGTGCTCTTGAATATTTCTCCAATGCATAAGTTGAAGATCAGTGTCATGATATTTTAGGTGAAATGAGGATTAACAAATTTAAATTCATGTTCAATTAGGGTTTACTCAGGATCCATCTACAATTATCCGTGGAAGATGCTAATATCATGTTAAATGTTGTTTCCACATTTCCAAGCTATGATAATTTTGTTATATCATGAATTTATATTAATGTTTCTCTTATGATATGTTGATAGGATTATTGTCTAACATGTAAAATATTCTTCAGGTCATACCTTTTTTACTCCCTTACTAATCTTTAAATCTCTGTATTTTCTTATACACATTCTCGTGTTATCCTATGGAATGCTATGTATGAAGGAATGTTATTGTCATGTTAAAGTAGTTTTTAATAAATATGTTGTGTTTTCGGTTCTGAGTAGTTATTTAATGTTCTCAATCTCAAAATACTCTAGAACTATCGTCCTTCTATGTTATATCAAGTAAATATTTTATTTCATAAATTATCTTTAATTGTGAAATAAAGAGCATGGTTGTTATAGTTGGTATCAGATGATAGGTTTCATTTTTTTTGGATATATGGTAAGAAACCCATAGTGAAAGCCATAGGAATAAGACTAAGTATAATAAAAACATACATAAATATTTTTCAGTATTTAGTAAGTTTTTTATCAAGAAAATACATCCTTGTATAGATACGAGCAGGTGGAGGCAGATCTGCAATAGAAGAATCTAGGGTTAAAACTCAAAAACACCTCTTTTAGATAGACTCAAATGAGAACTGGTGCATGAAAATGGGCTTTTCTGCACATTTTTAATGGCACTGTTGGGAGATATGCTTTTTTAAATTCATAAGTTTACTATAAAACATTATTAATGGAACTAAAAAATGCCTATAAGAATATATGTTGGGAAGTAGATCCTGGTTAACATAGAATGAATCTGATAAATTACTAGCATAAGAAATTATATGTAATTTATTTTTTATCTCTTTTTTAATTAGATTAACCTTTATTTATTACCCCTAACATTACTTTTATTCTAGAAAATGGATGGTAATAGGATAACGTGGGCTAACAACCGATGTGAAGATCAATGTGATTACTGTCCTAATGAGATACCCAATCTGATGGGAGTGGGAATCAAAAACTTTTTCATAATACACTTTAATTTAACCCATGTTTCTAATAGAAACATGGGAAAGAGGAACATTCCAACCCCTCTAATTAAAACATGTCACAGATAAGTGCCTCATGATAAAAAGGCCTCATACTTTTAATGGATCATCTGATCCCTTCAATGTTCTGAACATGAGAAGGGTATTTTGGTTACTTATCATATGAAAGATAAAGTGGATCAGTCGTGGACATTGATCAACAATACAAATCTTGAGTAAGGGATTGATGTGTTATAATGGGAGGATTTCAATTAAATTTTTTTGATAAATATGTTCCACACACCCTCATACTGCAAATGAAAAGGGACTTCACTTCCCTCAAGAAAAAAGATGACGAATCCATCATTGCATACTAGGAAAACTTCAAATATCCTAGATTAAATTTTTTTGACTATGTTGTTAACCCCAAATGCAAGGTTGATTGCTTATTTAGAGGGATAAAACCTTGCTTATGGAAAGCCCAAGCGATCTGTGACATTGAGAGCTATGATGAAATTGTATGATGTGCCCTCAATGTCGAAATAGAGATCAACTAATCTCAGGGGTATCATGGGGATAAGAAGTGTAAGGTGGAATTTAATACTGGTGGTCTGATGGTTAAATCTAATGGTGCTATGAAAATCTAGTATCCCACTTTCCAAAGGTGTGGAAATAAGTACCATGGAAATTGCCTAAAGGGGATGAGGAAAAGCTTTAGGTGTGGAAGAGAATATCATGTGGTCACTAATTGCAAAAAATAAAAACCCGCAAATTCCATAGAGTAGGGGATTTCTCCATTCAACCTTGAAAGTAATGATCATTGCTTCAACTTAAAATAAACAAGGAACTTTTCAAACTTTTTCCCAAAGCCAAGGTCTTTTAAAGGAAACGAACAATCTCGAAGGAAGCAAGGTGGGGATTTTTCCATCCCTACAACCAAAGTGAACCCCAAAATGAAGTGGTGATAGGTATGTTGGTTAATAATTCAAGTATAGAAATTGTAATTTTGATTCTTGTTCTATGAAGTCTTTTATATCCCAAATGTTTAGTAGAACAATCCCAACACCACCACAAATAATGGAAGTAATGGTTTTGGTGAGATCAGAAAATGGGTCAATCATCGCATCCCATGAATATAACTCCTCCTCTATCAGAATTTGTGGAATGAGTATCCAAGAAAACCTCTTCATACTCCGTCTAGTGTAATTTGATGCAATTCTTGGCATGGATTGGATTTCCCTATATAGAGCCAACAAAAAGTTTCATGTGAGGGAAATCACTCTCTATATAAAGAATTGACCCCTGATTCTGTACAAGTGCAAGGAGTAGGATGAATCTTCTTTATCCCCATCATCTCAAGAATGGATATTTATATCCTATTGGAATCTATATATTTCTCATATGATTGAGTCCATGGAAGAAACCATCCTTGAAGACACGCCTATTTTGAGGGAATTCACCAATGCGTTTCCCGAGGAATTTCTTAGTCTTCATCCTTGAAGAGATGTTCAAATCCTTATTGATCTTATACCCGAGGTGTTTCTAATATCTAAGACTATATATATAATGGATATTTTGAAGCTTGAGTAGATGAAAAAACATCTATAGGAGAATCTGGATAAAGGGTTTATAATCCCAAGTGCTTCACCATGGGGGTGCACTAGTATACTTCATCAAGAATAAGGAGGGATCAATATGCCTTTGCATCAATTATCACGATCTCAACAAAATCATGATAACGAACAAGTATCCTCCTCTATGAATAGATGACTTATTCGAGCAGTTATGCGGAGAAAATTATTTCTCCAAGGTGGATCTTCGGTTATGATATTTCCAAGTATGTGTGAATAAAGAGGATATCCCCAAGACTTTTTTTGTACACGATACGGGCACTATGAATTCATAGTAATTCTTTTTAATCTCATTAACGCTCCCGAAATCTTCATGAACATGATGAATAGATTCCTTAGATATTACCTCGATAAATTTATGTTAGTCATTGTAGATGATATTATAATATACTATAAAACCAAGGAGGAGCATGAGGAGAATCTATGCACTATACTAAAATTCTGGTGAAAGGAGAAGCTCTATGAAAATTACAACAAGATTGAGTTATGGATGAAGGAGTTATCATTCCTTGGTCATATCAACACAAGAAAGAGAATATATGTGGATCCCTCTAGGATTTCTACAATTGAGGGATGGACGAGGCAAGCATCGATAACAAATCTTCATCGCAACCTGAGGTAAGCTAGATATTATCACCGATTTGTGGAAAATTTCTCTCAATTGTCCATCCCTTTTATCAACCTTACTCAGAATAGTGTAATGTTTTCTTATAGTGATAAATGAAATGATAGATTAATAATTTTTAAAATGATGTTTATCACAACACATGTTCTCACACTACCAACAAATGGGGAACATTTTGTGGTATTTAGTGATTCTTTAATGAAGGGAATGGGTTGCACATTGATGAAAAATGACAATGTCATTGCCTATGATTCATGGAAATTGAAATTTTATGGGAAAAACTATCCAAAACATGATATGGAGTTGGCTGCAGTAATATTCACTTTAAAAAATTAGAGGGATTACCTCTTTGGGGTGAAGTGTGAAATATATATAGATCACAAAAGATTCAACTATATAATTACACAAAGTAAGTCGAACATGTGCCAACGAAGATGTTTAGAACTGATAAAAGACTATTAATTCTCAATCTATTACCACCCTGGGAAAGCAAACGAGGTGGAAGATGCTATATGTAAAAAGGACCCAGTGATTCTATCCTTGATTAGAATAAAAAAGGATCCAATTTTCATAGATTTTATGAATATAGATATGGGATTTATAAATAAGGTAACCACCTCAAACCATTCACAAATTATTTCTCAGTCGTCTCTTTTGGAAGCATTAAAAGATACTCAAAAGAATTATTTTGGAATTCAAAAGAAATTTGAAACTATCAGAAAAGGGAAATCCTCAGAGTTCAATATTAATGAAGAAGAAATTTTGAGATTTTGGTCCAGAAAATGTGTTCCATAAAATATGGATTTAAAGAATGAACATTTGGATGATGAAAATATTTTGAATATATCCATTCACACAGGAAACAAAAATATGTATTGAGATCTCCGAGAGAATTATTAGTGGGATAACATGAATAACGAGATTGCTGAGTATACATCAAAGTGCCTAGTATGCCAGAAAGTTAGGCTGAGAGGCATAAGTCTATGTGGATGATGAAACCATTACCCATATCAACATTAAAATGGGTGAACATAACCCTGGACTTTTTCACTAGACAACTGAAGACATCCAAAGGAAATAGTGCTATCTGGGTTGTTGGGGATCATCGTAAAAAACATCACACATCATTACAATTAAAGATGATTTCTCATTGGATCAATGGAAACTGATATATTTTAGAGAAGTGGTAAGGTTGTATGGAGTACCATGATCTATTGTATTCGATCAAGATCCAAGATTCACCTCTAAGTTCTAGAATAGCCTTCAACATGCTCTGAATACTAAGCTGGAATTCAGTACGACTTATCATCATCAAACTAATGTCTAATCTGAGCAGATTATCCAAGAACTAGAGTACATATTGAGATCATTCTCACTGGACATAAAAATAGGTTAAGATCAACATATTCCCCAAGTTCAGTTCTCTTACAATTATAGTTTCCACTCAATAATCCAAATGTCTATTTATGAGTCCCTTTATGGGACGATGTGATGAACACTATCATGTTGGGATGAATAAGGGGAGTGAAAACTCTTAGTTCCAGAAATGTTCAATGAAATGGTGGAGAAGTATAAGATCATCCAACAAGACATTAAAGCTTCTCAAAGTTGACAAAACGGATATGATGAAAATCGTCGATGAGACATAGAGTATGATGTTGGTGACATATTATTCCTCCACATATTACTATGGGATAGGGTCCAATGATTTTGGATGAAGGAAATGCTTTGTCGAAGGTACATCGGCCCTTTTGAGATCCTTGATTGCATTGGAGTACTAGATTATCGACTAGAACTCCCACCAAACCTATCTCAAGTATATGATTTATTCCATGTGTCACCCTTGAGGAAGTAAAAACTAGACCCATCACATGAAATCAATACAGAGGTGGTACCATTGTAGAATGACCTCTCATATGAGGAAGTGTCAGTGAAGTTATTAGATCATATGAAAAAATTTCAACAAAATAAGATAATGCCCAATGTTATGGTGTTGTGGAAAAACCACATATTTGAAGAAGCAAAATGGGAATCTGAGGAAGTGATGAAGTAGAGTTTCCCTCATCTTTATTAGTGTAGGGAAAGGAAATTTTTATGGTGAAATGTTTTAAGTGGGGAATATTTTAAGGATCCAAAATTTTATTAATGAAAATTCATCTTGATCATATTATATTTCTTCTTATTTAAAATGGTTATATAACATATGCCCTTCATTGATTTTAATTTTTTGGATTTCAAAATACCATTATGAAATATCACAATTTCTAATACAGTCATTGGAAAGCGATCAAATGATATGTATAAATATGGTGCTTTAAAAAATCCAATTTATATAGACAAAGGATGAAATGGCCTAATCCTGTATAATTAGTTCATACGAGTCCGATTTTTTAGATCTCTGAAATGAGGTGGAATCAATGGGAATAGCTCTTGACTATGACCACGATGAGCTTCAACACAGTAATCATGAATGGAACTGCCTATGAGTGATGTTGAAGTTTATAGAGATTACTACCCGAGCGATGTTATCTGAGCCACCCAATGATTTTTTCACCATCGCACAACTTACCCTGAGGTCATATGCGATTGTTATATGGTGTTATGTGACAATAACCTATCACTATAACTATTTTTCTTATTCTTGTATAGAATAAATAATATACATTCATTTTATTATTGTTACTTTGTAAACAGCTTTTAAAGCACAAATACTATTTTTAGTTAATATTAAATTAATAAATATATTCTGATGAAATAATGAATTTTTTATTTAAATTATATTTTCATAAAATATTATTTCTAGATTAATTGTTATTAAATATGAATGATTTTATATTTTTCATGAATACAATTGTAATTTTTTTATTTTTTAAAAGCTATTTTTTTCACAACTTATAAATTTTTGATAAATGTCATTTTTTATTTTAAAAGTAAAAATTCATAGATTTAGAAAATTATTTAGATAAAATGAATAATTTTTTTGGAATCATTACATCAATATTATCCAATATTGAAATTTTTTTAATATTCAGAGACAGTCAATTTGTTGGGTAAAAATTAAATACTGTTTTAATATATAATGTGTCTTATAACAACATAATGACCCAATAGTGATGTTATAAAATACTATAAAAAATATTTTCTACAAATAAAGATTTATCTTTAAAATAATTTTATTTATCATCTATTTTATTAATTTTTTGGTGCCTTATTGGACCCTCCATAACTCATAAATCATTTTAACATTTAAAATAATTTCATTGAGAGTGTGAATCATCTCCACATAAGCAAGAATATTATTGTTATAAGCTAGACCATTGTACTTATAAAACCATTTCTTCCTATCCTTCTTTTCATAAACCATTGTAAAATACCATGTGTTGGTTTTTGGTTTTGATTCCTTTAATGTGTGGTGTCCAAAAAGTATATAATTAATAATTCCCTCTCTTTTTCTATAAAAACCCACCCATGCTCCCACTTATCTTCACTAATAACCCTAGGATCAGGTCCCTACCTTGTCTTTATATCTATATAATCCTCCAAAGGCATCCCAATCATCCTTGAATCCCCTCTCAGGCCTTTCTTAAGCCTTTGGGATCACACTTCCAAGTAAAAGATTTCTTCGTTTCTCAATTTTTTGTCCAAGTTTCTTTATATTGCTATACCGTTTCCTTTTTAATTACAAATGATGGGGTTTGATTTAATACCTCACCTATACTAACCAGATTATTATTTAATGATGAGAGACCCATTTCTCTCTCATTAATGCCACCCATGTACAGTAGTTACCATGTTGAAATTTTGTAAGTGATATCTCTCTCATTATTTACATTCAAGCATTTGTTTTATATTATGCATCTAAATTACATTACATATTTTGGGACATGTATCTATATGAACCTATTTATTTCCATTTCATTTAAATATTATGAGATACCACTTTTACTCTAATCAACCTTTTTTATGAATTCTTATATCACACTATTATGCAGCTGAAATTACACTGTGATTCTCCAAGGAAAAGTCATTTTGTAGTGAACACCATGCCCTTTTCCCTATCAATGGTATTCAAATTTATGAAAATTTATATATTGATTAAATAGTTTCATTTATTTATTCCAAATCTCTTTATTATTGAATAAATTATTACGTTTAATGATTCCATGTTGGATGATTCATGTAGAACATTTAAGCATAATGAAAAGATTAAGAAGGGTGTGCCCAGATAGTGCTCCAATGCATTGGTTAAACAGTAGTATCAACATAATTAATGTTAAATGAGGGTTTACACCTAATAATTCTAGTGAAATTAGGGTTTACTCATTATCCATGTGAAATGACCCTTGGCTCATGCTAATATCATTTTAAATGTTGTTGCTTCATTTCCAAGCTATGAAAATCATGACATATCATGCCTTTATGTTCATGTTTCTCTTGTGCTCCATTGATATTTATATTTTATAACATGTTCTATATTCTTATGTTATGACTTGTTTACTCTATTATTGTGCTTTATAGATTATCCATTTCTTATTAATGTCCTCATGTTATCTCATGCAATGATAAGTATGAAGGAATGTTGTTATGACAACCTAGCTTTTATTTACAACTTAAACATGATTTATTACATAAAACTTCACTTGATACAACAAAGAATATTGAGAGGTTTAGTGTCATTGGGGATTGGGATCATTACATAGAAACTTAAATCATGAAATACAACATCTTTATTGAAAACTTCCTCTATATGACCACTACATTCCCTCGTACTTAGCATTGCATGGGATAACCTGAGGACATGCACAAGAAAAGGGTGAGCTATAAATCCCAGTAAGGGAATACGCATGGAATACATGTGGAGTACAATACATGTTAGATAATAGGCATATCAATAGAGCACATGAGAAACATGAACATAAAGGCATGATAAAGCATGATAATCATAACATGGAAATGTGGCAACAACACTTAACATGGAATTAGTATGATCCAAAGCCCATTGCACATAGAGCATGCATAAATCCTCATTGCACATGAAGGACGATTAAACCCTTGTTGAACATGAATTAGCAAGAGTCAACAATCATTTCACATGACGTATCATGATACAATACTTTACCCAATGCATTGGAGTGCTATAAGGGTTCACCCTTCTTAAACATTTCATTGCATGCATAAGTGTGCCACATGGATCATAAAATATGGATTCATAAAACATAATAATTTAGTCAAAGATAAAGGAATGTGGAATTCATACATTAAAATTTATAATCAATAAGTAAATGTGAATAAAATTGAATAACCTAGATGGAGAAATGGGAATGGTATTCACTACACAATGGAATTGGCTTAGAAAATCGGTGCGATTTTGGCAGCGTAACGGCGTGACATAAGAATTCATAAAAATGGTTGTTGAGAGAGAAAGGGGTTCCTCATCATATTTACATGTAATGGACAGTTAGGATTTCATTTAGATACATGTCCCAATAATTGTAACGGAATTTAGATTCCTGATACAAAAGTATTGCTTGAATGTAAATGAGGAGAGAGAAGTTCCTTTCGGAATTTTGGCATAGTAATGTGTGCACATGGGAGGCATTTAATGAGAGAGGTAGGGGTCTCCCATCATTCAAACAATAAGAGGGAAGTATTAGGGAGGTACAAAACTATTCCCCAACATTCATAATTGAAATTAAAAGGGAAAAACAACTTAAAGAAAATTGGAAAAAAATGAGAAAGAAAAAAAACCCTTACTTGGAAGAGTGCTTCCAAAGGCTAGGGATAGGCTTGTGAGAGGCTTCTTGGGAGCTTGGGGAACCATGGGAGAATTATATAGAGAGTATTTAAGAGTTTGGATGAACTCCAAAGGCATTGAGTGAAGAGGAAGTGGGATCTTGGGTGGGTTTATATAGGAAAGGTTAGGGAATTCTTTATTATTTAGGTTTGGGACCCCTTATATTAAATTAATCCAAACCACAAACCAGCCCAAGGTTTTTGCCCATGGATTTTGGAAAAGGGAAGAGGAAGAAAATATTTTATAAGTCCAAAGTCCCAACTTCTTAAAATAATAAAGTTGATTATGTGGATGTGAGTAACACTCCCATGGAAAACAATTTAAAAAGACAAGGTGTTTAATACGTCCTGAGGGGTCCATTAATGCTTTTAAATTAAGTCAAAAAAACCCAAAATCACATTATTTTAATGGTAAAACATATATTGGCCAATAATAAATCTTATAGTATTTTATTTAATCACTATTGGGAGATTATGATGTCATAAAACACATTATATTTAAACGGTATTTAATTTTTACCCAAAAATTCGACTGACTCAGAAAATTATGAAAAATTCACCGTTGGATAATTTCGATGTAATGATTCCATAAATAACATTTATTTAATATAAATAATTTTATAAAATGTTAATTTTCACTTTTAAAATAAAAACCGACATTTATCCAAAATTCACAGGTTTTAATAAAAATTTCTTTCAAATCATAATAAAAATTATAATTGCATTCATAAAATTATAAGATCATTTATATTTAATAAAAATTAATTTAATAAAAAAATATTTTATTAAAATATTATTTAATTAAAAAATCCATTAATTTAATAAAATAGATTTCCTAATTAAATAATAATTAAAAACACCATTTGTACTTTAAAAACTATTTACAATGTCTCAATAATGACAAGAAAGTATATACATTTTTATATAAAAAAAATAATTTACATGAACATAGTACTATCAATTTTTTACATAACCACTTAAAACAACCATATAAGACCTAAGGGTAAGGTGTGCGATGGTGATAAACTCTTCGGGAGGCTCGTAAAACATTGCTCTAGTGGTAATCTCTATCAACTTCCACTTTTCTGGTAGACGGTCCCGTTGAAGCTTGACATGGTGAAGTTAATCTTGGGATTGGTCAAGAGAGAATCCCAAGGAGGCCACCTCTTTTACGAGCTCCAAAAAATGGGCTTTGTATGGAGCAATTCTACTGAATGAGGCAATCACTTCTTTTGTCTGAGTAAATTGGATTTGTTAAAGCCCTATATTTATACTAATCACGTGATCACTGTTCAACAGCTATATTATCAACGGTAGAAATTTATAACATAAAACCAAAGAAGTTGACATTTTATATAAACATAAAAATACATTTAATTAGATCAAGCAGGATTTCCATTAATGGGACTTTGGGTCATTACAGTTGTTGTCATTTAAAATAATTTTTCAACAAAGATGTTTTGTTTTATACTCTAAGTTGTTATGTAATGTTCCTATTCCCAAAATAAACATGACCTATCGATCCTATATGTGGTATAAAGTGATGATTTTATGTAATAAATTATGATTAATTGTGAATTATAGAGCATGGTTGTTACACTAAAGCTTTGATAAAATAAAATAGGTAAACTATGCAAGTAGTAAATAGAATAATACAAAAGAATGTAAAGAAGTGCTGTAAATAATTAAGTAACCACGGGTGATCCTAAACATCCCTAGAAGACTCTTGGAAATACTTAGTTTAGAACCACCTATTGGTGTATGGTTAAGTTCCTATGTCTATAACCAACATGCATCCTTAAAACCGAACAAAACTAGTGGAAAGCCCTTTGGGCCTAACAAGAAATCCAACGGTACCAACCCATCTAATCATAGTTGATTGGAAACATTCACTAGATCATATAAAAATATGCCTAGGAACCCATGTTAGTAATAGTAATGTTGTGTAGGTGGGATTCCCCCACATGTGTGACTGACTTTACTATGTATTCACCACACATTCATAACCCATACATGGACACCTTATACGATAACACATAAAGGGTTATCCCCATATAGGGGTGCCCCAAAAATATATATACATACATAAATATATCATATCATCAAAGGTTCCAACCGTTCCATCATTCCATAAAATATTTAAAAACATTTGATAATTTTTTTACAAAAAATTGAAGTTGTCAAATGGGAACAAAATAAATAAAACACCATCTTTTCAAAGGATCAACACAAATGTTACACTAAAACTAAAAGTTCCAAATGGTCCTTCACCTCAATGTAATAATAAATTATACCTCAAAATCACACAAACACTATTTTGTATTTACAAATCCAAAATAGAACCTTATGTTCCAAAATGCACACCAAATCATTTCTAAAATACCAAATGAGCCGTTATCACTTTCATACTCACGTAAAAATACATTTCAAATGAAAATGGCCCTGCTTAAAAGAAAACATTTAAAGCCTTCCTTAGAAACCTACCAATGGTAACTAACATTATTTTAAAACCAAAAACCGGTTAAGCCACCGAGTATTAAAGATAAATCCATTTGTATGTGTCGTATTTATTTGAAGAAACACCAAATGGTACACCAAACACCCATAAGAACATTTGAAAACAATTTCCGAAAATTCATTTCTTGATTTAGAAACCAAAACCAACCATCCAAAACAGTTGGATAATACAAAATAACCCCAACGAGACCATAAAACCCCCTTTACATTAATTTTAACTCACCCACAAGCTATAACATTATCCAAACCAAATTCACTTACCAAAAAATATCTTCATAAACACCACAATGTGAATATCATTTATAAGAGGCATGTTTCTAATTTTAAAGAGGAAAAACATCTTCAATTAGAATCCTAGGTACCTCAAACCTATGCAATTCCCACAAATCATAATATAAATGTAGTTTTAATAAATATAAACCACATAAAATTACACTTCAAATCCAACTATTGATATATCAGAGGTGAGAATCAAATTTTAAAAATTTTGAAAACACGATTTGGATCCTAAATAAACAAATTCAGCAAGTCCACTTATATACATTTAAATCAATCACACTAAAGGAACCAATACAGAGGCATTACTAAATAGTCATAATGAAATCCATTTATAAACAAATTCTAAAATTTATAAACACCGCACTACTCTAATTTGGGAATTAGAAATAATTAAAATATAATAATCAAATAGTTATAATTATAATTGAAAGAACCATGTCCCATTAATAAGAATCGGAAAGGAAAAATTATTTATTCACCTACCTCAAACCAAGTACAGATACAACGAATCTCCAATAGAAGGCAGAATAACAAATTGTGGACTAATTGGACACCCTAAAAAAAGAAAAGGGACAAAAAGAAACCCATAGTGTTATGATTTAAATAAATTAAAATAAAACACCAATGCTGTAATGAAAGGAAAAAAAAATATACCGAAGTAGGGGGTTCTACGCACATAAGGGGGGTGGGGAAGTGGGTTCGGTGTGCACAAGAAAATGGTGGGTAGAGCAGGATGGAGTGACCACTGGAGAAAGCTGGATGGAGTCCTCAGTTGGGGATCAAGATCTCTGAAGCAAGGGAGATAAGCAGGGTGAGTCAACTAGTTCAAAAAGGGGAGGTTGGATATTGGAAAGAGCGGAAAAAGGAGAGGCTGGAGATTGGCTACTGACCATAGCAGAGGGGTGAGGGATATAGGCTGGTGGATGGGGTATACTGGATGAGGATTTTAAAGGGATAGGGTAGGAAAATGTCTCGATGGCGAGGGAGTGCAGCGAGTGGGGAATAGTAGGGAGGGGTGCACTTCAGACATGCAAGTGAGTGCGATAGGTGGAGGGGAGAGGGTTAGCTCTTGCACAAAGTGCGCATGAGAGAAAATGGGTAGGTGTAGTAGTCATGCGCACGGGGGATGGGGAGGGGTGAAGGTAGGCTTGGGTAAAAAAAGAGATATAATAATAATAATACCATTAATATAATAATAATTTTTACAAAATAATTATAATCATAATCAAATTTCTATTAATAATAATAATGAAATTTAATGAAACCATTTATAATAATTTTGATAATAATATATTCATAACCGCATCCTTAATTTTCTTAATGATAATAAAAATAAATTGATTCTTAATATAACCTTAATAAAAATAATAATAACACTGAAAATAATTATAATTATAATCATAATTTTATTCATTAGATTTTAAATATTAACAATAATAATAATATTTTTATAATTAATAATACATTAATTAAGGCACTCTTGTTTTTATTATAAACACAAAATATTCTTTTAATTATACATTATAACAATATATATAACAATTTTGATATTAATATCAATATAACAAAAACACTTTAACAAAAAAAATATTATTATTTACACAATAACCTTATTATTATCTCATTTTAAACATTTAAACTATTTTTTTACATAAAAATCTATTTATTTTAAATGTAAGAAATGTGTGCAGTAAGTAGGGAAAACCATGAGTTGACCGCGCATGGGTCTGAAACTCAGTAAATTTATTAAATGAAAAAAAATAGTCTTATGTTTAACCAGCGTGACTGAAAGCTTGAAATATTGTCACCTATAAACCCTTCAATGTTCTGATGCTCTACTAATGTGTATAGAAGCACTCGAGTCGAATCCTCAGTGAAAATACTTTTGAATTGTTATTTGTTTTTAGTTGATTGTATTTTGATTGGGGGGGTTTGTTTGCAGAGCATAAATGATGTGATTAAGGATTGGTTTTTTATTTAAAAATATGATGAGGACTGGGGTGAGTTCATTTTTAGGGAGTTATTCATGTGATATCCTTGATCCTCTCTTTATATTGCATTAAAATTAATACTCACTACACAAGAAAATGATGATTAGAATTCCTAAGTGTTATGGATGTAATCCTAGCCTTTAATTAACTTAGGGATCTAATATAAATTAGATCTTATTGATGGTAGTGTATTTATGGTTCTAATAATTCATGGAAACCAAATGATAAACAAAACAATTCATTAATCCATGACATGTTAAGTCCGACATACAAAATGTTAAATTAAAGAATACTAATCGAGAAAAATCTCTATATCACTTAACATCTATAAATAATTAATTGCCCAAATGGTATATTTACACATCCATTAAGATTCTTATTAATATGGTAATATATTATTACGGAGAAGAATTATAAATAGATAAATATTTACAGGACAAGAAAAGAGTAGTGCGTCGGACACACACAATCATTGGAAAGTAAAAAAAGACTATCAATTGAATAAAGAATCAAAATAAGGGAAAGCGTTTTAACATGATTTAAACTATTGTATGAAAATTAATATTAAACTAGAAAAGGTGGAGGATAATAAGAGATATTTAAGAAGAAACATTCATTAAAATAGAATTAAAAATACAAACACTTGTGAAATTACAAAAGAGGAAAACTAAAAAAGTAAATTAAAAAAGGGAGGAGGAAAGGACTCTCAAGTGAAAAAATCAATATGACAAATCCTCCCAAGAATTTGGAAAATATTTTTTTGTTCAAATTTTATATCTTCTATTCTGAAATTCAAACCCTTTTAAAAGGATTGAAGGAGATGTATTTATTGCCCAAGGTGGTGGACTTTTTTCATTCAAAAACTACCCCTCTAATTGGATCGATGATTTAGAAATCCATACATCTAAATCTAATGATATAGACTTATTAAAAGTTGTATAGAATAAATTTTATCCTCATCTCTAAAAAATTGGTGGCATTTGGATGTAGTTAGAAAACGTTATGGAAATTTTAGTAATCAATTATGAACTGTCCATTTCTATCCATTAATTTTTAATGGCCGAAATGTGAATGGATTTTGAATAGGAATATGCCTTCAAATATGAATTATTAATTCAAAAATGTAGGACTCATATATCTCCTATTTCACACTGAAAAAAAATAATGTATTTTATTTCTAGATCATGAGTAATATCATAAATAGTTTTTAGATTTTAATTCTCAGACCGAATAGTGGGATGGATGTCAACGTATCATTTGAGCATCTTTATTTGTGTCATTGGAAATTCAAAATTTTATCCATGTTTCTTTTGGATAATAAAGAACATATAAAGGAATTTCATAAAATTTTGGATTTTAGATTTATACCAATAACTCAATCAACCAGGATGGTCCAGTCTCTTCATAGATTCCATGGGTCTTCTTTTTTGGACCATATGACCCTCCAAATGGACGATTTGTAAAAAGGATAATTCTAATGAAATATTTTAATTTCAGTAAGTAAGCTTAAAAAAAATTAAAATTGAAATTTTTATAACTAGGGTGAGATTTATTAATAAAACATTAATCATACTTGAATATGGATAAATTCAAATAGTGCTCGAAAAATATATTTAATATTTAAACATTAATATTTCACATAAATTATTCATATTTCATAGAAAATTAGTAATGGGAGTGTATAATAAGTGATGAATAATTTAATGAAATCAAATCCCCTAGTAATAGGCTTTTGTATTTCCTCTGTGAAACAAATATAAAAATATTACAAAATAATTTTCACTCACCAAAAAATATTAAAATTTTTTTTTCCCTAATCTGGGGAGGATTAGACAATTTCGCTCATCTATATTGAATTCACCCTATAGTTGTTACAGAAACAAGTTTCTAAAAACAAATCATTTTTTCATGCTGAAATTTAGAAATGGAAAATGGTGGCACACAAAACTAACACCTCTCAAGATGATAAAATGCATTTATGGAGGTTCACTATTTCACCATCTAAAAGTGAAAATATTAGTGTTTGAAAGATATATGAGCTTTCATTACCTATATCAAATTTCAAAAGAATAGAGATGTAATTTTGAGGGTTTTTTCATTGGATATGGGATTATTGAAATATAATATCTATAAGATATGAGAATAGGGGTAAAACATTAGCATGGGTAAAACAATGCCTAATTTTTTTTGATATGAAACAATGTAGGAAATGGAAAAACATATTTACAAGATAATGATTGTGTGAAGAAATATAGAAGAGGGGAATTTTTTTAAGGGGATTAGATGATGAAATATTTAGAAAAAAACTTCTCCCAATGACAAAAGTGTTCTTTTTTCTTTTCTTTTTTTCTTTTTTGAATTTTTTGAAAGTTGAACTTGAAAAAGATCTCACAATCATATCCCAACACATGATTTATCTCCTCATGAAACTAATTTTAATAGTTATAACATGATAAATGGTTGAGGATGAGTGATTTTGACCTTCCCAAGACAAAACTCATTCTTATTTTATTTTTTTATATGTTTTTATATTTTTTTAAACTATTCAATAACATTTACAAATTACATAAATGAAAGTAAATTATATTCCCTAAAACTCTCTAATTTAAAAATTCTACCCAACACTAAAATGTATGTTTTCTATAAAGCATATGAAAACCCATTGAAAATCAAAAAAAGGGCTCCCAAAAAATGAAATACATTACCCACACAATTAATGTTCAATTAATAATACAATGTAAATCCATGTATATATTGGGTGGGATAAGGTATTGGGCTTGTAATGTGGCAGTCAAAGAAAATGTTTTCATAGTTCTGAATGGATTTTTAAAAGTATGATTAATGTATGGTTAATTGGGAGGCTATTTGGATATTATAATTCTCACGTGGTTTAGAAAATGCCTCTATCATATTAACGAACACTAATGTAGGAAATTCATCTTAATGGTTCACAAAATCCGGACACACCAATGGGGGTAAAAACCCCAAATTTTTAAAATATTTCAATTGGTGGACTTGGCATGAAAGAATATGTTGTTCCTCGTAGGTGGGTAAAATCATTTTCCCAATAAAAAATTGATCATTCAAAATTTTTTGGTTTTGACATAATATTTTTTATCCAAATTTATGAATAAACATCAAAATTGTTTTAGATGAAACCATGTCATATGACTCTCCAAAATGTTTTGACAAAATTTAAAAATTGTAATATTATTAAGTATGACACTTTTTTTAAATTTTTTTTAAATGTTTTTTATTGATTTTTAAATTTTTAGGTTTTTATATGTTTTTTAAAAAGACACACCCACACAAAAGAGAAAGAGTAAATAAAAAAGTGTGATGAAGAAATTGGTAAAAAATGAGAATGAGGGAGGAAGAAGAAGAAAGAGATAGGGGGGGAGAGAGAGAGAATATGAGTTAAAGGGAAAATGGTGCCCCTTGGTTTGGATTTGGTGGGTAGTTGTCCCCATACAGTGGTGTGTTTACTTCAGAAGTTGTAGATCCTATGGTCATTGATGTGGTTATTAGATTGTATTTCCTATCATGGTGATGATGTATCCAATTTCCGTTAATAGTGAATTTCCATTTTGACGAGGGGTCTTGAAATTTCACTACACCAAATGGGTAAACATTAGTAAAAACAAAAGGATATTCCCAATGAAAATTTGGATTACCTACAGGAATCCAAAATTGAGATTTGATAAGAAATACCTTTTCACCTTCATGGAATGCCTTTCTCAGGATGTGTTTGTCATCACATACCATATAATTTTCTTTGTATAGATTGGAATTATCATAGGAATCAAATGGATGCTCCTCCGATTCATTCAACTGCAATAATATCTCTTCACCAGATTTTCCATAACCAAAATTACAAGTTTTAACATACCAGAATGACTTATGTGGGATTTCAACTAGTAATTTTTATGATTTACCAAAAAGTATCAAAAAAGGTGAAATCCCAATGGTTGTTTTATGGGCATTTCGATATGCCCAAAGTGCTTCACGAAGTCTTTTAGGACAATCTTTTCTAGCGGGCTTAACAATTCTCTCAAGCATTGTTTTGACATCTCTATTAGAATGTTTAGCCATGCCATTTATTTGGGGGTGGTATGAAATTTATGTTTTATGTTTAACCTCAATCTTTTTAAAAAGTGATTCCATGGTTCTATTTGAAAAATGGGTTCCTATGTAACTTATCAAGGTACATGGTGTTCCAAATCGGTGGAATATGTGTTTCTTTAGGAACTCACTAATAGTATGAGAATTGTCTTATCTAGAAGGATTGGACGTTAACCACATAGAAATATAATAAACCATGTAAAGAATGTATGAAAATACATTGTATGTGTGGAATGGTCCCATGAAATCAATTCCCCAAACATCGAAGATCAGACGGAAAAGTAAAGGTTTTTGGGGAATTTCATTTCTTTATGAAATTGAGTAAAACTCTTTGAAAGTGGGACATGATTGATAGAACTCATGTGAGTCCTTGAAGAGTGATGGCCAGAAGAATCTAGACACTATGACCTTTCTAGATGTCCTTTGTGTGCCTATGTGACCACATCTAGGAAGTCAGTGACTAAATTATATGATAGAAGATTGTTCATTTTCATCAACATATATCCTAATTACAATGTCTTCCCAATTTTCTAAAGTTTATTTTCTTCTAAAAAATAATATTTTGAATCACTTTTCTAAATCAATTTTTATTCTTCTGAAAAAATTTCAAGAAAAACCAAATAAAACAAGTAATTTACAATTAGGGAGTACCATGGTGACTATGGTGTGAGAAATGAATGGTTCTAGATAGGGAATTTTGGATAAATGTTTTCTGAATGAGTAGAATTATAAATTCTACTCAAGTGATCATCCTCATGATTTAATTTTCTTGTTCTATCATTGATTTCAAGGTCAAACTCTTGGGGAATTAGGATCAATCTTATTAGCCTCAGTTTGGAATCACTATTCATGTGTAAGAACATTATTTAAGAATGGTCTATGAAGATGATGGCTTTGGAACCTAATAGATAGGGCCAGAATATATCTATGCCTAAAACCACTGCTAAAAGTTCCTTTTCAATGACAGTGTAGTGAGAATGTGTTTCATCCAAATTTTATTATGCATTATAGATTACATGATGATTTTTCTCTCTTCTTTGACCAAGAACAACCCCAACTGCTCAATCATAAGAATCACACATCATATCAAAGGGTAAGGACCAATATAGGGGTTGCATTATTGGGGTTTATCTAAGAGTTGTTTGGAGTTCCACTAAGGATCTCTTGAAAACCACATCAAAATGGAATGTGACATCATTTTAGAACAAACGAGTGAGTGGGAGGGAAATCATACTGATGTTATGGATGAATTGCCGATAGAAACTGTTATGAACTAGGAATGAATGGATGTATCAAATTGATGTGGGTTCATGAAGTGATTGTATCACTTCAATTTTGACAAGATCAAATTCAATAACCTCTTTTGAAACTATATGACTTTGAACTCTCCCATTTGCAACCATGAAGTGACATTTTACAAAATTTAATACAAATTTACACTTGAAACTCTTTTTATGTACTAGAGTGAGATAATTTAAGAAAGATTCAAATGACTCACCCTAAATGGTAAAGTCATCTTTGAACACTTCCATTTAGTGTTTAATGAATTCATAAAAGATACTCATCATACACATTGAGAATGTTGTAGGAGCATTGAAAAGGAAAAAAGGCATTATCTTATATGCATATGTTCTAAATGGGAATGTGAATGTAGTATTTTATTTGTCCTGAGGTGCGATTAGGATTTAGAAGTAGCTAGTGTATCCATCAAGAAAGAAATAGTGATACTTTTTGGCTAATCATTTTAGAATTTGTTCAAGGAATGGAAAACGATATTGATCTTTTCTTGTTTCAACATTCAATTTCATACAGTCAATGCACACACAAAATTTGTCCTTCACTCAAGTTGTGATTACCACTCCATGTTCATTTGTGACAATAGTTATCACACCCTTCATAGGTACAAATTGAATTGTACTAACCCATTCACTATCAGATATTGGGTAGATTATATCATCTTATGTAATATTGGTGATCTCTTCTCTAACTACCTCAATTATGTGTGGATTTAGTCTTCATTGTGGTTTTCTAATTGGTTGGGATGATTCTTCAAGATGGATGTGATGCATAAAAAGGGTAGTGTTGATTCCTGGCATGTTATCTAGGTTCCACTCTAATGAATTTATTTTTCCTCTAACACTTGAACTAGTTTGGACTCCTCAGTTTTGATACGTTAAGCAGATATAATGATAGGATAAGTGTGATCATGAAAAAGGTATACATATTTCATGTGTTTTAGAAGAGGTTTCAGATAAGTCACATCTTTTATTTGTGGGTTAGACAACTCAGAAATAGTAGAAGGGACTTCATTTGCATCAGATTCATTTTCCTTAATACTGTCCAAGGTGGATTAGAAGAAATCAGAGTTGATGTGGGAATGAAGAGAGTCTTCAAATTCCTATAGATTGATGAAGTATATGAATGAATGGTCCACATAAACTTCACTATTTATGACTTGGATAATCCTGATATAGATTTCAGTATTTACATTATAATTAGAAAATGAGGAACTTGATGGATTTGGGTTAAATTGACTATAAGAAGTGTCCACATAAGCATGGATTGAGATTATATAGTGGTTCTAAGAAGGTTATCATATGGCTTGGTCAATGTTGAACTTGACCATTTTGTCACCAAATTCCACTAATAAGATTCTTTAATTGATATAAATCATGGTTCTAACAGTCATTAGGAATGGTCTTCCAAGAGACAGGGGAGACCGAGAAGACTCCATCTCACCTTCCATGTTAAGTACATAGTAATTAACAGGGAAGATAATATCATTAAAATGATCAAGGAAATCCTTGATTATACCCTCAGGACTAACCGCTCTTTGATTGTCCAATTGAATGATAACACCCATTGGATGTAAGGGACCTCGACCAATATTGGAGAATATGGATTTGAGTATGACATTAATTGAGGCTCCAAGGACTATGAGTGCATCATCAATGTTGTAACTTCCAAATTGTCCTGGACTTGTAAAGGTCCCTGGATCATTTCATATTATGAGAATAGATAGCCAGGAAGAAACATTTTTAAAGGACCTAAGTGGCCCCTTATGGGTTCACAATTCCTTAAGAAACTTTTTGTACCTTGGGATTTCTTTTATGATATTTAATTGCAGAATGTTGACTTCAATAGGTATAAACATTTCGACCATTTTAGGATCAGGTTCAAAGGACTTATTTGGCATAGAAATGGATTGAGGAAAAGGAGTGGATTGGAATGTTGAATGGAAGGAGGTAAGGGAATGGATTCAGATTCCTTTTCAAGTTTTTTTTTTCATTTTATTTTCTAGTTCATCATTCAAACTGGGTTGGAAGAGTTATCTTATGGAATAGAAATTTTGATTCCCGATATAAGTGAAATTAAACCTACATTACCCTTGGGTTTTGGGTAATGGTTGAGTTGGGATTTGGGATGAATTTGATTATAGTTTCTGAATCAGGTTGAATGCAAGTTGACCAATTTTTCTATCAATGATTTTGTGGTTAGAAAGGATGAATAAGTCAAGATATTCCTATGAACATTCACATGTTTTCTTGGAATAAGATTCATGTCATGAATTGGGAATGCTTTGATTTTGGTTCTTGGGAAATAGATTGAATTGGTTTGGAAATTGGGAAGGCTCACTAGGATAGTTTAATCTAGGGAGAGGAATAATTGGATTGATTATTTGAGGTGTAGGAACAAAAGGGTAAGGTTGTTGGATGTTACCAATTGTTTTACCATATTGGAATTGGTTTTGGTTTCGGAAAGGGAATTGAGGGGGATTGTAACACCCCAGGTAAGAAAATATGGCATTTTCACATTTATCCATATTTGTGAATAAAATATTAATATTACTTTAAAGGGGACTCTATGCTCGATGGCATGCCCAATATGCAACAATGAGTTTCTTGGGAATCTTACGTTGCAATCTAATAATAAAATAATATTATTTTAAATTGTGGTTAACGTCTAGTCATTTTAATGGCGGGAATGAATGGAAATAACTAAAAAATGATTATATATGTTTGTCAAATATTTTTACTTTTATCCAATAAATGTTATAGGCTTAAAATGTGAATGAATCCAATTTTAAGCGTAAATATTCTAATATTCTTTAAAAGGTAAATTAACCGCCTTTTGATGGCGAACCTCTTTTAAATCCACTTTTTGACAATTTTATGTGTTATATTTGACAAACTAAAATTCTTTTTTAGAATCGGGACATCAAAATTTACTTTGTGTAAATTTTTGGTATTTTCCGATAAAGTTCATTTTTTAATGAATAGTGAAAAATGTTGTATTTTAATTCAAAACATATTTTTAATCTAATTTATTTATATGATTATATTAACTTTTGAATTTATTTTAAAGTGAAATTAGAATATAGTTTTACCATTTAATCCTATAGTGGTCATGAGAATTAATTTCATCATGAAATTGGACTTAAACTAGTGTCAATCTTTTGATACTTATTGTTTCATAAAAACACGCTATTTGCTATGACAGCAGGAATTAATTATTAAATTAATTAATGTAACTTATATGTTTTAAATTTTTTAAAATAGACATCATTTTTGAATTTTTTATATAAAATATATCTTAGGGTGGATTTTTGGTATTTTTCTGGAAAACTTCAATTTTTGAGGAATAGTGAAACCACGAAGTGATACTTAAAAAACTGATTTTTCGTTTAAATGAAACATTTCCACTTCTGTGATTTTATTTTAAAAAATCTGACATACATGGTTGTCATTAAGATGTAAAATTTGGTTCAATGATATTATAAAAATTATTGGTGAATAGTAATTTTTAAGTTTTATTAATAGCGATTAAAGGTAATTAGTGTAATTTAAGGTATAAATAATGCTTTAATAATATGAAATGACCTAGAAACATGTCCTACCATCATTGGATGTGTCATGGCCGACCAATACAATCCATGGGTCAATTCGGGGACCCCATGGAGCCACTTTGGTAGGAAAATGACATAAATAACTTTTTATTTAAAGTAAAAATTAAAATGTCACAAACATGTGTTGTTTTACTAGAACAAATTTTACATGGGGTTATACAAGTCATATTTTTTACTATAAATATTCATTAGAAATATAAAAATATTTCCTACATCATTATATTTTTTTATAGTTTTTAGACACTAAATAATTTAAATTATTTATGAGACAATGATGATGCAGCGATTACCTCATTATTTAACGATTTAAATAAAATGAAAAGTTAATGTAAAATCTAAGACCTACACATGTCAAAAACCTATTGTATGGGAGGATTTCTAACCCTTACCACCTTATCCTCGAAATAAATCAATGTGGGAGCTTTAAAATACGAAACTCATTTGAAAATAAAGTAACATTTTTTAACATTCCAAGAGTGCCCCTCCTCTCCTCTTATAAAAGTCCCCTACCTATACCACCTTACACACACCTCTCAAGCCTTTGGCTTGGTCAACCCCTAGACATTTCATCTCTCCACAACCCTATATTCATCATTGAAGCCTAACTTTGGTCAGAATCCTTTCCAAGGAAGCCTTTGATCTCAAATCAAAGAGAGATATCTGATTTAAAGGTAGTGTCTTCTCTTGTGGTCTTATGTTTTATTTTGATTCTCCAACCCCCCCTAAAATCTTTTCTTAATTTCATTCATAACAAAAATAGTATAATCCATATACTAGGATGTTTTTATAATAAGGATTTGAGCTACACTTACACACACCTACATCTAATGGTTAAAGAACATACTGTTTTGGTGGATGGCGAATTTCTGCCTCACGAAACGATGATTGTTCAACACTCATATAACACCTTCAAAGGTGGCCATTAAGATGTCAATATATTTATATATGATATATAATATGTTTATTCGTTACTTAAGATTCTGTATTTTTCATTTATGGCATACCTTTATGGCTTCCATTATGGGTATATGTGATATCTTCATTTTGGGATGTGCAGACTACCGCCCCCTCAAAGTGATTTGATTCGTTAATACCATATGTGGTTCGTATAAAGGATAGATTTAATGATATTATATATGATACCATACTTCAATTAAAATACTATTATGTTTCATTATTTTTTAATTCCATTAAATACGAAATAGAAATGGATGTAGCGTTCATTTGTACGTACGGCTTACCGTCTCCATGAACGGTGCATTTCATTTCTTACCTATAAATGTTATGTAATATTATAAATGAATGAATATAATGCATATATATGATATATATGATATATATGATATCTACATCATTAATATAATTCTGGATATAATGTATATCTTACCACATGAACAACTTGTAATTATAAAGAGTTTATTTTTGACTCAAGTACCAATGATAGTTAAAACGACCGTTATTACCTTAAATAATAACATAGTGTTCATGACATGGTAATAAGTGATATAAAAGGAATAATAAAATTGAAAAAGGTTCTTAACCAAGTATAAATTAACTCACGTTTATTATTCAGTAGATTAAAGAACGATCGAGTCATGTCGGACACGGGGTAAGGGATCCAACTCCTCTCTTTCTTTTTAAGTACACTTTTCTATGTCATTCCTTTTATGATCATATTTCTTATGATTGGGATTTTATTTTATATTACTCATAATGTACTTTTTATGTTCATATAATTAGAGACCCTATTTTCTATCACCAATCCATTTTGAATGTTTTGAGTGGCGTCGTTAGGCTGCCGAATTTTTGTAAGAGATCTAACCTCTCTCTTTCTTTTTAAGTACTCTCCTTTATGTCACTTCTTTTAAGATCATATTTGTTATGATGGGGGATGTTATTTTATATTCCTCTTTCTTTAAATTTTATTTTAATATGACGAGAGACCCTATTTGATCTCATCAATCCATTTTTGGAACTTTTAAGTGGCGTCGTTAGGCTGCCGAGTTTTCATAAGGGAATTTTCATCTCACTTTTAGTCCCGTGAGATTTATGTTACATTTTCCACCATTTCCTTTGATTGGTGTATGTAATTCCCCTTATTATACTCTTTGTGTAATATAATTTCATTTATGGGTATTTACATATTCATTGTATGACCCTTCTTCAATGGGGTGTATGTTTCGAAAGTAACCCAAGTCGGTAAGTGAACCTTTCACCCTCCTCTTTTTAAAAGACATATTTTTTTATGTCTTTTAGTTCACATACGATTATTTTGGGATATGTTATTATATATCCTTATTGATGTAAATATTATTTCCATGTGATGAGATACCATTATTATCTCTCATCAACTCTTTTTCTGAATTTTTAAGTGACGCTGTTAGGCTGTCGAATTTTTGTAACGGAACTTCTTAACCCAATTTCCGTTCTTTAGGTTAATATCCTACGTTCAAATTATGTCATGATATTATTCTGTCATATCTTTTATCTGTACTTTCTTTACGTGTACTTATAGTGAATACACATAATAGTTCTATTTTATTTAAAAAAATGATCTTTGTATGGGACTTCTTCTCAATATCCTTTCATTGAGGCATATTATGTTTTATACACAACTTTATTTTATAAGGTGTATAAACCCCTTTGACTTTTACGTTTATCCGAAAGGAATCTTTTTTATACGAAGTTTTTTACTAAATGAAAAAAGGGAATGTTTTTGTCATACGTATGTGGTGACAACGACTTCTCCACCGCCATGACCATTATTTGAGTTTCGTCTTCCTCTACAAGCCATACATTTTTTTAATGAAAAATAAATACTATGTTTTACTTTTATTTTATTTTGGTATTGAAAATGGTTTTCACAATGTTTTTATATCAATGTGTTGTATTGATATCTTGTGATTGAAAAGTGGAAATGTTATGTTTCCTCTATGCATGTTTTATATGATACAATTATGTTATGGTTCTTGGGAATTATTATGAGGACGGGTGGTTCTATGATAAACTAAGGGCGGGTGAGCCTGATATAGCTCTCCAATGCATTGGGTAACGTCAAGGATTTAAATGTTAAGGTTTCTCCAAAGAGATTTAGGGAATACACTATGATGGGTATTCCAAATGTAACCAAGAGGGTTACTCCCTACGTAAGAATGTTATGAATTCCTCAAGTTACCTTTATCTATTATGATTTATATGATTTATTCATGATTTGATGAGGTATGTTAAAATGATTATGTTTTATGAGTAAAGTATGTTTTCATACATGGACTAATGTTTTCTTTTCATACTTTTATATCCCTTACTGTGCTTTTGATGCTCATCCCAAGCTTTTAAAATGTTTTTCACAGGTCAAGGGAAAAGTGCATGATATGATTATAGTGTCAAGGAATTGTCAAGAAATAATCCATGTTTTATTTTAAAGATGTTTACTTTGATGGGAAAAAACGAATACTATCTTTTATGTAACCACTTTGTTTAAATGTGGAATGTAATTTATGATTTATGATCTAATTCTCTAAAACTCTAAACCTGAAATGATCCTCAATGTGAATTATTCATTTAATTCAATATTAATTAAGGTTTAAGGTCGGGGAATTATAGTTGGTATTAGAGGTTGGTTTAGATAACTTTAGAGGTTAGGGTATTCTCTAGGCATATGTAACACCCCGAGCTTCCACGATACGCCTCTCTTTCAATAATGCAATAGCTTGCAATGTACGCAAGTTCGAGTTCTAAAACACCGTGACTAATCAAAGTAGCTGTTATGAATAGTAATAACCACTTTTTAAAATTATAGAAATCTTATATTTCAAAATGGACTTCATTTTTTTATTCGTAATATCGAAATTAGCCTATGTTGAATTTTTGGTATTTTTCTGAGAAATTCTAATTTTTTATGAATAGTGAAAAATACTTAATAACAACTTTTTAATCAAAATAATTTATATTGATAAATTATAATATTTAGTGGTTTTAAAGTATAATTAGAATATATTTTTAGAATTTTATCCAATGGTGGTCATTAGAATTAATTTAGCATTGAAATGGACATAAACAATTGCCAATCTTTTGATATAAATTGTTTCTTAAAAAACACGCTATTTGTTGTAACAGCAGGAATTAATAATAAAATTAATTAATGCAACTTATATGTTTGGAATTTTGTAAAATAGACATCATTTTTTAATTCGGAATATCAATTATAGCTTTGGGTGAAATTTGGGCTTTGTTCTGAAAAACATCAATTTTTGATGAATAGTGAAACCACTAAGTGGTAGTTAAATAACTGATTTTTCATTTAAATGAAATATTACCAATTATGTTATTTGATTTTCAAAAATCCGACATACATGGTTGTCATTAAGAAGTAAAATGTGGTTCAATAAGATTAAAATAATTTTTGGTGAATAGTAACTTTTAAGTTCTTAATCGCGATTAGAGGTAATTAGTGTAGTTTAAGGTAAAAATAATGTTTTAATAATATGAGATGAGCATGAAACTTGTCCTACTCCTATTGGATGAGTCATGGCCGACCAATACAACCCATGGGTCAACTTGGGGACCCCATGGATCCACTTTAGTTAGAAAATGACATAAACACCTTTTATTTAATGTTAAAGTAAAAAATGACACAAACATAAAATGTTTTACTAAAACAATTTTTACGTGGGGTTACACAAGTCCAAATTTTGATTATAAATATTCATTAGAAAGCTAAGAAGATTTACTACATCATAGTATTTTTATTATAATTTTTAGACATTAAATAAATTAAATTATTTATGACATCATTATGATGCAGCGATGACCTAATTATTTAACGATTTAAATAAAATGAGAAGATAATGCAAAATCCAAGGCTTAAACTTGTCCAAAGCCTATTGGATGAAGATAGTTCGAAACCTTATCACCTTAGCCTCGAATTATATAAGTTTGGGACCTTTAGAATCCGAAAAGCATTGTGTAATAATGTAACATTTCAATATTTCCAAAAGTGCCCCTCCTCTCCACTTATAAAAGGCCCCCACCTCTCCCACCTCATTTACACTTTCAAGCCATTTAGCTCAGCCAACCTCTGCCCAAATACTCTCCCAACATCCCCCTCTTACTCCTAGAAGACTCACTTTGGGCAGAAATCTTCTCAAGGAAGCCTTTGGCTCAAATCAAAAAGAGTTACCCGATTTTGAGGTAATGTCTTCTCTAATGTTGTTTTGTATTATTTTTCTTCTCCAACCCCCTAAACTCTTTTTATTCATTTCTTTTGTAACAACACCAGTATCCTCAATATACTAGAAGTTTGTTATAATAAGGATTCGAGCTACACATACACACACCTACATCTAATGGTTAAAGAACATACGGTTTCTGTGGATGGCGAATTTCTGCCTCACGAAACGATGATTGTTCAACACTCATATAACACCTTCAAAGGTGGCCATTAAGATGTCACTATTTTTATATATGATATATAATATGTTTATGTTTTACTTATGCTTCTGTATTTCTCATTTATGGCATACTTTATGATTTCCATTATGGGTAAAACGCGATAATTTCATTTTAGGAAGTGCGGACTACCGCCCCCTCAAAGTGATTTGAATTGTTAATGCCATATGTGGGATGTATAAAGGATGGAGTAAATGGTATTATACACTATATTATACTGGAATTATATTATACACTTATATCATTATTATTTCGTTCTATTAAATATGAAATAGAAATGAAAGTAGCGTTCATGCGTACGTACGGCTTACCGTCTCCATGAATGGTGCATTTCATTTCTTACCTCTAAATGCTACGTAATATTATAAATGAATGTATATACTGGATATATATGATATATATGACATCTAAATCATGAGTATAATTCTGGAGATAATGGATATTCTACCACATAAACAACTTGTAATTATAAGAAATTTATTGTTGACTCAAGTAACAAAGATCGACAAAACGACCGTTATTAACTTAAATAATTACATAATGTTCATAACATTGTAATAAGTGATATAAAAAGGATAATGAAATTAAAAATGGTTCTTAATAAGTTATATATTAACTCTAGTTTATTATTCAGGAGGTTAAATAATGGTTGAGTCAAGTCGGACATGAGGTAAGGGAATTTCTTAACCCAACTTCCATTATTTGGGTTAATCTCCTACTTTCAAATTATGTCATGATATTATTATGTCCTATTTTGTATTTTTACATTGTTTATGTGTACCTATAGTGAATACACATAATAGATCTATTTTATTTTAAAAATGATCTTTTAAAGACTTCGTCTCAATCTCCTTTCATTGAGGCATATTTGGTTTTATACACAACTTTCTTTTATACGGTGTATAAACCCCTTTGACTTTTACGTTTATTCAAAAGGAATCTTTTTTATACGAAGCGTTTTTCTAAACGACAAAAGGGAATGTTTTTATTTCCGTACTTATGCGGCGACAATGACTTCTCCGCCGCCGTGACCATTATTTGAGTTTTGGCTTCCTCTACAAGCCATCATTTTTTTAATGAAAAATAAATACAAAGTTTTAACTTTCTTTTATTTTGGTATTGAAAATGGTTTTGAAAGCATTTTTATTATATCAATGTGTTGTATTGATATCTTGTGATTGGAATGTGGAAATTTTATGTTTCCTTTATGCATGTTTTATGTGATACGATTATGTTATGGTTTATGATGTGTTTAAACCTATTCATATGAGGAATGTATTGGACTTAATAAGTGACGGGTGGAGCCCGCTATAGCTCCTCGATGCATTGGTAGGTCTCATGAGACAACTAGACGTGGAATTGGTCGAGGCCCTTTCCCAATTTGATTTATGGTTTTGGCCGAGGCCTTAATCATTTTAGAAGTCCTGGCCGAGGCCTTGACAAAATGTTTCAGAATGTCCGGCATTATACATTCCCTCGTTATGAAAGTGGTTATTGATATTTCATGTGATTATTCGACCAGTAGAATATCCATGTGAAGAAGTGAATGGCATTATCTCGTTTTACTTTTTCCATATTATGTTGATGTTCAAGTTTAAAAGGATTTTGTTTTAGTTATACATTGCCTTAAATTTTTATGTTTATTTATGAATGCTTCCGCAATATTGATATCCTTACTGAGCATCTGAGCTCACCCCTTTCAATGTTTTAATATTTTCCAGGATGTGAAGAAGTATTTTATGAATGACCTAAAGGGGTAGTCAGAAAGGGATATGATTGTGGACTATGAAGACTATGTTATTATAGTTTTTCAGTTTGTGATGTAATGTAACATTTATGAATGTATCTAGTGTTTCCAAGGCTACTAAACTAATCGGTCTTTCGAGACTTGATTTTTTGTGATCATGCCAATGTTACGAAGTAATGCACCGACTCTGGGTAGCTGGGGTCGGGGCGTTACAGTTGGTATCAGAGGCAGTTTAGTACTAACCTTGGAAGCTAGATTTAGATAAACTCTGATTAGAGCACGTAAACCTAAGATAGACTTTGAGGATTAGTATAGAAGTACTTCCTAGAATTATGGTATTGTAGAGATGTTATGAGTTTTCCGAGCAATACATCCCTGTCTGGATACGAGCAGGTAGAGGCAGCTCTGGCACAGATGTACCTAGGGGTAAAACCCAAAAACACCGCTTTGTGCTAGACTCGAATGGGAACTGGTGCACGACAACGGGTCTTGCTGCACTCTTGGTTACGACACTCCCGGGGGATATGCTTAGGATAATTCTAATTTTATTTACAAACCACTATGACGGGTTATGAGTACATAATTCCTCAAAGAAAACGTTTCTTTTTATGATTATGGATTATATCCATAAATAGTTCAATTTATGTAAAGTGTTTAACAAGTATGGAATTATGTATTTTGATTCATAAACTAATCCAGTTTATGCCATTGTTTAGAAATGGCGCCTAGTGGAAGGAATGGAAACCATATCAATGCACGAACTCTGTGTAGGGATTGCCCTCCTGCTCAAGATAATTATTGTGGATCTGGAGAAACAACTGGTGCTGATCAGCTTCTCACCGTACTGGGACAACTCACGCAGGTTATGAATAATAACCTTACTCGTATGGAGCACCCTAATCCGCAACGTGGAGGATCAATGCTAGACCGTTTCATGAGGCAACAACCACCAACCTTCAATGGGAGTACAAATCCTACTATAGCTGAGCAATGGATAAATTCCTTAGAGAAAATATTCCATGCCTTGGGGAGTAGAGAAATGGAGAAGGTTTTCATGGCAGTTTACCGCCTCACTGGAGATGCCGATCAGTGGTGGTCGCTGATTCAAAACACAAAGGAAGATGATGACGTATCGAATATGGAATAGAGGGAGTTCAAAGAGCTTTTCTTAGAAAAATATTTTCCTCGTGACCATCGAGCAGATATGGAAAGGCAAATTCTGAGTTTGAGGCAGAAGGAGGATGAGAATGTCGCAAAGTATGAGGCTAACTTTACAAGGTTAGCGAGGCATGCTGCCGATTATATACGTAACCCAATGAGTAAGATTGATCGTTTCATTGATGGGTTAAAACCATTTCTCCGTCGAGCTTTAGTATCACAATCCTTCTCATCATACGAAGATATTGTCTCGTGTGCTATCAAGACAGAAAAGGAATTCTCTAAGTCTTATGACAACAAAGTAAAGCAAGAGAAGAAGAGAACGGTGGAACAAGAGACAGATAAAGGGAAAAATGGAAAGAAGGATTTTCCATTATGTGATAATTGTGGGAAGAATCACCCTGGTACTTGCCTAAAAGGAATGGGAGTTTGTTATAAATGTGGAGAAAAGGGTCACCAGGCTCGTGATTGCAAGGGAAAGAAAGAGGTTGTCAAAGTTGAATGCTACAATTGTAGGGAAACAGGGCATTATGCAAATGAATGTCCTAAGCGTCAAGGAAACATACCTCCGAAAATGCCAAGGGATCAAGGCCAATCTTATGCTGTGACTACAGTTGAAGCAGAATAATTAATGTATTGGTGCTTTTCGACTCAAGGATTATATTCTGGTTATAAGAATAATGTGATATATATATGGATTGTACTTCAGTACTTGTTGATTTCAGTAAGGTTTTAATATTATTAAGGTAATCATATTTTTATTATGTGACAATAAGAGAAACTTTTCTTTGTTTGGGGAATCTGATGTTACAATTGATTTTGGAATTTAGAGACCTTTTAGAGAAAGTCTGGACGAAGATATTTTGGACAACTATATGTTGAGTCAATAAGGTTTTCCTTATGACTTTTCCATTCCTTCTTGTTTTGAGAATCACAAACACCTTATCTTTAAGGAAAATCACTTTTGTAAGGAAAAATTCTTTCTTAAGGAAAATTGCTTTTATAAGGAAAATTGCTTTCTTAAGGAAAATCGCTTTTGTAAGGAAAAATGCTTTCTTAAGGAAAATTGCTTTTATAAGGAAATTTGATTTCTTAAGGAAAATCGCTTTTATAAGGAAAGTTATCCTTATCATATTTTCATTCATATTTTTCTTAAGTATAAGTTTCGGATTCGTTTTCTCGGAGTCATTAAAACTTTGATATAAAAGCATTCTGTTTTAGGATTCGGTTCTGGACGAGAACTATAAGGAAGTTTCATTCCGAATTCCGGATATGAACTCTGACTAAGTTCTATTCCAGATTCAGGATACGAATTCTGAAGAAGAATTCTCATTACGAATTCTAATGAAGAAATCCCATTCTGAATTCTCATTACGAATTCCAATGAAGAATTGTCATTACGAATTCCAATGAAGAATTCTCATTACGAATTCTAATGAAGAAATCTCATTCCGAATTCTCATTGCGAATTCTGATGACGAATTCTCATTACGATTTCTGATGACGAATTCCTATTCCGAATTCCTATTCCGAATTCTCATTCCGAATTCACCTATTAAACAGAATCTGATTATCATTATTTTATACACTCTGAATTTACTCACTCCGAACCTTCACTCCGAAGTTTCTATTCCGAACCTTTATGTTAAAGTTTAAAACGATGTCGTACATTCTGTTACACTTGTTTTGTTATAAAACAATGTCGTCCATTTTGTTATAAACTAACCGTTGTCTAAGTGACACGTGTACAGGTCCCTCTGAACTTTAAGGAAAATATGACCATTGGAGAAGGAGCCGACCTTACCTATAAATAGGAGCTCATTTGAAAGAGCTCGGTGCTGTTGGAAAAACAACTGAGTTTTGTGCCTACATGCTGTTGAAGTGATTTCTAGAGAGAGAGTATCTTATCAACTCTCAAAGCTTCGTGCGACTCCGAATGTTGGTGATTACATTCGAGGGCTTCCGGGGATAGGAAGAGAGAGGTGCCGACTACCTTAAAGATCGAGGGCTTTCTTGCTGAGAAAGACAGAGGTTGCCAACTACCTTGAAGTTGAGGGCTTGCGGGGATAGCAAGACAGAGACACCGATCTTCGTATCGAGGGCTTACCCTGGTGTGGGTAAGAAAGACTTGCTTGAAAGTATAAATCAAGGGACCTTTATCCAAGGTTGTTGGATACCCTTCTCTTTGGGTTAAAATACTATTATCTTGTTACTAGTAGTTTTACTACTTGTCTTTATTCCACTGCAATTTGTATCTTAAGGAAAGTATAAATTTCTTATACTTCCTTACTTACTCTGATTAGTTTAGATTCTATACGCTTTAAGGTAGAATCTTATATTGTAACTTTTGTTAAGTTTCAATTTCCGGAATCATATTTCTGGAACCTACTTTTGGAATCCCTTTCCAAGTTCAGTTCGGTGTTAGAGGTGTTGTGAATTTACTTAGTTTAACTTTGTTAAACTTAGCTCTTCCCTTTTCTTAAGGAAACTCAAGTTATTCATAACTAACTTTAAAGGTTCCAAAGGAATTTTTAAAGTATACAATTCACCCCCTCTTGTATATTGAGCATCTCATATTATATTTCGATCCTACAATTGGTATCAGAGGTTGGAAACCTCTTACTCTATACCATTCATACATTTGGTATCAGAGCCAAGGTTACTGAAATACTTGTACTCACATACAAGTTTTTCTTGCTCACTTTTCTATTCCGAACTTTGTCATTCCGGATTATCCATTCCGAACTTTTTCCATTCCGAACTTTGTGATTTCGATTCTAAGCTACTAACAAGTTTGTGTGCCAAGTTATTTTTTAGTATGGCAGGAATTAATGTTGGTTCGATTGAAAATCTGAATCCTACAAGACCACCAATATTCGATGGTAATGATTATGAATACTGGAGAGATCGTATGAAGACCTTTTTTATCAATACTAGAGTAGATAACATTGTGATGCTTACTGGTGATTATAAAATTCCTGACAAGGAAGTCAGATCCTTTACTAACCAGGAGAAGCAAGAATATCAAATCAACTATAAGGTACACAATACTTTACTATGTTCAATGACTAGAAATATATATAACCAAATTTCTTCTTGTGAAGCAGCTAACTGTATATGGAAGAAGTTAGAGGTTACACACTTTGGGACTTATAAGGTGATTGAGACTAGGAGAGCTATGCTTAGAGGTGAATATCATGGCTTCAATTTTCCTTATGGAGAACCTATCTGTAAAGTTCAACAAAGATTTATGACAATTTTCAACAGTCTACAATCTATGGGAGAGAAAGGTTTAGATGATGAAGCTCTTGTGGACAAGATAATTGACATTATGCCCAATGAGTGGGAATCCAAGAGAACAGCTATAGATGAGAACGGGAAGGTCACTCAAATTACTCTTGATGAATTATTTGGAACTCTTCTACAACATGAAACAAGAATGAAGAGAGATGCTGACAACATCAATAAGAAGAATGGAAATGGTACTGTTGCTTTTACTACAACTTCAAATCAGATGAAAGCTAAGACTCCTGAGAGAGTAACCAGATCCAAATCTAAGAAAGCCATTTTCCAATCCGAATCTAGTGAAAGTGAAGTTTCAGAAAATGAATTAGCCAATCTTGCTCGAAGGATGAACAAGATAGCTGGACAGAGAAACTTTCAATCCAAGTATAAGAAGAAGGACAGGAAAGATAAGAAAGATGGAGAAGTTACATGTTATGAATGTAAGAGAGCTGGACATATTAGACCAGATTGTCCTATGCTCAAAAAGAATGAAAGAAATGAAAGACATTCAGAAAGGAACATGAAGAAGTATTACAAAGCCAAAACTAAGAAATTTTTGAAAGATAATGACACCTGGAGTGTCAGTGGTGGTGACTCTTCAGATGAATCTTCTGAATATGAATCTTCAGGACAGAAGAATCTTGGTCTTATAGCCAGATTACCTATTGATAATCATTGTCTTATGGCTAAGGTACGAAATGCTAAATCATTGACCAATGTTTCTTTAAATCCTAATGATAGTAAGTATTATAACTCTTCTGATGAAGAATCATCTTCTGATGAGGAAAATACTTTACCTACTTATGAAGAAGTATCTAGATTTGCTGAACTTCTTGAGATTGAGAATTCCAAACTCAACAAGAAACTTGATAAGGCAAATTCTAGGAATTCTATTCTTACTAAAGAGATATCTGATCTTTCTAAAGATCTTGATAAGAAAAATGCTGATTTTGAAAGTATTTCAAAAAATCTTGAGGAAGTAAGTTCTGAGAAGAATAAACTTTCTAAAGAATTAGAAAAAGTAATTTCTAAGAAAAATGTTTTCGAGCCTAACTCTAGTTCCAAAACTAATGATTTTGAGGATAAAAACTTGGTTGTAAAACTCATGTCCTAAATTTTTTCCTTAAATAAGTGTTTATAAAACTTTACCCATGGTAAGGAAAATTTTGATAAGATGTATTCTCAAATACGTCCTTTAAGAAATAAATCCGGATTTGGTTATACCCATACAAAACCAATTTTCAGTAACAATTATTTTGTTCCTCAAAGTGCCCCATTTTGCACTAAATGTCAATGTGGTGGTCACTGGGCAAAGAATTGATCCTTAAACAAAACCCAATCCTTAGGATTTCATAAAGCTTACTTTTCTAAGAAAATGTGGATACCTAAAATTTTATTGTCTGGAAATCTCGGATCCAAACAAGTTTGGATTCCGAAAGTCTAACTTTGTTCTTAATTTCAGGAAAATAAAGAAAGTTCCAGCAACAATATTTGGTACATGGATAGTGGATGTTCCCGGCACATGACTAGTAACAAAAGCTTTTTTGAAAAGATTATCAAAACGAAAGGAGGAAAGGTAACTTTCGGAGACAATGCTAAGGGAGAGATTGTTGGTATTGGTAATATAGTTCTTTTAGGTAAAACTTTGATTTCAAATGTTTTTTTTGTTAATGGTCTTAAGCACATCCTCATTAGCATAAGTCAGTTATGTGATGAAGGTTACCTTGTGAATTTTAGGAATGATAAATGCTTAGTTCACAATTCCAAGGAAGAATTTATTCTCTCAGCCAACAGGCAAGAGAATGTTTACACCTTAAACATAGAAGATCTAAGAAGCCAAGATTTACCTTGCCTAAGTGCAATGGAAGATCATTCTTGGTTATGGCATAGAAGATTAGGACGCTGTAATCTTAGAAACCTATGTAAACTCTCTAAGAAGAAACTTGTTAAGGATCTACCGGAGCTTAGATTTGATTCTTCTAAAGTTTGTGATCCTTGTCAATATGGCAAGCAACATAAATCTAGTTTTATGTCAATCGGTGAAGTCTCAACAACCGATGCATTACAGTTAGTGCACATGGATCTTTTTGGTCCAACACAAACTGGAAGTATTGGAGGCAAATACTATGTGTTTGTTCTAGTTGATGATTACACTAGATTTACTTGGGTCTATTTTCTAGCAAGGAAATCGGAAGCTTTTTCTTATTTCAAAAGTTTTAGAGCCCATGTTAAAAATGAGAAAAACCTTCCATTGAAAACTATTCATAGTGATCATGGAGGAGAATTTCAAAATTCTGATTTTGAAACTTTTTGTAGTAAGAAAGGTATTACTCACAATTTTTCAGCACCTAGAACTCCTCAACAGAATGGTGTAGTTGAAAGAAGAAATAGAATTCTTCAAGAGATAACTAGAACCATGTTGAGTGAATATTCTATTGGTAGACATTTCTGGGCTGATGCTGTAAGTACTGCTTGTTATACTATAAATCGAGTTTTGATTAGACCTTTTCTTAATAAAACTCTTTATGAGTTATGGAATGGTAGAAAACCAAGACTTTCCTACTTCAAGGTTTTTGGTTGCAAAGTATTCATTTTGAATACTAAAGATAACTTACATAAATTCGCACCAAAATCAGATGAAGGGATTTTCTTAGGTTATTCCACAACCTCTAAGGCTTATAGAGTTTTTAATAAAAACACTTGTACTGTTGAGGAAACAGTACATGTAAAATTTGATGAGTCTGATCCTTTTGTTTTTAAAACCTCCCAACCTACATCCCCGGATGTGTTTTCAAAAACTGATTATCAACCTTTGATAGAAGAACCTTCTGATAAGGAAATTGTTCTAGAAGATACTTCTGAAACATTTACCCCAGAAGACTTTCTACCTCATGTTGATGAACAGGTTTTACAAAACCCAAATCAGGTGTTTCTTAAGAATCATCCCAGTGATAGTATCATTGGTGATGTAAATCAACCTGTAAGGACTAGAAGTTCCTTAAGAAATGAAGTAGAACATCTAGCATTTCTTTCCCAATTAGATCCTAAAATCACTGATGAAGCTTTAGGTGATGATGATTGGATCAAAGCAATGCAAGATGAACTAAATGAATTCGAAAGGAATAAAGTTTGGACCTTGGTTGAAAGACCTAAGGAAACTTCTGTTATTGGAGTAAAATGGGTTTTCAGAAATAAATGTGATGAAAATGGAGTCATTGTTATAAATAAAGCTAGACTTGTTGCTAAAGGCTATAATCAGCAAGAAGGAATAGACTATGAAGAAACCTATGCTCCAGTAGCTAGACTTGAATCTATCCGCATTCTACTTGCCTTTGCAGCATTCTTTAATTTCAAACTTTTCCAAATGGATGTGAAATGTGCTTTTCTTAACGGTTATGTTCAAGAGGAAGTTTTTGTTGAACAACCTCCTGGCTTTGAAGATACAAAATATCCAGATCATGTTTTTAGACTTACCAAAGCTTTGTATGGCCTTAAACAAGCCCCACGAGCATGGTATGATAGACTTACTGGATTTTTGCTTCAAAATAACTATGTTAAGGGAAATGCAGATCCAACCCTTTTTATAAAGAAAGATAAGAAAAATGTATTGATTGTTCAAATTTATGTTGATGACATTATATTTGGTTCAACTCAGCAATCTTTGACTGACTCTTTTGCTAGTCTAATGAAATCTGAGTTTGAAATGAGTATGATGGGTGAGTTAACATTTTTCCTTGGTTTTCAAATTTCTCAAAAACCAGAAGGAACCTACATATCTCAACATAAGTATATTGAAGATCTTCTTAAAAAGTATGGTTATGACAACACTAAGAGTATAAGTACTTCTATTGGTACCTCAAACTCTCTAGATCTTGATGAAGCTGGGAAACCAGTAGATCAAACATCTTTTAGAGGTATGATTGGAAGTCTACTTTACTTAACAGCTAGTCGACCAGACTTAATGTTTTCTGTATGCTTATGTGCAAGATATCAATCCAATCCTAAGGAATATCACTTAAAGGCAGTAAAAAGAATTTTTCGCTACCTTAAGGGAACCATGGATCTAGGATTATTTTATACTTCTGGAAATGATTTTGTTCTAAAAAGCTTTTCTGATGCTGACTTTGGTGGATGTAGAATGGATAGGAAAAGTACATCCGGAACTTGTCATTTCTTAGGAGATTCATTAGTTTCTTGGTCATTCAAGAAGCAACATTCTGTTGCACTCTCCACTACTGAAGCTGAATTTGTAGCAGCTGGAAGTTGTTGTGCACAAGTGTTGTGGATGCAACACACACTCATAGACTATGGCCTGAGTTTTACTAAAACTCAAATTTTGTGTGATAACACAAGTGCCATTGCCCTAAGTAAAAATCCTGCACATCACTCTCGTGCAAAACACATAGATATTAGGCATCACTTTCTTAGGGATCACACACTCAAAGGAGATATTATTCTTCAGTTTATCGGAACGCAAGATCAACTTGCTGACATTTTCACAAAATCCTTGCCTTCTGATAGATTTGAATATATTAAACAGAAGTTAGGAATGATAACCGTAAGGTAATCTTCCTCAATTAACTTTCTGTTAAAAAAATCTCCTTACAGTAATAAACTCTTTTTCATAGGGGGGGTACATTTGATTGTTTATTTAACAAAGTTTTTTTCAAAATTTGTTTTCAAACTTTTCAGAACAAAAATTTCTGGAATGGAACTTCCGGAACTACAATTTTCCAGAAAGGATATTTTCGCACAGAATACTTCTCGAATGGAAGTATTTGTATTGAAAATTTCCAGAATGGAAAACTTTCGTACTGATATTTTCATAACGGAACTTTCGTACTGAATCTTCCATAACATGTTTTCATATTTACTTTATCGTATTGAGTTTTTCGTATTGACTTTTCGTATTTACTTTATCGTATTGACTTTTTCGTATTGACTTTTCGTATTTACTTTTTCGTATTGAGTTTTTCGTAGTCGTCTTTATATTACCCATTACGAATAACTTTCCTAAGCTAATCCGAAAGGTATGATTTCCTTACTGAAGTTTTCGTAATCATATTTTACTTGCTGGCAATTTCTTATAGTTTGTTTTTGGTTTTTGGATTTCTTAATTCTTTACTTTAATAAAACCTCAAAAAGATCGGATTCAAGATTTTAACCGTTGGATCTGATCTCAGATCATTCTAAACCGTTAGATCAACCAAGGAAGTTGAACCGTCATCCCATTGCCTATATAAAGGGGACCCTATTTTCTCGTCCCACATCGATTTCAAGATTTTGCGTGCTGAAGCTCTGACTCTCCGATTTAAGGCCGTTCCGAACCACAGTTTTCTCAGTTCCGAACTTCAGTCTTCTCTGTTCCGGATATCTCAGAGGACTTCTAATCCGAATGTCTGTAGAGTTAGCTTCTCAAGAAATGTCTTCAACCAAGCCTATTTCTCAGTGGTTAGTCTACAGAGAGAGGTTAGTTCATCCGAATTTCTTCAGCAACTACGATTCTATTATTTCAAAGAATATCAAGCTGAATGGCTGGGAAGGTGTTGCGGTATCAAAAACCGGCAACCAAGATAAAGTGTATTCTGACTTGCTTGTCGAGTTTTATGAGTCAGTTGCTTTCTTCGAGGAAGATAATAGAGAAAAAATTTCTTTCAAATCGTATGGCAAGACATATAAGCTTTCTTACACCAAGGCTGCAAGCTTGGTAGGGCTAAGTTATGAAGGGGAAGCTAAGTTTATTTCCCACGTATTGACAGACTATTTGGGTAGTTTCAACAAGGAAAAGGCATTAGAAATTCTCGGATTGGATGATGACAAGGCTCCGAAAATAGCAAGCCTATCTACAAACTTCCGGATTCTGGAGTTATGGGTACAAGGGCTTATCGTACCGAGAAAAGGAGATAAGGATAGTCTGAAGAAAAGTGAGATATATATCTTAGATTTCCTGATAAATCTAAGGAAGTTTAACTTGATGAAGCATATCCTTCTTAATATTGAGAATTTGAAGAAGGGGAATCTGAGAGCTCAGATTGTGATGTACCCAGCAATATTGTCAAAGCTCATAGTTCGGTGCCTAGAATCTTTCAAGGTAGCTTGTAGTTCTAAGCCGAAAGTTTGCAAGATCATGTTGCTCAGTGATGCCACTCTTAAAAGGATGAATATATCTTTTGACAAGAAGTATGGGAAGTTCATTGATCTACCTCCTCAAGTAGAAGTGACTCCGAAAGTGGCTGATCCGGAATCATCCAAGCCGGTAAGGAAGAGGAAGCTGAAAGAAGTGGTAGTCGAAGCTGAGGAACCCAAGTCTAAGGAAGTCCACTCCGCACCTCCTATATCTAAGAAGAAGAAAACCTATACTGATGAGGTTACAGCAAAGTGGATAGCTGATAAAGAGAAGAAGAAGGAAGGAGATCCGCAGTTCGGATTGGATCCTGCAGAGGCTAAAGCTCTGAAAGAGAAGGCTGCTGATGAGTTCGAGAAACAAGCAAAGGAGAAGAAACTGAAGAAGAAAATGTCCGAGGCTGAGGTAGCTCAGGCCTTGTTAAAGTTCAACGAAATGGTTTCAGCAACCATTCTCGTTCCGAGATCTTTCTCTCTGGAATCTCTACCTGAGACTCCAGGAAGAAATCTTGTTACTCCGGAAGAGGCTGTTGCTACTGAGGAAGTAGAGCAAGTGGAAGAAGTTGAAGAAGCTGCTGAAGGAAGTGGTGAGACAGGAGATGTGCTCAAACAAGTAGATGAATACAAGGGAACTCCTTCGGAACACTTGTCGCTCCGAACATCTGAAGCTCAATCTTCAAAGCTTGTTACTTCGACTATGGAAGAAGAGAAAGGCGAAGAATAAGTTTCTTGTCTGAGAGAAGAAGAACATCTTTCAATTGATGCTGCTCAGAAGGAAAATGTAGAAGTTGCTGATGAGGAAGATTTGGTTGTTCAAGTGTCTGATAGCGAGAAGAAATCTCCGGAACAGGTTTCTATTCCGGAAAAAGATAAGGGGAAACAAATTCTTGCTGATACCCCGAGTTCCGAAAAGAGTATGAGGAAGGAAACTGGTAGTTCTTCTAAAAGGATGTTGGAGCTTATTGAGGAAGAAAATTCTCCTAGTAAGATTTCAGATTCGGAGTCATCATCGTTAGGGCACGATTTTGTTGTTCAGTCTTTGAAGAATTTGGTGGGAACCATTCCGACCTTCTCTAGCATTGACTCTAGATGCCAGATGCTTCAACATGCGCTGAATCAGAAAACCGACTCTGTATCCATGGTAATGGATAAGTGTGTTGAGATTGAAGCTCAGTTCAAAACTTTCTTCGTTGGTTACGAAGCACATAAAAGATCTTGCAAGAGGATGACAAGCTAGTCGAAGAAGAATGTGGAAGAGATGAGGTTGCTGGATGAGTTTCAGGAAAATTTTGAGGATGCATTTCAAACCGAGGACAAGAAGTTTCATGAGATGACTGCATCATTCGATGAGAAATTGACAGAGGAAAAGAACATTCGGATTCAGGAAGTGAGAGATCTGAATGGAAAGCTCAAATCCGTTAATCAGAGTTGGAAATTTGAAAGGGATCATCAGATTGATTTTCTAGAAAGAATGAAAGCTCAGGAAGAGAAGATGAAAGCTCAGGAAGAAAAGTTGAAGGCTCAGGAAGAAATCATTGATGCTCAGTCAGCAAGAATAGTCGTCTTAGAGAAGCAAGCAGCGGAAGATCATAAGGACCTCAAAAAGATCAAGACAATTCTCAAGGGGCTAATGTCGAAGGAGAAATATCCGAAATGACCAATCCGATCTTTTTGTTGTAATTATTTTGTTGCTGACATTTCAAATCTAATGGAAATTGTGCTTGTTGTTTCGTTTGTTGTCATTACTAATTTTTCAGGTACTTTGTTAAGTTTTTCCATTCCCTCCAATTCTTTTTGAAAATCACAAAGGGCGAGAAGGAAAAGATCCTTAAGAAAAAGAAGAAATCTAATAAGTGCTTATCAAAGGGGGAGAAAGGAAAATACCCAAGGAAAAAGAACTCTAATAAGAGTTTGTTTAAGGGGGAGTTTTTCTTAAAGAAACATCACTCCGGAAATATGAATACGATCCTTAGAGTTTCAAAGCCTAAGGGGGAGTTAGTCGTATTCATCTATATCCTTAAACCAAGGGAGATAAGCATTAATGTGTTTCTTTCTTCTTAGAATAGCTTTTTCGTAAGTATGTTTGTGCTTTCCAAAAAGGGGGAGATTGTTGAGTCAATAAGGTTTTCCTTATGACTTTTCCATTCCTTCTTGTTTTGAAAATCACAAACACCTTATCTTTAAGGAAAATCGCTTTTGTAAGGAAAAATGCTTTCTTAAGGAAAATTGCTTTTATAAGGAAAATTGCTTTCTTAAGGAAAATCGCTTTTGTAAGGAAAAAAGCTTTCTTAAGTAAAATTGCTTTTATAAGGAAATTTGCTTTCTTAAGGAAAATCTCTTTTATAAGGAAAATTATCATTATCATATTTTCATTCATATTTTTCTTAAGTATAAGTTTCGGATTCGTTTTCTCAGAGTCATTAAAACTTTGATATAAAAGCATTCTGTTTTAGGATTCGGTTCTGGACGAGAACTATAAGGAAGTTTCATTCCGAATTCCGGATATGAACTCTGACTAAGTTCTATTCCAGATTCAGGATACGAATTCTGAAGAAGAATTCTCATTACGAATTCTAATGAAGAAATCCCATTCCGAATTCTCATTACGAATTCCAATGATGAATTCTCATTACGAATTCCAATGAAGAATTCTCATTACGAATTCTAATGAAGAAATCTCATTCCGAATTCTCATTGCGAATTCTGATGACGAATTCTCATTACGATTTCTGATGACGAATTCCTATTCTGAATTCCTATTCCGAATTCTCATTCCGAATTCACATATTAAACAAAATCTGATTATCATTGTTTTATACACTCTGAATTTACTCACTCCGAACCTTCACTCTGAAGTTTCTATTCCGAACCTTTATGTTAAAGTTTAAAACGATGTCGTACATTCTGTTACACTTGTTTTGTTATAAAACGATGTCGTCCATTTTGTTATAAACTAACCGTTGTCTAAGTGACACGTGTACAGGTCCCTCCGAACTTTAAGGAAAATATGACCATTGGAGAAGGAGCCGACCTTACCTATAAATAGGAGCTCATTTGAAAGAGCTCGGTGCTGTTGGAAAAACAACTGAGTTTTGTGCCTACATGCTGTTGAAGTGATTTCTAGAGAGAGATTCTCTTATCAACTCTCAAAGCTTCATGCAAATCCGAATGTTGGTGATTACATTCGAGGGCTTCCGGGGATAGGAAGACAGAGGTGCCGACTACCTTAAAGATCGAGGGCTTTCTTGCTGAGAAAGACAGAGGTTGCCAACTACCATGAAGTTGAGGGCTTGCGGGGATAGCAAGACAGAGACACCGATCTTCGTATCGAGGGCTTACCCTGGTGTGGGTAAGACAGACTTGCTTTAAAGTATAAATCAAGGGACCTTTATCCAAGGTTGTGGGATACCCATCTCTTTGGGTTAAAAGTCTATTATCTTGTTACTAGTAGTTTTACTACATGTCTTTATTCCGCTGCAATTTGTATCTTAAGGGAAGTATAACTTTCTTATACTTCCTTACTTACTCTGATTAGTTTAGATTCTATACGCTTTAAGGTAGAATCTTATATTGTAACTTTTTTTAAGTTTCAATTTCCGGAATCATATTTCCGGAGCCTACTTTTGGAATCCCTTTCCAAGTTCAGTTCGGTGTTAGAGGTGTTGTGAATTTACTTAGTTTAACTTTGTTAAACTTAGCTCTTTCCTTTTCTTAAGGAAACTCAAGTTATTCATAACTAACTTTAAAGGTTCCAAAGGAATTTTTAAAGTATACAATTCACCCCCCTCTTGTATATTGAGCATCTCATATTATATTTCGATCCTACAATTGGTATCAGAGGTTGGAAACCTCTTACTCTATACCATTCTTACACTATAAAGGTTGGAGTGGATTAAGTTTAACTTTGGATAGTATTGTTTATGGTTAAAACATTTATGAAGATTATATTTGGAATAGCATAGTACTATATTTTTTAGGAAAAGGACAACCTGCAGGGTGGGGAATAACCCATCGCGTTGGACAAAGCTGCAGGAATCGAACCCACAACCATAGTGAGACAAGCCTTTATTTCCTACCACTAGCCTACAGGAAGTCCCTGGTTATTACAAAATAGTTTTACTAATCTAAATGGTATGTTTTAACATTTAAAACCTTATACAATTAGGATAAATAGAATATTTTTGAGTTCCGTTACCATTTGGAGTAAAAGTTGGGTTTGTGGTAAAAATATATTAACGAATGAAAGTATACATAACGAGTATGTATATTCCCTTACGTTCTTAGTAAATCTCCTAAATAAATTCCTCAACATTATAAAAGGTAACTTAAAACAAAAATGTTGTCGGTTAGCTTTTCCAACTGGGGATTCAATGACCATTTAACAAATCACAAGTTTGTGATTTTCTTGTGGTTAAACTTTCTCCTAATCCTGTTTTCTATAACTCTCCATCAGACCTTGATGGTTTTTTTTTCTTCCATATCCATATTTTCATAGAATCCTAGAATGGGCTATATCGGGTGACCTTTGTACTTATCTTGCCTTCTTTTAATGTTATATATTTATTAACCTTATTTCCGATGTGGGTTTTCCTCAAAGGTATTTTCTATTTTCAACCTTTTATTTTCAAAGAAAAATATCAAATTGCGAGGACGCAATTTATTGAAGGAGGGGAGAATGTAACACCCCGAGCTTCCACGATACGCCTCTCTTTCAATAATGCAATAGCTTGCAATGTACGCAAGTTCGAGTTCTAAAACACAGTGACTAATCAAAGTAGCCGTTATGAATAGTAATAACCACTTTTTAGAATTATAGAAATCTTATATTTCAAAATGGACTTCATTTTTGTATTCGTAATATCGAAATTAGCCTATGTTGAATTTTTGGTATTTTTCTGAGAACTTCTAATTTTTTATGAATAGTGAAAAATACTTAAAAACAACTTTTTAATCAAAATAATTTATAGTGATAAATTATTCTATTTAGTGGTTTTAAAGTATAATTAGAATATATTTTTACAATTTTATCCAATGGTGGTCATTAGAATTAATTTAACATTGAAATTGGACATAAACAATTGCCAATCTTTTGATATAAATTGTTTCTTAAAAAACACGCTATTTGTTGTAACAGCGGGAATTAATAATAAAATTAATTAATGCAACTTATATTTTTGTAATTTTGTAAAATAGACATCATTTTTGAATTCGGAATATCAATTATAGCTTAGGGTGAAATTTTGGCTTTGTTCTGAAAAACTTCAATTTTTGATGAATAGTGAAACCTCTAAGTGGTAGTTAAATAACTGATTTTTCATTTAAATGAAATATTACCACTTCTGTAATTTGATTTTCAAAAATCCGACATACATGGTTGTCATTAAGAAGTAAAATGTGGTTCAATAAGATTCAAATAATTTTTGATGAATAGTAACTTTTAAGTTCTTAATCGCGATTAGAGGTAATTAGTGTAGTTTAAGGTAAAAATAATGTTTTAATAATATTAGATGAGCATGACACTTGTCCTACTCCTATTGGATGAGTCATGGCCGACCAAGACAACCAATGGGTCAACTTGGGGACCCCATGGAGCCACTTTAGTTAGAAAATGACATAAACACCTTTTATTTAATGTTAAAGTAAAAAATGACACAAACATAAAATGTTTTATTAAACAATTTTTACGTGGGGTTACACAAGTCCAAATTTTGATTATAAATATTTATTAGAAAGCTAAAAAGATTTCCTACATCATAGTATTTTTATTATAATTTTTATACATTAAATAAATTAAATTATTTATGACATCATTATGATGCAGCGATGACCTCATTATTTAACGATTTAAATAAAATGAGAAGATATTGCAAAATCCAAGGCTTACCCTTGCCCAAGCCTATTGGATGAAGATATTTCGAAACCTTATCACCTTAGCCTCGAATTATATAAGTGTGGGACCTTTAGAATCCGAAAAGAATTGTGTAATAATGTAACATTTCAATCTTTCCAAAAGTGCCCCTCCTCTCCACTTATAAAAGGCCCCCAACTCTCCCACCTCATTTACACATTCAAGACATTTGGCTCGTCCAACCTCTGCCCAAATACTCTCCCAACATCCCCCTCTTACTCCTAGAATCCTCACTTTGGGCAGAAAGCTTCTCAAGGAAGCCTTTGGCTCAAATCAAAAAGAGTTACCCGATTTTGAGGTAATGTCTTCTCTAATGTTGTTTTGTATTATTTTTCTTCTCCAACCCCCTAAAATATTTTTATTCATTTCTTTTGTAACAACACCAGTATCCTCAATATACTAGGATGTTTTTATAAGAAGTATTCGAGCTACACTTACACACACCTACATCTAATGGTTAAAGAACATACGGTTTCTGGGGATGGCGAATTTCTGCCTCACGAAACGATTGTTGTTCAACACTCATATAACACCTTCAAAGGTGGCCATTAAGATGTCACTATTTTTATATATGATATATAATATGTTTATGTTTTACTTATGCTTATGTATTTCTCATTTATGGCATACTTTATGATTTCCATTATGGGTAAAACGCGATAATTTCATTTTAGCAAGTGCGGACTACCGCCCCCTCAAAGTAATTTGAATCGTTAATGCCATATGTGGGATGTATAAAGGATGGAGTAAATGGTATTATACACTATATTATACTGGAATTATATTATACACTTATATCATTATTATTTAGTTCCATTAAATATGAAATAGAAATGAAAGTAGCGTTCATGCGTACGTACGGCTTACCGTCTCCATGAACGGTGCATTTCATTTCTTACCTCTAAATGTTACGTAATATTATAAATTAATGTATATACTGGATATATATGATATATATGACATCTAAATCATGAGTATAATTCTGGAGATAATGGATATTCTACCACATAAACAACTTGTAATTATAAGAAATTTATTGTTGACTCAAGTAACAATGATCGACAAAACGACCGTTATTAACTTAAATAATTACATAATGTTCATAACATTGTAATAAGTGATATAAAAAGGATAATGAAATTAAAAATGGTTCTTAATAAGTTATATATTAACTCTAGTTTATTATTCAGGAGGTTAAAGAATGGTTGAGTCAAGTCGGACACGAGGTAAGGGAATTTCTTAACCCAACTTCCATTCTTTGGGTTAATCTCCTACTTTCAAATTATGTCATGATATTATTATGTCCTATTTTGTATTTTTACTTTATTTATGTGTACCTATAGTGAATACACATAATAGATCTATTTTATTTTAAAAATGATCTTTTAAGGACTTCGTCTCAATTTCCTTTCATTGAGGCATATTTGGTTTTATACACAACTTTCTTTTATACGGTGTATAAACCCCTTTGACTTTTATGTTTATTCAAAAGAAATCTTTTTTAAACGAAGAGTTTTTCTAAACGACAAAAGGGAATGTTTTTCTTTCCGTACTTATGCGGCGACAATGAATTCTCCGCCGCCGTGACCATTATTTGAGTTTCGGCTTCCTCTACAAGCCATCATTTTTTTAATGAAAAATAAATACAAAGTTTTAACTTTCTTTTATTTTGGTATTGAAAATGGTTTTGAAATAATTTTTATTATATCAATGTGTTGTATTGATATCTTGTGATTGGAATGTGGAAATTTTATGTTTCCTTTATGCATGTTTTATGTGATACGATTATGTTATGGTTTATGATGTGTTTAAACCTATTCATATGAGGAATGTATTGGACTTAATAAGTGACGGGTGGAGCCCGCTATAGCTCCTCGATGAATCGGTAGGTCTCATGAGAAAACTAGACGTGGAATTGGCCGAGGCCCTTTCCCAATTTGATTTATGGTTTTGGCCGAGGCCTTAATCATTTTAGACGTCCTAGCCGAGGCCTTGAAAAAATGTTTCAAAATGTCCGGCATTATACATTCCCTCGTTATGAAAGTGGTTATTGATATTTCATGTGATTATTCGACCAGTAGAATATCCATGTGAAGAAGTGAATGGCATTATCTCCTTTTACTTTATCCATATTATGTTGATGTTCAATTTTAAAAGGCTTTTGTTTTAGTTATACATTGCCTTAAATTTTTATGTTTATTTATGAAAGATTCCGCAATATTGTTATCCTTACTGAGCATCTGAGCTCACCCCTTTCAATATTTTAATATTTTCCAGGATGCGAGGAAGTATTTTATGAATGACCTACAGGGGTAGTCAGAAAGGTATATGATTGTGGACTATGAAGACTATGTTATTATAGTTTTTCACTTTGTGATGTAATGTAACATTTATGAATGTATCTAGTGTTTCCAAAGATACTAAACTAATCGGTCTTTCGAGACTTGATCTTTTGTGATCATGCCAATGTTACGAAGTAATGCACCAACTCTGGGTAGCTGGGGTCGGGGCGTTACAACATATGTGACATTTCCATAATGGTTAGGATTTCAGAAAGAGTCCTAGTTTTAGATAATGTGAATGAGTAAGTATATCTTTGTGTTTATCTTCCTCATTAGTACATGATGGTTTTGTTGATATACTCACACTGACATTTCTGTTTTTAGTGAATGGATGGATCGAGCAGGCACCAAAGTGACAATACGTTTGAAGGAAACTGTGGTGGTTCTCTGATTAAGAGACTGGATGAAATGGGGGATTCAATGAGGAAACTCCTGGTTGTTCTAAACCAACTATCAAGGAGTCATGATCAACCACTTGTACCTTGGTATGTTCTGTAATGCATCATGTATGAGATGAACAATCGATGTGGAAGTTCAGGTAATAATTATAAAGGTAACCATTAGGGTTTATATGATCCTTTCTTTTGAGGTAATTATGGGTTATTATATATTATGACGGAAAATGAAAGGCATGGGATAAACATGATGTTAAATTATGTTATGATTATTTTTGAAGATTTTATCTTGTTTTGGAGAATTTTTTAGAAATATATAGTTTTAGAAAAAGGACAACACGCAGACCGTGTGATAACCCATCACGTCAGACAGAGCAGCAGGAATCAAACCCACAACCAAAGTGTGACTGGTATTTATCGCCTACCACTTGACTACGTGAAGTCCCTGATTTGTTTCACTAATTCTTTTTAGTTAGATGATTTTAGGAATCAAGAGTAAGTTTATTTTGGGTTATATATGGAAATTATTAACCTATCATCAAGGATATGTGATTAGGTTAATTTCTTTTCAATATGAGAATTTAAGAGCAACTGATGTTATTTGGAGATAAAAGTTAATATGTACCTTGGGAGACTATGTGAATAAACCCTTCAAATATTTGGGTTTCAATCTTAGTTTGGTTTACTTTGAATATTTTTATGGACAATAGTTTATCGAATGGTCTTTGTTGAACTTTGGGTTTTTTTTAAAAATTTTGGAGATTAAGAATAGATTTTATTTTCATAAATGATTATACTTTTGTGGATTATCTGATCTCATACTAACAATTTTGGTTTTGGATTTTGCATAAAGCTGTGCGAAATATATAGTTCTCTTTTGTGGATTAGGTGATTCTCAAGAAGTTGATTATAGTACTCATAATGCGAACAAGTCTTCCTAAATACTCATCTTTTGGAGAAAATATGAGTTTGATTAAGAAATCAAGTAAAAGTTGAAAGTATACGTGACAAGTAAGTATGTTTCATTATGATTTAGTTAAGCTCAAAAATAAATTCCCCATTGAAGAGTAACTTAAAAACAAAAATTTTCATTGTAAACTTTTCCTACTGGGGAATCGAATACTTGTTAAACCATCACAATTTTGTGATTTTCTTATGGTTAACTCTCTCCTAGACATGTTTACTATCACTCTCCATCAGAACATGGCCCTTTGTTTTTTCCTCCATGTCCATATTTTCATACTTGGAATCCTTGTAAGGGTTAACTCAGGTGGCCTTTGTACTTCTCTTTCTTTATTTTAAAGTAATTGTTTTACTGGCTCTTGTTCCGATGTTGGATTTTCAATGAAGTTTCCAAGCCCAATTTTAAAATTGCGAGGACACAATTCCAAAAAGGTGGAAGGATGTAACACCCCAGGTAAATAGAGAATATGAAATTTTCACATTTATCCATATTTTTGAATAAAATATTAAAATTAATTTAAAGGGGATGCTATGCTCGATGGCATGACCAATATGCAACAACGAGTTTCTTGAGAATCTTACGTTGCAATCTAATAATAAAATAATATTATTTTAAATTGTAGTTAAAACCTAGTCGTTGTAATGGAAGGAATGAATGGAACTAACTAGAAAATGATTATATATGTTTGTCAAATATTTTTAATTTTATCCTATAAATGTTAGAGGCTTAAAATGTGAATGATTCCGATTTTAAGCGTAAATATTCTAATATTCTTTAAAAGGTCGATTAACCGCCTTTTGATGGAGAACCTATTTTAAATCCACTTTTTGAAAATTTTTTGTGTTATATTTGACAAAATAAAATTTTTTTTTAGAATCATGACATCAAAATTTAGTTTGCGTAAATTTTTGATATTTTTCCGATAAAGTTCATTTTTAATGAATAGTGAAAACTATTGTAATTTAATTCAAAACCTATTTTTAATCTAATTTATTTATATGATTAGATTATCTATTGTATTGGTTTTAATGTGAAATTAGAATATATTTTTACAATTTAATCCAATAGTTGTCGTTGTAATTAATTTCATCTTGAAATTGGACTTAAACTAGTGTCAATCTTTTGATTCTTATTGTTTCATAAAAACACGCTATTTGCTCTGACAGCGGGAATTAATTATTAAATTAATTAATGTAACTTATATGTTTTGAATTTTTTTAAAATAGGCATAATTTTTGAATTCGAAATATCAAATATAGCTTAGAGTGGATTTTTGGTATTTTTCTGGAAAATTTCAATTTTTGATGAATAGTGAAACCACTAAGTGGTACTTAAAAAAATGATTTTTCGTTTAAATAAAACATTGCCACATCTGTGATTTGATTTTTAAAAATCCGACATACATGGTTGTCATTAATAAGTAAAATGTGGTTCAATGAGATTAAAATTATTTTTTGTGAACAGTAATTTTTAAGTTTTATTAATCGCGATTAAAGGTAATTTGTGTAATTTAATGTTAAAATAATGCTTTAATAATATGAAATATCCTAGACACATGTCCTACCCTCATTACATGTGTCATTTTCGACCAATACAATTCATGGGTCAACTTGAAGTCCCCATGGAGCCACTTTGGTAGGAAAATGACATAAATAACATTTTATTTAATGTTAAAATTAAAATGTCACAAACATGTGTTGTTTTACTAAAAAAATTTACATGGGGTTATAAAAGTCATATTTTTTCCTATAAATATTCATTAGAAATATAAAAATATTTCCTACATCATTATATTTTATTTAATTTTTAGACACTAAATAAATTGAAATATTTATGACACAATGATGATGCATGATTACCTCATTATTTAACGATTTAAATAAAATGAAAAGATAATGTAAAATATAAGACCTAAAAATGTCAAAAACCTATTTTATGGGTGTATTTATAAGCCCTACTACCTTATCCTCGAAATACATCATTGTGGGACCTTTAAAATCCGAAACTCTTTTGAAAATAAAGTAACATTTTGTAACTTTCCAAGAGTGCCCCTCCCCTCCTCTTATAAAAGGCCCCCAACAATACCACCTTACACACACCTCTCAAGCCTCTGGTTTGGCCAACCCCTGCCCATTTCATCTCTCCACATCCCTCTCTTCATCATTGAAGCCTCACATTGGGCAGAATACTTTCTCAGGAAGCCTTTGAGCTCAAATCAAAGAGAGATACCCGATTTAAAGGTAGTGTCTTCTCTTTGTTCTTATGTTTTATTTTGCTTCTCCAACCCCCCCCCTAAACACTTTTATTCATTTAGTTTGTAACAACACTAGTATCATCCATATACTAGGATGTTTTTATAAGAATGATTAGTGCTACACTTACACACACCTACATCTATGGTTAAAGAACATATTGTTTCTGTGGATGGAGAATTTCATCCTCACGAAACGATGATTGTTCAACACTCATATAACACATTCAAAAGTGGCCATTAATATGTCACTATATTTATATATTATATATAATATGTTTATGTTTTACTTAAGCTTCTGTATTTTTCATTTATGGCAAACCTTTTTGGCTTCCATTATGGGTATACATGATATCTTCATTTTAGGGAGTGCGGACTACCGCCCCCTCAAAGTGATTTGATTCGTTAATACCATATGTGGTACGTATAAAGGATAGATTTATTGATATTATATATGATACCATACAGGAATTAAAATACTATTATGTATCATTATGTTTTAATTCCATTAAATATGAAATAGAAATGGAAGTAGCGTTCATGCGTACGTACGGCTCACTGTCTCCATGAACGGTGCATTTCATTTCTTACCTCTAAATGTTATGTAATATTATAAATTCATGCATATACGGGATATATATGATATATATTATATCTACATCATGAATATAATTATTCATATAATGGATATCTTACCACATGAACAACTTGTAATTATAAAGAGTTTATTTTTTACTCAAGTACCAATGATCGTTAAAACGACCATTATTAACTTAAATAATAACATAGTGTTCATGACATGGTAATAAGTGATATAAATGGAATAATGAACTCGAAAAAGGTTCTTAAGCAAGTAGAAATTAACTCAAGTTTATTATTCAGGAGATTAAAGAACGATCGAGTCATGTCGGACACGAGGTAAGGGATCCTACTCCTCTCTTTCTTTTTAAGTACACTCTTTTATATCATTCATTTTACGCTCATCTTTATTATGATGGGGATGTTATTTTATATTATTACTACTTTAATTTTTATGTTAATATGATGAGAGACCCTATTTTATCTCATCAATTTATTTTGGAAGTTTTGAGTGGCACCGTTAGGCTGCCGAATTTTCGTAAGAGATCTAACCTCTCTCTTTCTTTTTAAGTAATCTCCTTTATGTCACTAATTTTAATCTCCTCTTTGTTATGATGGGGGAATTTCTTTTATATTCCTCTTGTTGTACATTTTATTGTAATATAATTTCATTTATGGGTATTTACATATTTTTTGTATGACCCTTCTTCAATGGGGGGTACGTTTCAAAAGTAACCCAAGTCGGTGAAGGAACCTTTCACCCTCCTCTTTTTAAAAGACATCTTTTGTTATGTCTTTTAATTCACATACCATTATGTTGGGATATATTCTTCTATGTCCTTATTGATGTAAATTTTATTTCCAAGTGATGAGATACCCTTTTTATCTCTCATCAACTATTTTTCTGAATTTTGAAGTGACGTCGTTAGGCTGTGGATTTTTTGTAAGGGAACTTCTTAACCGAATTTCCATTCTTTTGGTTAATCTCCTACGTTCAAATTATTTCATGATATTATTATGTCATATCTTTTATTTTTACTTACTTTATTTGTACTTATAGTGAATACACATAATAGTTCTATTTTATTTAAAAAAAAATGATATTTGTATGGGACTTCTTCTCAATCTCCTTTCATTGAGGCATATTATGTTTTATACACAACTTTATTTTATACGGTGTATAAACCCCTTTGAATTTTACGTTTATCTGAAAGGAATCTTTTTTATATGAATCGATTTACTAAACGAAAATAGGCAATGTTTTTTTCGTACGTATGCGGCAACAACGACTTCTCCTCCGCCGTGACCATTATTTGAGTTTCAGCTTCCTCTACAAGCCATACCTTTTTTTAAATGAAAAATAAATACCATGTTTTACTTTTATTTTATTTTGGTATTGAAAATGGTTTTCATTATTTTTTTATATCAATGTGTTGTATTGATATCTTGTGATTGAAAAGTGGAAATGTTATGTTTCCTTTATGAATGTTTTATGTGATACGATTGTGTTATGGTTCATGGGAATTATTATGAAGATGGGTGGTTCCGTGATAAACTAAGGGCGGGTGAGCCTGATATAGCTCTTCAATGCATTGGTTAATGCGATGGAGTGAAACATTAAGGTTTCTCCGAAGATATTTAGGGAATATACTGTGATGGGTATTCCAAATGTAACCAAGAGGGTTACTCCCTACATAAGAATGTTATGAATGCCTCAAGTTACCTTTATGTCTTATGATTTCTATGATTTATTCATTATTTGATGAGGTATGTTAAAATGATTATGTTTTATGAGTAAAGTATGTTTTCATACATGGACAAATGTTTTATTTTCATACTTTTATTTCCCTTACTGAGCTTTTTATGCTCATCCCAAGCTTTTGAAATGTTTTTCACAGGTCAAGGGAAAGTTTCATGATATGATGATAGTTTCAAGGAAGTTTCAAGAAATAATACATGTTTTATTTTAAAGATGTTTCTGTTGATGGGAAAAAATGAATACTATCTTTTATCTAACCACTTTGTTTAAATGTGGAATGAAATTCATGATTTATGATCTAATTCTCTAAAACACTAAACCTGGAAGGATCCTCAATGTGAATTATTCATTTATGTCAATATTCTGTAAGGATTAAGATCAGGGCATTATAGTTGGTATCAGAGGTCAGTTTAGATAACTTTATAGGTTAGGGTATTCTCTAGGCATAAGTGACATTACCATAACGGTTAGGATTTCAAAAAGAGTCATAGTTTTAGATAAAGTGAATTAGTAAGTATATCTTAGTGTTTATCTTCCTCATTAGTACTTTATGGTTTTGATGATATAATCACACTGGCATTTCTGTTTTTAGTGAATGGATGGATCCAGCAGGCACCAAAGTGACAATAGGTTTGAAGGAAACTGTGGCGGTTCTCTGATTAAGAGACTGGATGAAATGGGGGATTCAATCGTGGTTGTTTTAAACAAACTATCAAGGAGTCATGATCAACCACTTGTACCTTGGTATATTCTATAATGCATCATGTATGAGATGACCAGTCGATGTAGAAGATCAGGTAATAATTATAAAGGTAACCATTAGGGTTTATATGATCCTTGCTTTTGAGGTAATTATGGGTTATTATATATTATGATGGAAAATGAAAGGCATGAGATAAAATTGATGGTAAAATATGTTATGATTATTTTTGAAGATTTTATCTCGTTTTGGGGAATTTTTTAAAAAATATATAGTTTTAGAAAAAGGACATCACGCAGACCGTTTGACAACCCGTCGCGTCGGACAAAGCTGCGGGAATCGAACCCACAACCAAAGTGCGACTGGTATTTATCGCCTACCCCTAGACTAAGTGAATTCCCTGGTTAGTTTGACTAATTCTTTTAGTTAGATGATTTTAGGAATCAAGAGTACGTTTATTTTGGGTTATCTATGGAAATGATTAACCTGTCATCGAGGATATGTGATTAGGTTAATTACTTTTCAATATGAAAATTTAAGAGAAACTGGTGTTATTTAGAGATAAAAGTTAATTTGTACCTTGAAAGACTATGTGATTAAATCATTCAAATATTTGGGTTTCAATTTTAGTTTGTCTTACTTTGAATAATTTTATGGACAATAGTTTATCGAATGGTCTTCGTTGAACTTTGGAATTTTTTGACAAATTTTGGAGATTAAGAATAGATTATATTTTTATAAAGGATTATACATTTTTGGATTATCTGATCTCATACTAACAATTTTGGTTCTGGATTTTGTCGAAAGACATGGGAAATATATAGTTATCTTTTGTGGATTAGGTGATTCTCATGAAGTTTATTATAGTACTCATAATGCGAACAAGTCTTCCTAAATACTCGTCTTTTGGAGAAAATATGAGTTTGATTAAGGAATCTAGTAAATGTTGAAAGTATACGTGACAAGTACGTATGTTTCATTATGATTTAGTTAATCTCGAAAATAAATTCCTCAATGAAGAGTAACTTAAAAAGAATGTTGTCTGTTAACTTTTCCTACTGGGGAATCGAATACCATTTCACCCATCACAAGTTTGTGATTTTCTTATGGTTAACTTTCTCCTAGACATGATTACTATCACTCTCCATCAGAACATGACCCTTTGTTATTTCCTCCATGTCCATATTTTCATACTTGGAATCCTAGTATGGCTTAACTCGGGTGACCTTTGTACTTCTCTTTCTTTATTTTAAAGTGATTGTTTTACTGACTCTTGTTCCGACGTGGGATTTTCAATGAAGTTTCCATGCCCAATTTTAAAATTGCGAGGACAAAATTTCCAAAAGGGGGGAAGGATGTAACACCCCAGGTAAATAGAGAATATGAAATTTTCACATTTATCCATATTTATGAATAAAATATTAATATTACTTTAAAGGGGATGCTATGATCGATGGCGTGACCAATACGCAACAACGAGTTTTTTGGGAATCTTTCGTTGCAATCTAATAATAAAATAATATTATTTTAAATTGTAGTTAACGCCTAGTCATTATAATGGAGGGAATGAACGGAACTAACTACAATATTATTATATATGTTTATAAGATATTTTTACTTTTATCCAATAAATGTTAGAGACTTAAAATGTGAATGAATCCAATTTTAAGCATAAATATTCTAATATTCTTTAAAAGGTCGATTAACCGCCTTTTGATTGTGAACCTATTTTAAATCCAATTTTTGAAAATTTTATGTGTTATATTTGAAAAAAAAAATATTCATTTTTAGAATCAGAACATCATAATTTACTTTGTGTAAATTTTTGGTATTTTTCCGATAAAGTTCATTTTTTAATGAATAGTGAAAAATGTTGTATTTTAATTCAAAACCTCTTTTTAATCTAATTTATTTATATGATTATATTATCTATTGAATTGGTTTTAAAGTGAAATTAGAATTTATTTTTACCATTTAATCCAATAGTGGTCGTTGGAATTAATTTCATCTTGAAATTGGACTTAAACTACTGTCAATTTTTTGATACTTATTGTTTCATAAAAATAGGCTATTTGCTCTGACAGCGGGAATTAATTATTAAATTAATTAATGTAACTTATATGTTTTCAATTTTTTAAAATAGACATCATTTTTGAATTTGGAATATCAAATATATCTTTGGCTGGATTTTTGGTATTTTTCTGGAAAACTTCAATATTTGATGAATAGTGAAACCACTAAGTGGTACTTAAAAAACCGATTTTTCATTTAAATGAAACATTTACACTTCTGTTATTTGATTTTCAAAAATATTACATACATGGTTGTCATTATGAAGTAAAATGTGGGTCAATGAGATTAAAATAATTTTTGGTGAATAGTAATTTTTAAGTTTTATTAATCGCGATTAAAGGTAATTAGTGTAATTTATGGTAAAAATAATGCTTTAATAATATGAAATGACCTAGAAACATGTCTTACCCTCATAGGATGTGTCATGTACGACCAAGAAAATCCATGGGTCAACTTAGGGACCCCATGGATCCACTTTCGTTGGAAAATGAAATAAATAACTTTTTATTTAAAGTTAAAATTAAAATGTCACAAACATGTGTTTTTTTACTAAAACAGTTTTTACAAGGGGTTATACAATTCATATTTTTGTCTATAAATATTCATTAGAAATCTAAAAATATTTCCTACATCATTATATTTTTTTATAATTTTTAGACCCTAAATAAATTAAATTATTTATGACACAATGATGATGCAACGATTACCTCATTATTTAACGATTTAAATAAAATGAAAATATAATGTAAAATATAAAACCTACACTTTTCAAAAACATATTTGATGGGTTTATTTTGAACCTTTACCACCTTATCCTATAAATACATCAATTTGGGACCTTTAAAATGCGTAACTCATTTGAAAATAATGTAACATTTTGTAACATTCCAAAAGTGCCCCTCCTCTCCTCTTATAAAAGGCCCCCAACTCTACCACCTTACACACACCTCTCAAGCCTTTGGCTCAGCCAAACCCTGCCCATTTAATCTATCCAAATCCATATATTCATCATTGAAGCCTCAATTGGGATGAATCCTTTCCAAGGAAGACTTTGAGCTCAAATCAAAGAGAGATACCCGATTTAACGGTAGTGTCTTATCTTGTGTTCTAATGTTTTATTTTGCTTCTCAAACCCACCGTAAACTCTTTTATTCATTTATTTTGTAACAACAACAGTATGATACATATACTATGATGTTTTTATAATAAGTATTCGAGCTACACTTACACACACCTACATCTAATGGTTAAAGAACATATTGTTTCTGTGGATGGCGAATTTCTGCCTCACGAAATGATGATTGTTCAACACTCATATAACACCTTAAAAGGTGGCCATTAAGATGTCTATATATTTATATATGATATATAATATGTTTATGTTTTACTTAAGCTTATTTATTTTTCACTTATGGAATACCATTATGGCTTCCATTATGGGTATACGCGATTTCTTCATTTTAGGAAGTGCGGACTACCGCCCCCTCAACATGATTTGATTCGTTAATACCATATGTGGTACGTATAAAGGATAGATTTAATGATATTATATATGATACCATACTTTAATTAAAATACTATAATGTATCATTATGTTTTAATTCCATTAAATATGAAATAGAAATGGAAGTAGCATTCATGCGTATGTACGGCTTACCGTCTCCATCAATGGTGCATTTCATTTCTTATCTCTAAATGTTATGTAATATTATAAATGCATGCATATACTGGATATATATGATATATATGATATCTACATCATGAATATAATTATATATGTAATGGATATTTTACCACATGAACAACTTGTAATTATAAAGAGTTTATTTTTGTCTCAAGTACCAATAATCGTTAATACGACCGTTATTAACTTAAAAAACAACATAGTGTTCATGACATGGTAATAAGTGATATAAAAGGAATAATGAACTTGAAAAAGGTTCTTAATAAATTAGAAATTATCTCAAGTTTATTATTCAGGAGATTAAAAAACGATCGAGTCATGTCAGACACAAGGTAAGGGATCATACTCCTCTCTTTCATTTTAAGTACACTCTTTTATGTCATTTATTTTAAGATCATCTTTCTTATGATTGGGAGGTTATTTTATATTACTCCTACTGTAATTTTTGTTTTCATATGATTAGAGACCCTATTTTCTCTTATCAATCTATTTTGGATGTTTTGAGTGGCGCCGTTAGGCTGGAGAATTTTCGTAAGAGATCTAACCTCTCTCTTTCTTTTTAAGTACTCTCCTTTATGTCACTTCTTTTAAGCTCTTCTTTGTTATGATGGGGGATGTTATTTTATATTCCTATTGTGGTATAATTTATTTTACTATGATGAGAGACCCTATTTGATCTCATCAATCCATTTTTTTTTGATGTTTTAAGTGGCGCCGTTAGGCAGCCGAGTTTTCGTAAGGGATTTTTCATCTCACTTTTAGTCCCATGAGATTTATGCTACATTTTCCAAAATTTCCTTTGAGTTTTGTATGTAATTACCATTATTATACTCCTTCTGTAATATAATTTCATTTATGGTATTTACATATTCTTTTTATGACCCTTCTTTAATGGAGTGTACGTTTCGAAAGTAACCCAAGACGGTAAGGGAACCTTTCACCCTCCTATTTTTAAAAGACTTCTTTTGTTATGTATTTTAATTCACATACCATTATGTTGGGATATGTTCTTCTATATCCTTATTGATGTAAATTTTATTTCCAAGTGATGAGATACCCTTTTTATCTCTCATCAACTTTTTTTCTGAATTTTGAAGTGACACCGTTAGGCTGTCGAATTTTTTTAAGGGAACTTCTTAACCAAGTTTCCATTCATTGGGTTAATCTCCTACATTCAAATTATGTCAGGATATTATTATGTCATATCTTGTATTTGTACTTTCTTTATGTGTACTTATAGTGAGTACACATAATAATTCTAATTTATTTTAAAAAATGGTCTTTGTATGGGACTTCTTCTCAATCTATTTTCATTGAGGCATATTATGTATTATACACAACATTATTTTAAATGGTGTATAAACCCCTTTGAATTTTACGTTTATCTGAAAGGAATATTTTTTATATGAAGCATTTTACTAAACGACAAAAGGGAATGTTTTTGTTGTAAGTATGTGGAGACAACAACTTCTCCACCGACGTGACCATTATTTGAGTTTCGGCTTCCTCTACAAGCCATACCTTTTTTTTAAATGAAAAATAAATACAATGTTTAACTTTTATTTTATTTTGGTATTGAAAATGGTTTTCATAATGTATTTATATCAATGTGTTTTATTGATATCTTGTTATTGAAAAGTGGAAATGTTATGTTTCCTCTATGCATGTGTTATGTGATACGATTATGTTATGGTTCTTGGGAATTATTATGATGAAGGGTGGTTCCATGATAAACTAAGGGCGGGTGAGCCCGATATAGCTCTCCAATGCATTGGGTAACGGGAAGGAGTGAAAAGTTAAGGTTTCTTTGAAGATATTTAGGGAATATACTGTGATGGGTATTCCAAACGTAACCAAGAGGGTTACTCCCTACGTAAGAATGTTATGAATGCCTCAAGTTGCTTTTATATCTTATGATTTCTATGATTTATTCATGATTTAATGAGGTATGTTAAAATGATTATGTTTTATGAGTAAAGTATGTTTTCATAATTGTACTAATGTTTTCTTTTCATACTTTTATATCCCTTACTATGCTTTTTATGCTCATCCCAAGCTTTTGGAATGTTTTTCACAGGTCAACGGAAAGGTGCGTGATATGATGATAGTGTCAAGGAAGAGTCAAGAAAGAATCCATGTTTTATTTTAAAGAAGTTTCCGTTGATGGGAAAAAACAAATACTATCTTTTATGTAACCACTTTGTTTAAATGTGGAATGTAATTCATGATATATGATCTAATTCTCTAAAAATCTAAACCTGAAAAGATCCTCAATGTGAATTATTCATTTAGGTCAATATTATGTAAGTTTTAAGGTTGGGGCATTATAGTTGGTATCAGAGGTTAGTTTTGATAACATTAGAGGTTAGGGTATTCTCTAGGCATAAGTGACATTACCATAATGGTTAGGATTTCAGAAAGAGTCTTAGTTTTAGATAAAGTGAATGAGTAAGTATATCTTAGTGTTTATCTTCCTCATTAGTACATGATGGTTTTGTTTATATACTCACACTGACATTTCTGTTTTTAGTGAATAGATGGATCTAGCAGGCACCAATGTGACAATAGGTTTGAAGGAAACTGTGGTGGTTCTCTGATTAAGAGACTGGATGAAATGGGGGATTCAATGAGGAAACTCGTGGTTGTTCTAAACCAACTGTCAAGGAGTCACGATCAACCACTTGTACCTTGGTATGTTTTGTAATGCATCATGTACAAGATGACCAATCGATGTTTAAGATCAGGTAATAATTATAAAGGTAACCATTAGGGTTTATATGATCCTTGCTTTTGAGGTAATTATGGGTTATTATATATTATGATGGAAAATGAAAGGCATGAGATAAAAGTGGTGTTAAAATATGTTATGATTATTTTAGATGATTTTATCTCATTTTGGGGAATTTTTTAAGAAATATATAGTTTTAGAAAAATGACAACACGCAGACCGTGTGACAACCCATCGCGTCGGACAAAGCTGTGGGAATCGAACTCACAACCAAAGTGCGACTGGTATTTATCGCTTACCACTTGACTACATGAAGTCCCTGGTTTTTTGAATAATTCTTTTTAGTTAGATGATTTTAGGAATCAAGAGTAAGTTTATTTTGTGTTATCTCTGGAAATGATTAACCTATCATCAAGGAAATGTGATTAGGTTAATTACTTTTCAATATGATAATTTAAGAGCAACTGATGTTATTTGGAGATAAAAGTTAATTTTTACCTTGGAAGAATTTGTGATTAAATCCTTCAAATATTTGGGTTTCAATCTTAGTTTGGTTTACATTGAAGATTTTTATGGAAAATAGTTTATCGAATGGTCTTCGTTGAACTTTTGGTTTTTTTGACAAATTTTGGAGATTAAGAATAGATTTTATTTTTATAAAGGATTATACTTTTGTGGATTATCTGATCTCATACTAAAAATTTTGGTTTTGGATTTTGTCTAAAGACATGGGAAATATATATTTCTCTTTTGTGGATTAGGTGATTCTCAAGAAGTTGATTATAGTACTCATAATGCAAACAAGTCTTCCTAAATACTCAACTTTTGGAGAAAATGTGAGTTTGATTAAGGAATCTAGTAAAAGTTGAAAGTATACGTGACAAGTAAGTATGTTTCATTATAATTTAGTTAAGCTAAAAAATAAATTCCCCAATTAATAGTAAGTTAAAAACAAAAATGTTGTATGTTAACTTTTCCTACTAGGGAATCGAATACCATTTAACCCATCACAAGTTTGTGATTTTCTTATGGTTAACCTTCTCCTAGACATGTTTACTATCACACTCCATCAGAACATGACACTTTGTTTTTTCCTCCATTTTCATATTTTCATACTTGGAATCCTTGTATGGGTTATCTAGGGTGACCTTTGTACTTCTCTTTCTTTATTTTAGAGTAATTGTTTTAATGACTCTTGTTCCGATGTGGGATTTTCAATGAAGTATCCAAGCCCAATTTTAAAATTGCGAGGACGCAATTCCAAAAAGGGGGAAGGATGTAACACCCCAGGTAAATAGAGAATATGAAATTTTTACATTTATCCATATTTGTGAATAAAATATTAATATTAATTTAAAGGGGATGCTATGCTCGATGGCATGCCCAATACGCAACAACGAGTTTCTTGGGAATCTTACATTGCAATCTAATAATAAAATAATATTATTTTAAATTGTAGTCAACACCTAGTCGTTTTAATGGTGGGAATGAACTTAAATAACTACAAAATGTTTATATATGTTTGTCAAATATTTTTAGTTTTATTCAATAAATGTTAGAGTCTTAAAATGTGAATGAATCCAATTTTAAGCGTAAATATTCTAATATTCTTTAAAAGGTAGATTAACTTCCTTTTGATGGAGAACCTCGTTTAAATCCACTTTTTGGCAATTTTATGTGTTATATTTGACAAAATAAAATTCTTTTTAGGAATCGGGACATCAAAATTTACTTTGTGTAAATTTTTGGTATTTTTCCGATAAAGTTCATTTTTTAATGAATAATGAAAAGTGTTGTATTTTAATTCAATACCTATTTTTAATCTAATTTTTTATATGATTATATTATCTCTTGAATTGGTTTTAAAGTGAAATTAGAATATATTTTTACCATTTAATCAAATAGTGGTTGTTGGAATTTGTTTCATCTTGAAATTGGACTTAAACTAGTGTCAATCTTTTGATACTTATTGTTTCATAAAAACACTCTATTTTCTTTGACAGCGGGAATTAATTATTAAATTAATTAATATAACTTATATGTTTTTAATTTTTTAAATTAGACATAATTTTTTAATTAGGAATATCAAATATAGCTTAGGGTGGATTTTTGGTATTTTTCTGGAAAACATCAATTTTTTATGAATAGTGAAACCACTAAGTGGTACTTAAAAAACTAATTTTTCGTTTAAATGAAACTTTTAACACTTCTGTGATTTGATTTTCAAAAATCCGACATACATGGTTTTCATTAAGAATTAAAATGTGTTTCAATGAGATTACAATAATTTTTGGTGAATACTAATTTTTAAGTTTTAATAATCGCGATTAAAGGTAATTAGTGTATTTTAAGGTAAAAATAATTCTTTAATAATATGAAATGACCTAGAAACATGTCCTACCCTCATTATATGTGTCATGGTCGACCAGGAAAATCCATGGGTCAACTTGAGGACCCCATGGAGCCACTTTGGTAGGAAAATGTCATAAATAACTTTTTATTTAAAGTTAAAATTAAAATGTCACAAACAAGTGTTGTTTTAATAAAAAAAATATACATGGGGTTATACAAGTCATATTTTTTAATATTAATATTCATTAGATATATAAAAAGATTTCCTACATCATGATATTTTTTTTAATTTTTAGACACTAAATAAATTAAATTATTTATGACACAATGATGATGTAGTGATTATCTCATTATTTAACTATTTAAATAAAATGAAAAGATAATGTAAACTCTAAGACCAAAACTTGTCAAAAACCTATTTTATGGGTTTATTTTTAACCCTTACCACCTTATCCTCGAAATACATCAATTTGGGACCTTAAAAATCCGAAACCCATTTGAAAATAATGTATCATTTTGTAACTTTCCAAGAGTGCTCCTCCTCTCCTCTTATAAAAGGCCCCCACCTCTACCGCCTTACACACACCTCTAAAGCCTTTGGCTCAGCCAAACCCTGTCCATTTCATCTCTCCAAATCCCTCTCTTCATCATTGAAGCCTCAATTTGGGAAGAATCCTTTCCCAGGAAGCCTTTGAGCTCAAATCAAAGAGAGATACCTGATTTAAAGGTTGTGTCTTCTCTTGTGTTCTTATGTTTTATTTTGCTTCTCCAACCCCCCCCCCCCCTAAACTCTTTTATTCATTTAGTTTGTAACAAAAATAGTATAATCCATATACTGGGATGTTGTTATAATAAGGATTCGAGCTAAACTTACACACACCTACATCTAATGGTTAAATAACATATTGTTTCTGTGGATGGAGAATCTATGCCTCACGAAACGATGATTGTTCAACACTCATATAACACCTTCAAAGATGTCTATTAAGATGTCACTATATTTATATATGATTTATAATATGTTTATGTTTTACTTAATCTTGAGTATTTTTCATATATGGCATACCTTTATGGCTTCCATTAGGGGTATACGCGATATCTTCATTTTTGGAAGTGCGGACTACCATCCCTCAAAGTGATTTGATTCGTCAATACCATATTTTTTACGTATAAAGGATAGATTATTGATATTATATATGATACCATACTGTAATTAAAATAATATTATGTATCATTATGTTTTAATTCCATTAAATAAGAAATAGAAATTGAAGTAGCGTTCATGCGTACGTACGACTTACTGTCTCCATGAACGGTGCATTTAATTTCTTACCTCTAAATGTTATGTAATATTATAAATGCATGAATATACTAGATATATATGATATATATGATATCTACATCATGAATATAATTCTCGATATAATGTATATCTTACCACATGAACAACTTGTAATTATAAAGAGTTTATTTTTGACTCAAGTACCAATGATTGTTAAAACGACCGTTATTAACTTAAATAATAAAATAGTGTTCATGACAGGGTAATAAGTGATATAAAAGGAATAATGAACATGAAAAAGGTTCTTAAGAAAGTATAAATTAACTCAAGTTTATTATTCAGGAGATTAAAGAACGATCGAGTCATGTCGGACAAGAGGTAAGGGATCCTACTCCTCTCTTTCTTTATAAGTACACTCTTTTATGTAATTCCTTTTAAGCTCATATTTATTATGATTGGGATGTTCTTTTATATTACTCCTACTGTAATTTTTATTTTCATATGATTAGAGACCCTATTTTCTCTCATCAATCCATTTTGGATGTTTTGAGTGGCGCAGTTAGGCTGCTATATTTTCATAAGAGATCTAACCTCTCTCTTTCTTTTTAAGTAATCTCCTTTATGTCACTTCTTTTAAGCTCCTATTTGTTATGATGGGGGATGTTATTTTATATTACTATTGATTTACATTTTATTTTAATATTATGATTGAACCTATTTGATCTCATCAATCCATTTTTGGATGTTTTAAGTGGCGCTGTTAGGCTGTCGAGTTTTCGTAAGGGATTTTTCATCTCATTTTTAGTCCCGTGAGATTTATACTACATTTGCAACCATTTATTTTGATTGGTGTATGTACTTACCATTATTATAATATTTGTGTAATTTAATTTCCTTTATGGGTATTTACATATTCTTTGTATGACCCTTCTTCAATGGGGTGTACATTTCGAAAGTAACCCAAGTCGGTAAGGGAACCTTTCACCCTCCTCTTTTTAAAAGACTTCTTTTGTTATGTCTCATAATTCACATAACATTATGTTGGGATATTTTATTCTATATCATTATTGATGTAAATTTTATTTCCAAGTGATTATATACCCTTTTTATCTCTCATCAACTCTTTTTCTGAATTTTGAAGTGACGCCGTTAGGCTGTCGAATTTTTTTAAGGGAACCTCTTAACGCAATTTCCGTTCTTTGGGTCAATCTCCTACGTTCAAAATATTTCATGATATTATTATGTCATATCTTGTATTTTTTACTTTCTTTATGTGTAATTTTAGTGAATATAGATAATAGTTCTATTTTATTTAAAAAAATGATCATTGTATGTGACTTCTTCTCAATCTTCTTTCATTGAGGCATATTATGTTTTATACACAACTTTATTTTATACGGTGTATAAACCCCTTTGACATTTACATTTATCCGAAAGGAATATTTTTTATATGAATCATTTTACTAAATGACAAAAGAGAATGTTTTTGTTGTACCTATGCGGTGACAACGACTTCTCCGCTGCCATGACCATTATTTGAGTTTCGGCTTCCTCTACAAGCCATACCTTTTTTAAATGAAAAATATATACAATATTTTACTTTTATTTTATTTTGGTATTGAAAATGGTTTTCATAATGTTTTTATATCAATGTGTTGTATTGATATCTTCTGATTGAAAAGTGGAAATTTTATGTTTCCTTTATGAATATTTTATGTGATACGATTATGTTATGGTTCTTGGGCATTATTATGAAGACGGGTGGTTCCGTGATAAACTAAGGGCGGGTGAGCCCAATATAGCTCTCCAATGCATTGGGTAACACGAAGGAGTGAAACGTTAAGGTTTCTCCGAAGAGATTTAGGGAATATACTGTGATGGGTATTCCAAACGTAGCCAAGATGGTTACTCCATACGTAAGAATGTTATTAATGCCTCAAGTTACCTTTATGTCTTATGATTTCTATGATTTATTCAAGATTTGATGAGGTATGTTAAAATTTTTATGTTTTATGAGTAATGTATGTTTTCATACCTGGACTAATGTTTTCTTTTCAGAATTTTATATCCCTTACTGAGCTTTTTATGCTCATCACAACCTTTTGAAATGTTTTTCACAGGTCAAGGGAACGGGGCATGATATGATGATAGTGTCAAGGAAGTGTCAAGAAAGAATCCATGATTTATTTTAAAGATGTTTCCATTGATGGGAAAAAACGAATACTATCTTTTACGTAACCACATTGTTTAAATGTGGAATGCAATTCATGATTTATGATATAATTCTCTAAAACTCTAAACCTGAAAAGATCATCAATGTGAATTATTCATTTAAGTCAATATTAAGTAAGGTTTAAGGTCAGGGCATTATAGTTGGTATCAGAGACTGGATGAAATGGGGGATTCAATGAGGAAACTCCTGGTTGTTCTAAACCAACTATCAAGGAGTCATGATCAACCACTTGTACCTTGGTATGTTCTGTAATGCATCATGTACGAGATGAACAATCGATGTGGATGTTCAGGTAATAATTATAAAGGTAACCATTAGGGTTTATATGATCCTTTCTTTTGAGGTAATTATGGGTTATTATATATTATGACGGAAAATGAAAGGCATGGGATAAACATGATGTTAAATTATGTTATGATTATTTTTGAAGATTTTATCTTGTTTTGGAGAATTTTTTAGAAATATATAGTTTTATAAAAAGGACAACACGCAGACCGTGTGACAACCCATCGCGTCGGACAGAGCTGCAGGAATCGAACCCACAACCAAAGTGTGACTGGTATTTATCGCCTACCACTTGACTACGTGAAGTCCCTGATTTGTTTCACTAATTCTTTTTAGTTAGATGATTTTAGGAATCAATAGTATGTTTATTTTGGGTTATCTATGGAAATTATTAACCTATCATCGAGGATATGTGATTAGGTTAATTACTTTTCAGTATGAGAATTTAAGAGAAACTGATTTTATTTGGAGATAAAATATAATTTCTACCTTGGAAGACTATGTGATTAAATCCTTCAAATATTTGGGTTTCAATTTTAGTTTGGTTTACTTTGAAGATTTTTATGGACAATAGTTTATCGAATGGTCTTCGTTGAACTTTGGGTTTTTTTTTGAAAATTTTTGGAGATTAAGAATAGATTTTATTTTTATAAAGGATTATACTTTTGTGTATTATCTGATCTCATACTAATAATTTTGGTTTTGGATTTTGTCGAAAGACATGAGAAATATATAGTTCTATTTTGTGGATTAGGTGATTCTCAAGAAGTTGATTATAGTACTCATAATGCGAACAATTCTTCATAAATACTCGTCTTTTGGAGAAAATATGAGTTTGATTAAGGAATCTAGTAAATGATGAAAGTATACGATACAAGTAAGTATGTTCCATTATGATTTAGTTAAGCTCAAAAATAAATTCCTCAATGAAGAGTAACTTAAATTTTTTTTTCCGTTAACGTTTCCTAATGGATAATCGAATACCGTTTAACCCATCACAAGTTTGTGATTTTCTTACGGTTAACTTTCTCCTAGAAATGTTTACTATCACTCTCCATTAGAACATGACCCTTTTTTTCTTCCATGTCCATATTTTCATACATGGAATCCTTGTATGGCTTAACTCGGGTGACCTTTGTACATCTCTTTCTTTATTTTAAAGTGATTGTTTTACAGACTCTTGTTACGATGTGGGATTTTCAATGAAGTTTCCAAGCCAAATATTAAAATTGCGAGGACGCAATTTCCAAAAGGGGGGAAGGATGTAACACCCCAGGTAAATAGAGAATATGAAATTTTCACATTTATCCATATTTGTGAATGAAATATTAATATTACTTTAAAGGGGATGTTATGCTCGATGGCGTGCCCAATACGCAACAAAGTGTTTTTTGGGAATCTTACATTACAATCTAATAATAAAATAATATTATTTTAAATTGTAGTTAATGCCTAGTCGTTGTAATGGTGGTAATGAACGGAACTAACTACAAAATGATTATATATTTTTGTAAAATATTTTTACTTTTATCCAATAAATGTTATAGGCTTAAAACGTTAATGAATCCAATTTTAAGCGTAAATATTCTAATATTATTTAAAAGGTCGACTAACCGCCTATTGATGGCGAACCTCTTTTAAATCCAATTTTTTACAATTTTATGTGTTATATTTGACAAAATAAAATTCTTTTTTAGAATCGGGAAATCAAAATTTACTTTGTGTAAATTTTTGGTATTTTTCCGATAAAGTTCATTTTTTAATGAATAGTGAAAAATGTTGTATTTTAATTCAAAACCTCTTTTTAATATAATTTATTTTTTTGATTACATTATCTTTTGAATTGGGTTTAAAGTGAAATTATAATATATTTTTACCATTTAATTCAATACTGGTCGTTGGAATTAATTTTATATTGAAATTGGACTTAAACCAGTGTCAATCTTTTGATACTTATTGTTTCTTAAAAACACGTTATTTGCTCTGACAGCAGGAATTAGTTATTAAATTAATTAATGTAACTTATATGTTATGAATTTTTTAAAATAGACATCATTTTTGAATTCATAATATCAAATATATCTTAGGGTGTATTATTGGTATTTTTCTGGAAAACTTCAATTTTTGATGAATAGTGAAACCACTAAGTGGTACTTAAAAAACTGATTTTTTGTTTAAATGAAACATTGCCACTTCTGTAATTTGATTTTCAGAAATCCAAAATACATGGTTATAATTAAGAAGTAAAATGTGGTTCAATGAGATTAAAATAATTTTTGGTGAGTAGTAATTTTTATGTTTTATTAATCGCAATTAAAGGTAGTTAGTGTAATTTAAGGTAAAAATAATGCATTAATAATATGAAATGACCTAGAAACATGTCCTACTATAATTTTATGTGTCATGGCCGACCAAGACAATCCATGGGTCAATTTGGGGACCCCATGGAGCCACTTTCGTAGGAAAATGACATAAATAACTTTTTATTTAAAGTTAAAATTAAAATGTCACAAACATGTGTTGTTTTACTAAAACAATTTTTACATGGGGTTATACAATTCATATTTTTTTTCTATAAATAGTCATTAGAAATCTAAAAATAATTCCTACTTCATGATATTTTTTAATAATTTTTATAAAGTAAAGAAATTAAAATATTTATGACACAATGATGATGCAGCGATTACCTCATTATTTAACGATTTAAATAAAATGAAAAGATAATGTAATATCTAAGACCTACACTTGTCGAAAACCTATTTTATGGGTTTATTTTGAACCGTTACCACCTTATCCTAGAAATACATCAATGTGGGACCTTTAAAATCTTAAACTCATTTGAAAATAAAGTAATATTTTGTAACATTCCAAGAGTGTCCCTCCTCTCCTCTTATAAAAGGCCCCCAACTCTACCACCTTACACACACCTCTCAAGCCATTGGCTCACCCAAAACCTGCCCATTTCATCTATCCACATCCCTATATTTATCATTGAAGCCTCAATTTGGGCAGAATCCTTTCCAAGGAAGCCTTTGAGCTCAAATCAAAGAGAGATACCCGATTTAAAGGTAGTGTCTTCTCTTGTGTTCTTATGTTTTATTTTGCTTCTCAAACCCCCCATAAACTAATTTATTCATTTCTTTTGTAACAACACCAGTATAATCCATATACTAGGATGTTGTTATAATAATGATTCGAGCTACACTTACACACACCTACATCTAATGGTTAAAGAACATAACGTTTCTGTGGATGGTGAATTTCTGCCTTACGAAACGAAGATTGTTCAACACTCATAAAACACCTTCAAAGGTGGCCATTAAGACGTAAATATATTTATATATGATATATAATATGTTTATGTTTTACATAAGCTTCTGTATTTTTCATTTATGGCATACCTTTATGGCTTCCATTATGGGTATACACGATTTCTTCATTTTAGGAAGTGCGGACTACCACCCCCTCAAAGTGATTTGATTCGTTAATACCATATGTGGTACATATAAATGATAGATGAAATGATATTATATATGATTACATACTGGAATTAAAATACTATAATGTATCATTATGTTTTAATTCCATTAAATATGAAATATAAATGGAATTTGCGTTCAAGCGTACGTACGGCTTACCGTCTCCATGAACGGTGCATTTCATTTCTTACCTCTAAATGTTATGTAATATTATAAATGAATGCATATACTTGATATATATTATATATATGTTATCTAAAGCATTAATATAATTGTGGATATAATGGATATCTTACCACATGAACAACTTGTAATTATAAAGAGTTTATTTTTGACTCAAGTACCAATGATCGTTAAAACGACCGTTATTAACTTAAATTACAACATAGTGTTCATGACATGGTAATAAGTGATATAAAAGGATTAATGAACTTGAAAAAGGTTCTTAAGAAAGTATAAATTAACTCAAGTTTATTATTCAGGAGATTAAAGAAAGATCGAGTCCTGTCGGACACGAGGTAAGGGATATTACTCCTCTCATTATTTTTAAGTAAACTCTTTTATGTCACTCCTTTTAAGCTCATATTTCTTATAATTGGGATGTTATTTAATATTACTCCTAATTTAATTTTTATGTTAATATGATGAGAGACCCTATTTTCTCTTATCAATACATTTTGGAAGTTTTGAGTGGCGCCGTTATGCTGTCAAATTTTCGTAAGAGATCTAACCTCTCTCTTTATTTTTAAGTACTCTCCTTTATGTCACTTCTTTTAAGCTCCTATTTGTTATGATGGGGGATGTTCTTTTATATTCCTCTTGCTGTAAATTTAATTGTAATATTCTGAGAGACCCTGTTTGATATCATCAATCCTTTTTTGGATGTTTTAAGTGGCGCCGTTAGGCTGCCGAGTTTTCGTAATGGTTTTTTCATCTCACTTTTAGTTCTGTGAGATTTATGCTACATTTTCCACCATTTACATTGAGTGGTGTATATACATCCAATTATTATACTCTTTGTGTAATATAATTTCATTTGTGGGTATTTAATTATTCTTTGTAGGACCGTTCTTCAATAGGGTGTACGTTTCGAAAGTAACCCAAGTCGGTAAGGGAACCTTTCACCCTCCTCTTTTTAAAAGACTTCTTTTGTTATGTCTTTTAATTCACATACCATTATGTTGGGATATGTTATTATATATCCTTATTGATGTAAATTTTATTTCCAAGTGATGAGATACCCTTTTTATCTCTCATCAACTATTTTTCTGAATTTTGAAGTGACACCGTTATGCTGTAGGATTTTTGTAAGGGAAATTCTTAACCCAATTTCCGTTCCTTGGGTTAATCTCCTACGTTCAAATTATGTCATGATATTATTATGTCATATCTTGTAATTTTAATTTCTTTATGTGTACTTATAGTGAATACACATAATAGTTCTATTTTATTTAAAAAAATGATCTTTGTATTGTACTTCTTCTCAATCTCCTTTCATTGAGGCATATTATGTATTATACACAACTTTATTTTATACGTTGTATAAACCCCTTTGACTTTTACGTTTATCTGAAAGGAATATTTTTTATACGAATCGTTTTACTAAATGACAAAAGGGAATGTTTTTGTCGTACGTATGTGGCGGCAATGACTTCTCCGCCGCCGTGACCATTATTTGAGTATCAGTTTCCTCTACAAGCCATACCTTTTTTTTAAATTAAAAATAAATACCATGTTTTACTTTTATTTTATTTTGGTATTGAAAATGGTTTTCGTAATGTTTTTATATAAATGTGTTGTATTGATATCTTGTGATTGAAAAGTGGAAATGTTATGTTTCCTCTATGCATGTTTTATGTGATACGATTATGTTATGGTTCTTGTGCATTATTACGAAGACAGGTGGTTCCGTGATAAACTAAGGGTGGGTGAGCCCGATATATCTCTCCAATGCAATGGGTAACGCGAAGGAGTGAAACGTTAAGGTTTATTCAAAGAGATTTAGGGAATATATTGGGATGGGTATTCCAAACGTAACTAAGAGGGTTACTCCCTACGTAAGAATGTTCTGAATGCCTCAAGTTACCTTTATGTCTTATGATTTCTATGATTTATTCATGATTTGATGAGGTATGTTAAAATGCTTTTGTTTTCTGAGAAAAGTATGTTTTCATACATGGACTAATGTTTTCTTTTCATACTATTATATCCCTTACTGAGGTTTTTATGCTCATCCCAAGCTTTTGAAATGTTTTTCACAGGTCAAGGGAAAGGTACATGATATGATGATAGTATCAAGGAAGTGTAACGAAAGAATCCATGTTTTATTTTAAATATGTTTCTGTTTATGGGAAAAAATACTATATTTTATGTAACCACTTTGTTTAAATGTGGAATGTAATTCATGATTTATGATCTAATTCTCAAAAACTCTAAACCGGAAAAGATCATCAATGCGAATTATTCATTTAAGTCAATATTAAGTAATGTTTAAGGTCGGGGCATTATAGTTGGTATCAGAGGTCAGTTTAGATAACTTTAGTGGTTAGGGTATTTTCTAGGCATAAGTGACATTACCATAATGGTTAGGATTTCAGAAAGAGTCCTAGATTTAGATAATGTTAATGAGTAAGTATACCTTAGTGTTTATCTTCCTCATTAGTACATGAATGGTTTTGTTGATATACTCACACTGACATTTATATTTTTAATTAATGGATGGATCTAGAAGGCACCAAAGTGACAATAGGTTTGAAGGAAACTGTGGTGGTTCTCTGATTAAGAGACTGGATGAAATGGGGGATTCAATAAGGAAACTCGTGGTTGTTCTAAACCAACTATCAAGGAGTCATGATCAACCACTTGTACCTTGGTATGTTCTGTAATGCATCATGTACAATATGACCAATCGATGTGGAAGTTCATGTAATAATTATAAAGGTAACCATTAGTGTTTATATGATCCTTGCTTTTGAGATAATTATGGGTTATTATATATTATGATGGAAAATGAAAGGCATGAGATAAACTTGATGTTAAAATATGTTATGATTATTTTTGAAGATTTTATCTTGTTTTGGGGAATTTTTTATGAAATATATAGTTTTAGAAAAATGACAACACACAGACCGTGTGACAACCCATCGCATCGGACAAAGCTGCGGGAATCGAACCCACAACCAATGTGTGTCTAGTATTTATCGCCTACCACTTGACTACGTGAAGTCCCTAGTTTGTTTGACTAATTATTTTTAGTTATATTATTTTAGGAATCAAGAGTAAGTTTATTTTGGGTTATCTATGGAAATGAGTAACCTATAATCAAGGATATGTGATTAGGTTAATTACTTTTAAATATGAGAATTTAATATCCACTGATGTTATTTGGAGATAAAAGTTAATTTGTACCTTTGAAGACTATGTGATTAAATTTTTCAAATATTTGGGTTTCAATCTTAGTTTGGTTTACTTCGAAGATTTTTATGGACAATAGTTTATCGAATGGTCTTCGTTGAACTTTGGCTTTTTTTGACAAATTTTGGAGATTAAGAATAGATTTTATTTTTATAAAGAATTATACTTTTGTGAATTATTTGATCTCATAATAATAACTTTGGATTTGGATTTTGTCTAAAGACATGGGAAATATATAGTTCTCTTTTGTGGATTAGTTGATTCTCAAGAAGTTGATTATAGTACTCATAATGCGAAAAAGTCTTCCTAAATACTCATCTTTTGGAGAAAATATGAGTTTCATTAAGGAATCTAGTAAAAGTTGAAAGTATACGTGACAAGTAAGTATGTTTCATTATGAATTAGTTAAGCTTAAAAATAAATTCCCCAATGAAGAGTAACTTAAAAATAAAAATGTTGTCTGTTAACTTTTCCGACTGGGGAATCGAATACCGTTTAACCCATCATATGTTTATGATTTTCTTATCGTTAACTTTCTCCTAGACATGTTTACTATCACTCTCCATCAGAACATGACCCTTTGTTTATTCTCAATGTCCATATTTTCATACATGGAATCCTAGTATGGGTTAACTCAGGTGAACATTGTACATCTGTTTATTTATTTTAAAGTAATTGTTTTTCTGACTCTTGTTCCGATGTGGGATTTTCAATGAAGTTTCCAAGCCCAATTTTAAAATTACGAGGATGAAATTCCAAAAAGGGGGAAGGATGTAACACCCCAGGTCAATAGAGAATATGACATTTTCATATTTATCCATAATTGTGAATAAAGTATTAATATTAATTTAAACGGGATTCTATGCTCGATGGCATGCCCAATACGCAACAACGAGTTTCTTGTGAATCTTACGTTGCAATATAATAATAAAATAATATTATTTTAAATTGTAGTTAACACCTAGTCGTTGTAATGGAGGGAATGGACGGAACAATCTACAAAATGATTATATTTGTTTGTAAAATATTTTTAATTTTATCCAATAAATGTTAGAGGCTTAAAATGTGAATGAATCCAATGTTAAGTGTAAATATTATAATATTCTTTCAAAGGTCGATTAACCGCCTTTTGATGATGAACCTCTATTAAATCCAATTTTTGAAAATTTTATGTGTTATATTTGACAAAATAAAATTCTTTTTTAGAATCGGTAAATCAAAATTTACTTTGTGTAAATTTTTGGTATTTTTCCGATAAAGTTCATTTTTTAATGAATAGTGAAAACTTTTGTATTTTAATTCAATACGTATTTTTAATCTAATTTTTTATATGATTAGATTATATCATGAATTGGTTTTAATGTGAAATTAGAATATATTTCTACCATTTAATCCAATATTGGTCGTTGGAATCAATTTTATCTTGAAATTGGACTAAAACTAGTGTCAATATTTTGATACTTATTGTTTCATAAAAAGACGCTATTTGCTCTGACATCGGGAATTAATTTTTAAATTAATTATTGTAACCTATATGTTTGGAATTTTTTAAAATATAATTATTTTTGAATTCGGAATATCAAATATAGCTTAGGGTGTATTATTGGTATTTGTCTGGAAAACTTCAATGTTTGATGAGTATTGAAACCACTAAGTGGTACTTAAAAAACTGATTTTTCGTTTAAATGAAGATTTTCCACTTCTGTGATTTGATTTTCAAAAATACGACATACATGGTTGTAATTAAGAAGTAAAATGTGGTTCAATGAGATTAAAATAATTTTTGGATAATAGTAATTTTTAAGTTTTATTAATCCCGATTAAAAGGTAATTAGTGTAATTTAAGGTAAAAATAATGCTTTAATAATATGAAATGACCTAGACACATGTCCTACCCTCATTATATGTGTCATGGTCGACCATAAAAATCCATGGGTCAACTTGGGGACCCCATGGAGCCACTTGGTAGGAAAATGACATAAATAACTTTTTATTTAAAGTTAAAATTAAAATGTCACAATCATGTGTTGTTTTACTAAAACATTTTTTACATGGGGTTATAAAATTCATATTTTTGTCTATAAATATTCATTAGAAAGATAAAATGATTTCCTACATCATGATATTTTTTTAATTTTTATACACTAAATAAATTAAATTATTTATGACACAATGATGATGCATCGATTATCTCATTATTTAACGATTTAAATAAAATGAAAAGATAATGAAAAATCTAAGACCTAAACTTGTCAAAAACCTGCTGGATGGGTGTATTTAGAACCCTTACCACCTTATCCTCGAAATAAATCAATTTGGGACCTTTAAAATATGAAACACATTTGAAAATAAAGTAACATTTTGTAACTTTCCAAGAGTGCCCCTCCTCCCCTCTTATAAAAGGCCCCCACCTCTACCACCTTACACACACCTCTCAAGCCTTTTGCTCGGCCAACCCCTGCCCATTTCATCTATCCACATACCTCTCTTCATCATTGAAGCCTCACTTTGGGCAGAATCCATTCCCAGGAAGCCTTTGAGCTCAAATCAAAGAGAGATACCAGATTTAAAGGTAGCGTCTTCTCTTGTGTTCTTATGTTTTATTTTGCTTCTCCAACCCCCCACCCATAAACTCTTTTATTCATTTCGTTTTAAACAACACTAGTATCATCCAGATACTAGGATGTTGGTATATGTGATATCTTCATTTTAGGAAGTGCGGACTACTGCCCCCTCAATGTGATTTGATTCGTTAATACCATATGTGGTACGTATAAAGGATAGATTTAATGATATTATATATGATACCATAATGAAATTAAAATATTATTATGTATCATTATGTTTAAATTCAATTAAATATGAAATAAAAATGGAAGTAGCGTTCATGCGTACATACGGCTTACTGTCTCCATCAACGGTGCATTTCATTTCATACCTCTAAATGTTATGTAATATTATAAATGCCTGCATATACTAGATATATATGATATATATTATATCTAAATTATGAATATAATTCTGGATATAATGGATATCTTACCACATGAACAACTTCTAATTATAAAGAGTTTATTTTTGACTCAAGTACCAATGATTGTTAAAATGACTGTTATTAACTTAAATAATAACATAGTGATCATGACATGGTAATAAGTGATATAAAAGGAATAATGAACATGAAAAATTTTATTAAGAAAGTAGAAATTAACTCAAGTTTATTATTCAAGAGATTAAAGAACGATCGAGTCATGTCGGAAATGAGGTAAGGGATCCTACTCCTCTCTTTCTTTTTAAGTACACTATTTTATGTCATTCCTTTTAAGCTCATATTTCTTATGATTGGGATGTTATTTTATATTAATCCTACTGTAATTTTATGTTCATATGATGATATAACCTATTTTCTCTCATCCATCCATTTTAGAGGTTTTGAGTGGCGCCGTTAGGCTGCCGAATTTTCGTAAGAGATATAACCTCTATCTTTCTTTTTAAGTAATCTCCTTTATGTCACTTCTTTTAAGATCCTCTTTGTTATGATGGAGGATGTTATTTTATATTCCTCTTGATGTACATTTTATTTTAATATGATGTGAGACCCTATCTGATCTCATCAATCCATTTTTGAATGTTTTAAGTGGCACTGTTAGGTTGCCGAGTTTTCGTAAGGGACTTTTCATCTCACTTTCAGTCCCGTGAGATTTATGCTACATTTTCCACCATTTCCTTTGATTGGTGTATGTACTTCCCATTATTATACTCTTTGTGTAATATAATTTCATTTATGGGTATTTACATATTCTTTGTATGACCCTTCTTCAATGGGGTGTACGTTTCAAAAGTAACCCAAGTTGGTAAGGGAACCTTTGACCCTCCTCTTTTTAAAAGACTTATTTTGTTATTTATTTTAATTCACATACCATTATGTTGGGATATGTTCTTCTATATCCTTATTGATGTAAAAAAAAATTCAAGTGTTGAGATACCCTTTTTATCTCTCATTAACTCTTTCTCTGAATTTTGAAGTGACGCTGTTAGGCTGTCGAATTTTTGTTAGGAAACATCTTAACCCAATTTCCGTTCATTGGGTTAATCTCCTACGTTCAAATTATTTCATGATATTATTATGTCATATCTTGTATTTGTACTTTCATTATGTGTACTTATAGTGAATACACATAATAGTTCTATTTTATTTAAAAAAATGATCTTTGTATCAGACTTCTTCTCAATCTCCTTTCATTGAGGCATATTATGTTTTTTACACAAAATTATTTTATACGGTGTATATACATATTTGAATTTTACGTTTATCCAAAAGGAAGCTTTTTTATACGAATCGTTTTACTCAAAGACAAAAGGGAATGTTTTTGTCGTACGTATGCAGCGACAACAACGTCTCCACCGCTGTGACCATTATTTGAGTTTTGGCTTCCTCTACAAGCCATACCATTTTTTTAATGACAAATAAATACCATGTTTTACTTTTATTTTATTTTGGTATTGAAAATGGTTTTAATAATGTTTTTATATAAATGTGTTGTATTGATATCTTGTGATTGAAAAGTGGAAATGTTATGTTTCCTTTATGAATGTTTTATGTGATACGATTAAGTTATGGATCTTGGGCATTATTATGAAGATGGTTGGTTCCATGATAAACTAAGGGCGGGTGATCCTGATATAGCTCTCCAATGCATTGGGTAACGCGAAGGAGTGAAACGTTAAGGTTTCTCTGAAGAGATTTAGGGAATATACTGTGATGGGTATTCCAAACGTAACCAAGAGGGTTACTCCCTATGTAAGAATGTTATGAATGCCTCAAGTTACCTCTATGTCTTATGATTTCTATTATTTATTCATGATTTGATGAGGTATGTTAAAATGCTTATGTTTTATGAGTATTGTATGTTTTCATACAAGGACTAATGTTTTCTTTTCATACTTTCATATCCCTTACTGAGCTTTTTATGCTCATCCCAAGCTTTCGAAATGTTTTTCATAGGTCAGGGGAAAGGTGCATGATATGATGATAGTGTCAAGGAAGAGTCAAAAAAGAATCCATGTTTTATTTTAAAGATGTTTCCGTTGATGGGAAAAAACAAATACTATCTTTTGTTTAACCACTTTGTTTAAATGTGGAACGCAATTCTTGATTTGTTATCTAATTCTCTAAAAATCTAAACCTGAAAAGATCCTCAATGTGAACTATTCATTTAAGTCAATATTAAGTAAGGTTTAAGGTCAGGGCATTATAGTTGGTATTAGAGGTCAGTTTAGATAACTTTAGAGGTTAGGGTATTCTATAGGCATAAGTGACATTACCATAATGGTTATGATTTTAGAACGAGTCATAGTTTTAGATAAAGTTAATGAGTAAGTATATCTTAGTGTTTATCTTCTTCATTAGTACTTGATGGTTTTGATGATATACTCACACTGACATTTCTGATTTTAGTGAATGGATGGATCTAGAAGGCACCAAAGTGACAATAGGTTTGAAGGAAACTGTGGTGGTTCTCTGATTAAGAGACCGGATGAAATGGGGGATTCAATGGGGAAACTCATGGTTGTTCTAAACCAACTATCAAGAATTCATGATCAACCACTTTTACCTTGGTATGTTCTGTAATGAATCATGTATGAGATGACCAATCGATGTGGAAGATCATGTAATAATTATAATGGTAAACATTATGGTTTATATGATCCTTGCTTTTGAGGTAATTATGGGATATTATATATTATGTTGGAAAATGAAAGGCAAGAGATAAACTTGATGTTAAAATATGTTATGATTATTTTTGAATATTTTAACTCGTTTTGGGGAATTGTTTAAGAAATATATAGTTTTAGAAAAAGGACAACACACAGACCGTGTGACAACCCGTCGCGTCGGACAAAGCTGCGGAAATCGAACCCACAACCAAAGTGCGACTGGTATTTATCGCCTACCCCTGGACTACATGAAGTCCTTGGTTAGTTTGACTAATTCTTTTTAGTTAGATGATTTTAGGAATCAAGAGTAAGTTTATTTTGGGTTATCTATGGAAATGATTAACCTATCATCGAGGATATGTGATTAGGTTAATTAATTTTCAATATGAGAATTTAAGAGCAACTGATGTTATTTGGAGATAAAAGTTAATTTGTACCTTGGAAGACTATGTGATTAAATCTTTCAAATATTTGGGTTTAAATTTTTGTTTGGTTTACTTTGAAGAATTTTATGGACAATAGTCTATCAAATGGTCTTCGTTGAACTTTGGGTTTTTTTGACAAATTTTGGAGATTAAGAATAGATTTTATTTTTATAAAGGATTATACTTTTGTGGATTATATGATCTCATACTAACAATTTTGGTTTTGGAATTTGTCGAAAGACATGGGAAATATATAGTTCTCTTTTGTGGATTATGTGATTCTAAAGAAGTTGATTATAGTACTCATAATGCGAACAAGTCTTCCTAAATAATCGTCTTTTGGAGAAAATATGAGTTTTATTATGGAATCTAGTAAAAGTTGAAAGTATACGTGACAAGTAAGTATGTTTCATTATGATTTAGTTAAGCTCAAAAATAAATTCCTCAGTGAAGTGTAACTTAAAAACAAAAATGTTGTTTGTTAACTTTTCCTACTGGGGAATCGAATACCGTTTAACCCATCACATGTTTGTGATTTTCTTATGGTTAACTTTCTCCTAGACATGTTTACTATCACTCTCCATCAGAACATGACCCTTTGTTTTTTCCTCCATGTCCATATTTTCATACTTGGAATCCTAGTATGGCTTAACTCGGGTGACATTTGTACTTCTCTTTATTTATTTTAAAGTGATTGTTTTACTGAGTCTTGTTCCGATGTGGGATTTTCAATGAAGTTTCCAAGCCCAATTTTAAAATTGCGAGGACGCAATTCCCAAAAGAGGGAAAGATGTAACACCCCAGGTAAATAGAGAATATGACATTTTCACATTTATCCATATTTGTGAATAAAATATTAATATTACTTTAAAGGTGACGCTATGCTCGATGGCGTGCCCAATACGCAACAACGAGTTTTTTTGGGAATCTTACGTTGCAATCTAATAATAAAATAATATTATTTTATATTGTAGTTAACACCTAGTCGTTTAAATGGCGGGAATGAACAGAACTAACTACAAAATGATTATATATGTTTTTAAAATATTTTTACTTCTATCCAATAAATGTTGGAGGCTAAAAATGTGAATGAATCCAATTTTAAGCGTAAATATTCTAATATTCTTTAAAAGGTCGATTAACCGCCTTTTGATGGAGAACCTCTTTTAAATCCAATTTTTGACAATTTTATGTGTTATATTTTACAAAATAAAATTCTTTTTTAGAATCGAGACATCAAAATTTACTTTTTGTAAATTTTTGGTTTTTTTCCGATAAAGTTCATTTTGAAATGAATAGTAAAAAATGTTGTATTTTAATTCAAAACCGCTTTATATTCTTATTTATTTATATGATTAGATTTCCTTTTGAATTGGCTTTAAAGTGAAATTATATTATATTTTTACCATTTAATCCAATAGTGGTCATTGGAATTAATTTCATCTTGAAATTGGACTTAAACTAGTGTCAATCTTTTGATACTTATTATTTCATATAAACACGCTATTTGCTCTGACAGCGGGAATTAATTATTAAATTAATTAATGTAACTTATATGTTTTTAATTTTTTAAAATAGACATCATTTTTGAATTCGGAATATCAAATATATCTTTAGGTGGATTTTTGGTAATTTTCTGGAAAACATCAATTTTTGATGAATAGTGAAACCACTTAGTGGTACATAAAAACTGATTTTTCGTTTAAATGAAACTTTTCCACTTCTGTTATTTGATTTTCAAAAATCCGAAATAAATGGTTTTCATTTTGAAGTAAAATTTGGTTCAATGAGATTAAAATAATTTTTGGTGAATAGTAATTTTTAAGTTTTATTAATCACGATTAAAGGTAATTAGTGTAATTTAAGGTAAAATTAATGTTTTAATAATATGAAATGACTTAGACACATGTCATAACCTCATTGGATGTGTCATGGCCGACCAAGACAATCCATGGGTCAACTTGGGGACCCATGGAGTCACTTTCATAGGAAAATGACATAAATAACTTTTTTATTAAAGTTAAAATTAAAATGTCACAAACATGTGTTGTTTTACTAAAACAATTTTTACATGGGGTTATACAATTAATATTTTTGTCTATAAATATTAATTAGAAATATAAAAATATTTCCTACATCATGATATTTTTTTATAATTTTTAGACACCAAATAAATTAAATTATTTATGACACAATCATGATGCAGTGATTACCTCATTATTTAACGATTTAAATAAAATGAAAAGATAATGTAAAATATAAGACCTATACTTGTAAAAAACCTATTTTATGGGTGGATTTTGAACCTTTACCACCTTATCCTATAAATACATCAATGTGGGACCTTTAAAATCCGAGACTCATTAGAAAATAAAGTAACATTTTGTAACTTTCCAAGAGTGCCCCTCCTCTCCTCTTATAAAAGGCCCCCACCTCTACCACCTTACACACACCTATAAAGCCTTTGTATCAGCCAAACCCTACGCATTTCATCTCTCCAAATCCCTCTATTCATCATTGAAGCCTCACTTTGGGCATAATCCTTTCCCATGAAGCCTTTGATCTCAAATTAAAGAGAGATACCTGATTTAAAGGTAGTGTCTTCTCTTGTGTTCTTATGTTTTATTTTGCTTCTCCAACCCCCCCCCCCCATAAACTCTTTTATTCATTTCGTTTGTAAAAACACTAGTATCATCCATATACTATGATGTTTTTATAATAAGTATTCTAGCTACACTTACACACACCTACATCTAATGGTTAAAGAACATACTGTTTCTGTGGATGACGAATTTCTGCCTCACGAAACGATGATTGTTCAACACTCATATAACACCATCAAAGGTGGCCATTAAGATGTCACTATATTTATATATGATATATAATATGTTTATGTTTTACTTAAGCTTATAAATTTTTCATTTATGGCATACCTTTATGGCTTCCATTATGGGTATACGCGATATCTTCATTTTAGGAAGTGCAGACTACCGCCCCCTCAAAGTGACTTGATTCGTTAATACCATATGTGGTACGTATAAAGGATAGATTTAATGATATTATATATGATAACATACTGTAATTAAAATAATATTATGTATCATTATGATTTAATTCCATTAAATATGAAATAGAAATGGAAGTAGCGTTCATGCGTACGCACGGCTTACAGTATCCATGAACGGTGCATTTCATTTCTTACCTCTAAATGTTATGTAATATTATAAATGCATGAATATAATGAATATATATGATATATATGATATCTAAATCATGAATATAATGATGTATATAATGGATATCTTACCAATTAACAACTTGTAATTATAAAGAGTTTAATTTTGACTCAAGTGCCAATGATCGTTAAAATGACTGTTACTAACTTAAATAAAAACATAGTGTTCATGACATGGTAATAAGTGATATAAAAGGAATAATAAACTTGAAATAAGTTCTTAAGAAGGTATATATTAAATCAAGTTTATTATTCAGGAGATTAAATAATGATCTAGTCATGTCGGACACGAGGTAAGGGATCATACTCCTCTCTTTCTTTTTAAGTACACTCTTTTAGGTCATTCCTTTTAAGATCATCTTTCTTATTATTGGGATGTTATTTTATATTAATCCTACTGTAAGTTTTATGTTAATATGATGAGAGACCGTATTTTCTCTTATCAATCCATTTTTCATGTTTTGAGTGGCGCTGTTAGGCTACCGAATTTTCGTAAGAGATCTAACCTCTCTCTTTCTTTTTAGTTACTCTCCTTTATGTCACTACTTTCAAGCTCCTCTTTGTTATGATGGGGGGATGTTATTTTATATTCCCCTTGCTGTAAATTTTATTGTAATATGATGATAGACCCTATTTGATATCATCAATCCATTTTTTGGATCTTTTAAGTGGCGTCGTTAGGCTGTCGAGTTTTCGTAAGAGATTTTTCATCTCACTTTTAGTCCCGTGAGATTTATGCTACATTTTCAACTATTTACATTGAGTGGTGTATGTACTTCACATTATTATACTCTTTGTGTAATATTATTTCATTTATGGGTATTTACATATTCTTTTCTGACCCTTCTTCAATGGGGTGTAGGTTTCGAAAGTAACCCAAGTCGGTAAGGGAACCTTTCACCCTCATCTTTTTAAAAGACTTATTTTGTTATTTCTTTTAATTCACATACTATTATGTTGGGATATGTTATTTTATATCCTTATTGATGTAAATTTTATTTCCAAGTGATGAGATACCCTTTTTATCTCTCATCAACTATTTTTCTGAATTTTGAAGTGACACCATTAGACTGTCGAATTTTTGTAAGGGAACTTCTTAACCCAATTTCCATTCTTTGGGTTAATCTCCTACGTTCAAATTATTTCATGATATTATTATGTCATATCTTGTATTTTTACTTTCTTTATGTGTACTTATAGTGAATATACATAATATTTCTATTTCATTTAAAAAAATGATCTTTGTATGGGACTTCTTCTCAATCTCCTTTCATTGAGGCATTTTATGTATTACACACAACATTATTTTATACAGTGTATAAACCCCTTTGACATTTACATTTATCTGAATGGAATATTTTTTATACGAAGCATTTTACTAAATAAAAAAAGGGAATGTTTTTGTCGTACATATGTGGCGACCATGACTTCTCTGCCGCCATGACCATTTTTTGAGTTTCGGCTTCCTCTACAAGCCATACCTTTTTTTTAAATGAAAAATAAATACCATGTTTTACTTTTATTTTATTTTGGTATTGAAAATTGTTTTCAAAATGTTTTTATATCAATGTGTTGTATTGATATCTTGTGATTGAAAAGTGGAAATGTTATGTTTCCTTTATGCATGTTTTATGTGATACGATTATGTTATGGTTCTTGGGCATTATTATGAAGATGGGTGGTTCCGTGATAAACTAAGGGCGGGTGAGCCTGATATAGATCTCCAATGCATTGGGTAACGCGAAGGAGTGAAATGTTAAGGTTTCTTCGAAGATATTTAGGGAATATACTGTGATGGGTATTCCAAACAAAACTAAGAGGGTTACTCCCTACATAAGGATGTAAAGAATGCCTCAAGTTACCTTTATGTCTTATGATTTCTATGATTTATTGATGATTTGATGAGGTATGTTAAAATGCTTATGTTTTATGAGTAAAGTATGTTTTCATACATGGACTAATGTTTTCTTTTCATACTTTTATATCCATTACTGAGCTTTTTATGCTCATCCCAAGCATTTGAAATGTTTTTCACAGGTCAAGGTAAAGGTGCATGATATGATGATAGTGTCAAGGAAGTGTCAAGAAAGAATCCATGTTTTATTTTAAAGACGTTTCCATTGATGGGAAAAAACAAATACTATCTTTTATGTAACCACTTTGTTTAAATGTGGAATGTAATTCATGATTTATGATCTAATTATCTAAAACTCTAAACCTGAAAAGATCCTCAATGTGAATTATTCATTTAAGTCAATTTTAAGTAAGGTTTAAGGTCGGGGAATTATAGTTGGTATTAGAGGTCGGTTTAGATAACTTTAGAGGTTAGGGTATTCTCTAGGAATAAGTGACATTACCATAATGGTTAGGATTTCAGAAAGAGTCATAGTTTTAGATAATGTGAATGAGTAAGTATATCTTAGTGTTTATCTTCCTCATCAGTACTTGATGGTTTTGTTGATATAATCACACTGACATTTCTGTTTTTATTGAATGGATGGAAGTAGTAGGCACCAAAGTGACAATAGGTTTGAAGGAAACTGTGGTGGTTCTCTGATTAAGAGACTAGATGAAATGGGGGATTCAATGAGGAAACTCGTGGTTGTTCTAAACCAACTATCAAGGAGTCATGACCAACCACCTGTACCTTGGTATGTTCTATAATGTGTCATGTACGAGATGACCAATCGATGTGGAAGATCAGGTAATAATTATAAAGGCAACCATTAGGGTTTATATGATCCTTGCTTTTGAGGTAATTATGGGTTATTATATATTATGATGGAAAATGAAAGGCATGAATAAAATTGATGTTAAGTTATGTTATGATTATTTTTGAAGATTTTACCTCGTTTTAGGGAATTTTTTAAGAAATACATAGTTTTAGAAAAACGACAACACACAGACCATGTGACAACCTGTCGCGTCAGACAAAGCTACAGGAATCGAACTCAGAACCAAAGTGCGACTGGTATTTATCGCCTACCCATGGACGACGTGAAGTCCCTGGTTAGTATGACTAATTATTTTTAGTTAGATGATTTTAGTAATCAAGCGTAAGTTTATTTTGGGTTATCTATGGAAATGATTAACCTATCATCAAGGATATGTGATTAGATTAATTACTTTTCAATAGGAGAATTTAAGAGAAACAGATGTTATTTGGAGACAAAAGTTAATTTGTACCTTGGAAGACTATGTGATTAAATCCTTCAAATATTTGGGTTTCAATATTAGTTTGGTTTACAATGAAGAATTTTATGGACAATAGTTTATCTAATGGTCTTCGTTGAACTTTGGGTTTTTTTTGAAAAAATTTAGAGATTAAGAATAGATTTTATTTTTATAAAGGATTATACTTTTGTGGATTATCTGATCTCATACTAACAATTTTGGTTTGGGATTTTGTCTAAAGACATGGAAAATATATTGTTCTCTTTTGTGGATTAGGTGATTCTCAAGAAGATGATTATAGTACTCATAATGCGAACAAGTCTTCCTAAATACTCATCTTTTGGAGAAAATATGAGTTTGAATAAGGAATCTAGTAAAAGATGAAAGTATACGTGACAAGTAAGTATGTTTCATTATCATTTAGTTAAGCTCAAAAATAAATTCCCCAAAGAAGAGTAACTTAAAAACAAAAATGTATTATGTTAACTTTTCCTACTACGGAATCGAATACCGTTTAACCCATCACAAGTTTGTGATTTTCTTATGGTTAACTTTCTCCTAGACATGTTTACTATCACTCTCCATCAGAACATGACCCTTTGTTTTCTCCTCCATGTCCATATTTTCATACTTGGAATCCTAGTATGGCCTAACTCGGGTGACCTTTGTACTTCTCTTTATTTATTTTAATGTGATTGTTTTACTGACTCTTGTTCCGATGTGTGATTTTCAACGAAGTTTCCAAGACCAATATTAAAATTGTGAGGACGCAATTCCCAAGATGGGGGAAGGATGTAACGCCCCAGGTAAATAGAGAACATGACATTTTCACATTTGACCATATTTTTGAATAAAATATTAATATTACTTTAAAGTGGACTCTATGCTCGATGGCGTGCCCAATACGCAACAACGAGTTTCTTGGGAATCTTACGTTGCAATCTAATAATAAAATAGTACTATTTTAATTTTTAGTTAATGCCTAGTCATTTTAATGGTGGGAATGAACAGAAATAACTAAAAAATGATTATATATGTTTGTCAAATATTTTTACTTTTATCCAATAAATGTTACAGGCTTAAAATGTGAATGAATCCAATTTTAAGCGTAAATATTCTAATATTCTTTAAAAGGTCGATTAACCGCCTTTTGATGGAGAACCACTTTTAAATCCAATTTTTGACAATTTTATGTGTTATATTTTACAAAATAAAATTCTTTTTTAGAATTGATTCATCAAAATTTACTTTGTGTAAATTTTTGGTATTTTTCCGATAAAGTTCATTTTTAATGAATAGTGAAAAATGTTGTATTTTAATTGAAAAAATATTTTTAATCTAATTTATTTATATGATTATATTATCTTTTAATTGGTTTTAATGTTAAATTATAATATATTTTTACCATTTAATCTAATAGTGGGCGTTGGAATTAATTTCATCTTGAAATTGGACTTAAACTAGTGTCAATCTTTTGAAACATATTGTTTCATAAAAACATGCTATTTGCTCTGAGAGCGGGAATTAATTATTAAATTAATTAATGTAACATATATGTTTTGAGTTTTTTAAAATAGACATAATTTTAGAATTCAGAATATCAAATATATCGTATGGTGGATTTTTGGAATTTTTGTGGAAAACTTCAATTCATGATGAATAGTGAAACCACTAAGTGGTACTTAAAAATATGATTTTTCGTTTAAATGAAACTGTGCCACTCCTGTTATTCGATTTTCAAAAATCCAACATACGTGGTTGTCATTAAGAAGTAAAATGTTGTTTAATGAGATTAAAATAATTTTTGGTGAATAGTAATTTTTAAGTTTTATTAATCGCGATTAAAGGTAATTAGTGTAATTTAAGGTAAAAATAATGCTTTAATAATATGAAATGACCTAGAAACATGTCCTACCCGCATTTGATGTGTCATGGGCGACCAATAAAATCCATGGGTCAACTTGGGGACCCCATGGAGCCACTTTGGTAAGAAAATGACATAAATAACTTTTTATTTAAAGTTAAAATTAAAATGTCACAAACACGTGTTGTTTTACTAAAACAATTTTTACATGGGGTTATACAATTCATATTTTTGACTATAAATATTAATTTGAAATATAAAAAGATTTCCTACATCATGATATTTGTTTTATAATTTTTAGACACTAAATAAATTAAATTATTTATGACACAATGATGATGCAACGATTACCTCATTATTTGACGATTTAAATAAAATGAAAATATAATGTAAAATATAAGACCTAAACTTGTCAAAAACCATTTGTATGGGTGTATTTAGAACCCTTACAACCTTATCCTCGAAATACATCAATGTGGGACCTTTAAAATCTGAAACTCATTAGAAAATAAAGTAACATTTTGAAACTTTCCAAGAGTGCCCATCCTCTCCTCTTATAAAAGGCCCCCACCTCTACCACCTTACACACACCTCTCAAGCCTTTGGATCGGCCAAACTCTGCCCATTTCATCTCTCCACATCCCTATATTCATCATTGAAGCCTCACTTTGGTCAGAATCCTTTCCAAGGAAGCATTTGATCTCAAATCAAAGAGAGATACCCGATTTAAAGGTAGTGTCTTCTCTTGTGTTCTTATGTTTTATTTTGCTTCTCCAACCCCCCGTAAACTGTTTTATTAATTTATTTTGTTAGAAAACCAGTATAATACATATACTAGGATGTTTTTATAAGAATTATTCGATCTACACTTACAAACACCTACATCTAATGGTTAAAAAACATACTGTTTCTGTGGATGGCAAATTTCTGCCTCACGAAACGATGATTGTTCAACACTCGTATAACACCTTCAAAGGTGGCCATTAAGATGTCACTATATTTATATATGATATAAATTATGTTTATGTTTTACTTAAGCTTATTTATTTTTCATTTATGGAATTCCATTATGGCTTCCATTATGGGTATACGTGATATCTTCATTTTAGGAAGTGCGGACTACCGCCCCCTCAAAGTGATTTCATTCGTTAATACCATATGTGGTACGTATAAAGGATAGATTTAATGATATTATATATGATTCCATACTGGAATTAAAATACTATTATGTATCATTATGTTTTAATTCCATTAAATGTGAAATAGAAATGGAAGTAGCGTTCATACGTACGTACGGCTTACCGTCTCAATGAATGGTGCATTTCATTACATACCTCTAAATGTTATGTAATATTATAAATGCATGCATATAATGGATATATATTATATATATAATATCTACATCATTAATATAATTATGGATATAATGGATATCTTACCAATGAACAACTTGTAATTATAAAGAGTTTATTTTTGACTCAAGTACCAATGATCGTTAAAACGAATGTTACTAACTTAAATAATAACATAGTGTTCATGACATGGAAATAAGAGATATAAAAGGAATAATAAACTTCAAATAGGTTATTAAGAAAGTTTAAATTAACTCATGTTTATTATTTAGGAGATTAAAGAACGATCGAGTCATGTCGGACACGTGGTAAGGGATCCTACTCCTCTCTTTCTTTTTATGTACACTCTTTTATATCATTCCTTTTAAGCTAATCTTTCTTATGATTGGGATGTTATTTTATATTACTCCTACTGTAAGTTTTATGCTAATATGATTAGAGACCGTATTTTCTCTCATCAATCCATTTTGGAAGTTATGAGTGGCGCCGTTAGGCTGCCGAATTTTCGTAAGAGATCTAACCTCTCTCTTTCTTTTTAAGTACTCTCCTTTATGTCACTTATTTTAAGTTCCTCTTTGTTATGATGGGGTATGTTCTTTTATTTTCCTCTTTCTTTAAATTTTATTTTAATATGATTAGAGATCCTATTTGATCTCGTCAATCCATTTTTGGAAGTTTTAAGTGGCGCCGTTAGGCTGCCGAGTTTTCGTAAGTGATTTTTCATCTCACTTTTAGTCTCGTGAGATTTATGCAACATTCGCCACCATTTCCTTTGAGTGGTGTATGTAGTTACCATTATTATACTCTTTTTTTAATATAATTTCATTTATGGGTATTTACATATTCTTTGTATGACCCTTCTTCAATGGGGTGTACGTTTCGAAAGTAACCCAAGTCGGTAAGGGAACCTTTCACCCTCCTCTTTTTAAAAGACTTATTTTGTTATGTATTTTAATTCACACACCATTATGTTGGGATATGTTCTTCTATATCCTTATTGATGTAAATTTTACTTCCAAGTGATGAGATACCGTTTTTATCTCTCATCAACTCTTTTTCTAAATTTTGAAATGACACCGTTAGGCTGTCAATTTTTGTAAGAGAACTTCTTAACCCAATTTCCGTTCTTTGGGTTAATCTTCTACGTTCAAATTATTTCATGATATTATTATGTTTTATATTGTATTTTTACTTTCCTTATGTGTACTTATATTGAATACACATAACAGTTCTATTTTATTTAAAAAATGATCTTTGTATGGGACTTCATCTCAATCTCCTTTCATTGAGGCATATTATGTTTAATACACAACTTTATTTTATACGGTGTATAAACCCCTTTGACTTTTACGTTTATCCGAAAGGAATATTTTTTATACGAATCATTTTACTAAACAGAAAAAATGGAATGTTTTTGTCGTACGTATGCGGCGACATCGAATTCTCCGCCGCCATGACCATTATTTGAGTTTTTTGCTTCCTCTACAAGACATACCTTTTTTTAAATGAAAAATAAATACCATGTTTTACTTTTATTTTATTTTGGTATTGAAAATGGTTTTCATAATATTTTTATATCAATGTGTTGTATTGATATATTGTGATTGAAAAGTGGAAATGTTATGTTTCCTTTATGCATGTTTTATGTGATACGATTATGTTATCGTTCTTGGGCATTATTATAAAGATGGGTGGTTCCGTGATAAAATAAGGGATGGTGAGCCCGATATAGCTCTCTAATGCATTGGGTAATGAGATGGTGTGAAACTTTAAGGTTTCTCCGAAGAGATTTCGGGAATATACTGTGATGGGTATTCCAAACCTAACCAAGAGGGTTACTCCCTACGTAAGAATGTTATGAATCCCTCAAGTTACCTTTATGTCTTATGTTTTCTATGATTTATTCATTATTTGATGAGGTATGTTAAAATGCATATGTTTTATGAGTAAAGCATCTTTTCACACATGGTCTAATTTTTTATTTTCATACTTTTATATCCCTTACTAGGCTTTTTATGCTCATCCCAAGCTTTTGAAATGTTTTTCACAGGTCAAGGGAAAGGTGCATGATATGATGATAGTGTCAAGGAAGTGTCAAGAAAGAATCCATGTTTTATTTTAAATATTTTTCCGTTGATGGGAAAAAATGAATATTATCTTTTATGTAACCACTTTGTTTAAATGTGGAATGTAATTCATGATTTATGATCTAATTATCTAAAAATCTAAACCTGAAAAGATCCTCAATGTGAATTATTCATTAAATTCGACATTAAGCAAGGTTTATGGTCAAGGCATTATAGGGATGAAAAATGGTATTAACATACCTCAATACTTGGTTGAATGTAGAAGAGGAGGAATCAGTGTGAGGTTGGTTGATGTTTCTAACAAAATGACCTGAATATAGATGGTTGGGATTCCTTTAGGCATATGTTCCATTGAGCTCTTTTGGTCCAAATAAATTAGAGGAATCCTCTTGAAGTAGTGGACATGTTTTATTTGGATCAGATGGAGAGCTATATATTACAAATTTTTAGATAGGTCCAGGGAATAGAGATTGTAGAGAATATGTGGATTGGGGTTTGGATGCCACATCTAGTAGTTGTACAAGACATGCAAGTTCACTCATCCACTCTGTCATCTTATTCTTCTCTATCGACTAACTATCTTGAACTTTTTTGAATTGAGAATGTGCTCGAGTATGAAATTGTAGTGTGTTTAAAGCCCTGTTGATTATGAGATCTCTTGCAGCTGAAATATTTTTATCAACAAGAGCACCACCACTTGAAGCATCAATGAGGGTTCTCCCCATAGCTAATAACCGCTAATAGAAGTACTGGATCAATATTTGGTCCAGGATTTGGTGGTCTGGGTAGGTTTCCACAATATTTTTGAACCTCTCCCAATACTCATGGAGTAATTCATTGGGAAATTTATGGGTACCACTAATTTCCTTTCAGATGCAAGTAGTACGAGATGCATGAAATAATTTCTCTATGAAAAGTCATTTCATGTCATTCCATGTGGTTGGGGAACCAGGATGAGTTTAGTAGATCCATAACTTGGCTGAGTTAGTCGTGGAAATATGGAATGCTCGGAGTTTGATTTGTTCCTCAAAACCCCCTTAGGGAATCCTGGTATAGCACACCACTGGGAACTCTTTAAGGTGAAGATGTATATCCTCACCAGTTAACCTATGGAAATAATGTAGAAGCTGAATCAAACCTGATTTTAGATCAAAGTCACCCTCAATGTTTGGATATTGAATACCAAGTGGAAGGTATTTCATATCAGGAGAAACAAGTTCTTTAAGTATTTGTTACATAGGATTGGCCATATTTAATTCAATTGGTTGTATAAAGTTAGGTTCTAGAATTAGTTGATTATCTGTTATGTTCCTCCTAATTTGGAAAAGCGTTCACTCAAATTAATGGTTAAACAAATTTGATGGATTGTTTAGGAGACTACATGTAATTCAGAGATATTTTGTAAAGGATGAGGAAGATGTATTTTTCTTGGATTTTTTCATTTATGATTTTTATGATAAGGCAGATTTTTCTTTGTGTTTTTTTTCATTTTTTTAATTATGTATTTTTTGTGTTTTTTACAACAACTAGAAACTTACAAATACTTAATTGAACCAACCCTAGAAATGAATAAATTTGAAATAATGGTCGATTTTCACCGATTGACCATTCAACATTCTGATGATCTGCTAATGTGTATAACAACACTTGGGTCGAATCCTTAATAATGATACTTTTAAATAGTCGATTGTTTTTTGATGATTGTGTCTCAAATGGGGGGTTTGAATGAAGAACATAAATGAAATGATTAATGATTGGTGTTTGATTTAACTCTTTGATAAATATTTGGGTGAGTTCATTTTTAAAGATTTAAGCTTGTGATATCCTTGAGATTTTATTTATATGGAATTTAAATTAACACCCACTTCCAAAGATAATATTGATTGGAATTCCCAAGTGTTAAGGATTTAATCGAAGCCTTAAATTAAATTATGGTTATATTCTCAATCACATCTTATTAATGGCAGTGTATTTATGGTTCCAATAATCCATGGAAAACACTTGTTAAATAGGACATGTCATTAATCCATGACATGTTAATTCCAACATACACAATGTTAAATTAATGAATACACATCGAGCAAAATCTCTCAATCGCTTAACAACTCTAAATAATGACTCAGCCCAATGGTATATTTACTCTTCGATTAAGAAGGTTACTAATCTAGTAATATATTAATATGGATATGAATTATAAATAGATCAAAATTAATGTGATATGAAAAGAGTAGTGTGTTGAACACACATGATCGTTGAAAAGTGGTAAAAAAGTCATTCGATTGAATGAGGAAGAAAAAGAAGGGATAGGGTTTTAAATTGATTTAAACTATTTTAAGAACATTAATATTAAACTAAAAAAGGTGTATGGAAATAATATATATTGAAAAAGAAACATTCAATATAAAAAATTACAAAGAAAAACACTTATAAAATTACTAATGAAGAAAACTACAAAATTACTTTAAAACAATGAGAGGAGAAAAAAATATCAATTGAAAACATGAGTATAGAATGTCCTCACAAACCATTAAAATATCATTGGTTGTACCAATGTGTAATATTATCTTCTAAAATTCAAACCCTTTTGAAAGGATATGAGAGAATATATTTATAGCCCAAGGTGGTGGACTATTTTCATTCAAAAAATACCCCTCCATTTGGATCGACGATTTGGACATCCATACAGCAGAATATAGAGATATCTCCTTCTTCAACGTTTTACATAATAATGGTTTCCATCAAATATAAAAATTTTGAGGCATTTGGACATATTGAGCAATAGATATGGTGGGTTTAGTAATCATATATAAGCAGTCCATTTCTATCCATTCCTTTTTAATGGATAAAATGTAAATGGATTTTTGAATTGGAAGATGCCTTCAAATTTGAAAGATTTTTGCCACACAGTCGGCCACCAATATCTCTTATTTTTCAGTATAAAATCTCATCTTTATTTGACGACTAGAGAATCAGTAATAAAATGAATAGTTTCCGGAATTAAATTAATGGACAGAATGGTGGAATGGAATTCAAAGCATCATTTGGGCCCCTTGTTTGTGTCATTGGACCTTAAAATATTTATCTATCATTATCGTGGATAATCAAGAACATATGGTTGAGTTTCATAAAATTTGGGCTCCAGTATTTAAACCAGTTACTCAATCATCATGGATGGTCTAGTTTTTTCACAAATTATTTGGGTCTTCTTTTGTGTACCATACGACCCTCCAAATGTATGCTTTGGTAAATGGTTCCTTCTAATTAAATGTTGGAATTTGAGTATGTAGTCCAAAAAAACAAGAATAATGAAATTTTGATAAGTATGGTGAGTTTTATTAATAATACATAAAATATACACGAATCTTGATGAATTCAAATAGTGCGGAAAAATTATATTTAATATTTAGACATTAATATTTCACATTAATTATGAACATTTCTTATAAAATCATTAAAGGGAGTATATATTAAGTTATAAATAATTTAATAACATCAACCATGAAGAGGTTAACCAAATCCAAAAATAATAATATAAAATGAATTTAAAAGTCTGGGTGTGACGTAATTAGTTTTCCTACAACTCCGTAGGTCTATAATTAATTCCCAACATCTTGCAAGTATATCAATAATTTCCTGAGTGGTCTCACACCTAACTAAATCAATAAATCATGAGGGGTCATAAATCCATAAAAAATTGTGGGCCCATTACCTGAAGGACTTAGAAGATTCCAATCGGTAGTTAGAGGAGCCACACCCATGCAGAAGAATACCATATCTTAAACGTTGTGTGGAATATGGGAAACATGAAATATAGGGTTACATGGGATTACCATCCCCATAAATTAAGGACTCATTCCCATTTATATTAGTAATATATATATATATATATATATATAATTCTTTAAGAATTTACACCCATGTGGGGAGTACTATCTCCATGGATAGTGGACTCATTCCCTATTCTAATAGTGGTGTACCGCGTCTAAATGCATTAATTTGTATGGAGGACCTGCAGCCTATTGTGGTAAGTAATTTCTAGCTCCATGAATTGAGTTAGCGTTCTATGATCCAACCATGGATTACCATATCTATCTAAACTACTAGTATGTAGGAAACATGCCCTGGTATGACAAGGGAGAGTTGTCTCTATGTATTTAGGACATGCTCTTAATTAGGGGAGTACCAAATCTTCAAATATTTATATAGAATATATAGTATACACTGCATAGATAAATAGAGTATAATCTCCATGGATAGAGTAAATATTCCAAAATAGGGGATTAACACATCTTCTTATATATATAATATGGAGGACCCACACTCTGGAAGAATAGGGGAGTACCATATCAATTGACCGAGGACCCACACCTAGGTAGGGAAGTTCCTCTTGTACTTAGATAATGATTATAGAGGATCCAAACCTAGGATTTACCGCATATATCTATAATCAATATGATAATCCTCTCCAATCACTAACATTTTTGAGAATCACCAAATTAATTTTCTCATGCAGAACATCATGCATCATTTATAAAAAGTAACTATAAAGGATAGTATTGGGTTCTATGTAGCAAAACCCTCAGTACTCTCTACTAAAGGGCCAAAATATGAGTACAAAAAAAGATATAATAAAAATTATATGTAGAGGGGAAGCACACAATGTGTACCATGGTTCACACATTGTGTGACACCTCCTCATGTCATGGCAATGTATCCACTAATCACATATCGGTAGACATGTCACCCTACAACGCATGTAAGGGGACCACCTAGAATGTCCTCTCTATTAGTGGAATGTTCGTGTGGTTCTGGATATTCCCTTTGTATATCAGGTCATTTAGTGTAACTAGGTATCTACCTAGTTGGGGCTGCGTACCTATCCATGTTTGTGTGTCTGTCCATTCATGTGCTTGTGTACCCCATGAGTATAAGATGGGCCACTAGACAAACCACACAACATATTGGGGTCCCACATAGTGTGTGATACATATCTCATCCTAGAAATTGTATCCCTTATAAGAAGGGTATTACACGATGTGTGTTCAACATAGTACATTAAATATATTCAATACTATCACATAATACAATGACAAACTCACCCAAATTTTGTATCCATTACCACCATCATGATTCTCACCATTTGACAACCTTATGTCAATGGAAATCACCTTAGTATGTTGGTTCTAGACCTTAAATGGACAAAAACAGAAAATCAGTAAAACACAAGAATATCCTTCATGCTTTCCACTCAACCACCCATCAATTTTCACCTCTATAAATATTAGATCCAAATATTATTACTGATATTCCATTATAATATATCCAAAAACACTAAATATGAAATTTTTTCTCATCCACCATGAATCTAGGTGTCTAATATCATTTTAACCAATCCAACAATATCAAAAAATTTCCCAATATCCTAATAATAAATTAATAAAATAACATGTGGGGAAAAAGAAAAAAGAACAATGGAGCATGAATATTTGTCCAACATATCATATTTAATAACCACAAATCATGATTTTTTAGTTTGAGAATCTTGGTGTAAGCAATAAAAAATTTAATAAGAATATAAATCAACACACAGTTAAGGGTAAATTAATCATAGATGAATTAATATCATATAAAAACATGGTCAATATTTTATTCATTGGTGGAAACCATATTTATTGGGGCCTAATTTGATTATGGGTCAATCATTAGTCAATAAAACATTCATCTATGATGCAGATGATCCATATTATTCACTGTTTTGTGATACACCTTGATCAAATCACCAGCCATTATATGATATCGATCAACCATAAAAGAATGATAAAACATTCAAAAAACAATATTAGGGTTATTTGGATAACACAACAATTTTTACATAATAGGATATTTATATAGGAAAATATTTTTTGGGTATTAAATTAATTAATAAATAAAATTTATCAATTAATCCACATCATGTACCTACAAATTGATGCCTCATCTAGACATTGGGTGAGGAGAAACATTAAGTTGCAGAAAGGGTAAAACCCATTCTTTAGATTAAAATTTGGTCTCATATTTCTATTTTCATTCAACATTGAGGATATATTACATTATTATTGAATCATTGTGTCCATGTGATAAGAAATATATGAAATATTTTTTTAGACATAATTATATGATCAACAGGGCTCATAATCTGAATTCATCTCAGATCATAGCTCTAATAAAATTTCATTCTAATAATTAAATTAAAAAATGAAAAAATAGAGTGATTACATGATTCGGTACTTCATGGTATTTTATTTGTGAATAGTGTAGAATAAGAATGATGGATGGGATACTAATAATAAATATGGATCTCAAGATCTCAATAACTCTCCTTCAAGATCCCATGATTCCACATCACACATACTAATGGAATAGTCCATCATCATAGGACCCCTCCTCTGGATCCTTGATCATCACTGTGTACTCCATGAAGGCAGCTCCATCCTCGATGTCATTCTCACCCTGTTCAATAACGTGGATATGACAATGAATGTATCTCATTAGTTGTGACACATGTAATATTGCACGTAACCTCTATGACTAAGGTTTTATGTATAGGAAGTGTGATACCAAACCTACAATTTTAATGATCTAAAACAACATGACAAACCTAAAGGGTAAATTTCCTCCTAGAAAAAATACTTTCAATCCTCATAGTGGCGAGACACTAAAAAAACATTCTCTTCCTGCATCATCATCAAGGTCCATTGATGTCAATCTACATTAGATTTTTCTGCCCTAGGTTGTCCACATCCAACCATTGATCAACTAGAACTTCTCCATCTATTCTTACACCATCTCTCAACTAACAAGAGATGCCTCAATGATCTCAGTACATAATTTGGGTGACCTATAGGGTCTCCCATAATGGGACTCAAAAGGTTACATTACGATAGAATAGTGAGATATATTATTATAAAAAATTACAACCAATGGAAATAGATCCTCCCAACTCTAGATGAAGTCTAACATGAAACCCATAATCATTCCTCCAACACTTGGAAAATGAGCTCATTCAACTGATCCATCTGAGGGTGAAAATTTTTACTCATCCTAAACTGGGTCTCAAATAACTCCTTATGGCATCTACACTACAATGACATGAAATGTGCATCATGATATAAGATATGTTCAAAGGGAACACCTTAGAGGGGTATGATATCCGACACATAATATTTTACAAAACTATCCACTGAATTATTCTCCCTCATAGAATGGAAGTACGTCGACATGGTATGTTGGTCAAATATAACCCACATTGAATCATGTCTTCTCACTATCCATAGAATCTCTATCATATGGTTAATGGGTATACCATCCCACTTCTAGTTTGGGATATTACAATTTTAAAACATAACTAATGTCACTTGGTGTTCATTCTTAACCAATTCAAATGTGAGACATTGAGAGATGAACACATCTACAGTCCACATTATGTTAGACCAATAAAATGACCTCTTAATGTCACTATACATATTTCCTTAAATGGAATATACATCCAAAGCGGATGTGTGAGACTCCATCATCACCTCCTCTCACAATGTAACCAGATCATCCTTTCATCCATGGAAATGGATGACATGATTCTATAATTCCTAGAATCTATCTATTTAATATCCTGAGGATAAATGATCACAATAGACCTCACAATTAGCTTCTCATAACTGAGTCTCTCATGGATGATGATGATGTGGTGGGATCAACACCACTGACTAAAAAAAATAGGCACCCCTCCCCTCCACTAGGTCATTTGTAATGAATCCAATTGTTCTGGCACCTCCTCTATCAGACCTGAATGAGACTTCCTACTAAGGGAATAATCCACCATGTTTCACATCTTAGATGTATATTTTATGTGTCTTATATTTCATGCATTTTTGAACATCGTTTCTATAAATTTTAATGTATATCAAATGCTAAAATAAGTATTTAATAGGTTTATCTATTTATTTTTGAATAATTCTTTTAAATTATTAAATTATCATTTTTTTCAATATATTTAATCTAATGTCAAAATAATGAGTGTGTTATAAAAATTTATTTGATTATATATTCTTCAATATTATTGTAAAATATTAATTTTATGTTTTTAATTTAATTCTAGATATTATTTTATTATATTATTTCTTTTCATATTTTATGTAAAAAATTAAATTACATTCTTCTATTTTTTTTGTGTATTTATTTGAATATATATATATTAATCTGCGAAATTAAAATAATTTCGGTTATTTTCTCATATTATATTTAATTCCACATTTATTTTATGTTAATGCATTAAATAGTTATTTTATTATCAAACATTAATTATTTTATTACTTATTTATGTAATTTTAATTTTTAATTTAAAAATTTTTATTCGATTCTAATTAACATAATTTTTAATCACAAGTTTTTTTTTTCAAATTTCAAATTTTATGTTATATTGATAATTTAATATTAATATCATTTTTAAATTTCAATTATAATTTCTTAAATTCAATTGTTTAATTGAGGGTATATGATAATTTTTACATTTTCATTATATTATTTGGTTTCATAATAAAATTTTGATATGAAGTATCATTTCCATATAAAATAATTCATGATCATCTATATACGATATTTTCGAAATTCAGTAAGAAAATTTTATAAACCTGTTAAAGAATAATATTCCAGTAAGATAAATAGATGGGGAGTAGACACCAAAGGAAATATATCATAAGATAATATATCATAGTTGATGATGCAAATAATTTAGAGAATCCAATATTCCGTGATCCAAACTAGTACTACCAAGAAAGTGATTATGAGATTCATGTTAGTGAAGGTTGTCTGATTCCCAATGAAGACAATAATTAAACAATCTGTTGATGTCTATTAATGATACCACAAATTCAAGGTTGAATACGATTTCATACAAGCCATCCAATTTCTAATTATTTACCGTGTTGATGGTATCTGAGTCTGAATAGAGACAACAGTCAAAGGTAATTCAAGAATATTGATCACATGTTTTCATACATTCTTTCTAGTTTAAAACATTTAATGATGATGGGGTCGTTCACATCCACCATCTTGGGTGCTAACACCATGTTCTACCAACATATATAATTAAATATAGGCAAAAAAATTATGATTTAAGGAAGAATTGATCCATGGGAGACAACCATATGAGGCCGATATCATCCTTCAACAGGTGATGAAAACGAGTAAGGGCTATTGAAGAATGATCCAAAGGGAATATGAACCCAATTGAACGTCATTTATGATGAAGTCCAATTATGATTCAAATAAAATAAATTGAACTTAATAAATTCATTTTGTGATCCATTGTTACAGGTTTCAGTCCACTGAATGTTGATGATGACATTTTGGTCTACCATCCATTATTTTTGGAAAATCCAGCCAAGGATTTCGATTCATTATTTATTGGGATAAATTGAATCTTAATTCTATTTATGCACTAATTATTAAATCTATTGGATAACTAAATGAAGATGATTACCTGGTTAGTACCATGATTGATCTTCAATGACGAGAATGATGGCTGAAGACTATTTCGTTCTTAGATGAATTCATTTCTTCCGATATGATCATTACCTTTGAAAAAAACCAACATAGTGTTTTCAAGGGTAAGAATTTGATAATGAGGGAAATATTAATAAAATTAAATTTGAACCAGGGATATAACTATATGTTTTTTTGAATATCAAGATGTTTAATGAGACGATGATTTATCCTTTCAGGGTTTGATGAGTGATAAAATAATATTGCTAACGTTTCATAGTTTTTTTCTGACACCGAATCATTTGAATGTTTGAAGTATTAATATGAACAAAAAATTTAATGAAATTATATTTTGAAATATTCAGAATGATTTTTCATGTGTCACATATAGAAGGAATTTCTGTGTAACATTTTACAAATTCTATATTATTGTTTTTATATTTTCTTTTAGTTTTATTTCTTCCTCAAACTTTTTAATAAAGGTGTTAGAGCTCATAATTAGTGTTTCCAACCATTCAATTTTTCATTTATCTCTCTTATTTATCACTTAATCTTCCTACTTCTACCACACCAATAATTTTTCATAGTTTTTAATTTAAATTTTTGTGTTGTTTTCTTTTCTCATCTTCTTACATGATCTCCTTAAACCCAACATAGAAGAACGATTAGGATATGTTTTTCTAGAAGGAAATGTTCAAAACATATTGGAGACATAATATATGTTTTATCATTTATTTTATCTTTAATAGTTATAAATTTCTAATGAGAAGTGATCATGTAGGACTGCACATTCATTCATAGGAATTTTTTTCAACTTTCTTCATTGTAAGGAGTGAGATACATTGTTTTGAGACAATGAGAAGGCAATGTGTATGGTTGAGTTTTTATGATATAATCCTTTAGATCAATGAAAAGAATTAGTGAGGTCAAAATATTTTCATTTCATTTACTTCTACGTGAAATTATTTCCATTAAATTGTTGCACCTATTGTGGTTTCGTTATTCAAATAATAATGTTTTGGAAAGACTAATTGTGACATAATTAATCATAGATTTTCTAGTCAAATATAAATTAAATTTAGAAAGTTACAATAATAATTCTCCCATTGGATTATAATCATAGAAATAGAAATTAATATAGGAACTTTTCAAATGAAATATAATATTTTTTCTTGTGAACGAAGGAATCATTTTAATCCTTACAGCCGAAGCATTACTGGATGTGGTTTTGTTATTAATAAATATTCATCATATTATATTTTATTTTATCCTTTTATATTTCCTATAATTCATCCTTCCTCTTACAATTCATTATAATTGTATCATGTTTTCTTTGATACATTGAAATGTTCAAAAATATAAAAAATATTTTCGATGTATGACTAAGATAGTTATAATGCCTCCTTGAGATAGACATCTGGCTTAGACACCATTCTATATCTAAGGAATTATAAATGTATTGTTTATATAATAAATGATTCTATATCAATAATTGGGTCTATTTTTAGGTAGGAATTTGTTTACAGATTATTCATTTTCAATATCAATTTTAAAAATATTAAATATTTTTTAAAATGAATTTTTTTCGATGATCCATAATCTTTTTCGAATTTCATGATTATAAAGTAATGAAAAAATTACAAATTTTATTTAAAGAATATAATTTTGATATTATAATAATTTAGAAAACCTATTTTTGAATCCTTATCCAATGAACATAATGAATTTTAGCACCATTTCTCAAAGTGTTATCCATAAGAGGTTTACCAAAAAGTAATAAACCTACAATTAGATGATTAGGATATCTAGGAGGTTGATGAATAGATAAATATTAATTATCATAGTGTTTTTGACTATAATATAAATAGGAGGGACAAGAGAGATGGAGAATATAATGTAGTTGTGAAACTTTTTTACAAAAATTAATTTTCTGATTCTCATTTTTATGATTATTACTACATTGACTTGTATGCCATTTTTTCCATTATAGAAAAGGTCCGAAATTCTCAATATACAATATATTATACCATGGATGAAACCAATGATGATATGATTATTTTTGAAGAGAGGCAAGATTATATTTACTGCCCCACTCTTAAATTGGAACCACTTCTTGTTGCACTTTTTGATCAAATAGAATAACAAGATACACACTCTGAAGTGGTTGGAAATCATATGGGTTAATATGCGTTTTCTTGAATTATATAATAATTATTATTATAATATTGTTGGTAATATCCAATTAATTTATTTTTTGGACTCATATTAATTTTCAATAATCCAATAGGGTTCTGATGGATTTGAACAATATTCTTCTAATAATTATTAGAAGCTTCTAGTGTTAATTAAAAATATGAAGTTGAAAGTTTCCAAATATAATGTTTTTTAGGTCACAACTATGGTTTTGAATTTTGAAGAGGAAGTGTACTAGACTTCTCGATTATCTTCTCCATTTCCTATGAAAATATTTGATCATTTTAATTATAAAATATGAATTCATAAATTAATTGTTATGACTAGTTTTTTTGAGTTAGATGTTCCTCAATTAATGTTGTATCATTATGTGAATTTCAATAATGTAATCCTATAAAAGGAGGATGTGGTTACATTAATTTACTTTGAAAATGATGGAATTGAACTAGAATATTTCTTATTTTATTACATAACAAGTATCTAAACAAACACAATGGTATGAATAACAAGTGGTGGTTTCTAAGGAAGAAAACACATACATCTAATGATTGGAGTAAAAATTTATGTTGTTAAGCCGTGGAAACTCTAAATACAGATCATATTGTTTCATTGAACCCCATATTATCTTTTATCATATTCTATTTTAGTTCTTTTTCATTCTTTAAAAATTTTGTTTATTTTATTACGAAAATAAGTGGAAAGTACTTTCCATAGTGAGAAAACCTATATATGGTTACATTATTCTTACAATGAACCTCCCAGGTTGAATCCTTCTACAGATAAATATAAAAAATTTGAATTCTTATTATATGATGAAATTTAATTATGGGGGAGGGTAAATTTTTTTTCTTCATTGATGTTTTGATTTTGGAAATAAATGTCCAACTTGATTCACAACTAAATCATCATGGAACTATTTTATCTTGTCCACAAATAATTCATTCAGGAAATTTGTTTACACTGTTTTTCAAGTGCTGTATTCAGAAAAATTTTATTTATTTAAAAAAAAATCTCTATGATTTTTAAAATATAAATAAAAGATTAATGTAGGAGGAAAAATGAATTACAAATCCCCAAAACTCACTATGGGTTTTTTATCTTTAAATTTTCCCAATTTGATTTTAAATTTTTTTAGTTTTAGGAGATGATATTTTAATTCCGGGGTCATATTCAATGATCTTAATGGGATGGTTTATTTGATGATATATACATGTTAAATCTTCATACTAGGGGTGTAAAAATTAAAATTATATTACTTTTATTCCCAAGTTATTTAAAAAATATTCTTATTTTTTCATGGGATGTTATAAATGGATTTAATGTTCATATTTGAGTAATTTTACATGTTGAAATAAATGTTTAAGACCTACTAGAAATCAATTTTGTTATGAATTGTATAAAAATTTATTGTGATCTTTGCGAGATCATCAATGTACCATATTGACTAACCTTTTTAAATTTAAATTGTACCATGAATATATCATAAAGTTATCTATTCATGTGATTTGTTTTAAAATGAATTACCAGTAGGTGTTTTTATGAAGGTAATGATTCTTAATTTATTGTGGATATATTTTTTGATCTGTCTTGTGACCATTGAACATGTCACTAACATATTTATTTTAAACTCATTTTGAAAAAATATGATAAATTATTTTCCTTCCATATTTTAATTCATGAGTCATGGAAATATGGGGTTTATGTATGGGTGATATGCCATTTTTAAATTCCCCAAACAGTGATTTAAGGAAAATCCCATCAGAATCGATAAAATTTTCCAATATTGGTTTTTTTCAATATTTTATATGAATTTTTATTTGGTGATTTTTTTATTAAGATATAAGATTGTGATTCCACCTAGAGGAGGTTAATTTAGATTACACAATGAATTTATTTGAGTAAAAAAGTTTAATTCCCTATTGACAAAATATGATTTCAGTAATACTTTAGGGGAATGTTTTTTGTATTTTCATAATCATAGAACATTTTATCCAAAATTTAACTCTTAATATATGTATCTAAATGTGTTATGAAATTAAAATCTGAATTTGGAATATACCCCAATTTATTCATTTATTCATTCATTAAATATATAATATGATATATGGGTTATTTATTCATGTTTTAATTAATAAATATTTACATCCAGGTAGATTTTATGTTTATAGTTTCTTTTATTTATGTGTGTCATCTAATCTGAATGTAATGAGATGTCTCAACTTACAATTAGATTAAAATTGGTGTTTATTTAGTTTTATTCAAAATTTACAATTTCAAATAATTTTTAAAACATCAAATAATATTTGAATGGGTTTTAATTTATTTTATGGGGGAAATCCAATTTATAACATGAGGGAGTAAATATGGTAATGAATTATTTTAAAATTATTTATTTTTGTTATTTCAATTTATCAATTTTGATATTTATTTTTTTTCACTGAAATTAATTTTTAATTTATTGAGGAAAAGAAATTATTATGTAATGGTGGATTTTATTTTCATTATATTTCATGCTTATTTCCCTATTTTTTTGTTCAACTTCGATGTAAATTTAATTTTTAAATAATTTTTTAATTGGTTAATATATGTATTGTGAGTTATTTATTATAATTTAATAACTTAATATTCTATTTTTAAATATAATTCAATTAATTTTTGAATAATGAGTGTGTTGAGCTATATTTATTTTAGTTTTTTATTTCTTATTTAATGTTATTATAAAATATTTATTTTAGATTTTTATTTTTATTACATACAATATTTTATTATTAAATTTTTTTTCATTGTTTATGTAAAAAATAAAATTACTATATTTTAGTGTCTATTTTATTAATTTTGTTTTTACAATCTTATTTAATTTGATATAAAACATCAGAATAATTTTTTTATTTTATGTTATTTTTTAAAATTCCTGATTTATAATATGTTAATTTGTTAAATAATTATTTTCTACTTGAGAATTAATTATTTCATTATTTATTAATTTTATTTTAAATTTTTACATTAAATGTATTAATTGATTTCTATTGACTTCATTTATCATTATTTAAATTTTTTTATGTATTAAATTTAAATTTATAGTGACAATTTAATAGTAATTTATATTGTTTATTTTAATTCCAAATTCCTTATATTTTATTTTTATATTCAATGTATATGATAATTTTTATACATGAGTAATAGTATTGTGTTGTGTAATATAATATTGAGTGAAGTAATCCTTTCCATATATAATAATTTATGAATGTCTGTGTATGATATTTTGGGTGTTTAGTAAGATAAGATTAAGGCTGCATAAGTGAATCTTTAACTAGTAAGATAAATAGAGAGTTTGTACATTCCATTGTAAATATTTCAAAATATAATTTTTCATATGTGATGAATCAAATAATTTGGAGAAACGGATCTTATGGGTTTGAAACTAGTACTACAAAGGCATAGTTTCTGAGATTCATGTTGAAAGAGATTATCTGAAAGGTGATGAAGACTATAATTAAGGTTACCTTCCAATAAATACCTAAATTATCCAACATATAAGTCTAATATGATTCCATACAGGCCATCCATTTTTTATTTTTTTGTTATGTGTTGATAGTTTCTGCGTATGAGAGGAGGCGAAGGCTAAAAAAATTAAATCTAACACAAAAAGAGTTTTCCAACATGCCTTATGGTTCAAACTCATCCAATTAGATTTTTCCATTTTTCAATTCCATCATGTGTGTTGATACTAGGTTTAAACAATGTAGTAGATGAAATCAAGTCTGAACCCTTCTAACATAGGGAGAAAACCATATGAGGTGAAGCTCGTCCATATACTGGCAATGAAAATGATTCATGGTTCATGAACAAAGAAATGGATGGAATCTGAACCATGATGAATATAATCTACTAGCCAAAGAGATTAAGCTTCAAATCTGACAATGTGAAGTTAATGAATCAGAATTTTGAGCCACTATTGTATGTGTCGGTCCATTGAAGGTTGATGATGATGGTTTGTTCAACCACCGATTCTTGTTTGAAATATAGCCAAGGTGGTTGACTATATATTGATATAGATCATTTGAATATTCTAATTTCACCTAAATCAATTGATGAAGACACTAGAGAACCAAGATATGAAAATGAATTGTTTTTTTATATATCAACCTTCGAGGAGGAAAATAATTCTCGGCTTCCATTTTGAATGTTGATGAATTTATATATATCTAATGAGATAATTACATATGAATAAAACAAACATGAAGTAATAAGGGGTCTATGTTTGACTACTAGGGTGAGTTCTATGAAATTAAGGACGAACCATGGATGCACTTATATGTTTTTTTATTGAATTTCATGATGTTTAAGGGTATAAAGACTCAACCATTAATGATTTATAGAGGGAGAAAATATTATTGGGAGGTTTACAGTGTTTTTGTGTGTGTCTGACATGTGATAATTTCAGTGGTTGAATTATTTTTAGGAAACCACACATTCATAATATATGAATGAAAAATTCATGGAATGTGTTTTTTTATGTTTTACAAGATAAATGAGTTTTTGATTGAACATTGCTATGTGTAGAAATATTTTTTTATATTTTATCATTGTTTTATTCTCCCATTAATGTATAAAAATATGGTGTCATGGACTGAAGGTGGAAAAGGTAGTCATTTTATTTTTCATTTCCCTATCTTATTTCTCTCTTATTCATATTTTTAAATCTTCTATATCATTTCTTATTTTAAAACAAAACTATTTTCTAGTTACGCTACCTCTTCAACATGTGTGATATCCTAACATCAAATAAGGATAAACCATTTTTTGAGTTAGTTATATAATATGTGTCTCAAATATTCTTGGAGAATAGATATTATTCAATCATTTATTTCATATTCACTCTTGGTAAATTTTGAACATTATGTGAGCATTTTAAAATGTACATTCATTCATAAGAATATTTTTTCACTTCATACTTTGTACAAATAGAGATGTGCTATTTAAAGACATTGGGAATACATTGAGTATAGAAGAATTTTTATGGTATCAACCATTAGTGTAGTGACATTCATTAGGTAGGTAAAAAAATATTTGTTTAATTTAATTCATCATGAAATTATTTATTTAAAATTATTGTGCCTCATGCAGTTTCAATATTCAAGTAATAATCTCTTAGAAATATTTATTCTAACATTATTTATTCAATATTTTTGTATTATAATTAATCTTGAAAGCATTGATATTCCTAAATAATTATTTAATTATATTAACCACTTAGAAATGTAGGTTTATATAGAAATTTTCAGGAGTGATAAATTAAATCTTTCATGAATGAAAAGATAATTTTATACCCTATAACTGAATTTCTATTAAAACTAGTTCCGTTCTTTTAGAATTTTTTATATATTATATTTTCTTTTCTATTTTTTTCATGTATAATGATAATTCAAATTTCATACACATCATAATTATTGTTTTATCTTTTATTTTATTTGTTTGAATGGAATAAAATAAGAAATGATTTATGATGTGTGACTAGGATAGTCACACTACATTTTTGAGACCAAATCCTAAGTTAGGCACTCTGTTATAACTATGGAATTCTAAATGTATTCATGATATCTCAGACCTCAGAATATCAATAGACTATATCAACCTAATATTATTAATACAACATTAATAAGAATATTTTCTATTATTTCATATATCTTTTCCAGAGAACATACATGAGACTCTATTATCTAGGTAAACTATAATGTTCTCTCCCCAAAGACCATTCATACACATCCTTAGAGAGAAGTTTGTCGCTACCGACTCCAGGTCTTGATCTACTTTGTTCTACTCATGGGGTCTTAACTTTCATGATCCATATGTGATCAGTGCTTCGACATGTACCAACATGTACCTAAGTTTAGCTCCAGATGAAACAAAATATACTACATACACACCAACCTCCTCTAGTAGTCCCATAAGAGGAGTACTAGTCAGACTTATCCTAAGCTCCTTAGAATATTGTTGACACTTCTTAGTCTAGGTAAATAGTTTCCCTTTACATATAAGGGTTTTCAGTGGGGAAAACCCCAAAAAAGTATTCCATTCACATCCTATAATACCCCTATAAGAAAAGAAAACTCATAACTTATGACTCAATTTTGGGTGGCTTCCAAAAAATAGTTTCATTATTCATCACTAGGTGTATAGATAATCGATGCATAGAAATTTAATGACATCGAAAGTGAACCTCATGTATATATAAAGATCATATTGAGAAATTACCATAAATTTAGTGCTCTTGTTGAATGTATATGAAAATCCCCATGTGTTATACATGATCCTCCTTTGACTCAGAGTAGATGAGTATGTCATTTACGAAGAAAAAATAAAATTGTTCAATCTATGTCTGGATGAATGAGTCCATCAGAGACATATACATAATGGAATGTTTCACATCGAGAAGAATCATTAAGAACTCACAGTGTTCAAAGTGACACTAGAATTCCTATTTTGGAATATTAGTCTTGTAAACCCTCAAATATTAATATTTGGACCGGATATCGAACCTCAAGAACCATTTTCACCACAAAAATAATTAAAGTTGGCAGAAATCCTCAAAATGAGTACTTTTACTTTACCAAGGAATGGTTTTTGAGATGATAATCAACGGAAATCTGCAAGGTCCCATACACTTTTTCATGAATGAAACCAGTTTTAATGAAGGTGAATACAATGCCATATAAAACACGTCTCTCAAAGGTCCTAAAACAACACCACCATATCTCGTAGCATGGTATCGGCCATCTGATGAAAAACGACACCTACCACCTCAGTGGTTGTCCCAAAACATCCTCATGGATGATGTCATCGAAATACTCCATGGATGAAGTGAAATTTTTTTTTGAATAGCCCACTGCACCATGGAATAAACTCACAATATGATTGGTGATGTTTTATATCATCATTATCAGAAGAAAAAATTTGTCCATAACAAGATATCTCTCACCCAAAAATGAGAATCTCAACCCATCTCTTTATATACATCATAATCATCTATGGTGACTCTCAATATGGGATTGAACCACTAAAAACTAGTCTATATCCATGATGACATCATAAAGTCTCATGATAATGACTGTTTTTTAAATTGAAAAACTCTCTCCTCCAATATATATCTATCACTACTAATATAAAAGTGATATCAAATAAGTTTTCCATGTTAGAAGATAATTCCATATCTATTGGGCTAATGTTTCAACTCTAAGGTCAATCTCCCATAGCCCTATGGGGTCATCCATCGGTCCAGATCAAACATCAGGTTGTACATGGGGAAATTGTTTGAAGTGGACCATCTAATGATGGCAAAGCAAAATCATCATGTCCTTAGAAAATATTTCATCATACCCCACCATAGTTATTGTAATTTCTGAGAAAATAAAATTTAGTGCAAGGGTAATACAAGAAAACTTATAAATCAGTCATATCCAATCATAATTAAGCTCATCTATCTCTACTTGTACGTCACTTCATATCAAAGGTGTTAAAATACACTACAAAATATAGAATAACTCCCATAAAAATGATAAACATATTATGGTCCCACTAAAACTATAGAAATATTTCATGCAACGATCCATATCATTATAATGTAATTCCACACCATTTGTAGGAATGTGTGATCACTGAACATCCATTCAACTGCCTCTAGCACAAGGTTCCAAAAAACATTCTTACAATTGTGTATCTTAGTCTTGAATAATGGATATACACCGCGACATGTATCTTATGATTTTTTTCTAAAACTATTTCTAGAGATTTTGAGACACTTGTCATACCTCAAACCATGCTAGAGAATCTAGGCCAGAGGTACCTTCTAGAAGAATATCATCCATTCCCTTTCCCTTCTTCTCTGATAATTCAAGGCCTTCAATGACACCAAATTATACACTAACATACAATGAGCACACAAATAAAAGTATCTCACCATCCACATATTGAAATTATCTTCTTTTTGTAGCACAAAATCATCATCAAAACAATTAAATTACATCAAAGGAACTATATTTAGTAGGGATAAGATCTCCTCTTCCTTTAATGTATGAATAGAAAATTAACACCACGTCATAGTGATTTATCATCTCCTAGAATCATCCTAGAGAGGTACTAGCATGAAAATCTTAATTGTGAAGGGGTTATATCCAAGTGTGATATCCAAACCATATTATAGGGAAGGACCTAGACAACCTATGAATGTAGTCTCTCATAACATGATACATGAGATTTTTTTTCAAAACATACAATGTGTTTTGAAAACATGTCTGTCATCTTTAAGTACCACTTGAACCAACAACCTCTCTATATAGAGCAATGGTTGTGAGTGCAACTATCTGGTAAGTCGGGATCCTCATAAGCAAGATAATATAATTCACCAAATCAATCTAATACTCCATGTCATGGTGATATAGTTGACAAAGGAAACTATATAGCCTATAATACTGGAACTCATATAGTTCTCTAAGGTTGTGAATATCCTCAAACAACACTACTAGAATAAATTTCGACTCTACAAGTGCGGATGCTTCTACCGTCATGTTGGGTGGAAACATCTTGCGAGATGGACGCTGAAATGAGGCCTCATCACTCAAGGGATCAACATTATTATCCTAAATTGATAACCCTACTGTTTGTCATCATGGAGGAATATTAAATGTAATAAATATGTAACACTGTCAAATTATCATATATATATATGGGTATCTGACTCAATAAGAAAAATCAAAGGAGTTAATACAACATCATACATGTATCAATGTTACTTATAACCAATATATCAGTATAATAAGTTGAACAAATGTTTTCAGAGTACTTAGGAATGGATACTTTAGGAAAAGAACAAATATTGGGTTCTGTAGCTTGATGGCTTCAATTGAGACACTTTGACACCATTTCATTAAATCAAAAACCAATCTTTATAAGGGAAAAAAGGAAAAAACATTTTCTGGAGGTCAAACAACCTATGATACCAATATCTAATTAACTGAACCACTAGGTCCCACCTTGACGGTAGAAGGACAAGATGTGTCAACACTAAACTTTTGGTCATGGGCATGTTTCTATTGAATGGCTTTGAGAAAGAATAACTAAAATAGGTGGTGTTTTTTCTAATGTACCTCTATGGAAACACACAACCAACACTATTACAATGCACAGAGGAATAATAATAAATTAATGTAAAATCTAGAGTAAAACCCAAGCATGTTATAACATATACTAAATAAAATAATATAAGATATCATTTTCTAAAAAAGAAGGTGAAAAATAAATGGCCAAAAAAATGACTTCTCAACCTAACGAAAACCGGAATGAAAGAAAGATGAGAGATATAGACTCATAATCTCTACTCTTTGACCACCATACCATATCTATAAAACCTAAGTATCCATATGTTACTTTGAAATCACCACAAATATATTTTTCATCTACTTAATACATGAAACATCTTGGTAAATCCCATACAGTAGTGAGTATATACATTCATTGCAGAACGCCCTGAATACTGAAGAAGGAGGAATATAATATATTATGGAGGTATTTAGATAATCCCAAAGAAAATGGGAAATGAAACCCAATGAAACGCATACACACACACAAACACACACACGTACACTCACAAAAACACACAAAGATATATATATATATATATATTTGGAATTTTCTCCCATCTTTTTTTGGTTTGAGATGAAAAAATATATCTTTTACTCTATTCCTCAATCATCGGTTTTTGAAGCCTCATAATGGGTATGTATATACTAACCCCTACAAAGGATTCACCCACACATGTAATGTCTTGTGTATATAAAGAATATATTGGTGGTGATTTAAAAACATCATATCATAAATCTAGGGAATAAACTATTTACCGTGTCAGGAATAAAAAATTAGGATCCAAGATCTCTCAAATTTCCATCTTTATAGTTTCAATTTGGTTGGGACATATATTCTAGTTGGACCTATATACCCCTTTTATTTTCTGATTATGTTGTTGTAAACATATTCATTCCCATGATGGTATTAAAATAATTGTTTTTACTCTATATGTTTCTACCATTTATTAATATTATTTTACCAATATATAAAGAATCTTTTTTTGCATGGGCATATAATTTTTAGTTATATATTTGATTTTGAGGATTCTATATAATTTGTTGACTCTAAATCACATAGATTTATGATATGATGTTTTTAGAATTTGGATTCTTCTATAACTGATATAATTTATAGTGTTTTTATGTTTAAAATTTCAATCTAAAACAATGTAATATGATATAAAGACTATTAAAGATACAATTTTATATATTAATGAAACTATTATTAATGGATTATTTTAATCTAGAAAAAATTATTTCTTTTTGATTAGTTATTATAAATCTGATTTTAAAAGATACAAACATGGAAGAAAATTTGCTTCAGGTATATTTCATTTTCAAGGAAAAATATCTATTTCCTTGAGTTTAAGAAAATAAAATTTTGTTTCTATATCTACATTTGTGAATGAATATATCTCTACTACATCATGTTTTTCATAATCAATATGGTTAATGTAAACTATGAAAAATGATATTTTATTTAATTTCAAATGAATAAAATTTCTTATAAAAAATATTCTTTTATTTCTGCTATGAAAAACCCATTTCAAAAATCATAAACTAACCATTTTAAAAAAATGTCTCATTTTATTCTTGATTATATTTATAAATGAAATTTTATTTAAGACTATGTTCTCACTAATAATCAACATTTAGATATTTTTAGGAAACCATTTAACTTTTAATGGGTTTAAAAAATCAAAATTTAACATGGTATGATGGATAGTTATATTTTAATTTTTATATAATCATTTCACAGGGAGTTCGAATATATTTATAAGCTGAAATTTTATGATTCACATGAAAACTATGAAATATGGAATCAGTTATTCATATTCATATCACATAATATATATAAAAAATTACTATATTTTTATCATATGAATTTTCAAATATACTTGTATATTTTAACATACTATCAAATCATTCAGTTTTTGTAAAACATCAGATAATGAAGGGTTTACCATTTTTTTCATAATTTTTTTTAAATAATCATTTATTTATAATTTTAAGGTAGGGATAATTGAAATTTTACATGGCATTGTAATTATCCAAAGTGGTGGGACGTTGGGTAGATCCACCAACAAATTTAGGTTTTGAGAGTTTCACTGATTTATTCTTATATTTCATTTAAATGGATTATTTAATTTAAATGTGGATTTATTAAATAATGTTTAGTATTAATCTGATCATAATATTGCATTTATTAAAATACCATTCATGTATTTATTGGTCATAAATTTTTTGACATCTTTCTTAATGTGTTCTATGGTTATATAAGTGTGTTCGATCCCAAATTTATAATCCTCAGATAATTTTTAATATTCCGCCTTAACTATTTAAGTGTACACCATGTTTCCATAAAAATATCTCTATAGCCTTTTTTATCAATGTTATCAATTTTTTAGATATAGTAAAATTATAAATTTAGACCATATCAAGGGATAAAAATATCCAAATTAATTGATTTTTTTTAAATATAGGGAAATTATATAGGTTTAATGAGAAGAAATAAATTTAAGAATCTATCTCTATAAAGTCATAAATTTGGATTTGAATCACTATATATTTATAGTTCAAATTCAAAATTATCCCATAAAAGTTTTTTTTTGATTTTTTAATCATAAAAATGATATATATATATATATATATATATATCTAAGGCGATTCTTGATTATTTAGAAATATATTGATATTATATAAATATAATTAAACTATAAAAGCCTATTCTACACCCTAATATTCTTGTATTATGTCTAAAACATGATATGTAAATCTAGTTAATCATTTTAGAAATATGAATATGTGATTCGCCCACCTAAATCCTTTACGTAGATTCAGTTATATAATTCACTAACATCAATTCTCTTTAATGAATTTACAACATCAATTAACCTATGAAATTCTATTATATTTTGGTTTTTATAGAATTAGATAAAAACCCTTATGTTTAAAAAAACATATATGAATTTTCCTCTGTGATTCATTGTTATTATAAATGTTTTTCTAAAATATGGATGTTATCATTATATTAATTATTGTTTCATATGTTGATCTCTAGCAAGAATTTTTCAAATATATACATTATTCTATTAAATTAATAAATTAATATTAATTATGTAAAACTTATGGGATGTGATTTCTATTTTTTTAAAAATGTTTTTTGGTGATCAATGGGTGTTCTATTTTCATGCGTGAACAACTTACCTTGAAACTAATTTTTTTATATTTTTATGTTATATTATTAGATTATAATAATTATAAAATAATATTAGTTGATATTAAACTCATTCAATATTTTAATAACTTTAGTGATGTTTTATTAATTTTTTTGACATTCTCCATATGTTAACTACATATTTTAAATTCCATTCTTTTGAATTTTTTATTTAAAATTCAATGTTGTTATTTTCATAAAATATTTCATTTTCCTATTATTTAAAAAGTATTTTAAAATATTCAATATGATTATCATAAAATGGATTTAACTATTATTTATTTAATATAATCCTTAATTTGATTCGATAAATTATTTTACAATGATAATATTTTTTTTTCTATCTTTCCACATCTCAAATAATCCAATTTTATCATATTTTTATTTTGAATTATACAACATCTGTAAGTTTTGTATAGTTTTTTTGTTTTAAATGATCCAAGATATATGATAATATGTGGTTGGAACATGATAAACAATGTACCAGATATGTCTTCCATTATATACTTTATAATTATCGAGTGATAAAGTAGTTATGTTTTATTATTCTTCTATATTCGAAATTTTTATTTCATGAATCTGTAACACAGCTTCACATCTCATACGTGCTTTCACATTAATTTTTTTTCTTTTCATACTAAATAATTTTCTATAATTAGTTTGTGGATATATTTTTCAAATACTAAGATAATTTAGGTTACAAATCCTAGTATTTAATTTGAGGTTTGTAATATGGTTGTGAATCCCCATAAAAAAGTCATGTGTCTTCATTATACTTCAACTATTACTTTTTTTTTAATTAGGGTGTGATTACCCATAAAATTAGAATGTTTTAAAATGTAAATCTCACCAAGTGGAGTGGTATAAGAGAATAAAAAATTAAATTTAGAAAAAAATATATAAAATATCCAACCATTATTTCATATATTTACTGGTGAAAATTAGTTCCATTAACAGAGTTTGATAATTATAATAGATAATTGATTTATTACATTAAAATATTAACCTATTATATTCAATAAACCTCTAGAATGTCTATCAATAATAATCATACCTAACGCATCTTATATAAAATTCTCTAAATCTGGTTTGTATGGAACACATTCATGGTTATCAAACATTGTCATTCCATCTCAATCAATGTCGTACTCATAGAAAATTTTCACCAACATTTGATGCTATAAATAATTTTTTTTCACCTATAAAATTTGTACATGGGTAGATGGTTAAAAAATAATCTTATAAATATAATAATACTACTTCTATAATGACTTCCATAACCATATATTATATATCAAATTACATAATATCTTTTTTGATCATCATTATATATAATTTGGTGTGATCCTCTCGACTTAATTCTGAATCTACCATATCATATTTCCCTGAGTATAGATGTATTATGTAATAATAATATTTAATTAGAGAAAACTACGTACTATGGAACATATTAAACACATTTTGAGTTAATATAAATTAAAAAAAAAATTATTATGAATATTTATCATACATCTTTCTCCATAATGGTAATGCATCAATATATTTTTTTGAAAAGATTACAGCAACTGACTCCAAATCTAGGTTTCTGTAATTTATTGCATGAAAAATATTTTTTTGTCATGGGTTATCACAATATTAGTCTTCATGAGAAAACAACCCAATCCCGTTATTTTTTCATCAATAAATATAACAAAACATTAAAAAACATCTTTCCACTATTGTGTAATATAAGATTTTGTGTCTTGATTAATATTCTCTTTAGTTCTTTGAAATTTTCTTTACATTAATATGTACAAAAAAATCCAGAACATTTTGAGTTCACATGTTTATTAGATTAGATATTAATGATGAAACTATACACAATTCATTGATAACATTTATATAAAACATGAAAACTACACATATCAGTAACCATAGTTGGTTAGGGGAATTTTTAAAAATCGTTCCACATAGAAGGATCCACCGAAATATCCCAATATGATATTAAATGACCCACAAATGAAACATTCCAAAAAAAATTTATACATGGTAAATTATTTATTCAACTAATCTATCCTATGGGTTTTCAGTGCAAGTCTCATGTGATATTTATGCGGATCCATGATCATTTAATATATTAGAATATAATTTATAATTATTAATACCAATTGATTAAGGTAATGTATAAAAAATCTACTAGTAAAGCCTATTAATATGATAGTATTCTTAGTATGTGAAAATTGAATCACAATATATTTATAGTGTCCTACATTGTATAGAATGTTGTCTCTGGTGAATCCTCTTTCTTGAACCTCAATTGATGATATCTAGAATGAATTTTAATCATATAAACGTATTGTTATACACACATTTGATCAAAAAAGTAATCAAATGAAACCATTTCTTGATATTTATATTTTTTATGATCATTATAATCGATGAAGAATCTCATTATTCTATCTTTATTCATAATAAAAAGAACCAGTGCACCACAAGGTAACTCACCTAGTAAAATTAATCCATATTCATGATTCCTCAAGAGTTTCTTTATAAATTACTAAAAATCAATCAAAGTCATATTATATAGATCCCTAGAAATATGAATGGAACTTGTTATGGGTTCTATTGAAAACATAACTTCCTGATTTTTTGGAAGACTAGGGACCACATCCATAAATACACCATGAAAATATGAAAAAATAGGTATATCATTGATGTGGAATTCCCCCTACCATTTGAGATAAATAACCATTTTTAATATGAATAATTTACCACGTAATGTATGTGGTTTACACTAAATTTTAATATTTATCATCATAATGATATACTAAAAAAGATTGGATTAGAATATCAAATGTGACAGCCCTTAATATTAATTTTTTTTTGATATTTCTATAATAAAATATAACAAATTCATATGATAACAAAAAATTAAACTAGATGGATAATAACAAAAATTAAAGGATGTACATTCTGAGAATATTAAACTTTAGAAGAATCATATACTTAAGGTGTGATCAACGTACTATTAGTTGTTTTGAATACTAATTTAATATATAATAATTGAATACATGATTTATCATTCCATAAAACATTTCATGATATACTAGAATTAATATAATTAATACAAGATAGGGTACTTAAATATTTGATTATACATATTACCACTAAATCCTCATAAATTCCTATGCAACCCCATAGTAAAACCAATATGTGTTTTTATGACTGTATGTAATATATGATCAAAGTGATCAATCATGAAAAATAATTCATAAGATGTATCAAATAGGAAACAATGTTTTCATCCTATGAACCCATAGGATTATAAAAGGGTTTTCATTGTAATTTCAAAAACATTATGATGTTAGCCTAAACATAAACTTGTCCCCATGGCTCTCACAAATGTTTCCTAATCTGAATTTCTAACAATTCACTAGACCTATTATTTGATAAAAACTATTGTAATCCTAATACATCAAATATAAATAATATTACATTTTAAATTAATATTCAATAAATTTTAAAATATATTCCCAATGACCATATTGTTTTTTGGTCTGTGAATACTACATCACAATCTTTTAAATTAATCAAAAAATTCAACATCTCCTAAAAAGATCGGCATATTTATTACTTGTCATAATCATACCCTATAGAAATTAATTATTCATATCCTAGGGAAACAAAAAATTATAAATCATGAGACTATATTATTACAAAGGCTAAACATTGGAGATATAAATCAATGATCATGTGAAATTATATGATGTGAATAAGGATATGAGGTCATGATTATAACATTTAATGTTTCAAAAAATAATTTAGTGATCATATACATGAGTCATAGAATAAGGATTTATCATTTTAAATAACATATATTATAACAGTTACAAATCACCATAGATTAATCCAAAAAATATAATTTATAGTTATAAACATGTGGCACTATCATATTTATAGAAACAATTATTTATTCCATGTTTAACTACAGATGCATGAAAAAAATTACATATTAGTCATCAATACATATCTCCCATAGTGTATCAAGAAAATATACATAGTTCTTAAATAGTATCGAGAACATCATCTTGTTTCCCCTTGTGGATCAACCACGCCAACTTGTTCCCCGTATAGGATCAAGCGCTTCGACTTTTTCCCCATAGAGAATCAATCACATAAAAATGTTATCAAAAATTATATCATGAGATATAATAAATTTAAAAATGAATTTTAGTGTTATATAAATTGAGGCCCACTGATAAGATAATCAAAACTATACATATGTATTGGAAATGATTTTTTAAAATTCATCACCTATAAACGTGTAAAAAATAAATATGTTTCATACAAAATTTATCATAGAATGATATGTGGAAAATAAATGAGTTTCATAAGAACCATGTAATAAAAATCATAAACCATAAATTCAATGAATAATAGTGGTATTAATGGATTATATTCTAGTATATAATATTTAAATTTTATTTTTTTGTCATGGATTTATAGAAATACAGTTAAATTATTAATAAAACATTCTTCATGAAAATTTCATTTCCTCTTGGAAAAAAAATTTTAAAACTCAAAATTATAAAAGCATTATTGAAATACATTTAAATTTGAAATAAATGTTTAAAATTATAAATTAATGTTCAAAAAATTTATATTTCATGATGTTGGGAAATTCCATTCATTCAATATAATTTAATACAAATATATGTTTAACATTTTGGTAAAAAAATTATATTGTTTGGAAAATGACAATCTAATTATTTTTAAATGATTTTATTAAAATTATAACATTAGTAAAAATGTATTTTACTATAATTTTAATTTTATTAATTTTTTTTTGGAAACATATATAGAAAATGTGGACATTTTAATGAATGGATTTTTGTCTAAAGAGAATAATATATTCAATATTACTTAAAATATTTATTTGGTATCATCAGTTCTAAAAGATTGAAAATGTAATCTAAAACACAAAATAAAAATAAACACAAACTATAGATTAAAATTCATGTGTTTTTTAGAGATATACAATAATTTTTCCTCAAATAGTGTTAATTTAAATCGATCCTAATAAATAATGAGTTTGAAACATAAAACTCTTAACAGTTTGTAATGTTTTACATCATTTCCTATATAAAAATTAAATATAATATTATATATAAGTAAAACAAAATTATTCATGGTATAAAATTTAAATGTGAATTTATATATACCTTATAAAACAATATATGTGAAAATTATAACCTATGTCCCAAAGATAAATAATTTGAGAAGGAAATCACATTCCTCAAGTCTCAGAATTCATCAAAAAAAATCATATTTTATTGAAATTATTATTTTATTATGCATATATTTAAGTAACATACACACATATATAATATCATATATTTTTATTTATAATTTTTTAATCATGATTATTTTAATAAAATCACAATTTTTAGTGATGTAAAGACCCTTAAATTTCATGGAAATTTTTTTCATAATTTTATTTGGAATTTTACAAGAACGCATCTTTTGACGGCACCTGATTCCGAGGCCCGGTGTGCCCGAAATCATTTTCCGATGTTTGGCTCAGGTACGTTCAGTGAACGAACGAGCGGGTTTTTCTAACTTTTGAACCGGTGCTCGGAATCGAATTCTGAGGGCACCGATGAAATCGCAACGCCGGTATTTTCTTAGAAACGCCTCTTCCAGAGTTGCATTTTCTCGGTTGTGGTTTTTAATTTTTGGGTTTTAAGTTAAGAAATAAAATAAATGTTGTGCGAAAATTTTATTTTTATTTTGCCCTTAATGCTACTTAAAGACCACTTCAAGCTGTTTAAGCTGAGTTGTTGCGGATAGGGTGCTATCCAAAAATATACTACCCTCTTGGTAGGATATTTGTGAGGTGGGGCCCGCACGAGCCCCCACTGCTTCTTTTCCGCTAAGTAACGCACCCGCGAAAACCAGTCATTATGAAGTCAACTGATGCGTTTTCTTATTTCCTTAACGCACCAATTAATTGGGCGGTTTTTTTCGTTGAATTAATTCTACGAATTAATGGGTCGTTACTTATCTCTTTTTTGTTTATTGGCGTAATAATAAAATAAGACCAACACACGACTTCTAGAAAAATGCTCGTTGAGAGGTTTTGACAAGTTTTGTGCCTTCATTCTCCTTCGCGAAGAACGCAAAGAACGCGAAGAATGCCGGTCTCTGACAAAGAATGCCGAACCCGCGGAAATCGACGACACGATGCCGTGTGCCGCGACACCGATGTTTCCTCTCCCGCGACGTTCTTCGGTGACGTTCCTTAATCTGCAACAAATTTTCGATCATCCGTTGAGGTGAGAGATTGTGGTTCTTTAAATTTCTTTGTGGTTTAAAACAACAATATGGATTTAATTATTATTAATTAAATCAATATGTTCTTGAAACTTGGAGTTCGTTGACGCGCACCGTATTCCGCGACGACGCGACTCCCTTCCGCGACGACGTGACACCCTTCCACGACGACGCGACGCCCTTCTGCGACGCGACGATCGCCTCCTTTTGCGGCGATCAATTCCGCAAAGAACGCGCGGGCGGCGACTTGAAGAGGTAGGGGTTGTTGTGAAATAATTTCATTTTCGGTGATTGTTTCATTTAAATCAAAGAACCCGGATCAAGTTCAATTTTAATTTTATTAAAATTGTGCCTTGTCCTTATTCATTAGTTGAATAATTCTCCCGACTGTTTTATCTAACGCGAAGGGTGCGGGCCAAACGAACACGGCACGACAACTCTCCGTCATTCTTCGTTGTTGTGCGGATTTGGAGGGCGATGAAAAAAAGTGACGCAAGGGCGATTTGATGATCCCACAGTGAAGAACAGAACCCGGGAGGAACAGCGGCGAAGATGGGAAGGAAAACGGACCACCAGAGCAACTCCGGTGGCCCGCGGAAGCCACCGGCGGCGCAGGTCGCCGGACAAGGCCGTCGCGGCTAAAGCCGTGGTGGTGGCGGCGCCCGCAGACCTGTGGCCACACGGGTCCGACGCACACGCGGGACGTGGCCTTTGCCGCGTCCGTTGACCAGGGCGGCCCCCCACGGGTGCCGCAGTGCTGTCACGCGGGGCAGCGAGCCCCCCGCGCTGCTCGGCCGCTCGGCCGAGCCGCGCCGGACCGGCAGGCCAAGCCGGGCCGTGCCCTGGCCTGGCCGGACCGGGTCCCGCCGGGTTGGACCGGGTCGCCCTGGTTCGGCCGACCCAGGGGGGTCGGGCCGGGTCGGCCCGGGCCCAGACCCCCGTCTTCGGACCGTTTTCGGTCTTTTGCCCGTAACATGAGCTACGGGCCTCCGAACGATGCGCCGTTAGAGGCTACACGATCCTTGGATCGAGACGGCCGTTTCAGTATATAACACTCAAGGTTTCGGAATACTTTGGGTTCGACCGGGTTGGTTCGTACACGAAACCAACCGGGCCCTCGGAGTGGAAACACTCATATCTTGAGCTTCGGACGTCCGATTGACGTGCCGTCGACTTTGGTGGTTTTCTCTAAGTGAGATGGATCTTATTGATCACTCCACCCGAGGTTTGGATGCAGGTGGAGTACGGTCGGGATGGTTTTTCCTTAAAAACCAACCGGACCCCTGGGACGAAAAAGCCAATAACTCTCAGACCGGGCGTCCGATTGACGCGCCGTCTGCGACGTTGATTTCCCGTTGACGATACAGAACTCTTGGATACATAAAATCTATACCTTGAGTCAGTTGATGTATCAGCCTCTCGGCTCGTGGAGCGGACCCTCCCGAACGAGTTTGCTCTGTCCGGGAACCCTAGAGCTGGATGCTACTGCTGCTGTGACGACAATGACTGTACAGAGATCCTCAGTGGATTTAACTACGACGATGATGAAAACTGTACGGGAATCCTCCATGTTTTCAGCAGGGACTACTACGGTACATCTTGGGATACGTCAACTCTAGACTACATGTCAGTTGATGCATCGACCTCTTAGCTCGTTGAGTGGACCCTCCCGGAACGAGCATGCCATGGGCGGAAACCCTAGAGATGGTTGAGACTTGACGACTGCTGACCGAACGACTCGGTGTGTTACGGATAACCCGGCAGAGGTGCGCTTGGTTGTAGCGGCACAGGGGAGCGCTTTGTTGTAGCGGCAGGCCCACGACAGAGGTGCGCTTGGTTGTAGCGGCACAGGGGAGCGCTTGGTTGTAGCGGCAGACCCACGACAGAGGTGCGCTTGGTTGTAGCAGCACAGGGGAGTGCTTGGTTGTAGCGGCAGACCCACAACAGAGGTGCTCTTGGTTGTAGCGGCACAGAGGAGCACTTGGTTGTAGCAGCAGACCCATGACAGAGGTGCGCTTGGTTGTAGCGGCAGAGGGGAGCGCCTGGTTGTAGCGGCAGACCCACGATGGAGTAGCTCTTGATTGTAGCGGCACGGGGGAGGGCTTGGTTGTAGCAGCAGGCCCACAGTACCCGATAGATGGAGAACTACAGCAGTCCAAGGTAAGAGGGAAGTGCTTGGTTGTAGCAGCATAACCACTGTACTTGATGGAGATGGAGTTTTCCAATAGCTTTGTGTTCAACTTGATGATCGATCCTGTGTGGGTCTTTGCGAGGGTTAGTACCTACAGATCCTTTGTGGGTCCGACGGCTTAGATGAATCAGTGGCTACATCTGATCATCTCTAAAGTCATACGACGAAGTACCTGTGTGAGCTGAATCTTGTGTTACTCTCCTTTGTGGATTGTGTTGTGCTATCCTGTGTGGATTTACGTTTTGCTTTCCTGTGTGTACTGGGTTGTGCTTGGGCTCAGATGTTGGAGCCGAACGGGAATTGATGACTTGGGTATATGTATGGGCATATACCTAAGCAGTGTAGGATGTTACTTCATGATTGTATCTTATCCCTGGTGGTTTATCCTATGTGAATTTCGGGAGACCTTCGGGGGTCTCAGGGTCCCTACTAAGTAGCCTATACTAACCCCGGCATGGGCTATGCCCGCACTTCATTGTGTTGGTTGCAGATGACGGACAACGCTGATCGTGGTCGAGGTTTGTGGAGCAGGACGGTACCTGGAGGTGGACCACTGGGCGGGACGTACTCGGAGCGGATGGCTGAACCGAGGAGCTGTGGAGGCTATTTGTACCCATCCTTCAGGTGAGACTTCTAGATGATGGCTCGACGCTGCGGCTTTTCTTTTCAGTTGTTGTTTTTCCCTTCAGTTTTACTTTATAGTTGGGCTTGTATTTCCGGCCCCTTTTACTTTCAGCACAGCATGTTACAGATTTTACTTAGTATTTTCTTTTTCCGCTTGCTTACTCTATGGTGGTTGTTTAATTTACAAAAGAAATGCCTTCCCTGTTTATCGGGATTTACACCTTGGTGCTAGTCGCCAGCCCCTGGCCTATGGAAGGAAGGCTTGGGGTAGTCACGGCACGGGCCCCGAGGACAGGTCGTGACAAATTGGTATCAGAGGAGTTTGGTTCTACCGTAGACTCTGATCTTTCTTCTATGTGAAGCAATAGTGTTCAGCGTATTGGCTGTGGTTATCAGTCCAGGGAGTCCAGTGTTGGTGCGGCGGCCGACATATCCGTACACCAGGACCCTGACTTCTGATTTCCAACTTAATGCACAAAAACATTGATTGCATGTGTGTTCGAGTTTTCTTTGTGATTACTTTGTGTCAGCTCACCAGGTACACTGTTCTGACCATGGCGCACCTGTTTCTTTTCAGGATGGCCCCATGACGGCAGCCAGCTAGGGTTCTGAGCGTTGTGCATGCCGACAGTCCGCCGAGCGACGAGGCTTCGGTACAGGGCCCTTTGACAACAGAGGCACCGACGGTACCTTTACCCACCGAGCCACCGATGCTACGAGCCCCAGCTGCTGACGATGCACGTCGCCTTAGTGCACTGCATGAGTTTCAGCGCCAGCGACCGCCCAGGTTCCGTGGGGAGACGGACCCTCAGGCCGCCGAGGACTGGCTGGAGGCAGTTGTTTGGGTTTTCAGATTAGTGAGGACACCAGAAGACCTCATGGTGATCCTTGCAGCGAGCCTCCTGCACGCGGCAGCAGGCAGATGGTGGAGCTTGATGCTCCAGGTGCACGGCGAGACATCTCTCCTCTGGACGGACTTTGAGAGCATCGTCCGCTCCGAGTTCGTCCCAACCTCCCTCCGTGCAGTGCGCATTCAGGAGCTACTACAGCTACGGCAGGGAAACATGATGGTAGAACAGTACGCGGCGAGATTTACAGATCTCTCTCGCTACTCCACAGATATGATACAGGACCCGTTCTACCTGCACCGGACCTTCGAGCAGGGACTGAGGCACGAGATCAGGGCTTCGATGATCTCCCTCAACATTCCGACTCAGGCATGGGTGTTGGAGCGAGCCCTCTTAGTGGAGAGTTTCCTTGCTGAGCAGTCTCCAGCACCAGGACCCACCACTTGCCGGCATGCGGTAAAGTCTTATGTAGTAGGCAGTAGACAGATGACGTAGGGGTCCAAGAGGACTAGACCTACCGGTGGTCGACCGCGTGGCACAGGATCGTTTGTGTGACGCACTCGGGGTGGACAACTACTTACTATGAGCGGACAGTGTTACTCCTGCGGCGGGGTTGGTCACATGGCTCGTGACTGTCCGAGCCGCCATACAGATGACCAGCAGATGAACGAAGGACCCCCCAGGTTGAGGCAGAGGTTCGATCAGGGCAGGCCGCAAGGAGAAGGCGGCCATGGCAGGGGAGCTGTCCGTGCAGCTGGAGGTGGACGACGCTTTGGTGTGTTGCCACCACCACCACCAGGAGGTCCACCCCGACCGTAGGGAGTTGGTGGACATGCGAGATCTCAGCTTCAGGTAGCTGAGGCCTTCGATCATGGAGCTCCAGGAGCAGATGGACATGAGCGGAACTAGTGGATACGTCTTTTGTACTTCTAGTTCCTTGTTGCTATGGTGTAGTGTCTTTGTATTATGAGTTGCAATAATAAAAGACGCATACCTTGGTGATGTTTTTATTCCTGCCCTCTTTTGTGTTGTACTAAGAGGTTCTGGTTTAGACTGTTGACTTGACCCTCACTTGTGAGACATCTATTGGAGGAGACCCAGTTACCACACACAGATGTCGAGAGTGTGACTCAACCCTTAGAGGCAAGACGAACGGTTAGATCTCTTCGTAGTAGCGTTGAGGCCTTACGACGTCATCCTTGGTATGGATTAGTATCATCCATGTCGGGATTTACTGTATTAGGAAAAGGAAGTGGTTCATCCAGGAGATGAGACCAGATTTCTCTTATCGGAAAAGAAGAAATCTTAGCAGCTCTTGTCGGACCAGAGATGGTCCAGGCCACGGCAGAGAAGGTCCAGGTCATCCAGGAGCGGATGAGGACAGCTAAGATCCAACAGAAGTCTTTTACTGACAGGAGGCAGAGGCCACTAGAGTTCGAGGATGGCGACCACGTCTTCTTGTTGGTCTTACCTCGATGTGGATTACAGAGGTTTGGATGAAGCAGCGAGTTGTCTCCACGCTTCATCGGACCCTTCATGGTCCTCAGCAGTATTTTCATGGTGGCTTATCGCCTGTCTCTACACCACAGTTGGGCCGGGTGCACAACGTCTTCCACGTATCTCAGTAGAGGAGATACGTGCACAACGCAACGCCAATCATTGACCATGAAGAGCTGGTCTTTGGTGATGGGGCGACTTTTGCGGAGGTCCCAGTGGAGATCGAGGATCGACAGGAGCAGGTCCTATGTGGACGATCGATTCCTCTAATGCTCTTCAGATGGCAGCATAGGAACCTCCAGGAGAGCACTTGGGAGTGGGAGGCTCAGATGCGTGCTCAGTACCGCCTTTGTATCCCTATGTTTGTGGTGAAGCTTTACGGGGACGAAAAACCCTGTGGTGGGAGTAATGTAAAGACCCTTAAATTTCAAGGAATTTTTTTTCTTAATTTTCTTTTGGAATTTTACAAGAACACAGCTTCTGACGACACCTGATTCTGAGACCCGGTGTGCCCGAAATTATTTTCCGAAGTTTGGCTCGGGTACGTTCAGTGAACGAACGAGCGGATTTTTCTAACTTTTGAACCGGTGCTCGGAATCAAATTCTGAGGGCACCGATGAAATCACAGCGCCGGTATTTGCTTAGAAACGCCTCTTCTAGAGTTGCGTTTTCTTGGTTGTGGTTTTTAATTTTTGGGTTTTATGTTTAGAAATAAAATAAAAGTTGTGCGTCAATTTTATTTTTAATTTTCACTTAAAGCCGCTTAAAGACCACTTCAAGCTGTTTAAGCTGAGTTGTTGCAGATAGGGTTCTATCCAAAAATATCCTACCCTCTTGGTAAAATATTTGTGAGGTGGGGCCCGCACGAGCCCCCACCGTTTCTTTTCCGCTAAGTAACGCACCCGCGAAAACCCTTCATTATGAAGGTCAGCTGACACGTTTTCTTATTTCCTTAACGCACCAATTAATTGGGAGGATTTTTTCATTGAATTAATTCTACGAATTAATGGGTCGTTACTTATCTCTTTTTCGTTTGTTGGCGTAATAATAAAATAAGACCAACGCACGACTTCTGGAAAAATGCTCGTTGAGAGGTTTTGACAAGTTTTGTGCCTTCATCCTCCTTCGCGAAGAACGCGAAGAATGCGAAGAACGCCGGTCTCTGACGAAGAACGCCGAACCCGAGGAAATCAACGAAGCGACGTCGTGTGCCGCGATGCCGACATTTCCTCTCCCGCGACGTTCTTCGGCGACGTTCCTTAATCCGCAACAAAATCTTCGATCATCCGTTGAGGTGAGCGATTGCGGTTCTTTAAATTTCATTGTGGTTTAAAACAACAATATGGATTTAATTATTATTAATTAAATCTATATGTTCTTGAACCTCGGAGTTCGTAGACACGCACCATATTCCGCGACGACGCGACGCCCTCCGGCGACGACACGACGCCCTTTCGTGATGACGCGACGCCCTTCTGCGACGCGATGATCGCCTCCTTCCACAGCGATCAATTCCGCGAAGAACGCGCGCGCGACGACTTGACGATGTAGGGGTTGTTGTGAAATAATTTATTTTCCTGTGATTGTTTATTTTAAAGCAAAGAACCCAGATCAAGTTCAATTTTAATTTTATTAAAATTGTGCCTTGCCCTTATTCATGTGTTGAATAATTCTCCCGACTGTTTTTATCTAACGCGGAGGGTGCGGGCCAAGCGAACACGGCCCGAAAACTCTCCGCCGTTCTTCGTTGTTGAGCGGATTTGGCGGGCGATGAAAAAACATGATGCAAGGGAGATTTGACGATCCCGCAGTGAAGAACGGAACCCAGGAGGAACAGCGGCGCAGACGTGAAGGAAAATGGACCACTAGAGCAACTCCGGCGGCGGCGGCGCCCCGGCGCGCCGCTAGTCAAGGCCGCCGCGGCTGAAGCAGGAGTGGCGGTGGCGCCAGCGGACCCGCGGCCGCGCGGGTCTGGCACACATGTGGGACGCGGCCTTTTCTGCGTCTGTTGACCAGGGCGGCCCCCCGCGGGGGCCGCGGGGCTGTCATGCGGGGGCAGCGAGCCCCCCGCACTGCTCGGCCGCTCGGCCGAGCCGAGCCGGACCGGCCGGCCGAGCTGGGCCGCGCCCTGGTCTCGCCGGACCGGGTCCCTCTGGGTTGGACCAGGTCGGGGCGACCCGGTTCGGCCGACCCATGGGGGGGTCGGGCCGGGCCCAGACCCCCTTTTTCGGACTGTTTTCGGTCTTTTGCACGTAACATGAGATGCGGGACTCCGAACGACACGCCGTCAGCGGCTACTCGATCCTTGGATCGAGACGGTCGTTTTGGTATATTACACTCAAGGTTTTGGAATACTTTGCATTCGGCCGGGTTGGTTCGTACACGAAACCAACCGGGCCCTCAGAGCGGAATCACGCATATCTTGAGCATTAGACGTCCGATTGACGTGCCGTCGACTTTGGTGGTTTCCTCTAAGTGAGACGGATCTTTTGTCTCACTCCGCCCAAGGTTTGGACGCAGATGGAGTACGGTCGGGTTGGTTTTTCCTTAAAATCCAACCAGACCCCTGGGACGAAAAAGCCAATAACTCTCAGACCGGGCGTCCGATTGACGCACCGTCTGCGACGTTGAGTTCCTGTTGACGATATGGAACATTTGGATACATCAACTCTGGAAATTGAGTCAGTTGATGTATCGACCTCTCGGCTCGTGGAGCGGACCCTCCCGAACGAGCTTTCTGTGTGCGGGAACCTCAGAGCTGGATTCTACTGCTGCTGGGACGACGATGACTGTACAGAGATCCTCAGTGGATTCGACTGAGACGATGATGAAAACCGTACGGGAATCCTCCGTGTTTTTGGCAGTGACTACTACGGTACATCTTGGGATACGTCAACTCCGACCTATATGTCAGTTGATGCATCGACCTCTTAGCTCGTGGAGTGGACCCTCCCGGAACGAGAATTCCATGGGCGGAAACGCTAGAGACGGTTGAGACTTGACAACTGCTGACCGAACAACTCGGTGTGTTACAGATAACTCGGAAGAGGTGCGCTTGCTTGTAGAAGCACAAGGGAGCGCTTGGTTGTAGCGGCAGGCCCACGACAGAGATACGCTTGGTTGTAGCGGCACAAGGGAGCGCTTGGTTGTAACGGAAGGCCCACGACAGAGGTGCGCTTGGTTGTAGCGGCACAGGGGAGCGCTTGGTTGTAGCGGCAGGCCCACGAAAAATGTGCCCTTGGTTGTAGCGGCACAGGGGAGCGCTTGGTTGTAGCAGAAGCCCCACAACAGAGGTGCGCTTGGTTGTAGTGGCACATGGGAGGGATTGGTTGTAGCGGCATACCCACGATGGAGGGGCGCTAGATTGTAGCGACACGGGGGAGTGCTTGGTTGTAGCAGTAGGCCCACAGTACCCGATAATTGGAGAACTACAACAGTCCAAGGTAAGAGGGAAGTGCTTGGTTGTAGCGGAAAAAACACTGTACTTTATGGAGAAAGAGTTTTCCAATATCTTTGGGTTCAACTTCATGATCGATCCTGTGTGGGTCTTTGCGAGGGTTAGTACCTACAGATCCTTTGTGGGTCTGACGGCTTAGATGAATCAGTGGCTACTTCTGATCATCTCTAACGTCATACGAAAAATTACCTGTGTGAGCTGAATCTTGTGTTACTCTCCTTTGTGGATTGTGTTGTGCTATCCTGTGTGGATTTATGTATTGCTATTCTGTGTGGACTGGGTTGTGCTTGGGCTCAGATGTTGGAGCCGAACAGGAATTGATGACTTTGGAATATGTATGGGAATATACCTAAGCAGTGTCGGATGTTACTTCGTGATTGTGTCTTATCCCTGGTGGTTTATCCTATGTGGATTTCGGGAGACCTTCGGGGGTCTCGGGGTCCCTATTGAGTAGCTTATACTCACCCCTGCACGGGCTATGCCCGCACTTCGTTGTGTTGGTTGCAGACGACAAACATCACTGATCGTGGTCGAGGTTCGCGGAGTAGGACGGTACCTGGAGGTGGACCACTGGGCGGGACGTACTCCGAGCAGACGACTTAACCGACGAGCTGTGGAGGCTATCTGTACCCATCCTTCAGGTGGGACTTCCAGACGACGGCTCGACGCTGCGGCTTTTCTTTTCAGTTACTGTTTTTCCCTTCAATTGTACTTTACAGTTGGGCTTGTATTTCCGGCGACATTTACTTTCAGCACAGCTTGTTACAGTTTTTACTTAGTATTTTCTCTTTCCGCTTGCTTACTCTGTGGTGGTTGTGTACTTTACAAAGGCAATGCCTTCCTGTTTATCGGGATTTTACACCTTGGTGCTAGTCGCCATCCCCTGGCCTATGGAAGGCGGGCTTGGGGACGTCACGGCACGGGCCCCGTGGGTGGGTCGTGACAAGTGAAATCTTTTTCATCATTGATGCATGTTTTCTAGATGTTTTTTGTCCTTGTACATTGACTAGGGCTACATAATCTTCTAAATTTTATTCTAGATATAAATATAATATATATTATTCATATAAATATTTAGGTTCATATATAAATATTATATATAGAAAAAGGAATTGAAATGTTCATAGAGATGGTAGGTCATATGAACACATAACCATTATATTCATTTTCCAAAGGATAAAAAAGAAGAAAAGTAAATATTTATTAGAAATTAAAAAAAATATAAAATTTCATATATATGCACAAAATCTATCCGTATTACCATCCATAAAAATTGTGAAAAACATTTCATCGCTTTGTGGAGGAGGTGTAACATCCAAAGTAAGTAATGAAATTTAGATATTTTTATCTATGTATATTAATGAATTAGATAGTGTTTTAGAGGCTTAAAATGAAAATAAATCCAATCTTAAGCATGGAATACACTAATATTTTTTAAAGGATTGTTTTTCTGCCTTTTGATGGAAAACCATTTTTAAATCTATATTTTGACAAGTTTATAAGATATGTTTGTCAAAATAAACTTATTCTTTATGATTGGGACATCAGAATTTACTTTGTGTGATTTTTTGGTATTTTTCTGACAATGTTCATTTTTTTATGAATAGTGAAAAATACTGTATTTTATATCAAAACTGCTTTTTAATCTACTTTATTTATATGATTAGATTATCTTTTGAATTGGTTTTAAAGTCAAATTAGAATATATTTTTACCATTTAATCCAATTTTCGTCATTAGGATTAATTTCACTTTGGAATTGGGCATAAACAAATGCCAAACTTTTCATAGATATTGTTTCAAAAAAAACCCGCAATTTTTTTTAACAACGGGAATTATTTTTAAATCAATTATTGCAATTTCTGTGTTTGTAATTTGGTAAAATGGATTACATATTTGGAATCAAAAGGTCCAAATTATGTAATCAATACTCTTTTGTTTTTGGACATTATGAATAGTAACGACGATAATTATCTTTAATTATCTTGATTAATGAGTAATCAGGTAGTTAAGGATAATAAAATGATATCATAATAATACAAAAAGACCTCAAAATCTGTCCTAAGGCTACTGGTTGTCTCATGGCCGACCATGGGATGCCTTGTTCCAAAATTTGGGTCCACATGGAATCACTTTTTTGAGAAAGTGACCTTTTATCTTTTTATTTTTAAAGAATGTTAAATGTGACAATGAATATAACACCTAAGTAAAATTTATTTAATTTTGTCTACATAAATCATCTTTTGGACTATAAATATTCATTATAAATCTAAAAATATTTCTTACATCATGATATATTTTTTAGAATTTTTAGACATTAAATTTATTAAATTATTTATGACATCATGATGATGTAGCGATTACCTCATTAATAAAGGATTTAAATAAAATGAAATGATAATGTAAAATCTATGACCTACACATGTCCAAAACCTATTGTATGGGTGGCTTTAGAACCCTTATCACCTTACCCTTGAATTATATGAATGTGGGACCTTTTGAATCCGAAAATCATTTTCAAATAAAGTAACATTTCTTTACTTTCCAAGAGTGCCCCTCCTCTCCTCTTATAAAAGGCCCCCACCTCTACCTCCTTACCCACACTCCCAAAGCCGTTGGCACAGCCAACCCCAGCCCATTTTGTCTCTCCACATACCTCTCTTACTCATTGAAGCCTCACGTTGGGAAGAAGTCTTCCCAAGGAAGCCTTTGAGCTCAAACCAAAGGGAGTTACCCGATTTTAAGGTAATGTGTTCACTTGAGTCCTTTTGTTTTATTTTGCTTCTCCAACCCCCTAATCCCTTTTTATTCATTTATTTTGTAACAACTCCTGTATATTAAATATAATAGGATTTTTTTATTAGAAGGATTCGAGCTACATTTACACACACCTACATCTAATGGTTAAAGGACATACTGTTTCCGTGGATGGTGATTTTATGCCTCCCGAAACGATGATTGTTCAATATTCTATTAACACCTTCAAAGGTGGCCATTAATATGTCACTATATTTATATATGATATATAATATGTTTATGTTTTCCTTAATCTTCTGTATTTTTCATTTCGGGCATACCTTTATGGTTTCCATTATGGGTAAACGTGATATCTTCATTTAAGGAACTGCGGACTACCGCCCCATCAAAGTTATTTGATTCGTTAAATACCATATGTGGGACGTATAAAGGATGGAACTTTGATATTTTATATGATATTATACTGGAATTATAATATACCTTTATATCATTATGATTCTATTATATAAAATACGAAATAGAAATGAATGTAGCGTTCATGCGTACGTACGGTTTACCGTCTCCATGAACGGTGCATTTCATTTCTTACCTCTAAATGATTATGTAATATTATAAATGCATGTATATACTAGATATATATGATATATACATCATGATTATAATTATGGATATAATGGATACATGAACAAATTGTAATTATAATGGGTTTATTTTTGACTCAAATACCAATGATCGTTAAAACGACCATTATTGACTTAAATAATTAAATAGTGTTCATGACATGGAAATAAGTGATATAAAAGGGATAATGAACATGAAAAAGTTTCTTAAGAAAGAATAAATTAACTCAATTTTATTATTCAGGACATTAAAGAATGGTCGAGTCAAGTCGGACCTGAGGTATGGGACTTCGTCTCAATCTCCTTTCATTGAGGCATATTTTGTTTTATACACAACCTTCTTTTATACGGTGTATAAACCCATTTGACTTTTACGTTTATCCAAAAGGAATCTTTTTTATACGTAGTGTTTTACTAAACAAAAAAGGGAATGTTTTTGTCGTACATATGCAGCGACAATGACTTCTTCGCCGCCGTGACCGTTATTTGAGTTTCGGCTTCCTCTACAAGCCATACATTTATTTTAAAAGAAAAATAAATAACATGTTTTAATTTTTGTTTATTTTGGTATTGAAAATGGATTTAAAAATGTTTTTATATAAATGTGTTTTATTGATATCTTGTGATTGAAAGGTGGAAATGTTATGTTTCCTTTATGCATGTTTCATGTGATATTATTATGTTGAGGTTCTTGGGTATTATTATGAAGATGGGTGGTTCCGTGATAAACTAAGGGCGGGTGAGCCGGATATAGCTCTCCAATGCATTGGGTAACGCGAAGGAGTGAAACGTTAAGGTTTCTCTGAAATGATTTAGGGAATATACTGTGATGGGTATTCCAAACGTAACCGAGAGGGTTACTCCGTACGTAAGAATGTTATGAATGCCACAAGTTACCTTGATGTCTTATGATTTCTATGATTTATTCATGATTTGATGAGGTATGTTAAAGTGCTTATGTTTTATGGGTAAAGTATGATTTCATTCTTATGTATATATGTACCCATGTTTCCTTTCCATATTTTTATATCCCTTACTGAGCTTTTTATGCTCATCCCATGTTTTTTGAAATGTTTTTCACAGGTCAAGGGAAGGGTACATGATATGATGATAGTATCAAGGAAGTGTCACGAAAGAATCCATATTTTATTTTAAATATGTTTCCATTGATGGGAAAGAATAATACTATCTTTATGTGACCACTTTGTTTATATGTGGAATGTAATGCATGATTTATGATCTAATTCTATAAAACTCTAAACCCAAAAAGATCCTCAATGTGTAATCTGGTAATAACTCAATATTAAGTAAGTTTTAAGGATGGGGCCTTATAGTTGGTATCAAAGGTCGGTTTAGATAACTTTAAGAGTTAGAATTATATTAAATTATTATCCAAAAATATTTTTTTATGGTCAAATTGAAGTGATATAGTATTTGAAGATTACCATGTTGCTTTATCTAAGACATGTTTGTTCAGAATGTTTTTCCACAGAGGAAATAGGGAAGCCGTGATAGGAAGGCATGCCGAAGGAAATAACCTTCCGAATCAGCATCCTGAGATGGTCGGAATTGGAACTGAACATTTTGTTGTAGTAATGGCGCAGTTGACTCAAGCGATAAATGGTGGTGGTATCCATGCACAAGATCAGCCACATCAACCGCAGAAGAACATGTCAGTGGTGGAACATTTCATGAGGCAACATCCCCCATCATTCAGAGGATCATCTGACCATATGCTAGCTGAAGGTTGGATTAAAGTACTGGAGAAGATTTTCGATGGCATGGGGTGTTCAGACAATCAAAAGGTTAGTCTTGCTATTTACCATTTGGAGGGTGAAGCAGATCAGTGGTGGTCGATGGTTAAAAATATCAGGGACGCTGATGAGATTGATGCTCTCGAATAAGATGAATTCAATGGTATGTTTCTTCAAATGTATTTTCCTAAGGATGTTTGACTTAGGATGGAAAAACAATTCTTGGAATTGAGGCAAGAGGAAGACTCAGTGGTGACCTATGAAGAAAGGTTCACTCGATTGGCAAGGTATGCTTCAAATTTTATCCAAGACCTTGATAGTAAAATCAATCGTTTTTACTCAGGATTAAAGCGAAAATATCAAAGGGCATTATCTTCTCATGAGTTTAAAAGTTATGAAAAGATTGTTTGATGTGCTGAGAAGGTGGAAATGGAGTTTTCTGATGATCAAGTGTTCTATAACAACCAGCAGAAGAAGAGACCAAGGTGGCAGGAGAAAGGGAAGAATTCTTCAAAGAAGTCTGATGGTAAGAAATATAAGTTTCCAGTTTGTGATAAATGTGGCAAAATAAATGATGGGAAATGTATTCTGAGGTCTGGAAAGTTTTACCGATGTGGTAAGATGGTACATATGGCTCGTTATTGCACTGAAAAAGATCAAGGTGAAGGTAAGAACAAATTTGATTTACAGTTAGTGATATGTTTTAAGTGCAATGAGATGGGTCACTATGCAAACGAGTGTCCGAAAAAGAGCTTGAGTGATGGGAAGCAGTTAGACTACAAGCAGAAAGGGGTGGTGAAATCTTTTGAAACAACCTCAGTAGATGTCGGTCCATCAAATGAAGTTGTATCAAGTACATTGTTTGTTTTTTCAGATTATGCCAGTGTGTTGTTTGATTCGGGGTCCACACATTCTTTCATCTCTGAAACCTTTTCTAGTAAAATGGGAATACCATCTCAATAAATGACTCCTGAAGTTTTGGTAAAAACTCATGGGGGAAATGTTGATGCAATAAGAATTTATTAGAATCTTCCTATCCTTATCTGTGGAAAGAACCTACTTGCAAACCTTATTTTTCTACCTCTAGTAGAGTTTGATGTTATCCTGGGTATGGATTGGCTCTCTATTTACCATTCTAAGATTTACTGTAGAGCTAAAGAAGTTTCTTTTCAGAAAGACTTTCAGTTTGTGTACAAGAATGAACCCTTATTGTTGATAACTTATCAGGAGGCCAAAACCTGTAGAAGATGGAAATTAATGTTTCATTGCACACATTGTTGAAAACAAGGGAACTATTCAGATTAATGATGTGCCCGTGGTAAATGAGTATCCTGATGTTTTTCCTGATGAGTTTCCTGGAATAATACCAGATCGGGAAGTTGAGTTTACTGATGACTTAGTTCCTGATGCTAAGCCAATTTCAAAACCCCCTTATCGAATAGCTCAAATTGAACTTTTAGAGTTGAAGGAGCAATTGCAATATTTATTAGAGAAAGGTTTCATTCGACCTATCACATCACCATGGGGTGCACATATTTTATTTGTTAAAAAGAAAGATGGTTCAATGAGACTTTTCATTAATTATAGAGCCTTGAATAACATCACTGTTAAGAACAAATATCCTTTGCCTCATATCGATGATTTGTTTGATCAGCTCCAGGGAGCTCTGTATTTTTCAAAGATTGACTTGAGATCAGGGTACCATCAGCTGAAGGTAAAGGAAGCAGATGTTCCGAAGACCGCGTTCCGTACAAGATATGGCCATTATGAATTTGTAGTAATGCCTTTTGGGATAACCAATGCAACTTATGTATTCATGGACTTAATGAATAGAATTTCCATGAGTTATTGGATAAGTTTGTGGTGGTTTTCATTGATGATATTTTGGAGTTTTCTAAAAGTAGAGAGGAGCATGAAAGACATTTAAGGGTTATCATGAAAACCATAAAAGAAAAGAAACTGTATGGAAAATTCAACAAGTGTGAGTTTTGGTTGCAACAAATTTCTTTCCTTGGTCACATTGTTTCTAATGATGAGATAACTGTTGATCCTGCAAAAAACCAAAGTTGTGGAAGATTGGCCAAGAACGACAAATGTAACTGAGATTCGTAGATTACTTGGTTTGGCAGGATATTACCGAAGGTTTGTTAGAAATTTTTCATGGTTATCTAGTCCAATGACTAAGCTAACTCGGAAGGGTGTTAAGTTTATCTGGACAAAAGAATGTGATGATTTTTTTCAGGAATTGAAAAGAAGATTGGTGAATGCTCCAGTTTTGGAACTACCTTCCAGGAATTGTGAGTTTATTATATACAGTGATGCTTCATTGAAAGGACTTGGTTACGTCCTAATGCAAAATGATCAGGTAATTGCTTATGCTTCACGACAGATGAAAACTCATGAGATAAATTACCCTACACATGATTTAGAATTAGCTGCTGTTGTTTTCGCTTTAAAAATTTGGAGGCATCATATGTATGGAGTAAAGTGTGAAATATATACCAATCACAAAAGTTTAAAGTATATATTCACTCAGAAAGAGATAAACATGAGACAGAGGAGATGGATGGAATTAATCAAGGATTATGACTGTACAATTCATTACCATCCGGGAAAAGCAAATAAAGTGGCTGATGCTTTGAGTCGAAAAAGTAATGATTCATTAGAAATGTTGCGTTTGGAACGTGATCCTTTGGTTAAGGATTTGGCGAACTTTTTCATAGAAGTTATTGGTGCAAGAAGTTGTTTTGTTTTGTTTCAGGTATCAGTGAGATCATCTCTATCAGATAGAATCAAGCAAGCACAGAAGCAAGACAGTGAGTTGCAGAAAAAGGTAGAGCTTCTTTAGAAAGGTAAGTTGCCTGAATTAGACATTGATAATGATTGCGTTTTGAGATTTGGGAAGATATTGTGTGTGCCTTGTGATTCACAGTTGAAGAGAGAGTTGTTATGTGAAGCTCATAGTTCTCCGTTTTCAGTTCATCCTGGCAGTAATAAGATGTACAGAGATCTGCGGGAGTATTACTGATGGGATGGAATGAAAAGAGATATTGATGATTTTAATGTGAAGTGTTTGACATGTCAACAAGTTAAAGCAAAGAGAAAGTTACCGAAAGGGATGCTTCAGCCTTTAACAGTGCCAGAGTGAAAAGGGGAGAATATATCCATGGATTTTTTTGTGGGATTACCGAAGACATATCGAAGTAATAATGGAATCTGGGTTATTGTTGATCGCTTGACTAAATCTGCTCATTTCCTTGCTATACAAGATACTTTTTTCCCTAGATCAACTATCTCGTTTGTATCTTAAAGAGATAGTCAGGTTACATGGAGTTCCCCTCTCCATTGTATCTGATCGGGATCCCAGGTTAACTTCCAACTTTTGGAAAGGCCTCTAGAACTCATTGGGTACTGAATTAAATTTTAGTACAACATTTCATCCCCAATCAGATGGGCAGTTAGAACGAACAATTCATACCATGGAGGATATGCTACGAGTTTGTTCGATGGATTATCAGAGAAGTTGGGAACAAAATCTTTCTTTGGTTTAATTTTCGTATAATAACAGTTTTCATTCCAGTATACAGACGACACCATTTCAGGCATTATATGGGAAGCGGTGTCGAACTCCGGCTTTCTGGGATGAAGTGGGAGAAAGTAAGTTGATGGGACCAGAATTGGTAGAAGAGATGGCAGAAAAAGTTCAGCTGATTCAGAAACACATGAGAACAGCTTAGAGTAGGCAGAAGAGTAATGCAGACAACAGGAGGAAGGATCTAACTTTTGAGGTAGGTGATCATGTTTTTCTCAAAGTCTCACCATGGAAAAGTGTAATGAGATTTGGTAATAAAGGAAATATGAGTCCAAGGTTAATTGGACCATATGAAATTCTGGAGAGAGTTGGATCAGTTGCATACCGGGTGGCTTTACCTCTGATTTTATCTCAGGTACACAATGTTTTTCACGTTTCGATGTTGAGAAAGTATATTCAAGATCCATCTCATGTTTTGATTCCAGAGGTAGTTCAGCTGGAAGAGAACCTATCCTATGAGGAACAACCAGTCTAGATTCTTGACCACATGGATCAAGTGTTATGAAACAAGGTGATTAATCAGGTAAAGGTTTTGTGGAAAAACCACATGATGGAAGAGGAAACATGGGAATCTGAAAAAGCGATGAGTGATAAGTACGCCCATTTATTCAATATGTAAATAAATTGCAGGGATGCAATTTTCTAAAGGGGGGAAGGATGTAAAATCCCAAGTAATTAATGAATAATAGTTATTTTTATCTATGTCTATTAATTAATTAGATAGTGTTTTAGAGGCTTAAAATGAAAACAAATCCAATCTTAATCATGGAATACACTAATATTTTTTAAAGGATTGTTTTACTGCCTTTTGATGGAAACCCATTTTTAAATCTATCTTTTGACAATTTTATAAGCTATGTTTGTCAAAATAAACTTATTCTATATTATTGGGACATTAAAATTTACTTTTTGTGAATTTTTGGTATTTTTCTGACAATGTTCATTTTTTATGAATAGTGAAAAATACTGTATTTTACATCAAAACTGATTTCTGATCTACATTATTTATATGATTAGATTATCTTTTGAATTGGTTTTAAAGTTAAATTAGAATATGTTTTTACCATTTAATCCAATTGTGGTCATTAGGAATAATTTCACTTTGGAATTAGGCATAAACTAATGCCAAACTTTTCATAGAAATTGTTTCAAAAAAAACACGCTATTTGTTTTGACAACGAGAATTATTTTTAAATCAATTATTTCAATTTTTGTGTTTGGAATTTGGTAAAATGGATTATATATTTGGAATCATAAGGTCCAAATTATTTAATCAATACTCTTTTGTTTTTTGACATTATGAATAGTAACGACGGTAATTATCTTTAATTATCTTGATTAATGAGTAATCAGGTAGTTAAGGATAATAAAATGATATCATAATAATACAAAAAGATCACAACATGTGTCCTAAGGATACTGGTTGTCTCTTGGCCGACCATGGGATGCCTTGTACCATACTTGGGGGCCCCATGGAATCACTTTTGTGAGAAAGTGACTTTTTAGCTTTTTATTTTTAAAGAATGTTAAATGTGACAAAGAATGTATCACCTAAGTAAAATATTTTTAATTTGGTCTACATAAATGATCTTTTGGACTATAAATATTAATTAGAAATATAAAAATATTTCCTACATCATGATATTTTTTTATAATTTTTAGACATTAAATTTATTAAATTATTTTTGACATCATAATGATGCAGCGATTACCTCATTAATAAAGGATTTAAATAAAATGAAATGATAATGTAAAATATATGACCTACACATTTCCAAAACCTATTGGATTGGTGTATTTCAAACCCTTATCACCTTACAGTCGAATCATATCATTGTTGGACCTTTTTAATCCGAAAATCATTTTCAAATAAAGTAACATTTCTATACATTCCAAGAGTGCACCTCCTCTCCTCTTATAAAAGGCCCCCACCTCAACCTCCTTACCCACACTCCCAAAGCCTTTGGCTCGGCCAACCCCTGTCCATATTGTCTCTACACATCCCTCTATAACTCCTTGAAGCCTCACTTTGGGAATAAGTCTTCCCAAGGAAGCCTTTGAGCTCAAACCAAAGGGAGTTACCCGATTTTAAGGTAATGTCTTCACTTGAGTCCTTTTGTTTTATTTTGCTTCTCCAACCCCCTAAACTCTTTTTATTCATTTCTTTTGTAACAAATATAGTATCTTAAATATACTAGGATGTTTTTATATGAAGGATTCGAGCTACACTTACACACACCTACATCTAATGGTTAAAGGACATACTGTTACCGTGGATGGTGAATTTATGCCTCCCGAAACGATGATTGTTCAACATTCTTTTAACACATTAAAAGGTGGCCATTAAGATGTCACTATATTTATATATGATATATTGTATGTTTATGTTTTCCTTAAGCTTTTGTATTTTTCATTTTGGGCATACCTTTATGGTTTCCATTATGGTTAAACGCGATATCTTCATTTATGGAAGTGCGGACTACCACCCCTCAAAGTGATTTGATTCGTTAAATACCATATGTGGGACGTATAGAGGATGGAACTATGATATTATATATGATATTATACTGTAATTATAATATACCTTTATATAATTATGATTCCATTCTATAAAATATGAAATAGAAATGAAAGTAGCGTTCATGCGTACGTACGGCTTACCGTCTCCATGAACGGTGCATTTAATTTATTACCTCTAAATGATTATGTAATATTATAAATGCATGTATATACTATATATATATGATATATACATCATGATTATAATTCGGGATATAATTGATACATGAACATCTTGTAATTATAAAGGGTTTATTTTTGACTCAAGTACAAATGATCGTTAAAACGACCGTTATTAACTTAAATAATTACATAGTGTTCTTTACATGGAAATAAGTGATATAAAAGGAATAATGAACTTGAAAAATGTTCTTAATCAAGAATAAATTAACTCAAGTTTATTCTTCAGGACATTAAAGAACGATCGAGTCAATTTGGACCCGAGGTATGGGACTTCGTCTCAATCTCCTTTCATTGAGGCATATTTTGTTTTATACACAACCTTCTTTAATACGGTGTATAAACCCCTTTGAATTTTACATTTATCCAAAAGGAATATTTTTTTATACGTAGCATTTTACTAAATGAAAAAATGGAATGTTTTTGTCATACGTATGCGGCGACAACGAATCCTCTGCCGCCGTGACCATTATTTGAGTTTCGACTTCCTCTACAAGCCATACCTTTTTTTAAAAGAAAAATAAATAACATGATTTAATTTTTTTTATTTTGGTATTGAAAATGGTTTTCAAAATGTTTTTATATCAATGTGTTGTATTGATATCTTGTGATTGAAAGGTGGAAATGTTATGTTTCCTTTATGCATGTTTTATGTGATATGATTATGTTGAGGTTCTTGGGCATTATTATGAAGACGGGTGGTTCCGTGATAAACTAAAGTCGGGTGAGCCCGATATAGCTCTCCAATGCATTGGGTAATGCGAAGGAGTGAAACGTTAAGGTTTCTATGAAGAGATTTAGGGAATATACTGTGATGGGTATTCCAAACGTAACCAAGAGGGTTACTCCCTACGTAAGAATGTTATGAATTCCACAAGTTACCTTTATGTCTTATGATTTCTATGATTTATTCATGATTTGATGAGGTATGTTAATGTTCTTATGTTTTATTAGTAAAGTATGATTTCATTCTTATGTATATATGTACCCATGTTTCCTTTCCATATTTTTATATCCCTTACTGAGCTTTTTATGCTCATCCCATGTTTTTTGAAATGTTTTTCACAGGTCAAGGGAAAGGAACATGATATGTTGATAGTGTCAAGGAAGTGTCAAGAAAGAATCCATGTTTTATTTTAAATATGTTTCCATTGATGGGAAAGAAGAATACTATCTTTATTTAACCACTTTGTTTATATGTGGAATTTAATGCAAGTTTTATGATCTAATTCTCTAAAACTCTAAACCCGAAAAGATCCTCTATGTGTAATCTTGTAATAACTCAAGATTAAGTAACGTTTAATGATGGGGCCTTATAGGAGGTCATCCCCACATAAACACGAGCGCTTTATAATTTTATAATAGATAAAAATAAATTTAAATTTGATAATTTTTTTCAAAATGTATAATTTTTTCATGAATATAATATATTTATATTAAATATATCATTATATTTAGGCTTTAATGGTGGTTATGTAAAACTAATAATATTAGTTCATGATGCAGTAGTCCCCCCTTCACATAATAAATTAACACATTTCACATTTTATGGATGTGTAGATGGTTATAGGTTATTTAATTATGATAATAACTCTTATGTATACGAAGTCTAATAGTTTTTTATTTCAGTAATGTTTTATAAGATTTTATTGAGGTAGATGGATAAATAAAAACTAAATGCTTGGTTTAAATCTATAAATCTTATTTAGATAACCTCTTTAGGATTATATGAAAAGACTTCATATAATGGTTTTTTATCAATAATAGGAATATATATAATGGGTAGGGATGTAAAAAACTGACTTTTTAGATATTTTATAATATAAAAGGATCATTAATTGTGAATACGAGAGGAGAGGGGGACTATTTTATAATTTAAGTGTGTGGAACACTTGAAATACTTCAATGTTTGACAACAATATCAAGCCTCTTTTATACGAAGATAGAACCAAAATGGTTCCTTAACAAGGCATAGATGAGATAATGTGTAAATATATAAATATATCAAGATTCATATGTGTTTTTTCTATTTTAATAATTATATTTTTTGTTTGAACCATTATAAAATAATTTAACTTTATCTTTAGCAACATATTTTTACTATTTTTACTATTAATTATGACAAATAAATGCATTTAAAATATTACCAAATATTATTGATTCTGGTTAAAAATAAGTAATCAATTATATCAAATTTTATTTATCCAATTAAAGGATACTAATTTAAAATTTACAATCATTCCTGATGAAATAACACTCTACTAATGAAAAACCTTTTTATATATAAAATGTTTTATATAAAAAGTACATGTTAATATGATTCATATGACCTAAATTGAATAATTAATAAAAATATAAAAACAATTTAATTTTAAAACCATTTTAAACAAAAATTTAAATATGAAAATTCATTAAATTTAAAGAGAGTTTTAATAAATATAATTTTTTTACTGTTTAGTAAAAAAGTAACCTTTTTATATAATTTTTAAAAAAAATTTATCAATTACTATTTTGAAATTATTATTTCAAGAATTATGTTACATAAAATAAAAAAATTCAAATATGATCCAAAATTTTGTTTAAATTATGTTTTAAATATTTCATAAAAAAACATAAAAAAATTGTGCATAAACTATATTTATACTTATCCAATGTCTTCTAAATATATTGGAAGGACGATAATTTTTTTTATATAATATATAATATATAAAAATAATTAAAATAATAAAAAAATATTTAGAAATATAATTTTTTAATATGAAAATACATTACCGACATAAAAACACTTTTACAGAAATGTATTTCTTTTACTTTAAAAATGATTATTTATTTTCAATTCTAATTAATTGATAAAAAAATATTTATCTATTTTTAAATAAAAATTAATAAAATTTATATAGATTTATTAATACCCACCAATACAAATTCTAATTAAAAATAATCACATTAAAATTTAATTTTTTAGTAGAATATCACAACTTGTTTAAAATCATTGTTTTGTGAAGAAAAAGTTTTCAATGAAATTTAATTTATTTGGAAAAAAATAATTCTAACATCATGGTTTGTTATATATAGAGAAAATATATTTTTTATTTGAAATGGTTGAATATGTAAATATGATTCTGAATCACAATACAACATGTCAAACTAGGAATAAATGTTTTGTGGATATCATAAGGAATGATATTTTTGTTGAGTCTGGTGTCATGTTTTTTTAAGCATCTATACGGAAATGCCTTATGAGTTTTGTTAGAAAAAATATATCTTTTTCTATGGATCATGAACCATAAAAACACTAGATTATTTGGGTTCATATTTATGTTTAGATTACTTTTCTTTAGTTTAACTCTGTTAAATGAATAATTTTATTTTTTTTCTTTATAATGAAATATGAGTTTGATATATATCATGTTTTGAGCCTTGCAATATTTTAGTTGTAAGAAATTTCTTATTATAAGGAAAAACCAATAAAGATTCATCATCACAGAAGTAATGTGTTTGAGAATAATGTAACTGATTAAGTTATTATTTTTGTGATAAAAATATGGTTGAAGAACCAACAAAGGAATCTAAGAAATATATGAAGGAAAAAAATCACCACGAGTTTAAATAATGAATAAAATTATGCTGATAAAATCTATAAAATGGGGGAATAAAGTAACAACTAATTTCATGTTGGTAAAAAAATTCTTCCATTATTAATATTAATTAATTATATTAATATTTTGAAAATTTTTAATCTAAATGAAAATAAATTTATCATTATAAAACAAGTTTTAATATATAATTATGATTTTTATAAAAGATTAATCTGAATGTTTTATAATTGAAATTGAGAAAAATATATTGAATTTTTAAAACACTATATCAAAACTATCTTAGAGTGAACTTTTTTTAAATTATTTGGAAGGAGTTATTTTTTAGTAAATAGCGTGAAATACCAAATTTTCTAAAATTTATATTTCAATTTATTATATATAGAAAAATAAATCTAAATTTTTTTCAAAAATTAATATAATTATCATTAAATTTAAAATGGTTTAAATAATTTTATCGGAATATTCATTACATAAAATTTTGGTAAAAGTTCATTTTTGGCATAAAAATGCATTTTCCTTAAAATAAATTTTAATTGTGTTAAGTATTTCAATCATAAATCAACTTATTTCACATATATAAATTGAATTAATAAAAATTATTTTCATAGTGTAACTTTTGGGTCCAAATAGTTTAAATAGGTCCCATATAATTTTGGTCAATATGTATAGTAATCGAAGTAAATATTTGTCAACTACGTAGTGGTAGATAGGGTAATTAGGATTCAAAATAATATAATTTGGTCTAACAATTTACATATCAATAGTATTTAATTTCTTGTAAACTAATTTTTATACCATATTCATAAATTTAATCAATATTTGTAAATTTATAACCACATTTCATTGATAACGAAGGTAATATAATATGAAATAATGAATAATAAAATTAAAATTATATTTGTTTTCAATTCAAGAAAATATTTTCATTTGGAGAATAAGTGGTTATGAATTTTTATAATATTTTATTATAAATAAGAATGATTTTTATCATGGTAATTTACTTTTAATTTTCATGAATGGAATAACTACATAAATTTTTTATGTATCACTGATTCAGTTCTTGAGCAAGATGTAGTATAGTCAATAAAATGATTTTAAAAAACTATAAATGTAAAATTGTTTTGGGTAGTTAAAGAATCTGAAGAACTTTATAGATCAATATAACATATTATTTATATTATAAAGGTTAAAATTAAAATTATATTACTATCATTAATCCATTAAAATCAAATTAAATTAAATGATCACAAAATGTCATTATTGAAATTTTATAATAATTAAAAAAATATTAAAAATAAAAGAATATAATAATATGTTATTAATTCAAGTGAATGTAATATAGTTTATAATATGATGAAATTCTATTAATAGGACAATATTCATTTAATAGTATAATTTATAACTCTTATAGTTGGAAAAAATTTGAACCTGATAAAAGAATCAATAAACGTTAACATAGTTAAAAAATAATTAGGGTAAAAAAACAACCTAAATCTATATACATTTTATCTAATAAGATAATTTATTCTTCTAAATTTCATATATTTTTAATAATTAAAATTTTCCCTATTATATCAATAAATTTAATTTATATTAATGTAATACATATTGTATTTCCAAGAGTGCCCCTCTCTTCTCTTATAAAAGTGATCCTCATATCCTCTATTCCTCAAAAAAATAATTATTATTTTAAAGAAGTGACTTTAAAATATATCTAAAATTTTACTACACTAATACTCTATGTCTAAGTATCATGAAATTAATAATCTTATAAGTCACATGGTGTAAGTAAAAGAGGTCATTCAATGAAAAAGTATAAGTCTTAACCGATATATTTTCAGTTTAGTTCTTCTTCCAACTCTTTCTAGTCTTCCTTAATGGTGGTGAATTAAGAAAATAATTATATTAAATACTATTAAATGTCACTATTATTGTGTCACTACTAATTTTCATCTTCATTTCAATCATATTAGGATATAAAATGACTATCGTGAGTATGTATGGTTTACTACAATCACAAAGTGACGTGTAACGTTTGTAGTCACTTTCTCTATTTGATATTTCAAATGTTTGACATGATGTATAAATTATATTTATTAAATTATTGAAATTTTATAAATATATTTTAAAATCATATTTATTAACCTTCCTTCTATTGTAAAATGAGAACATCATTCATGCGTACTTATGGATTACCACCATTACAAATTGATGTGATGTGTTTCTATTTTACACATTTAAGGGGTGAATTTAAAATTATTATCAATATATTAAAAGGAACATAATATCATGAATGAAATTATTTATATTTTAATCCAATTAACCCTTCATCAATTTTCAACTGAAGAAATAATTTTTGAGATTACTAAAGGAATGTCCTCGAAACATTAGGCGTGATCATAAATGATGAAGTAAAAAAAATAAAACATGGTTATAAATGATGTATATAATATAATAATAAAATAAAAATGAAAATAGTTCTTTATCATGTAAATAATTAATATTATTTCATTATTTATGATGATAAAGTTCTTATGTGGGGAGTTATACATGAGGTAAAAGATACATTAACATAAAACATCCCTTTATTTGTTTTTAATATTTAATTTATAAATCTTTTTCATCATTATTTATATAATAATTTTTTTCTCGTGTACATAAATTAATTAAAGGGAAAATCTATGCTTATTTTTAATTCTATACAATTTTTAACGAGGAATCCTGTAACTAAATTTATTCTTATCAATGTTACTTTCTTTATACAAATTTAAATCAATGTTATCTTCTCACATATAAATCATCAGTGGATTTTACCAATAAAAATGTATTTTTTTTATATTATAATCTTCCATTTTATCATTATAAAATAATCATTCCATTTATTCTAGTTAATTTATTTTTGAAAATTCATTTTACAAAGGAAATGATATTTTGATATCTAAAAGGGTATTTCAGAAGAGTTCAAAATCAAATTTCAAGGTTTCTAAGATGAAAAGGTAGAAGAATAAATTTATTAATTTTTGGTATATTACAAGATAATAATAGATGATGATATGTGATATTGATACATATTAAAAAATGGGTGATATAGATTTAACTTATATGATGGGTGAGCCTTATAGAACTTATACTATGGCATCTTTAGTGGGATGTTATCCCTATCGCTATCCTCCAATTCCATCTGTAAGGAAGAAACCGTCTCAGGGATTTGGTGGAAACATATCGATGAATATTCCACTTCCTCATGTTCTCATCTATCATAATTTATGATCCCCAGCATGTAGATATCCATGATCCAAATCCTACCTTTTCCTGGGTGGTCAATCCACCATATCCCACTCATAATCCTATCATTTCAAATAGTCTCTCAAGAAATGTCCCCATTTGTCACAAGTGTAACACAACATCTCCTATGGAAGGCCAGATCTCTAATGAAACGTCTATATTGTAGAACCACATGTCTAAGTCTGGGAATAGGTATCCCTCCTATGTTGTGATCCTATAGAATACCATCTTCTTCCAATTAAAAACGTATCAGTCTCTTGAGCACCACTATCGGCTCCATTATCCAGATACTCCCCCATAAATCTCACTACCACTAGATCATTATCATGTTCCCTCACATAGGAGGGACACCACAAAGAGACAAAACATACACCTATGTATCTATAGAGGCCCTAAATAATGGTCCATTCCAAGTAAAATGGTTATTTAACCCTATCTATTAAGTACATTAAAATTTATTTGAATCTCACATGGTACTATTCCATAGAAATGTTACCCAACTGAAGCTACTGAGGATCCTGGACATGCACCGAACTTGACCTACATTGTAAAAACTCTTCCATGAGGATCCTACAAAACTCCATATAATTTTTAATCATGTCATTGTGGGTCTATATCACAATAATCCATAGTAACCAAGTTGATGACTCACCACTAGGATCACCATCAAATCCGAAGGAGTACTCATAAGGGAATAAATACATTTGACATCCTAAATCTAGTCATTAGACACCCATGTGGGTGGATCACCCAGATATATAAAATTTCTATTCATTTGAAACATATTTAGAGAACTAATACTAAATGCATTTTGACCTAAACTTCCAGCACAACCACAAATAAATTGGTGTTGTCTTGACTGGTGGAGCACTCTTCGGAATTACCCCATGCCCAATGTCATTTACAGAATCCTTGTGTATCTTTATCACAATACCAATATGAAGAACTATCTAGACATTTTTGGGGTGGTATCCAAAAATAAAATTATTATTCACCATAGTCAAAGAGAATATCTGAAGAGCCAACTTATGATGTGCATGAAAACCATAACCCATTATTATATGATCAATGTTCCATCATTTCCCAAGGACTAATTCCCTAATGTACAAAGTCAAAATGCAGGTTATTGGGGTCCAGGTGAATGGATACATTAGCCTCTATACTAACACTGGAGTCCCTTTCCTGAATTCCAAACTGGAAACATGATAACAACATTTCCATATAACCATGACCAATATCATAAACAATGGCCCTAATGAATTACATCCTTTAAAAGAAATAAATCACAACCATCCCCACCAGGGATTGAGACATTAATACCCCAATCCTACCTCCAATAGGATAGGGGAAGGAGACTAACACTGAGTAAGAATCTCACATATATGGGAGGTCCAATCCTATAATACCTACATGAACACACAAAGATACATCTCCAGGAAAAAGACCAGAGATAATGAAACTAAAAAAATTAATGAATACATCTATCCCAATATCAGATTATATCAATGTACCAAATATAAAAATTGATAAAATAAAATCTCAAAAATCTATAAAATAATCTATGTTTCTCTTAAGAAGAAGACCATTGCCAAATTGAACAACTAAAACACAACTCTGTCCAGCTCTATCACACACCATGGTCTAATATTATCACTATGATTTTCCTACTCTAGGCCCTCTAAAGACTACATAAAAATATTTTAATTTTTATAAAAAAAATGTGTTGGAAAATCCCTTGTAGTTGTGAGTATATCAATACCCTATAAGAACCATCAAAACCTATTATAATGGTAGAAATTGAACTGAAATAGTTTTCTTGATCCAATATAGAGTGAAACCATATGAGAGAGAAACTACATATCAATAACACCTCAACTAATATTTACTTGTCACCTAAATACACATGGGTTATCAACCATGATATGTGGAAACCCCATAAAGAATATAGAAAACACCTAGATATACCCATTTAATAAGTATCATGTGGTGTTAAAATAACATCCATCTACATGGTTCTACTAAATTCTCAAAGGTATTTCTCATTCATATACACCAGTCCTAGGGAATTACATTCAAAAATTTATTTTCTTAATTTCGCACATACATTGAAAAAAAATTTCTCACTTGAGGAGATTCATTGTTATTCACAAACTTAAAATAATTTTTCTAAAATGCTTTTTTTGGATGGCTTTATTATATATGAAAATAATTATTAATTGGGGTTTTTCAATTTCTAAAACAATGGAAGGACATGAAATTATAAATTCTAAATAAATTATAAACAGAATTTTATTATAAAGAAATAACTTTGTATTATGTTTGTTTTTACATTTTCTCATTCATCTCTTTTATTTGTGTAAATTTTGTTTTATAATATAATTTTTAGGTATCATTCTTCAATAATTATTCATTTATTTAGTGTTCTAAAATATTGAATGTCATTATCAATATATATTCCACCTCATATTGTAGTAAAGTCTCTTGAAACACCTCCATCGAGTGTGTGACATCTTCCATGACCTGGCTCCATCATAATAGCTTTCATTAATTAGATGTCTCAAATCAATTATATTAAGATCCTGCATATAGTAGGATGGAAAATAATTAATAAATTCATATAAAAATATTTTATTTTCTTAAGGTATGTAACATCTAAACTTGTGCATGATACTCCCATCTACAAGAAACATAAAATAAACTTTTAATAAAAATTCATGAAAACCTAACCTCCCACATGACATGACTCAGGTTAGAACCACATTATCGAAGGTATAAGATCACTTGTTGGAAAAGTGGAGTATGATAGGGGATAAAGATAAATTAAAAAATGAGAATTAGGATGAGTAATGAAGAAGAAGAAAACACATGAAAAAAATTAATTGAAGAAATTGAGAAAGTGAAAAAGGTGATTAGAAGAATAATGAGAATAAAATAAAATAAAATAAAATATATATGCAGAATATAGAAATTTGGGAAAGAATATGAATAAGATGATTTAATTTGGTAAAATATAATTTGATGAAAAATGTATGCATTAATTTATTAAAATAAATCAAAATATTAAATAAATTAAATATAAAACTAAATAAAAATAAAATTAATAAAATTAAGGAATTATATAATGGAATCGTACTAGGATGAGAATCCTCCTACTGTAGGTGCAAAATCCCTTCAATAGTGTCGGTATCCTATTTTTATTGGTAAATAAGAAATGTCCTTAAGTTAGCCTCTTTCTTCAAGATCACCTTAAGACCTAGTATTGGAAACAATGAAACACCTAAGGATCTCAAGGGTTTCCATCATTCCATGGAAGAACTATTCAATGGATAAAGGTTATAATAGTGGGATACATGGCTTCAGATGGACTGCTCCTTTGGTGGTTCATGAAATACATGGGAATAGCATGGCAGTTCCAGGTTGAAGATACAATTTTGTAGGTTCAATAGATGTTGTAACAACCTCCTTCATCTCGCCTTCAACGTATATTGATGAATCCACATAATGATCTTCATGTAGCTCACTATAGGATCCAATGATGATATATGGTTTTCAAAAGATTTTTTAGGGGATGTTGGATTGGCACCAAGCATAAGGGGAAGTGTTTATGGTAGAGCTCCGATGGTACATATGATGGACAATGAGTTTTAAAGCTGGAAGTTGGTGGATTTGAGTGAAGGTAGAGTCTCAAATGTATATGAGGCCTTAGAGTCTAGAGATGAGTGGGATAGTTCAATTTCATTATATGATAATATATATCAAATAAGGAAAAATCCAAAAAAAAATTAGAGGATGAAATTGATGAGTGTATAAATATTAATTTTTCTGATATATAGTTTAGAATACTGAATGGGGGTCGGTTCCATGAAACACATGAACACACTCGAGCCTCCACAGCCCACGTGATCCTTGGCCCAGTATTGTTCTAAATGTTCTTGACTCATTTTGGGATATATATTGTATAATATTTATTCCTATATGTGGTCACTTCCTCTATGGGTTATAATAGTATTCCGAGTGGTCAGCTTGGTTTGTAATCCCCTTATAGGTTGGCTAGGTAACTCGATGCCATTAGGTGAAGGACGGCCTGCCTGAACCCCGTTTTTTGTTAAAATAGTAAAAAATGTTCAAAATATTTTAAATACCTAATAAAAAATTGAAAATTAAAATTAAAATCTAAAATTCAACATTCACTTATTCTAATAAAACAACATAGATTCTACATTTAACATTTTTCACTTTTTAGTAAAACATTTAAATATAAGAAAATATTTATTAAAATATTAATATTTTTTAAAAAAATATGCATGGAATATTAGTAATTAAAGTTCCCCCAATCATAATTTATTCTTTTCCTCAATCATAAAATCAAAACATAGAATTCATAGGTAACCAAAGTAATAATTATTCACATATAAAAATAATATAATATCATGATTTACAATGTTATATCAAACATTAAAAAATCACATAAAATATTAAATTAATTTCAAAATTACCAATGAAATTATGAAATCCAAATAAGTTAATCAATCCCAAAATTTTACTTTCACACTTTTGAAAATGGGGGACCACATCCTTTCATTAATTCATTCTTCTCAATCATTTTTATAAAAACATATCAAATCATGAATTAACTAACTTATTAATATTTTCATTCATCACTCATTATTCAATTTATATAGAGTTATTCACATATAATGATATCATTCTACATATACATAATCTTGTAAAATAACACTTTTCTTGACATTGTAATGAAAAAGGACAGATAAAGTCGTGACGACTTTTCAATCAAGGATCAAGTGAATCCGAGGATAAATGTTGGTAAGAATTTATGTTCAAAAATTAATCCATAAGTAGTAGTTTTTGATCTAATGTATAATTATTAATGTCAGAAGTAAATGATCCCGGAAGTTATACCCTAAAAATTCTGACAACTCCGACTTTCCTAAAACTCAATGTAAATATCATGATTAATTGAAAAATATGAATGTATAATATGTGAATCAAAAATAATTTCTCATTACCCAATGTCTCACTCCCAAATAATTTTCATTACAAAACATTTCATCCCTTTAATATTCAATTCCCTACCCAACACACTTAATTTAAAAAATAATATGAGAATACTAAGCGGAGGATAATAATGGTTAAAAATGGCTTGAAACATGGCTCATATCTGAATATTCCAGTCATTGTCTTTATGGGATAAAAATGATTAATGTAAATGTTTTCTTCACGTATGAGTGATTTTAAAAATATGAGTCAATAATTTTAGATGTTTTTTTCAAATTCATGGAGATGAAGTGTTCAAATACAATTTATTTCAAGTGATATGTCCCAAGATCACTCTGAATGTTTTCTCAATATAAAATAAGAAATATCTTATCTAGAAATACTCTCAGGAATAGTATATATGATTTGGGAAAGTCACTCAAATAATTATTCATAATAACATATCAATTCAAAAGAATTTAAAAAAATAAAAAGATGAAAAATGATTGGTAAATTTCATTTACATGAATAAGTCAATTTCATCAAATCAGTATTCATTATTTTAATATACATGACTCACATTAAATATCCTGTTCAACATTTTACTCATTTATTATCATAAATTTTTAAATATTGAAAACTAAATCACTATATTCCTACGAAACTAAAATATCATAGAAAACTCATGTAATGTATGAATCTTATGCCTGTGAATGAAATTTCGAGTTTAATGATCAAATTAGTTAATAAAAAAGTTCATTGATTTTTATTGATAATTTAAATAGTGAAATCCCATTTGAAATTAATCTCAAGTACTCATCCTCCACAGATTGACTGTTGTATTGTGTCGTTATGGTCCTAAAAATGTAATCAATGATTAAAAATTATCATTTAATTTAATCTAAAAATGAATATGGTGAGTGGGATGCAATGTAAACTAATTCATAGAGCGGAAATTAAAAATAAAAGAATGAAATTAAAGATAATTCTTGGTTTGATCCCACATATGGGACTAGATTATTACTACTCCAGAAGGTAGTAACAGTTATTATCCATAATCTAATGGGGGTGAATCTTCATGGGCTTAAACCTCCTCAAGTGTATTTTCCTAGCATGCACTTCTTCCTCCCAATGAGGAATTATCCCTGGATAGATTTTATAGAATACGTACACTTCACAATTGATTATATCATTCATGGAGGGTGTAGGGTGATATATGGATCATCCTCCTTCATTTCTACTTTTTCAACCCCTCCAACTTTTCCAATGTTGGATCAATATGGGATATATCAATTTAATGATCAAAAGAAAGTTAAGAATGTATTTTCACTCGAAATAATATAAATTGAAATTGAAATTCATCATTTTTAATTTGATCATTAGGTGTCTTTCTTTCTCAAGGATAAAATACATAGACTTCCATATTGGATTCCACAAATTCATGTTCAATAAAATTAGAGAGCTCAACGTGCTCTATAGTAGGTGAATGTTCTATTTATTCACTTTTTTATTAGGCATAGAAAATAATGTTCGAATTTGAAAATTCATTGCAATGGTAATTAATGCTCAATTTAAAATGAGAAAAATCAATAGAAATAGACTATAATATATGATAAATCCCCTTATTTTTTTGAATTTAATCTTTTCATTATTGGAGAGGGAATATTTGAGTTGAATAGTATGAAGTGGATGTAGTTAGTTTGGATCCTCCATAATTTCATCAAATTCCACCACTTGGGTATCATTATTCTATTCCCATGATAGTTTGATATGAAATGGTGCTGGATCATCAAATATATAGGGACTGGGGATATCATTTTTTACCTCATAATGATTCCATATGTTTTCCAAATCTTGTTGATATCTCAAAAATATCATAATATGAATGTCTTCCTCATCATGATTCCACTCTAGTTCCACATGTTCATCTTGTATATGGTTCTTAAAGTGGTTGGGATGTTTATACTTTATGAAATTGGAATCAAATTCATGAATGTCTTCTGAAAAATTATGAAAGATAAGTGGAACTTCCACATTGTACTGATTCGGTTCTTGAACAGGTTTGGGTTTCTCCATCTATTCACAAACATATTAAAATGATAGTTCTACTTTTCTGATTAGTTATTATATACTTTCTATAATTTATTTCCCCTAGAAATTATCATTAAAAGTATCTTATTATATTTGATTAAAAAATTTGAGTTGCAAACCCTTGCATAATAATATTAATTTGAATATATTATGGGAATGATTTTTTGAGGGGTTATTAAAATAAATTATAATATATCAACTGAGCGACAAAAATAGGTAATAACCAAAATGTTAATCACCCTAAAAATGGTACAATATTTGATGAATGACTAATGTAGGGTGTAGAAAAAATAAATTTGTTTTATTAATGTAGCATAGATTCTAATAATGTTCATCTCATCAGAAAAGAATTATTGTTATTCACATACTTAATCTAATTCACCTAATCTACATATTTTCAGTTTTAATTATTATTTTATGATAATCATGATTGAATTTTGTTTTTTTAATTTATAAAAAAAATGAAATTACAAGCACTATAAAATTATCATTCAATTCTAAAAATAATGTCATTTGAAATAAATAATTTAATCCTGAGTTCAGTTATTCATTATATCATAATTATTGATTATATCCTTAAATTATTATTTATAATACATTTATAAAATCTTATTAATGAATTACTATATATTTATTTATTATTTTGAAATCATGAATTCCCTAATCAATCTAAGTTACACCTCCTCCCAAATGAAGGATTATATAACACCACAATAGCGAGTGTGAAAACATCCAAGGCCATTCTATATCATATTCCATTTCATCCAAAAAATGGATCAACACTATAATATAAAGTGATTGTATCTTTCATAAGGTATTGAAATGATTTAACAAAATCATAGAAATAGATTTTAGTTTTATGCCATGGTGGTAAACCACCACAGTCATCCATTCTTCTCACTTATATCGTAAATATAAAATATACATTAATAGGGAATTCAAGAACACCAAACCTCTCCCATGGAATGACTAAAGTTATCACCTCATTGTCAAGTGTAATATATTATTTGGTGTAAAATAGGATAAGAAGATAATAGAATATAAATAAACAATATGATGATGAGAAAAAAAAAGAATAAAACAAATGAAATTAAAAAATAAATATAAAATATGATGAGAAAGAGAAAAAAGGTATTATATGAATAACATGAATACAATAAAATAAATGAAACAAAATATATGATATATATAAATTATGAAGAAATTAGATGAAGAAGAAATAAATTAAAATGGGTGTAATAAAACATGTAGAAAAATTCATGAATAATTTATTAAAATCAAACTAAAATAAAAATACATGAAATATAAAACAAAATTATAAATAAATGAAATATATATATAGAAATAAAAAATGGGAGCATCCTCAGACAATCATCCTCTTAAGGTGGGTGAAAACTCTCTTCTACAGTGTTGGCCTAATATTTTTATAGGAAGAGAAGAATCATCCCATGGTCATCCACATCCTTCAAGATCTCTATGAGACAAAGTATTATGATGTTTGAGACACCAGTGGATCTCATGTGATCCCATTTTTTCATGGACATAATATTAGGAGGCAGTAGGTGTGGATAGTAGACAATGTGACATCATAGGTCATACTCTTTATTGGTGCATTGATTGCATGGTCTTTATGTGAATGTTCCACATGGTACGGATGGAAGCGAAGGTGAAAAGTTAGTTGTGAAAGACTCCTTTATATGACCATCATAGTGGATGAATGATTCCTTGTTTTTTTCATCATGTAGATCATCTAAAGGTCCACAGATGATCCATGGTAGACTCATGCTTCGGAAGTGGGACTAAGAATAGTTTTATAAAAAACGTCTTAAATCTATAAGGGAGACCCATACTAGGCGATGAGTTCCATAGAGGAATCCATGGAAGGACGAACTGACGTCCCATCGTCCAATTTTGATTAAGGAGTAAATGTCCCTAAAAATGTGATGGATGCTACCCTCCTTTGAAAAGGGGGAATGTGGGGAACAAAACTGTGCCTCTCGTCCTAAAACGAGATGGACGCACGTGCCCCGACGAATGTGTCAGAAACCAAAATTGTAAACCCGACGTGAAGGATATTATCCTCAAATATGGAGATTCATAGCTCTCGTGGTATCAATAGAATGACTTGTCTCTGGATCCAGTTATTCAGAACTGGGTCCCGCCAAGAAAATAGCAGGCCTAGCGTGAAACTCACCCGAATTAGGTGCAGTAGAATGTTGGACATCCCGTGCTACAATGTTGCCGGGTTGGATCCCTCTTACCAGTCAGGGAAGATGGAATGGCGATGGGTCATTGGTCGTCAATTCCTCATTCTTTCAGCACTAAAGAGTTAATCTCCATGATCTTTAAGAATCATGTTGCTGCACTCAGAACGCGATCACCACCTGCACACCGACACAGGGGTATGGGCAATACCAACATGGTAGTCCGGTGCAGCTCTCCCTATTCTACAACGACCTCTACACCCGGGGCCCTGGGGTGCCCATGCCCCATCTTCCTATCCATGTTTATTTAGTGGAGGGTAATCAATGACCTCGTGCTCTATTACAAGGAGGAGAGAATAATCCCGACTCAGGATATGGCCCACCTGGATATGGAGGAGTCTGCGCCTCATCGCCAATGTTTCCGATGAGGGCCACGCAGGGAGCCGATTCACCCCACACTGACATATAACCATTTTGGAAGCCTCTCCCTAGAATGATTTGACGATTCCATACCTTACACTAACGAGGTAGGTGACGTTCATCCCAACTCGGTCGAAGTCACATTCCAGGGGCTCCTAGCAAGGGCTCCTAGTGACGGATCCCACTCAGCCGCATTAGTTCCGTTGCCCAGTCATACTAGATGAGGAACAGGTAATCCACGTCCCAGGACCACCAGCATCGGTTCGTCCATCTCGACGATAGCGTCGGGCGCAGGTTGAGGAGGATGCCCGCCAAGGGGCATCAATGTCAATAGCTACGGTGGCCCAAGACACTGTTGATGCATACCAACAGTTCCCTGAATTCACTGAGCACGGGAACTTATACACCTGGCCATAATCGAGGCCCCATCCACCCCACGAGAAGGATGGGTCCACACTCTTGGTCGTCGGCACAGGTAGTGGTCGCCGCGAGCTATCCCAGAATGATTCCACTCAGTATGGAGGTCCTCAATGTACCACTACCATGAAGAACGTGGGTCTACCCCACTTCAAGGCTTGGCATGGAGGTCCTCCCCATGCCACCCTCAATCCTAATGAGGGCCTTCCTCATGGTAGTGATGCTCAGTGCGAGGGTCTCTCCCATGCCCATTACACTGGGTATGGGGTTATTCCTCCCACCACCGACCGTACGGTGTAGTGAAATTGCAAATTTGGTCTATCTACAACGTGGGGATTCTCCAAAAAACCTCTTAGTAGGTGGGGAAGGTCCTCCTCTCCTCATCAACCAGAGGGATGATGGACAACCTCGCTCCACCCGCACCCAACAAAGAGGTCATACCCGTGTTCAGCTAGCCCAGTACATGGACCATCCTCATACTGAGGTCACCATGGGGAACCAGCATGAAGGTCCTCCCCATGATCCTACCAGTTCTAGCAAAGGTCTTTTCCACTCCACCGCTACCCCTGGAGGTCCTCCCCATGTCCCCTTTGACATCAGTCCCGGTGCTCCTCGCACCTCGACTTTTTCAGGTGGAAACCCTATCCGTCTCAGTACCAGTGCAGTCGAAGGACCTTATGTCAGAAATTAGTCCTATCCTGAAGAGCCACCAATGGCCCAGAAGGCAGGTCATAACTGCCATAAAGAGAATTCTGGGAAGGTTTGGACAACGATCAAACCAGTATGCTTCTCGGAATCTGAAGTAGAATACGACTCATCTCACGAACCCTGCCCTCACTCATCTGAGTTAAGGGCTAGGGCAGGAACAAGGAACATCATCCTAGTACTACTGGAATGTGAGGTCCATCGAATTCCCACCTCCCTCCAGAGGTTAATCTAAGATGATGAAAATTTTGGAAATGCTACAGGTGACGGTCATGTAATCACCACTGCTATCACCCAAAGAGCTCTTTATCTCAACAAAAGATCATGAAGAGCTATTTTGGGGACAATGGCAGGCAATATGCAAAGCGACCTATCACCCGTATCCATATCCCCTGAGCCAAGAACTATGACCATAAACCCTTATTATCGCGACATAACGACCAGAACGTTAAACTCTTCAGAGGACTGCATGGGATTTGGTGGCTAGTCAGCCTGCTCACCGTACTCCCCACCAGCCAGCCTATCATCCCAACGGTCTACCTCAGTACCGCTACCAGTTCCTCAGCCACCTCCAGTTAATGAGTGAGGAAATCAAGCGCCAGATCCTGAATCTGATCCAAGGAGCTTATTGAACATCCTCATAGCATAACACTTCGCTGAGATGTTCTGGCCTGTGGCAGCGCTGAATTTTCCTATGTCGAAATCCCTTACAACGGTGGAGGTTGAATGTTTCTTCCAAACCCTCTCGGAAACTCATTATCGCCTTCATCATCTGCAAGTGGTTTATCCTAGGAGCCACGAACATGTTGAAGAAATTGGCATGCAATTCCGTATAGTCATTCTGGTTGCCCTCCCAGTGGCCCAACACCCCGAGTCACCAGGCCGCCGTATGCTCCTCCAAAGCAATGTGTTCATAGTTTCAGGATACTCAGAAAGATAATCCAGGAGGCTTTCCTCCATGCAGAAGTATATGGCTGGTGGTAGTACACTTCCCTCCTCTTCAGTCCTATCCGACAGCATCCCGACCTGCTATGTGATATAGAGGACATGTCCCCAAGAAGGGTCGCGGTCAACATGACTGATATAGTAGACGACAAGGATGAGTTGGATTTTCTCGATGGGGAATTACCTTCTGAGACCGTGTCACCACTATTGGACAAATTGGGAAGGATTACTCGTCAGTAAAAGAACCTACTTGGTCTCCTTGTTCCCACCAAGGCATTGGTACTCGTCAAGAATTTTGGAAAGTGCAAAGACCACATCAGAGCTGCCAAACACTCTGACCCATTTGTCTTAGTGAAGAACATGGAGGAGGACCCTGAGAAGGCCACATTGTGTCAACAACTTGCTGAGTAAGATGTTGGTCGACAATGTCTTGGCTTAATGCGCCACGGAGTGACGGCCCGACTACATTAATCCTAGGCCAGTACAGTAGGGGTCGGAACAACATCCCCAAGCAAGCTGCCCCTAGGAAACCTTGATCATGCTGCTCCCGCGAATAGGATTGAAGACGAATATCATGACAAGAGAGCATAGTATGTCTTGAAAACCCCTTCTAAATGGCGCAAAAATCCAGGGAACCCAGCTCGGGTTCCTCCAGCTACCCCATAGGTCGCCCAACCACCTGCTCCATGAGCCACTTTTCCACTATACAAGCTGCTGAGCCACCTCACCATGTTGACGAACCCTCCAACACACTCATGGTTAGGGGTCCCCATCAAGACATGGTCCCCTGCCCGAATGATCCAATGATGGTGCTCATTGCCCGCCTAGAGGAGTTGGAGACACAACATGTGGTGATACTGCCTGATGGAAAGACATATCCTGCAAGGGTGGATGACATGCTGACACCTCCAGGATTCGGGAATCCCACCTTCTCCCCCCTTCAATGGGATGAGGGACTCTCCGCAGCACCTGGACCACTTCAACTCAAGGTGTGGCCCTTGTTAGGGACTCCAGCATAGCAAGAGGCCACCAAACTACGTTGCTTTGTGCCGACATTGGAGGGGCCTGCGTTTGTCTGGTACAACCAGCTCCCTGTGGGATCTGTAACTAGCTGGGAGGACCTTCGCAGACAATTCATCTACCAGTTCATCTTCACAACATAGAAAAAAAGAATCGAAGACCTCTTCATGTGCAAACAGAGGCATGATTAGCATGTCGCGAACTTTCCCTCTTGGAGGAAATGACATACATACTCCCTTGACATGCCACTGACTCCGAAGAAACTATTGGAAATCTGTGTAGGGACATCTAGATGGAACTGGTTCCCTTTATGATCATCTAGAACTACCCCGGGGGATTCTAAGACTTCTCTGATATGGACTACTGTCTTGAATAATCCATGCAACACTCCTGCCAGGCACGCTCGTTGCACCTGTAATTCCCGCGAGACGAGCTGTCAGAGTCGAGAATGATGTAGTGGCCCAAATAGAGCCCCCAGACAATTGGAATTATTACGGGTGGGGCCACATCCCCATCCTCGTAGAGTCCCGATACCACAGGCGCAACCTCCAGCTCAGCAGCAGCTTCCTCAGAATTGGCAGGTGCCCCAGCGAAATGCACCGCCACCACCTAGATGAGACAACTGGGCCCTGTATCCTCGACAGGCTCCTCCATCCCCTCGTCAGGGCATGGCTCGAAGCCCCCCTTTTTGGACATAAGAAACCAGACATACTTGTTCAATGAGAATCAGGTCCCTGGTTATTTCCGAAGTGCCTTGGATCAAGGGATCGTGCATTTTCCATAGTGCAGATGGCCAGAAGAGGAAAGAATAACTGACCGCCCCAACTACTTCCCTTATCACCAGATCCTGGGGCACACCCTCAAGAAATGATATCGGTTCTAAGACTGGCTTCAAGACTAGGAAGATAACAACATAGTCAGTCTGGACCCGGCTCCAGCACAGGTGGCATGTGTCACCGTATGGCTAGACAACATCAGGGACAATGAGGGAGAGTGGAAGTAGGTTTCCAACCATGAGTCCTAGAGCCTTGATGACTAAATGTCTCAAAAAATGGCTGTTCGTTCCCATGTTATCATTCGTGAACACCTGAACCATCCAGAGCCCTCAGAAGATGCAACCACTACTTCTGCATCATCATCTCACCCGACCTCTTCCCTAAAGAGAAAGCATCAGCCCCATAATGGGAAGCAATGTGCCCCTCCAATGTCATCATCATCCCACAATCTTGGAAATTTTATGCCTTCGGATATGGAGATCCCTACGAGAATATTCCCAGTAATGGATTAAAAATCGAGTGATAGTCAAGGGTATTCTTTGGTTCATACTGTGGAGTTGGTAAATCCTTATATGACTCCTGACAGTGTGGAGTGCCAGGAGAATCTCGCCAACATCCCCAGCAGACACTAATATTAACGGATCCGTGGTCATGTGGGTCATCGAGGCACATTAGTTGGAACCTCTTTCCAGGTCATGCACGCCACTGAGACCAGGCAGCAAGCCCATCGTAGAGCTCATCATGTGTAGCCTCCTCATCCAGTGTCTTCAGGCCCGCCTCCACCACTGTTTGTATTGCTGGATCAGGAAGAGCCACTTAGAAAATGCCAAGACCAGCCTCACCCCATTATAGGTTGGTCTTAGTATTTTGTCCCTCATCCAATAGCTACTCTGTGGGCTTCTACTAGTGAGTAGAAGGATATCCCCAGCCCCAGTCAGTCGCCAGCCCGACCCATAGGGCCCTCCATGCCTCCTGTCACAGAACGACTCCCTACAAGCAGAAGCTCGCACTTGAAGTGGATGTATGATGTTCTCAAGTACCATTCTAGAATCCTAGTGAGGCTTTCCATTATCAAGGCCCATCACCTATCACCAGATATGCATGAGGCCCTCGCTGAGGCTTTTAAAAAGCCCCCTCCAGATTGACACGAAGGTAGCAGCTGTAGAAGCCTTTCATGATGAAGCAGTCGAGAATGCTAAATGTAAGACCACCATTTCATACTCTAGATAAGATATAGCCTCTACCATATAGGGGTATATCCATCCACTGTATATAACCATCCATTTTAACGACATGGTGGTTCGATGCTATCTTGTTGACACAGGCTCTGGGATCAACTTAATCCCAACCCGGACACTGCTGAAGCTGGGGTTATTTGAAGGTGACCTGATATCCATTGATTTATTAGTCCAGGGATACAATAGGATAGAATAGACCCCAGTTGGTAAGATCAATTTGAAGACCCATTTTAGTGGCCTAGTTTCTAGCACCGAGTTTATGGTTATCTCTCAGGACACTGTATACAATGCATTGACGGGCAGACCTTAGCTCCACATGCATGTGGATATTCCATCATCATATCACCAATGCCTCAATTACTCCATCAATGGTCGAGTAGGTGTAATCCAAGCTGATTCATATCCTTTCTCCTCTTGTGAATCCCGCTTCTTGGATGTCGACTATTACAAGATCATGGAAAAGAATATCCAGAACAGTGAGGCCAACCCTTCGCGGTTGCAACTGACCCCTAGGTAGGTCTGGATGACACCTATGTCTTCCCAATCTATCCACTGGAGGCCACAACCCCCGAAATGGGGCAATGCATAATTGTCTCTGGTACGGGGGGGGGGGGGAATCATATTCCCAAGTCCAGTAAATAGTGGGGAATCAGCTCGTACTCCTACAAAAAATTAGACTCAGGTGATCCTGGAGCCTACTACACCCATATGGTATCGGTATGTCTGTCCCATGGAAATAGCATAACATCATATTTTTTCTGTTTTGTTGAGCTGGAATCAATTGGGTCAAGCCAACATGACACATCTACTATGACATTATCAAGCTTAGCCCCTTGGGCCGATGACCATATGGGATCAGGTCAACAGCTTTCATTACTATGGTGTCGACAGCACCGAAATCTCTCGATGTGGTAACCACTACTGCTCAGGCAGGTACCAGTCCCCCGTCAACATCTTCCAACCATGAGGAAGCTTCTCGCACTGGGGATACCTCCTCCACAATTAAAGAAGAGAATTAGGAGGATGCTCTCCCTACCTTTAATGACGGTGTCTCTGCCACAGTCGATGAACTGGTACAGGTGAACCATTGTAGCATGACAGATCCGAGACCCATGTTGATCAGTGCAGCCATGCCTCTCGAGGAGCAACAGTGGTATGTGGACTTCCTAAAATAGCATCTTGATGTATTCTCCTAGAGCTATGAAGAGATTCCAGGACTAGATCATTGGGTAGCCGTCCACTTCCTAAGACTTCCAGAAAATAATCGTGAGTTCAAGCAGCCTCCCAGAAATATGAACACTTTTCATGGTGCCATGTTCGAGGCCGATGTTGACAAGCTCATCAGAGCCAATTTTTTCAAGGAGGTCCACTACCCAAAGTGTCTAGCCAACATTGTGCCATTCAGGAAGAAGAATGGATAGGTCAGGGTCTGCATCGACTTCTACAATCTCAACCGTCACTGCCTGAAGGATGATTTTCCTCTTCCAGTGATAGAATTTTTGATCGATGCCACAACTGAGTTCCATGCTCTTTCCATCATGGACAGTTATTCCGGATAAAACAAGAACTGAATGGCCCCTGAGGATGAGGAGTCTACAGGTTTCAGGGTGCCACAAGGTACATTTTGTTTCCAGTTCATGCCCTTCTTCTTAAATAATGGGGGTTCCACCTATCTGCGGGCCATGCATCGCATATTCAAGCCAATATTTGAAACATTGGTGGAATGCTATGTGGAATATCTGGTGGTCATATCTCGCTCATTCCAGGACCATCTCAAGGGCCTTGAGAAAGTGTTCAGATTCTTTTATTCCGGCCACCTGAAGATGAAAACACTGAAATGTTCCTTCAGGGTCACCTATAGGATGTTTGTTGGCGTTTTTGTTAGATACCGGGGGTATTGAGATTGACCCAGAGAACATTAAGGCCATCATCCATATGCCTCCCCCAAGAAAAATTTGGGATCTTCAATATTTCCTAGGCCACTTATCCTACATATGCTAATTTATTGCGATTTTGGATAGAATGTGTACGCCTGTTTACCTACTTATGTATAAAGGCACTTTCTATAAATAGAAAGAAGAGTTACAGACTACATTCAAGGAAATCATGAAGTATCAGCTCTAGCCCCCGGTCTTGATTCCACCTGTCTCTGTAAAACCACTGATCTTGTACGTGACTACCCTGGAATGATCTCATAGTGCCCTTCTTTCCTAGATGAACAATGAGGGGATAAAGAACAGTCACTACTACCTCAATAGTATTGTCATCGATATAGAGACCAGATTCTTCCCCATCGAAAAGAGATTCCTTACATTATAATTCATAGTATAGAAATTACAACATTACTTGAAGAACCACGAGTTACAACTAATGTCTCGGGTAGACCCACTGAAGTAAATTCTGAACCGCCTGATGTTGATAGGCCACCTAGCTCGGTGGGCAGTGATTCTCAAACTATTCGACATCAGGTTTTTCCCTTAGAAATTCATTAAGGGGAAAGCATTAGAATACATCCTTTCTACCCATCCATCATATATTGAACAGTCCTTGGATCTTGATTTCCCTGATGAGTCGATCCTCTCAGATGATCATGCCATCCTGTGTTGGCTGATGCACATTGATGTTGTATCCCAGAGCCCCACTGGCAGGAGGCTAAATAATATAAGGGTCGACAGAGTAGTCCTAGGTATTATATTCCTCATCCCGACACAATCCATTATATTATACTCATTCCTCATGTCAGAAGGCAGCACCAGCAATGAGGCAGAGTATCAGTCTCTTATCACTGGCCTTGAGCTGGCCCTTGAGATCGATGTGCCCCATTATCATGCGAAAGGGGATTCCGAACTAGTCATAAAACAAATAAACAGTGACTATGTCATCATAAATCCAGAGCTTGTACCATTATTGGAGTGCATTATCCAGCTGATGGCCTAGTTTCCATCATGGCGGGAAGTTAATCATTTCCCTCAATCTCAGAACAGTCGAGTGGATGCCCTCACCGTACAGGAAGAATCACTTGTAGATCCCAAAAATTATGATCTGATAATCCACGTGGCACATTGAAGGGTCTTTTCCCCTGTCACCCCAGATGATGAAGACAACCTATGGGTAATCCCTCTTACCAATAGAGCATCCACGTCTGGACCCTCGGGTTCCTCAGATGCAGTGGTTGAAGTGACCCTCTACTAGAGATCCCCCTTTGATGAGTATCTCTTAAATGGTTGCCTCCAGGCTGATCGGGCCGAGCGCGAGCCAATCCAATTCCGCGCGCTGTAGTTTACCTTCAAGAGTGGTCCATGTATTTAGAAGACCCTCTACATGTGTGGGTTTGATGGTGTTCTACTACATTGCATCCAAGGGGTTGAGATTTATTAGGTCATACAAGATGTTCATACCGGTTCTGGTAGCGCCAAAAAGACTGGGCTGAAGCTATCTCAATAGATCTAGAGATTGGGGGTACTTCTAGACTTCCATGATCCATGACTGCATCGAGTTCTCCAAGAGATTTTATACGTGCCAAATTCATGCTAACTTCATGCATCGGCTGCCATAGCTTCTTCACTCAACCAAGTACTCTTGGATGTTTTCAGTGTGGGGACTCGATGTCATGGGACTGTATCCACTGGCAGCAGCTTGCCAGTTCATGTTCCTCCTGACCGTTACAAATTTATTTTCCATGTGGGTAGAGGCAGTTCGGCTCAAGGAGGTCAAGGATCATTCTATTTTTGACATCGTGAGCTCCAATATCATCTACCAGTATGGAGTCCCTCATTCCATCCTCACCGATAATGGATCCAACTATCGAGTAGCTGATTTAAAGAAGTTGTACACCAAGTACAACATCTGTTCAAACTATACCTCCCACTATCACACACAAGAAAATGGATATCTTGGGGGATTCAAAAAAACCCTCTCTAACATTTTGCAGAACATAGTTGGTCAGAATATGAAGAGTTGGCCAGAAAAGCTCCCAAACGCCCTTTAGGCTTATCAGTCGATGGATCGTAATTCCACCTAGGTGACCCCGTATTACCTATTGTACGGAGCTGAGGCCGGCCTTCCCATAAAGATCCATCTACCATCATTATGAACATGGGGCTATAACTACTAGGTGCCGGATAAGGTAGCCAAAATTCATCTGGCTGAATTGCAAGAACTTGATGACAACAGTCTTTGTGACCTGCACAATCTGGAAAGACACCAGAACAAGATAGCTAAGCCATTCAAGAAGAGAGTTCATCTACACTCTTTCTTGCAAGCTAACATGGTATTGGCCCTTCGGACACCAATGATCCCTGGCATGAAATCACCCATGTTGGAGCCCATGTGGGAAGGACCTTACATAATTTATACTGTTTTCACCAATAGTTCATACTCCCTAGTGGCCATGGATAGTGAGCGTATAACTCCTCCCACCAATGCCAAATTCCTTAATAAATACTTTTCCTAAGCCTAATGGTCCATCATTACCATAAAATATTCATTCCTACATGACTTTAAACTATTCATCATCCTACACGACGTTAAACTACATCTTAAGAACTACGTATGGCTTTATTACCATCTGCATTGGATATATAGGAATTCTCAAGTTCTTCGTCTTGAATCCATCCCCCAAACTCTTCTCTTTGACTATCCCCCTAGGTATAGTTCTCTCTTAGGATCCTTTCATGATATTGTATAGGTTTCCTTTGCCCCACTCATGCTAGGATTACGACGGTCGCACCATTTTCCATGTCCTCATTCTTCTATCCTCCCACATCCTCACCATATGATGATAAAATTAATGGCCTTCAAGAACTATGTGTGGCTTGAATGCCATCCTCATGGGATACATAGGAACGCCCACAAATTTCATCTGTTGGCCCATCCCAAATGTCATAATCTCCCCTCGGGTCAAGACTTATGGTGTGGTTAGAATTTTTCCCCAATTCACGTCGAGTTCATCTCGATTCTGTCGTATGTCCCACTTGTAACACCCCGAGATTTTATGAAAAATATTTTTTTTAATTTCATTAATGTCTTGTGTTGTACGCTACACCAATAGGAGCTTTCACAACACGCATCCTTGACTTTCCATTCATTACACGCAATTGCGACCTTCCTTGATAGCATGTTTAGTACACAATACCGAGTTTCACTAAACAACGATATGCTATTAAAATATTATTAAAACTAGCTATTATGAATAGTAATAACCACTTTTTGAAAGTTTTTAAATTTTATTTTTCAAAATGGACTTCATTTTTGGATTCGTAATATCTAAATTAGCTTAGGGTGAAATTTTGGTGATTTTCAGATAACTTTCATATTTTGATGAATAGTGAAAATTACTAAATTTTAATTAAAAACAACTTTTTCAATCGAAATTATTAATAGTGATAAATTATTAATTTGAGTGGTTTTAAAGTATATTTAGAATATATTTTTACAATTTAATACAATGATGGTCATTGGTTGTAATTTCACATTTAAACCAGTTATAAACAAGTTTCAATCTTTTGATAGTTATTATCTCTTAAAAACAGGCTATTTGTTTTGACGACGGGAATTAATTTTTAAATTAGTTAATGCAACTGATATGTTTTGAATTTGGTAAAATAGACATCATTTTTGATTTCATAATATCAAATATAGCTTAGGCCTAATTTTTGGTATATTTCTGAAAACTTTCAATTTTTGATGAATAGTGAAACCACTAAGTGGTGGTTAAAAAAACTAAATTTTTCATAAAACTTAATTTTACCACTTCTGTGAGTGGAATTTCAAAAATTCGAGAGACACGGTTAATATCAAGGACTAAAATTTGGTTCAATGAGATGCAAATAATTTTTTGGTGAATAGTAACTTTTTACTTTTTTTTACCATGGTTAAAAGTAAATAGGGTAATTAAGGGAAGAAATGATATTATTATTACCCTAACACATGTCCTAATTCTATTGGACAAGTGTAATTCGACCAAAAACAAACTTAGGAATAAAATATGACCATTTAGGCCCACTTGGATTAGATTAGGACATTTATTATTAATTTATTTAAAGAAGGGTTAAAAGAGTTAAAATCAAAGTTTATTTACTAAAACATTTTTAATATGGGGTTATACATAAGATAAATTCTACTATAAATATTAATTATAATGATAAAAAGATTTCCTACATAATGGTATTTTATTTGTAATTTTTAGACATTATATAATTTAATTTAATTATGACACAACAATGATGCAATAATTATCTTATTAATGAAATATTGACATAATTGATTTTATAAATACCCAAATAAATATAATTTGAGACTTTTTATGAATTCCACTAATTCTATTGGTTAATATGACATGTTAGTATTGATTTAATTAACTTTATTCGAACTTATCATTCTGTTATGATTTTCACAAAAATCACTAACTAAATAGTGTCAAAATTGACATAAAATAGTTTTTAAAACAAATATTATATTATTAATTGTTATTTTATTCCAAAAAATATATGGTTCAGCCAAATGACTTAGATAAGGTTATATATATTAATAATAAACAATTTGGGGTTCGTTTGTGTCACGAACCAGCCCGAGTCGACCCTGAACCAGTCACCCAGGCCAGCCCGCGACAAGTCCCGAGAGGTGTTCCTGATCCTCCCGGGATGGTGACAAGCACCAAGGGAATCAATAGAGTACACAAGGGAACGATTTCGCCCATATATAAACAATAAAACAAACAGCGGAAAGAAACGGACAGCCCAAAATGAATTTATATAAAAATTGAACTAAATATTATTTGTACAAGACTCTAAAATTAGAACAAAACCAACAACTCAACTGAACAATCCCAATGAAAAAAATAACTCCATGTGACACTTCTGGTCACTCTCCAACACAATGATAAAAAGTCTCCCAATGTGATTGAACTAAAGATGAAACCTGCACAAGGGATAAAAAAAGAAGACTATAGGCGTGAGTATTAAAACATAGTAGGTTATCCCGGTATTCTATTCCCAATGCACATTACATTAAAATAAAAGAAACATCAATTTATAGTTTTAAATTCAAGATTTGAAAGTATGGTTTTCAAATGAGGTTCCATGCTATAATAATTATCAGACAAAAACATGCATGTTTAATAAACAAAAATGCAAATAACAATTATTTTCAAAGAGGTGAAACATCAAAATGAAAATAGTTTTCAAGAGGGCTGCTTTAAAGAATTTTAACATTCAAATAAATAACACATACTACTGAATTTACCAACCAAACACACCGTATGCCGACGGTGAGTACAAAATAGCCAATGAGCACTAGTCACAGGAATACCCCTACGCACTAGTTAGTTGTGAGCCCCAGGTACCTCGTATCTCGGTGAAAGTAACCATAATAAATATCTATTCTCGTGAACGAGCCACTAGTAGGGAACATAAGCATAACCTAGTGGTCCCCAATCATCATCATAATCATAGTTTAGTTTGTGTTGTGATCGTCAAACATACTACGTGAAACAGGGGCCAACCCCCACAGAATCACTAGCATACTAATACACGTCCGCCCACCTATATACCCGGGATTCCCTTTAGTGCTCCATCAAGTTAAACATATTATCAAATACAAATTTCACATCCCCATTCCATTCCAAAACCATAAAAACACAAACATCCCATAATCATCCTTCACATTTCTTACACTAATCAACAAACCGCTAAATATTTTGGTAAAACAATTTCATGAAGTGTATTAAGGCTTTGCACATAAAACTCTTTCAAAAACACTCTTTAAATTATAAAAACACATCATAACCAAACCAAATCATATTTGTCAGCCCAATAAACATTTAATAAAATCATTTAATGGACCATAAAACAATCCCAATTGCACAAATTGTTATATAGAAGTAAAACACTCCTTCATTTCTAGGAAATGCCAAACGAGCCTTTAATTATTTTCTCAAAACTATCCTTTGAAGAAGGTATGAATTTTAATTCTATTAAGGATCTGTATAAACACAATTTACAGTATAAAACCACATTCATAAATCTCTTATAATACTCAGGTTACATATTCAAAACACAACCATTTTCATAAAGAAGTGAAACAGTCCATTTTTGGGCAACTCGGGCCAAAATATGTTGTAAATCAAAACCCACAAGATTGTAAAAACAAATAAAAATAGGAAATCCATATAAGTACCCAAAAATAACATTTATCATTATTCCAATTCATTTATAAATCCAAACAAATAACTTTTAAATCACACATCACACATAAAAGCCAACCGGGCAATTTACCGAACACATGACATGCCCTTTTTAAAGAAAAAAATTTATTTAAAGTACATGAAAAGGAATAAAACACCAATTGAAAGCCATATTTTCATTCAAGATACTGTAACATGTTAAAAATACCATAGACCAGATTATAAACCTCACAAATATTTGCAAAAGATAACGGAACATTTAAACAAACACTTGTTGAGAACTTTCATGACAAAACAACACTACCGTTCACAAACCAATGATTAAACAACCACTTTGAACACCAATAAAATTTTCCAAAGGATGAAAAACAATAATAAACATATATATCTGGTGTTAAATATAATAAAATGGTGAAACTTAAATAATAAATTCATGTGCAAGGGGTATCCTACCTGAAATCCTTGGCGTAATTGAAACGCACACACGAAATCACCCTCCGCGGGTTTATAAACCATAAAACTATAAAGATCAGACCTAAACAAACAGAAACCCCATCAAAAACATGGTATAACAAAACCCTAGGTCTATCAAGACTAGGGTAAAATATAAAACCAAGAAATAATGAAAGGAGGGGGAAGAGGAAGAAGAAAGGAGAAGGAATCTCACCTTTCATCCTAGAAAACTCTTCATCTTCCATTAGATCTGAGCCCTAGTGAAAAGGGAATGGATTGGAAATTCTAGGAGAGACTCCTAATGTCTGGACGAACCAGTGGAAGAATATTGGTGGAAAAATGAGTACGAATTGATTGATTTATGAATGATAACAATTACCTTGTAAATTCTGGGCGATTTGAGGTTTCCTGAGAGGTTTCTCCCTAAGCCACGACCCACATGACCTCCAAAGAGGTAAAATCGATTATGAGGGTTAGTCTAGGGTTATTGGCTTCGAGGGAGATGTGGAATAACCGAAAAATAGTAAAAATTGAAAAAGATATAAATGAAACAAATTAATTTTTTAAAACAGGAAATGGGCCCATGGGCTGGCCCAATACCTAAATAAGTAACCCAAATTCACCCGGATTATTAATTTCTAATGGGTCCAAAAGGATAAATAAATTTTAATATATCAGTATAGGACAAGTGGTAAGTTGAATGGGTGAAAAAAGATGAAAATCAATAGAGTTATAAAAGAAACAAATTCAGTTTTTAAAACTGGGAATGGGCTCACGGTTGGCCCAAATCATGAAGTAACCACCCTTTCTTCAAAAACTCATAAACAAGCAATGGGGATCCCAAATTATGGTGGTTAGACATATATGAAACTTAAAAACTAAATATTCATCTCATAAAATACCCATGAAATGGATCGGGATTTCTAATGGGCCGGATCAATACAAAGACAGAGAAAAAAAACCGTGTGTGACAATTCTCCCCACCATTAAAGCTTTCCGCCCCCGGAAAGCCATAACACTTTCCGGCTGAAAAAAAAACAACACATAAGGATTACAGAATGTAATCCCCACCATTAAGAATCAACTAGAACTAGAAATGTTCTTTGGATGAAAATCCAGGAGACCCATGGTTGGTCTCCCCACCATTAGAAACCAACTAGCAATGAATAGACAAGAATTGAACATGAGCTAGAGTTGGGACTCACTCACACAAGCCCAAAAAACCCCTCCTACAAAAAACTACTATACCAAGTTAATAGAGTTACAACATGAACATATAAACCACCCACTCCTGAATGGAGGGGACAATAACTTGGTCGACACATTCAGCACAATTCTAGACCCCCGTCATTTGGGGATGGGAGAGAAGGGGACCCAATAATTTGGCCACTTAAACAACAAAAGAAACAAAGAAACTACCGAAAACACTCCCCCTATGAATAGGTAACACCAAGAATGCATCTGATTTTTATAGGCGGTCCACACAGGGACATTGATTGAAAACCCACATCCATGAAGGAATAACCATAGACACTATGTGAGGGGTTAAGTCCACCACGCTTGTTGCGACAAAGGGAAATTCATATAAATGAAGAACCAAAACATTGACATAGAAAATAACTTACCAAAACAGAGGAGTAAGGGTCATAATCAAGCACTCCACACCTCTGTCAATTTTCTGACTACGTGAAAAGCTTCACTCCGAGGCCTATGGCTGGAGCCCTGATTCTTGAAGCATTTGATGCACCGTAGTCAGGTGATAAAGATCACACCACTCAAAAAAAAACCACACTTGATCACCAAACAAAAACCTTAATCTAAATAGGAACTCATAGATACATATCAAAATTCTATCTCACTCCAAACGAGGGGTATAATGGACAAGGAATATGACGAAACACATCAACATCACCGAACACAACTGCTCTGTCCAAAAGAATTATCATGACCTAGAAACACTTTTAATAGATCCCAAACAGCTCTCTATTCCAACAAACAAGTTGAGGCATTATCAAAATAGGTGGATTTAAAATTTTAAAGGAATCCTTAGGTTTACCAGCATGAAAGATTTCCAACACAGAACTATCCATGGCCACATCACAACATCAAACACATTTTTAGAAACCCAATGAAAATTACTCCAAAACCGAGCCACCAACAAGATCTCATCACTAGATAGAACAAGAGTATGAATTCTAGATCACATGGAAGCTAACCAAATAAACAACTCTTCTAAGACATAGAAAAATCAAGCCACATAACCATTGGTTTTTAAAAAAGGCTATAATTTTCAGCTCAAAACAATTTTGAAAAATTAAACTAACTTGGTGGGTTTCCACATTCACCAATGGTGTTTCATCAAGTATCACCCACATGCAAATTTCCATGCCACCCCTGGAACCCAACCACCATACTATATAGGAAATACTTCTAGATATAAATAAAACCATGCATGTGAGAACCCATGAAAACACCAAAGGCTAAAATTAAACATCATATTTCAAAAAAAAACAATTTACCTTCAGAAGGAACACCAACCACCAAGTCAAAAAACATTTTCATGTTTCACAAAAAAAATACCACAATTAATTAAGAACCATTTTCTTGAAAACCTAACCCTTTTAATTTTAAAAACATTTTAAATAACCAAGCCACTCCAAACAACTCCTTCACATTATTTTTTTTAAAAAAATCAGCAATGTATATTTTCATAATCTGAGGTCCATTGAGACCAATAACATTTCTAGTAAAACACCAACTGATCAAAACTAATTTCCAAAACTAATTTAACCGATTCAAAAACTTTTTAACATCCTAAAATACCCCATTTAAAAAAAATATCCAGAATCACTTTAAAATGATTCACAATTTCAAAAAATTTTATTTCAACAAACCACATGTTTAGATTATGGGTAATCCAATCCCTTTAAATCATTTCTGCTTCCCTCCATTTTTTTTCACAAAAACACAACCTTCCAAAACCATTATTATATTTAATTATTGAAAACCCCATTTTTTCACTTTTCAAAATCTAATCCTTAAATTAAAACCCATTTCCACAATTCTCACACAAGGATTTTAAAAACAAAAATTCAGAATTCAAGAAAGGTTCAAGAGACACAAGACAAAGGGAACTAGTGTCGGTGGGTGACTTGACCATATGGTTGGCGGCCATATGCCAAACACAACACCAACACAGAGAGATTTATTAGGACCAATCCCCAGCTCCACATGGCTTCCTAGGCCCTGTGAGCTCATGAAGGCCATTGGTCAGACTCCCCTTGTCATATCCCAATACCAAACAATCAACTAGAACAAAGGACACTAATAAAACCGGACTTCCATGGAAACCTGAGGATTAGAACAAGAAAGATTTCGCGACGCTCTTCTTGCACATACCCCTCAAGTCCCAACAATACTACTCCATCTACCTTGAAATCCCCAAAATAACAAGGGCGCTCTAAAAAGAAAGGTCTGCTAATAGCCGACCTCCTTTGATACCATTTTTTCACGAACCAGCCCGAGTCGACCCTGAACCGGTCACCCAGGCCAGCCCGCGACAAGTCCCGAGAGGCATTCCCGATCCTCCCGGGATGGTGACAAGCACCAAGGGCATCAATAGAGTACACAAGGGAACGATTTCTCCCATATATAAACAATAAAACAAACAGCGGAAAGAAACAGATAGCCCAAAATGAATTTATATAAAAATTGAACTAAATATTATTTGTACAAGAAACTAAAATTAGAACAAAACCAACAACTCAACTGAACAATCCCGATGAAAAAAATAACTCCATGTGACACTTATAGTCACCCTCTAACAGAATGATAAAATGTTTCCCAAGGTGATCGAACTAAAGATGAAACCTGCACAAGGGCTAAAAAAAAGAAGACTATAGGCATGATTATTAAAACTCAGTAGGTTAGCCCGGTATTCTATTCCCAATGCACATTACTTTAAAATAAAAGAAACATCAATTTATAGTTTTAAATTCTAGATTTGAAAGTATGGTTTTCAAATGAGGTTCCATGCTATAATAATTATCAGACAAAAAACATGCATGTTTATTAAACAAAAATGCAAGTAACAATTATTTTCAAAGAGGTGAAACATCAAAATGAAAATAGTTTTCAAGAGGGCTGCTTTAAAGAATTTTAACATTAAAATAAATAACACATACTACTGAATTTACCAACCAAACACACCGTATGCCGACAGTGAGTACAAAATAGCCAATGAGCACTAGTCACAGGAATACCCCTAGGCACTAGTTAGTTGTGAGCCCCAGGTACCTCATATCTCGGTGAAAGTAACCATAATAAATATCCATTCTCGTGCATGATCCACTAGTAGGGAACATACCCATAACCTAGTGGTCCCCAATCATCATGATAATCACAGTTTAGTTAGTGTTGTCATCATCAAACATGCTACGAGAAACAGGGGCCAACCCCCACAGAATCACTAGCATACTAGTACACGTCCGCCCAACTAGATACCCGAGATTCCCTTTAGTGCTAAATCAAGTTACACATATTATCAAATACAAATTTCACATCCCCATTCCATTCCAAAACCATAAAAACACAAACATCCCATAATCATCCTTCACATTTCTTACACTAATCAACAAATCGCTAAATATTTTGGTAAAACAATTTCATGAAGTGTATTGAGGCTTTGCACATAAAACTCTTTCAAAAACACTCTTTAAATTATAAAAACACATCATAACCAAACCAAATCATATTTGGAAGCCCAATAAACATTTAATAAAATCATTTAATGGACCATAAAACAATCCCAATTGCACAAATTGTTATATACAAGTAAAACACTCCTTCATTTCTAGGAAATGCCAAACGTGCCTTTAATTATATTCTCAAAACTATCCTTTGATGAAGGTATGAATTTTAATTCTATTAAGGATATGTATAAACACAATTTACAGTATAAAACCACATTCATAAATCTCTTATAATACTCAGGTTACATATTCAAAACACAACCATTTTCATAAAGAAGTGAACCAGTCCATTTTTGGGCAACTTGGGCCAAAATATGTTGTAAATCAAAACCCACTTGATTGTAAAAACAAATACAAATAGGAAATCCATATAAGTACCCAAAAATACCATTTATCATTATTCCAATTCCTTTATAAATCCAAACAAATAACTTTTAAATAACACATCACACATAAAAGCCAACTGGGCAATTTACAGAACACATGACATGCCCTTTTTAAACAAAACAGTTTATTTTAAGTACATGAAAAGGAATAAAACACCAATTGAAAGCCATCTTTTCATTCAAGATACTGTAACATGTTAAAAATACCATAGACCAGATTATAAACCTCACAAAATATTTTCAAAAGATAACGGAACATTTAATCAAACACTTGTTGAGAACTTTCATGACAAAACAACACTACCGTTAACAAACCAATGATTAAACAACCACTTTGAACACCAATAAAATTTTCCGAAGGATGAAAAACTATAATAAACATATATATCTGGTGATAAATATAATAAAATTATGAAACATAAATAATAAAGTCATGTGCAAGGGGTATCCTACCTCAAATCTTTGGCGTAATTGAAACGCACACACGAAATCACCCGCCGCGGGTTTATAAACCATAAAACTATAAAGATCAGACCAAAACAAACAGAAACCCCATCAAAAACACGGTATAAAAAAACACTAGGTCGATCAAGACTAGGGTACAATATAAAACCAAGAAATAATGAAGGATGGGGAAGAGGAAGAAGAAAGGAGAAGGAATCTCACCTTTCATCCTAGAAAACTCTTCATCTTCCATTAGATCTGAAGCCCTAGAGAAAAGGTAATGGCATGAAAATTCTTGGAGAGACTCCTAGGGTCTGGACGAACCAGGGGAAGAAGATTTGTGGCTAAAGGAGTACTAATTTATTGTTTTATGAATGATAAAATTTACCTTGAAAATTCTGGGCGATTTGAGGTTCCTGAGAATTTTCTCCCTAATACGAGACCCACATGACCTCCAAAGAGGTAAAATCGATTATTAGGGTTAGGATAGGGTTATTGGCTTAGAGGGGGAGGTGGAATCACCGAAAAATAGTAAAAATTGAAAAGGATATAAATGAAACAAATTAATTTTTTTAAAACAGGAAATGGGCCCATGGGCTGGCCCAATACCTAAATAAGTAACCCAAATTCACCCGGCTTATTAATTTCTAATGGGTCCAAAAGGATAAATAAATTTTAATATATCAGTATAGGAAAAGTGGTAATTTTAATGGGTGAAAACGGATGAAAATCAAATGAGTTATAAAAGAAACAAATTCAGTTTTTAAAACTAGGAATGGGCTCACGGTTGGCCCAAATCATGAAGTAACCACCCTTTCTTCAAAAGCACCTAAACAAGCAATGGGGATCCCAAATTATGGTGGTTAGACATATATGAAACTTCAAAACTCAAGATTCATCTCATCAAATACCCATGAAAGGGATCGGGATTTCTAATGGGCCGGATCAATACAAAGACAGAGAAAAAAAACCATGTGTGACAGTTTGGATTCTTATAGTAAGTTTATTAACATTATAGTGTAAGAAAACAAGAAGACACGGTAAAAGTAAAATTATTTAACTTAATGTTAATTCTAAATGATAAGGATAAAATAGGAACCTAAACTTGTGTAAATTCTATTGGATAAGAGGCTTTCGACCCATCCCCACCTTAGCCTCGAAATAAATTGATTTGGAGCTATTTAAAACTGAACTTGACTTTATAATAAAATAATATTTTTAGTTATTCCAAAGGTGCCCCTCTCCTCCCTTATAAAAGGGCACCTCCTCCCTCTCATCCTCACACAACTTTGAGCCTTCAAGCTCGGCCAACCCCTGCCAAATTCTCTTCTCCACTTCCCTAGAAACATCCTAGAGGTTCTAGTCTTCCTCAAAGACCAATTTTAGTGCCCTAAGAGGAGGTCTCAAAGAGGCGCTTCAAAGATGAGGTAATTTCCGTTACCGATTATTTCACCATTATTTATTCTTCCACTTCTTCTTCTTAGGTTGTTTTGTTATGAAGTAATAACATCAGTATCACTCATATAATGATATGTTGTTATAATTATGAAACAATCCTATTTCACCAAACTATCCATCCTACGGAAAACGAAATCACCGTGCGTGCGTACGTACGGAATACCGTCTCCACGCCGTGGTGTAATCTATTTTTCACCACCAGCTTACTTGGATGGGTGTAATGGTGTAAATAATGACTATATATGACTATTATAAAGTGATACTGATTCTGAAATAGTATACATATACTCCAATACAATTCCACGATCATAGGAACGATATCATCACTCGTGCGTACATACAGAATACCGTCTCCACGATGTGATGTGAATTGTTCTACATGATATTTATTTAATAATTATTATATAAATTAATTTAATGAATTAATATGATATATATTACACTAATACCATTCTGGAAATGAGGTATCTATAACCTATAGAGAAGAATAAGAATTTATTCGACAAAACACGCATAAGAACAAAAAGCTATAAACACCCGAATAACAAGTAGCAATGAAATATTACTACTAAGAAGATAAGAATATGAACATATATGATATAATAACAATTAATATGATTCTGTAATAAGTCAATGACAACATTTAAATCATTATACAGGAGGTTCGGACACCTACGAAGAAAATCGGACCTAAGGTAAGGGAAATATCACAATCTCATTTTTATCCGAGATTGCTTATACATTGGTATTTACTGGTGTGTATTTTATCATCCACATCCATGTTTCCTCAATATGTAATATTATTTCCATTCACCTACAATTTATTTAAATCCTATTTTACCCTTCGGTGAGTTTTTAGTAAAAGATATGAAAGGAATCTTTTGTCGTTTTTTGTACGAGGTACTTTTTTTGACTTTTCCGACAAAAGTACGCGAAGAATGTTTTTTTAACTTATATGGCATGAATGGATTTTTAAAACATTATTTCCAAGAAGCTTCCGTTACAAGTTTTCAAGTTTATATTTAATCAACTTCTTTTAGTTTAATGTTGTATGATATGTTAAGAAAGGAAAAATGTTTTTGAAGAAGAAAGGATATTTTCCTCAAGAATGGAGTTCAAGTGTGTTATCAAAATTATTTTCCATCTAAGATAATAAAGGGTTATGTTTTTATCCCTATTATTACATTGATTTGATTATGTTGTGATGAAATTATTTTTATGAATTCCTTTATCTTATATGAATTGTTTTATGATGTCATGATGTTTAAGATTCCCATTTTAATTACATGGGTTATGTAATGATGTACAATTTATGATTTTGTGGCACACATAAGAATGGTATAATTATGAGATGGGTGGGACCTATATCTCTCTCCAATTCATTGGGTAAAGATTTTATATCTCATGAGATAGAGATGGCTGGAATGGTAGGTTATACCGGTTCAGTGAAACAGGACTAAAACGAGGGTGACTCGGTTCAGAAAGGGACTTTGTCCACTAAGATAGTCTTGGCAATGAGTCTTGACTAACAAGAAATGATTCTATATGATTATGTGTGTATGCCACAAAGTTTCATGTTTTATGTTATGATTATTGTGATTACATTTCACTGCAATGATTTATCCCATGTTATGAAATTATGCTCTCTTATGCAGGTTACGATTTCCAAAATGTTATGTTCTTATGAATATGATGTGATTGATATTTCTTTTGTTTACCCTTACAGAGAATTTGAGCTCACCCTTTTATGTTTTCTTTTCCCCAGGATATAAAGAAAGGTTTTAGGTAAAAAAAAGGGAAGATCTTTAGGGGAGATGTTGAAGATCTTTCACCACGATTAGAAGATTATATTCTGATTTTCCAAAGACACTAAACTTTTTCAATCCTTGTGTGTGTGTGATTGTTATGTACAAAGTATTCCAAAAAAGTAATGTAATGTCCATGTACGTCAAGATACGGTTCTCTACAGTTGGTATTAGAGGAAAGGTTTAGTCAACATTTGGAAACTAGGATGCGAAAACGTTAGTGAGATCCCTAGAGATATATCTAAGGTATGTCTAGGGATGTCCCTAAGGATAATTATACGTATAGGATACAGTCCTATAACTATGGTAAGGATCATAGAATTTAACCTAAGATGTTAGACATTGAAGGTACTCCCACTTTATTATGTTGTTTTCCCTAGCATGATTTTTGCCTCTCACACTATTCTTTTTGGGTTTTAGACGATGGTTGGACCCCGAAGGAACCGTGTTGATCAATGCAATGGACAATGCAATGATTTCCCTCCAAAACAAACAAATGTTATGAGAGATGGAGTGAAAAATCTTATTGCTATACTTACACAAGCTATGAATCATTCTGGGCTTCCAAATGAGCAGAGAAGGGAACAATATTCTATTGAGTCCTTCATGAGGCAACGCCCACCTTCTTTTAGTGGGTCTTCTGATCCACTTGTTGCTGAAGAATGGATTAGTACTACTGAAAAGATATTTTCAGTTCTTCAATGTTCTGAACATGATAAAGTCATCTTAGCAGTATATCGTTTGGAAGGTGAAGCAGATCAATGGTGGAATCTTATCAAGAATACGAGGCAAAGAGATGAAATTGATTCCATGGAATGGGACGAGTTCAAGAACTTGTTTTTCAGTAAGTACTTCCCTCATATTATTCGAACAAAGATGGAAAAGGAGTTTCTTGAGATGAAGCAGAAGGATGATGAATCTGTTGGTATATACGAAGCAAATTTTACAAGACTTGCAAGGTATGCATCTGGATTTATCATCCAAACTGAAAGTAAAGTTGATCGATTTTTCAGTGGCTTAAAACCAAGTCTTCGAAGGACATTAGCTATAAGAGACTTCAGTAGCTATGAATAAATTGTGTGTTGTGCTATCAAGGTTGAAATGGAAGTTGGTGTTACATATCCATCTCATGGTTTTGACAAGAAACGAAAGATGGAGTTCAAGGAGAAATCTCAAAATAATGGTGAAAAGATGATGACTGTTTCTTTATGCACAAAGTGTGGAAAGAAGCATGGTGGATATTGTCTTAAAGGGACTAGAAAATTTTTTAAGTGTGGAAAAGAAGGTCATCATGAAGCTGAGTGTCGAAGTAATGGAAAAAGGGTGTCTAATGATGTGAATAAAGAAAAGACTACAGAGAACGTACCACCAACACTTCAATGTTTCAAGTGCAAGGAGATGGGACATTATGCCAATAAATGCCCTAATCCAAGGGTTAGTGATGGTCGACATGAGCAACCGCTTAAGGAAAAGGACAAAGGGAAGTCACATGCGATCACTATTGATGATGTTGAATATGACAACGATGTGGTGGAATGATTAAGTGTTTATGTAATGGGATTCCAAAATAGTGTTGTATATAGTATCGTGGAATATTGGAATATTTATGTATTGGTCTATTGTGGTTTTCAATAATTTTATGGTACCAGTAACCATGGAAAGTGATTGATATATTTTTGGAAAAAGATTGATATGCGCATAATGAAGGGAAAACGAGAAAATGAAATATTTGAAAGTATTCATGAGCTCATGATTGATATAAGGACTATGTGATATCATGGTTTGAGTATATAGAATTTTGAGGATTTTGGTATGTGGAAGGTGTTAACTTTTAACTGCATTCATGTTTTCACTAAGGTTCAATCGGTATTCAAGAGAATACATGATTAAGGACTTATAATGTTTGGAATGTGACCAACAAAACATATCTTATGATATATGGGGATCATCGATGGTATTAAATCTCTGGTAATCATTTTCACTATGTTATGAGAGTGGACCGAAGTATTTTAGATAAGCCTAATGATTGGAATGGATTATGTTGGACATAAGTTAGTATTGTTTAAGGATAGAACTTTTTTTGATATTATTGATGGGATGTTATAGTAATGAAGTATTAGAAAAAGGACAACCTGCAGGACGGGCGACAACCCATTGCGTCGGACAAGGCTGTGGGAATCGAACCCACAACCGAAGTGCGACTGGACTTTATCGCCTACCACTGGCCTACAGGAAGTCCCTGGTTAATTGAAACTAGTTTTATTTTATTAAGCGGTGTGATATATGAAGTATAAGTTCATTTTTGGAACCATATACGATTAACCATAAGATGGACTTATAACTTTTGCTAACCTTTTGTTTGAAAGAGATGGAATGACCCATCATTCTATCAAATGATCTGCTAACACATCACGAATGACAAATTCAACTTCATTTCTTTAAGAGATGAAGTGGAAATTGTCCAAATAACGACAAACGGTGAGACTATAACAAAATCACGAAAGTATTTCTTCTAATTCCTATTTCATCAACTTTAGGGAAATGATCTTGAAAACCAAAAATGTTGTCTTAGTGCTCTTATATCTGATGAATCAGATGGTACCTTAGATCGTCACAAATTTATGGCTTTGTGATTGCTAGCTTTTCCATAGCCATGTTCTCTACCACTCTCCATCAGAACATGTTGGTTAGATTTCTCTTCCATATCCATATTTTCACCTATGTGGAAACCTAGTGATTAGTTTATTTGGGTAACCGTTACGTTTCATACTTTTTTTTTAAAGATTGGTTTTGGTATTCCTTTTTACGATGTGGGTTTCGATTAAAGAGACTTTCAAATAGTAAACCATTTATAACCCCGACGAATTTCGAGGGCGAGATTCATTTTAAGGGGGGTAGAATGTAACACCACGAGATTTTATGAAAAATATTCTTTTTAATTTCATTAATGTCTTGTGTTATACGCAACACCAAAAAGAGCTTGCACAACACGCATCCTTGACTTGCCTTTCATTACACGCAATCACGACCTTCCTTGATAGCGTGTGTAGTACACAATACCGAGTTTCACTAAACAACGATATGCTATTAAAATATTATTAAAACTAGCCGTTATGAATAGTAATAACCACTTTTTGAAATTTTGTAAATTTTATTTTTCAAAATGGACTTCATTTTTGGATTTGGAATATCGAAATTAGCTTAGGGTGAAATTTTGGTGATTTTCGGATAACTTTCATATTTTGATGAATAATGCAAATTACTAAATTTTAATTAAAAACAACTTTTTCAATCGAAATAATTAATAGTGATAAATTATTAATTTGAGTGGTTTTAAAGTATATTTAGAATATATTTTTACAATTTAATACAATGATGGTCATTGGATGTAATTTCACATTTAAACCAGTTATAAACAAGTTTCAATCTTTTGATAGTTATTATCTCTTAAAAACAGGCTATTTGTTTTGACGACGGGAATTAATTTTTAAATTACTTAATGCAAATGATATGTTTTGAATTTGGTAAAATAGACATCATTTTTGAGTTCATAATATCAAATATAGAATAGGCCTAATTTTTGATATTTTTCTGAAAACTTTCAATTTTTGATGAATAGTGAAACCACTAAGTGGTAGTTAAAAAAAACAGATTTTTTCATAAAACTTAATTTTACCGCTTCTGTGAGTGGAATTTCGAAAATCCGAGAGACACGGTTAATATGAAGGACTAAAATGTGGATCAATGAGATGAAAATAATTTTATGGTGAATAGTAACTTTTTACTTTTTTTTTACCACGGTTAAAAGTAAATAGGGTAATTAAGGGACGAAATGATATTATTATTACCCTAAAACATGTCTTAATTCTATTGGAAAAGTTTAATTCGACCAAAAACAAACTTACAAATAAAATATGACCATTTAGGCCCACTTGGATTAGATTAGGACATTTATTAATAATTTATTTAAAGAAGGGTTAAAAGAGTTAAAATCAAAGTTTTTTTACTAAAACATTTTTAATATGGGGATATACATAATATAAATTCGACTATAAATATTCATTAGAATGCTAAAAATATTTCCTACATAATGGTATTTTATTTGTAATTTTTAGACATTAAATAATTTAATTTATTTATGACACAACGATGATGCAGTAATTATCTTATTAATGAAATATTGACATAATTGATGTTATAAATACCCAAATAAAAATAATTTGAGGCTTTTTATGAAGTCCACTAATTTTCTAGGTTACTATGAAATGTTTTTATTTATTTAATTAACTTTTTTTGAACTTATCATTCTGTTATGAGTTTCAAAAAAATGAATTACTAAATAGTGTCAAAATTGACATAAAATAGTTTTTAAAAAAAATATTATATTATTAAATGTTATTTTATTCCTAAAAATCTATGGTTCGGAAAAATGACTTAGATAAGGTTATATATATTAATAATAAACAATTTGGGGTTCGTTTGGATTCTTATAGTAAGTTTATTAACCTTATAGTGTAAGAACACAAGAAGACACGGTAAAAGTAAAATTATTTAACTTAATGTTAATTCTAAATGATAAGGTTAAAATAGGAACCTAAACTTGTCTAAATTATATTGGATAAGATGATTTCGACCCATCCCCACATTATCCTCGAAATAAATTGATTTGGAGCTATTTAAAACCGAACCTGACTTTATAATAAAATAATATTTTTAGTTATTCCAATGGTGCCCGTCTCCTCCCTTATAAAAGTGCACCTCCTCCCTCTCTTCCTCACACAACTTTGAGCCTTCAAGCTCGGAAAAACCCTGCCAAATTATCTTCTCCACTTCCCTAGAAACATCCTAGAGGTTATGGTCTTCTTCAAAGACCAATTTTAGTGCCCTAAGAGGAGGTCTCAAAGAGGCTCTTCAAAGAAGAGGTAATTTCCGTTACCGATTCTTTCACCTTTATTTCTTCTTCCACTTATTCTTCTTAGGTTGTTTCATTAGGAATTAATAACATCAGTATCATTCATATACTGATATGTTATTATAATTATGAAACAATCCTATTTCACCAATCTATCCATCCTACGGAAAACGAAATCACCGCGCGTGCGTACGTACGGAATACTGTCTCCACGCCGTGGTGTAATCTATTTTTCACCACCACCTAACTTGGATGGGTATAATGGTGTAAATAATGAATATATATGACTATTATAAAGTGATACTGATTCTGAAATAGTATACATGAACTCCAATACAATTCCACGATCATAGGAACGATATCATCACTCGTGTGTACGTACAGAATACCGTCTCCACGATGTAATGCGACTCGTTCTACATGATCTTCATTTAATAATGATTATATAAATGAATTGAATGAATTAATATGATATATATTAAACTAATACCATTCTGGAAATGAGGTATCTATAACCTAAAGAGAATAATAAGAATTTATTCGACAAAACATGCATAAGAACAAAATGCTATAAACACCCGAATAACAAGTAGCAATGAAATATTACTACTAAGAAGCTAAGAATATGAACATATATGATATAATAACAATGAATATGATTCTGTAATAAGTCAATGCCATTATTTAAATCATTATACAGGAGGTCCGGACACCTACGAAGAAAATCAGACCTAAGGTAAGGGAAATATCACAATCTCATTTTTATCCGAGATTGCTTATACTCTGGTATTTACTGGGGTGTATTTTATCATCCACATCCATGTTTCCTCAATATTTAATATTATTTACATTCACCTACAGTTGTTTAAATCCTATTTTACCCTTCGGTGAGTTTTTAGTAAAAGATATGAAAGGAATATTTTGTCGTTTTTTGTATGAGGTACTTTTTTTGACTTTTCCGACAAAAGTACGCGAAAATGTTTTTTTTAACTTATATGGCATGAATGGATTTTGAAAACATTATTTCCAAGAAGCTTCCTTTACATGTTTTCAAGTTTGTTTTTAATCAACTTCTTTTAGTTTAATGTTGTATGATATGTTAATAAAGGAAAAATGTTTTTGAAGAAGAAAGGATATTTTTCTCAAGAATGGAGTTCAAGTGTTTTATCAAAATTATTTTCCATCTAAGATAATAAAGGGTTCTGTTTTTATCCCTATTATTACATTGATTTGATTATGTTGTGATGGAATTATTTTTCTGAATTCCTTTATCTTATATGAATTGTTTTATGATGTCATGATGTTTAAGATTCCCATTTGTATTACATGGGTTATGCAATGATGTATGATTTATGATTTTGTGGCACAAATAAGAATGGTATCATTATGAGATGGGTGGGACCTATATCTCCCTCCAATGCATTGGGTAAAGATTTTATATCTCATGAGATAGACATGGCTGGAATGGTAGGTTATACCGGTTCAGTGAAACAGGACTGAAACGAGGGTGACACGGTTCAGAAAGGGACTTTGTCCACTAAGATAGTCTTGGAAATGAGTCTTGACTAACAAGAAATGATTATCTATGATTATGTGTGTATGACACAAAGTTTCATGTTTTAAGTTATGATTATTGTGATTACATTTCACTGCCATGATTTATCCCATGTTATGAAATTATGCTCTCTTTTGCAGGTTAAGATTTCCAAATTGTTATGTTCTTAAGAATATGATGTGATTGATATTTCTTTTGTTTACCCTTACTGAGCATTTGATCTCACCCTTTTATGTTTTCTTTTCCCCATGATATAAAGAAAGGTTTTAGGTAAAAAAAGGGAAGATCTTTATGGGAGATGTTGATGATCTTTCACCATGATTAGAAGATTATATTCCGAGTTTCCAAAGACACTAAACTATTATGATCCTTATGTGTGTGTTATTTTTATGTACTAAGTATTCCTCAAAAGTAATGTAATGTCCATGTACGTCAAGATACAGGTCTCTACACCACTCCCTGGAGGTGTTCACCTATTTCACAGATGGTTATAGAAATTCTTTTCCCACTCCTTTGATTGTGGCTCCATAATCATTCCCATCAATAAGGGCCCCTGAATGGCATGGATGCTTGGCCTAAGGGACATCTTACGACATCCGGACAATACCCTCGAGGATGTTGGGAAACAAGCTGATACAAGTCCCACTTTGCGAATATGGTATGTGGTCAATGATTATTTATTGTTACCAGTCCAGGTCACTATAGGGACTATGTGTTTTGAACATGGTCAGAAACTATACTTTTTCATTACATCCACACCATGTTGTCCGAAATATTTAGTGTAGTGATTCATTATACCTCGTTGTATCTTTAAGCGATGAAATCCCTTCGGGAAATGCCAGTTATTAGACCCTTAGATGACAGGGACAGATGAGTCTGACTCCTTAATTCCCACACTAATAACTTCTAACATGGGCTTAAGAGTTGTGATGAGGTAGTGACCACACAATAGGCAGTATGGATACCATTGGCAGGGACACCTTTCGATAGGCCCATTGGCCTTTTCTTGCCTCTTGGCCTTTTCCGGCTCCTGACATGACTTCTCATTTAGGGTTGTGTGGTGTGGAGTGGGCTTATGTCCTCGATCACATTAGGCTACTTCTCCATGCCACAAATATCCCCTTGAGACATCCCTCTTGTCATTTATCATCCATACCGAAATCACAGGCCTTTCTGCTCTTTTCATGCCCAATCTCAGGCCCCCTGACCCATGTCATAACTCTTACGGGGTTGTATGGTGTGGTATGGGATTATGTCCTCATTCATGCCGGGTTACTCGCTATAACATTAAATCCCCATATGAGATACCTTATACATATTCGTCCTCATTTCAAGATGTTATACAGCAAACTGGTCGGGCCTTTCTATCCGAGGGCCAACATCTTGGCCCCCAGTCCTTTTCGGGACCCCGACCCAGCTTCTCACTTAGGGTTGTACGTTGTGGTATGTGATTATGTCCCAATCCACATAGGGATACTCTCCATGCCATACACCTCATGTATGAGGGGTGTCTCACTCATTTTCTTCCTTACTGCATAATGATAAACTGCACATTAGTGACTTCAAGAAATACGTGTGGCTTGATTCCCATACTCACTGGATATGTTGGACCACCCGAACGTTTCGAGTTCAGGTTGAGCCCTATATATTAAAAATATTCCTATCATCTTGGCCCCTTGGATTGTACTCCCCATAGAGAGGAATGCATGTTGTGGTATGGGATTATGTCTTCATTCACGTTATATTTTACAACTGCACCATTTACCTCCACCACCCAAGAGTTTTCCATCCCATTACGATATACCCATATTTTCAAATAATTCACTCTCAAGATAAACCCCTAGGTCCTCCTCGGAAATTCACTAATGTTCCCAAAAGTACTCGAGTTTGGCACCTGGAATGTTAGATTATACCCGGACATTCTTCCACTCATTTTTCAGGCTTCGTGTTCCCCTTCATTAGGGCATCCATCACCTTAAACACCCGAAGGAACCCCCAAATGGCATGGATTATTGGCCAAAGGGATTTCCTACCATTACGTGCCAATGTCCTCGAGGGTTCAGACAACAAACCGATACTATTCCGGCATTACGAATATTTTATGCGGTCGACGCACATTTGTTTGTCCCCATTTCAGGCTAATGCGATATAGATGATGTGTATCAAACACTATCAACAGTTGTCCTCCATTGTCACACCAACCCCCATTATGCTGAAAATTTATGTTACATTTTCACATCCTAATCCACATCATCGTGTCTATGTAGATCTTCAAGACTATTGTTACTATGCCTTAGTGCACATCTGCACGTTGGGAGGAAAAATCCGCGAGAAGGCAATCATACGGGGCTCAACCGATTTCCCCATTTCATATATTTCAAGTATCGAAAATAACATATCCACCCTTGTTTCCTAAACTGTGTTTGACTCATGTAGTCTTAGGTATAGGTTTAAGGTCCTCATTTACTAGGGATAGTCCTTTTTTTCTCTGGTATGAGTTTTATGATCACAAAACTAAGATCTTTTCATAATGCCCCTTTGTGAGAACTACATGTAGCTTGATTCCCATAATCATGGGATACATAGGAACAACTGAGAATATCATATATTGGTACATATTAATTGAGAACCAATCTCTCCTACTTTCCACCCTCATGCCTCTTTTTGGCCTCTTGGCCCGATGATTCTTTCTCAGAATCGCGCACGGTGTGGTGTGGGCTTCTACCCTCATTCAGGTCGGGTATGCTTTATTTCACCATGGACATTTCCCCATTTGCCTTGTATCTACTATTTCAGTGTCTCAAAACACTAAAGTAGGTGGTTGTTCATATCACATGACCCTAAACTATGAAAGTACCATGCTAGCCACATAACGAAAAACAGCAAAACATTGTGGTGCCCTTGCTCAAGGGACATCATGTTTGGTATCGGGAAAACACCATACAATTATTCAATGCCATCATTTGGATTTATTCTTTTTGTGATTCCTGGATTGACTATTCTATACCCATCCCCTCACAAAAAAAACAACACCTCCATCCACCCTAAAGATAAAACAAGACTTATCAAATGCCGCTCTCTTGGTTCAAGGGCCAGACCAGCACACCCCTTTTTATCCCTGACATTGGTACTTTACTGTGCCACCCCCTATAACTATGTATAGCATGATCCCCATCCTTGTGAGGTATGTAGGATTTCCCATGCACGTTTCCTCAGGACAAGATTTACTTTTTTTCGGTCCCTCAACCTAAAACCTCCCCAATGAACATATGGTGGTCGGAACCCCAGGTTCCCATTCTCGTCTATTTTTATAGTTACCCCACAACGTGTCTCCTGTGTTTTCTGCCATCCATGGTCTGAGCTTTATGACCATAAACTAATATCACTCTGCATCCTTGCCACATGACGTTAAAAAACAAGACTTCTTCTAGAACTACATATGGCTTGATTCCCATCCTCATGGGATATGTAGGAATTCCAAGACATTTTTTTTCTCCGGATGCTACCCTAGGAATCTACAAATCATGTCCCTTCTTTATCAGCCCCTTGGCCCGAATACATCTGGGAGAACATGGTGTGGCGAGTACTTCTTAGGTTCTTGTTCATGTTGGGTTTTTCAGTAGTTGCACAATGTGCTTCCCATATCTTTTCCCAGCCTGGTCTAAGTTCCATAACTTCAAGCTAAGATCTCCCTATACGAAATGTGCGTCACGTTTGGGTATTTCACCACCCTGTGCAAAATAAATTAAATCAATCCCCCTTAATGTTCCACTCGAAGACCTTATGAGTGAATTGTTCGGCCCCCAGACCCTTGTCCTGGGAGGGGACTTGACTCCCTCATTTTGATACATCTCATAGTCGTATTCAAATGGGTTTAGGAAAAGAGCACGAAGTATGGAATTTCACTAAGGAAATTCCCCTCGTTCGATGTCCAAGCATCGTGAGCCTGTTATTTGGATCCTCATATGCATCCACACCCAAAAGGTACCCCCTTAACGTCCTAGTCTCATGCAGCCTCATCTCACCTACTATTTCGGGCCAATGTCCCTAAAGACCTCGGACGACATTTACGATAGGTCATGTGTTTCGAACAAGGTCAGTGGCTGACCCTCATCCGTATGTCCCCATTCCCGGCTAACATGATATGGATTATATGTTTCGGACACATTCAGAAACTATCCCCTATCATCATGCAACCATCATTGCGTTCATGATCTCGAGCGTCATGATTCACATGTTTCCACTCCCTTATGATCAAGTGGAATTCCAACATGCTCGACATTACTCTTTAGCACATCTGGGTGAATTATATAAGAGGGTCATCATCAATGGGATATTATTCATCTAATTCCCCATCATCCGTAATGTGTTCCTCCTTGGGATAGGAAAGTCCAATCACCACTTCCTGTTTCCCACATCAAGCATGACTCATGTGGGATTACTAGTTCTGGTAGAACGTGTACTGGCGCAACCATTCCCACCCATGCACTTCCTCATCTGGAATGACGTTAAAATTCCCTCTCAGAACTATGTATGGATTGATTCCCATACTCATGGGGTACGTAGGAATGCTCGACCACTTTGCTTTGGGCCTAGCCTAATTCTCACTCTTGGTCCATTGACCTGAAGAGTTTATTTTAGAGATACTTTGTGTGATCTGGGCTTCTACCCTCATTCACATTAGGTTGATAGCTACCACACTACATACTCCCCTCTAGGGATCTTCCATTTCATTCCACGTCTAATCATATGATGTTAAAATGAATGATTTCATATTTCCTCAACTGATGACACTATACTGCGGTCCTACCCTGAACAAGTTCGGGATGTCCCACGATTAACATTGGGAGGTGACTGTTTCCCATCAGAGATGTCCTGTTAAGAAAAATGTTTGATCCCTAATCAGGCTGTTGTATCCACCTAATGTGTTTCACCATGGTGGGGTAATTTCGAGAGTGTTGGACTCTAATCCAAAAACAAATCACTCCACGCTCCATGATTTTTGTGCCCTTTATTCGGACCCTCATCCTCTCTCACGTCTAAAAGAACCCCCTAACAGTATGTATGGTTGGCCTATGTCTCACCTAATGTCATGGTCCAACATTCTGGAAGGATAATCAATGAAATTATGAGTCCAGTACCATGTTTCGAATATGATCAGCGGTCGAAACTCATTTTTCATCACCATTTCAGGCTAACACAATATAGATTCTGTGTTTTGAACATAGTCAATAGTTATCTTTTATTGTCATTCCATCTGTATAGAATTCCAAATTTGGGGTTTTTAATTCACACTTTACATTCCCATGTGTTCGGGTTTATTCTAGAGCCCCTGGCATTACCCCGCTCGTGCACAAGAGCACGGTTTGAAGACGGTAATTCGGCTCTTCTGAGAGAATTATTCTCCATTCACGTCTATCCCTTCTCTTCCCAGGAATCTGGATTGGTTGTTCAAATCCATGGATGCTCGAGCCTAGTTTTCACTCCTATATTTGAACATGACAATAAAGTTGTCTTCTTTTGTTTCTCACATCGGGCCTGACCCACATGAACTTAGGGATCGACTGCTGGACGCTCCACAAATGTCACAAGAATGCAATTAACAAACACAAATAATGGAACTCATGCATGCATCTGGCATAAAATAATCAAATCATGAAAGTGTGTTCAAAGGTTACAGGCATCACAACACCCTAGGATCGGCCCCTTCCATAGATGGGTTGACCTCATCAAAAGAGCATAGCAGCTACACCACCCTCTGGCTGGTGGAGTCCAGGATGTGATGTCACCTATTCAGTTCCCGCTCCTCCTCGACAGCTATGGGGCGTAATTCATCAGCCGAAATCTGGGCCCGCTCCACGGTATTCCAGATGACTATAATTTCATCGGAGGCACACTTCATGCCCTCTTATGCCTCTGCTAGCTGGGACTTCAATCGCAATATTAGCTCAGATTGCGCATTGAGGGAGGCCAAGTGCTCGTCCGCCTGATTCTGTAGCTGCTGGACCTCATCTTTAGTCTCCTTGAGCCTCTTGATGTTCACCACATTCCTCTACTACCAACCCACATTGAGGCCATGGTCATGCTCCCGAATCTTCTCTGCCATAAGATCATGGACGAGGATGTGAGAACGTTGGGCATCCACTCCCACAACACATAGTTTGCTCATTTGTAATCGAATTCTATCCATCTCATCCAGCCATAGTGCTTGGAGGGTGTCATCAATGAAGCGCTTAATCTACTTCCATGATCGATGATGGACAATTCGTTTGTCCTCTTCATCAGTGGCCGTCTCGTTCTAGTCAGCATGGTTGGTGAGATCATACACATGAAATGCCTCTAAGAACTCATCAGCTGGATACTCCACTGGTGCTAGATTAGGCATGATAGGACTTGGGTTGTCTGATCGATCCCCATCGTTAGACCCCACCTCGATGATCTCAGGATCAGCCTCCCTGATGGTCCCATTGTTGATTGGGATCTCCATTGTTCGATCAGTTTGGACCTCCACCTCCATAGTCACAGGCATACCCTAGGGAAAGGTTCTATCATGAATACCAAACGACCACTCTAAGGCAACCCACACCATTTTGAGGACTGTGCATACAAAAAAGGAAGCATGCATGTTAGTTAACATGATCAATGGATGAAAACCATTAATTTGATAGAAGAGATTACAGAGATTGAATTATTAGTCTCAGTCTTGGGTTGATGGCATTGGGACCCTAAAGCGTGGCCCTCCATATATTGTTGGAAGGTCTAAAGATTCAGGAGTCTCTTCGGGTATTCCGGCCCCTCCAGACATTCTAATCTCCCTGGTAGCAGGCGTGGACCCTGAAGGTCCCACTTCTACATCTCTCCAAAGCCAAGAACAATATCTGTGAACAAGGCCCTCATTCTCAATTTAAATGTCAGCAAAGAGTTCAGAATGACCTAAAAGTGGGCCCTGAAGAAGGGTTGTGGAATATTTACCACAAGGGCACTGGAAAACTCTTCAAGATCTGAGTCTTGATCCACGAATTCACCCTCTTATAATGGGATCCCTCTATGGGCCTCGTCTCCCCTGGAGGATTCATCCAGTTCTTCTGACAGAGGGAATTGTTCCTTTATGTCAGAAGTTGACAACTACGAGGGAGTGGTGCGATTGAGAAACACCTTGACTCGATCCATCATCGGATGCGGGGTACCTAGGGAGTGCACAATGACCTCTAGATCAATTAGGTATTGCTTCGCATCCTCCTGGGATACCACAATGTAGGACCCGAAATGGCCTATCCCTGGAAAATCCATCCAGAGATGGTTCAGATGTTTCCAAATCTCCGACACGTCGAGGAATTTCCGGTTAACATCCCAGATGTCCCAAGCCTCCAGAGTGACAACGTTATCTATCATTTCAATGTTGTGCAACCGCTTATGGGGTGCCCAAGTGGATATTCAATGGAACCCTCTATGTTGCCTCCCCTCAGGATGGCCCTACTCTTCTGGGACTATCACGTCCGTCGCCACTGTCACCGCTCCCCCAACTGGTGCGAGCCCCCAACTACGGCATCCCCACCAATGTGAGATTCACCTCTCACCTTGTTACCTTGTCCTCGGGGATTGGGAGGCATGCCATCATCCACTTGAATGGTTTTTTTCATCATCATTTTCCCCAGGTGGGCCATCTCCCAACTCTGGGCATATTTTTCAGTAGCCCGACGACAACGATCGATGGGGGAAGGTGGTTCCGCATCTTCTCTTCTTCCTGTGTGAACATAAGCCACATCTGCCTCATCAAAAATGGGTGTTCCTCATAGAGCACCCCCAGATAAACTTATGGGGTCAGTCACAACATCCACCAAAATTGTAGAGCAAATTGGTGCGGGGTGTACTGTTCGTAGAGAGGCTCGCGGACCACCCTTGTCACCAAAACTCCACCTCGTATTGTTTGTAGATAGGAATGGTGTACCTCCGTTCCTTGACCATCATCAGTGAATACCCCCTTCGGCAATGGAAATGGGTGGAAATTGAACTCCTCCACCATCCACACTCGATTCAGAACCGACGGTGTGGTCAGCTAGGCTGGAAATCTCTCGGCAGTGTTCAGGATGGATGAGAAAAAGTTTGATATTGGAGGGGGAATGGGGTTTTTGTATTTTTAAACCCCCTGATGTGTGCCTCTATCCACCCATATAGGAGGTAGAATGGCCCACATATTATCTTCATCCACTTTCCCTCGTTGATATGCCACAAAATCTTATACAGCTTGGCAAGAATCAGGATCCCAAGGTTCACCCGCCCTCATGTCGCCAAAACAGACGCTATAATGAATGTGCTTGGCCGCACTCCCATGTTGGTATCCCTCACTGGTAAGATCCAACCATAGATGAAATCCACGATGAATGCTTCTAACCAGACTATTGGTTGCTTTTCGGTAATGATGCTAAATCCTCACTTTTTCCACCATCATTCCTCAAAAAATATCCAGTATGAGTTTCCCTTACTCTAGGACCCCTTCGGGCAAGTCTGAGACCTTTCTAGAAATTTTATATTCACCTAAATGCCCATGAATTGTTCGAACCACTGCTTGAAATAGACATCCCTCACCGCATCCTTGTCCTCTCCCGACACAAGCTCTATCAAAGCCATCGCTTGCGGTGGAATTTGATTCGGGTCCTATCATGCACTCATTAAGGGGAGGAATTCGTCATACATATCCCCTGGTATCGGGACACCCCAAGATCTGGTGGACATCCCACAAGCTGATGCCTACTTCACTATGGTGAAAATGGAATGTTTTCCTCCTCGATGACCACCTCCCCAAAAGCTCCGGCATCAACTATTTTAGCTAGAAGATGTGGAATTAGGAGGCCCAAGCTACCTCATACAGGCCCACTCTTCTCAGCTCAACCAAAACTCCTCACACGAGGTGCCTACCAAGTAGGCCCAAAACCAATCATTTGTGAGTTTCTGCACTGGCACTTGTCCCAATCCTCAGACCACCCCTTCTCCGGGTTCGCCAGAGCCACCTTCAATATCATCCGATGTATGGGTGGAGCATCTCTGTCTGTAACTTCTTCATGTCAACATTATTTAGGTGGTTGTATAAACAGTCATCAATGAAGGTTGTGAAGTCCAAGCGGGCATGACCGTCAGTAGCCCTGAACCATAGGTGTTGGCACGACGTGTTCCTAAACCAGTAAGCTTGTTCCTCTTGACTCCCTTATAAGTGGAAGAAGTCATCTTCCAGCTAGAAGCCATAAAAATGAATCCTCTTGCATAATGGGTAGTTCTTATGGATCTCTGATAGAATCTCCACCAAATAACCATTGTCAAAGTGGCTCTGAACTAGATCTCCTAATCCCAGGATGTTCGTCATCTCATCCCTTCTGGCAGCATCCATGAGGACCCCCTCTTTGGATTCATGATGAGCCGTTCGACCTATTAGGTTAGGCGATTATTTTGGTTCGGTTGCAAAGCTCATTCGCGGATCATATTCACAGTGTTTGGTCATAGAGCCTTACATTAGCCTCCAAACATGGAGTGGCGAAGCGCATAGATGCGATGTCAAAAGCTCGCTATGCGCCTCGAAAATGAAGTCCCGATTTGCGGAGAGTAGTCACGGAGAATGCAGAGCTTTGCAAATTGAGAGAACTAAATGCCCAAATCGTGACGTAGAGAAAGGACAAAGAGAATTCATCCCATATATATATATAGGAGACGACCCTTGCCACTATGCAGTGTATCTCGACCGTAGCGAGCTTCACGGCACACCTGGACGACCTATCACTATCCTGTTCACCGATCCTCCTTCATGATCCATCTTCATGAAACAACCGAGGGATTTTGACGATTGACCCTTAGACTTCGACCCATGATTTCTCCTCGGCATCAAGTATTAGGGGAGGGGGGGATTTTTTTGGGCCAAAAATAGGAATGGAGAAGAAGAATGAGAAAGGAACTAAATTTTCCTAGCGATGCCCTCTCACAGAGCACCATGGCCCCAAGAGCCCATCACGAAGCCAGGAGGCCGGATGCTACGCGCGCCCACCACGAAGCCCAGAGGCGGGATGATTCACGATCCCCTTTGACATTCGTAATCCCGCCATGTAGTGGAATCCATCTTCCTGCCTAAAGATTGCTGCTACATGACACCTTTTGCCTATAAATACCGCCCCCTAGGCGCGAAGCACATATCATCTGACCTTTCCTCTTCCCAGATCTAAAATCACGATTCACATTACGCTCTGTGAAACATGAGCTTCTCATGGTACTTTTTCTCCTCAAATTTCCTCCAATTTTCCTTGTTTTCATCGCCTCTTTCAATAGGGATTCCTTTCACAAAGCCCCCAGGCCTTCACAAAGGAAAGAGATCCTCACAGGGACTCTGGTCAACATAGAGCGTCTATGCTTCGCGAAGCACCCCCCATGCACACGTGAGTGAATTCTAAGGCCGAGTCACTGTGCCTCACGAATCACACCTCTTCACAGGACCTTGCTTCGCGAGGCATCCATGCTTTATAGGGATTTTCTTCGCGGACACCCCTCCACTTCGCGATGCACCTCTTGTATATACCTGTACCATATGACTAGGCTTGGACACTTCACATCGTGAATCCCATACCTCCATGAATCCTATCCATTTCATGGAGCACCATAGATCTAGAAGGTCTCTACTCATAAACCCCATTGCTCTGTAACTCCCTCCCCCGTGCAACATTTTATGTTCGCATGAAGTGATTTCAATGTCCCACAGACATCACTTCCCATTGTGTTGCTTCACATTAGGCTTCTCCGCATTGGCACACTAACGATTATTGATTCTTCACATAGCCACACTAATGTGGACCACCCAATGGTTTGCTCCATGACACCCCCTAGCCAAGGTGTTTCCTATCCCCTCTCTTCACCAACGTGCAGAGGGTACAAGTTATGTATGTCCTAGGGGTGCGGAGCGAACCCACCTCATCCGAGACGCAGGATGTCAAAATTCCAAGCACCGTCCTCCTCAACATTGGACATTAAACTGTGACATCCCCCCATGCATCTTATGAGGGGAAAGGGAAACCATCTTGGTGTAAGCCCCTATATTTTTTTGAAGGAGGAAGCATCCCTACTCCCCCAATCCTTCCCAGTGCCAAAGACCGGCCAAAGGGCATGGTGGGGAATTGTACTCCTCCTTTCTTCAGTGCCAAATCCCTCTACCACTGGGCTTTGTCTCCATCGAGCCTCAGTCATAGAGTAAGTCCCATCCTTTTTTAGGCTACTAACCATGCATGAACCCATGTTTCCTCTTTGGGATGCGATCACATGTAAGTTCCACTCCACTTCCCATGGACACACGATTCGCAATGTGATCATCAGGTCTCTGTTGACTCGTGTTTCTCACACCAAGCATGACTCACGGGGGCATAGAGAAAGCACTGACCATTACAAACACCTCAAGAAGCCTAGAGTTTAAGCCCCACACCCCATATTGAACTACGAGGACATTGATCCTTGCAAAGGTAGGGTACGTTGAAATCCTCCATGGGGTTCAATCCCACCACCATTTGGACCCGAGGTCCTCATTCACGTTCATTCACCGACCCGTCCCGAACTACATGGTCTTTGATCCTTGACAACGTAGGGTAGGTAAGAAGCCTCCTCAATGTTCAAGGACACCACCCCAGTCATTCCGACCATCCTTACTTCAGTTCACTGAACCATCCTAAACTATGAGGACATTGATCCTTACCCTGGTAGGGTACGTAAAAAGCCTCCACAATGTTCAAGCCCACCAACCATTGCACCTCAGGTTCTCATTCACGTTGGTTCACCGACCCATATGGAACTACGTGGTCTTTGATAATTGCCAAGGAAAGGTACGTAGGAAGCCTCCAAGAGGTTCAAGCCCACCACCTCGGTCATTCCGACCATCGTCATGTCGGTTCACCGACCCATCCTGAACTACGAGGACATTGATCCCTTCCATGGAAGGGTACATAGGAAGCCTCCAAAATGTTCAAGCCCACCACCCATTGTACCCCAGGTCCTCATTCATGTCGGTTCACCGACCCATTCGAAAAAACGAGGTCTTTGATCATTGCCAAGGTAAGGTACGTAGGAAGCTTCCATGAAATTCAAGCCCACCACCCCGGTTGTTCCGACCATATTCATGTTATTTCACCAACACCTTGGGCCGCCTATAGTGTAAGCCCCACACCCCATCCCAAACTATGTGGACCTTGATCCTTGCTATGACAAGGTACATAGGAAGCCTCCCTGAGGTTCAATCCCAACACCCGGTCACTATGACCTTTCTTCACGTTAGTTCCCCTACACCACCCGTTGGGCCCCAGGTCCTCATTCAAGTCAGTTCACCACTGTCCTACATGACGTTAAACTGTGGACCTCAGTCAGCGGTAAGCTGTTGTTCCCCCATTCAGCGGTAAGCCATTTTCAACCTCATTCTGTGACATACCGTTGTAATCCCCTTCACTATGACCGACATCATTGGTCCGTCCTAGTGACGCTAGACCAACCCGGACTGCTAACCATGCGTAAGCCCCATACACATCATCGGGTTATCGTCCTATGTTTACACTCCAATTTGAGCTCATTGCCTGATTTTTTCCTTGAGCCTATGCGTCTCGGGATGGTCATTCCCCAACCAAATGGTTCCACTTCCTCTGCATCCCATCCACCCATCTATTCTCATGGGCTGCCTCCTCAGGAATCCCCTCATCCTCCTTAAATACATGGACTTTGATTACCTACCATGGGGATACATAGGAAGTCTCCCTATGATTCAAGCCCAACATTACCGTCACCCTCATGGATGTCCCATCCCATTCGCCACCCATTTAACTTATCACCCCATCATCCAACTTGATTCTTACCTTGGCCGCCACATCCTAGTGAGGTCATATCAACCCACCTGAATCAGTGTGTCCTCCATGGGTTATGCTCATATGATCCTCTCTAGTCAGTGTTTCGATAAGTCTGATCTGTCTCTGCTGGACGTTAAACATGCGACATACCCTTTGTTAATCATGGGATGTTAAGTAAAACCTTAGATACATGCCCATGGAATATGATTCCCCATGTTCGATATGGGATGCCTTGGGCTTACGCACCCTCAAGAAGCCCAATAATAAGGTAAAGAAGACAGACGCACCATTATCCCAATGGAAAGACACATCATTGATGCCCAACGTGACTACTCCCCTAACTGAAGGTTGCTGCCCTGACCGTACCCCTTGGAGTGTCCCGACAGAAGTACTGTAATTAACTGGTGTCAATGAAGATATGGTGCTAGGAAGAGTTTCACAAACATCATCTTAAATCTATAAGGGGTACATAGACTAGGCGATGCGTTTCGAGGAAGAATACATGGAAGGACTAACCAACATCCCATCATCCCATTTGGATCAAGGAATAAATGTCCCTAAAAAAGTGATGGATACCACCGCATTTGGAAAGCAGGAATGTGGGGCAACAAAACTGTGTCTCTCTTCCTCAAATGAGATGGGCACATGCTTCCCAATGAGAGAATCAAAATAGTCTTTAAACACTGCACTAGGGTGGGATACCAGTAACACACACACACACACACACTCAAGCCACAATTTCCCACAAGTTTCAGGGCTCAATTGTACTCATCTTGGGCTTTAATCTTCAACAACCATGCACTACATGATCTTGATTCTATCATTTAGTCATCCCGTTATCGGATGATGTTGGACTTCCATGTGGCTAGTATGGAAAGACTTCCCCTTTTGGGCTATCTAGGTGGCTTGGTGGCACTGGTTGAGGGCTGGAAATCTTGAACTCAAATTTTATTGTAATGTATTCTTCTAAAAAATATGTTAGAAATATTTCAAATTCCTAATCCAATGTTCATAAAAATAAATACAAACCATAATTAAATATTCTTTTATTCAAATAATACAACATAAATTCCACCTTTAAAATTTATAAATTCATAATAAAACGTTTATAAATTTGATTATATTTACCAAAATAGAATTAAAATCATTAAAATTTTTAAAATATGAATTTGATACTAGTTTGAAACTCATCTTGGATCTTGAGATCCATGACCCCCGTCATCCCATATGGAAGTCATCAGAGAGATGGACTCAATCCAAATAGCTCTATAGGTCATACTCTATAGACAATCGATATAGATCATATCACAGTTGTCTTATGACCAATGTAATATCAGAAGCACCCAAGTAAAGAGGAACACCTATCTTCAATTCACATAGTCTATGGAGCAATAATCCAGTCCATGCACCACATGAAACATCTTAATGATTGAGAATGGAGGGACTCATACATCACTGTTTCCCACTACCGAGGGACAATTAACTCATAATAATCTTATAAAACTACTTCAGTAACACTATGGGTGGTCCCTCACCTCACCACATTGAGGGAGACTAGTCTTAAAACTAGGTATTAAAAATATCCAGTGGTACAGGACACTCATCATAAGTATTCTCCAGTCCATGGTAGTTGTAACTCCCATAGTGGTACTGCTACTAGTATAAACTCAAAGATGATTGATTAATACTTCCTAGATAAAGGATCCACCCCTTGTCTAAATTGGGGTTCCAACTATTCATGTATGGTCACAATGGGGGACATTCACCCTAACATGATATGTGAGTATTAACCCCAAAATATAGAACCCACACCCTATTACAATAAAAGACTATTGACTCTTCCATAACATCTCATATAGAGGACACACTCACTGGTACAAAAATGGAGTGCTGACTCCATGGATAGAGGACCCACAACCAGGAACCTTTGGGGAGTTCCGACTCTATCTCCACCATTATCATGAGGGCCCCACAACCTGATATTGGAGGGGATCTCTGTTCACAACTACCCAATCAATACATGGTATCCAAACCCTGGTCCAATAGGAGAGTAACAACCCTTATGATAACTACTCCATGGATAGTGGTCCCACACACAATTGAGGGTTGTTTCATCACTACCGATATGAGAGTTAATGTAAACATCCACCCTTATATGATAGGGGAGCCCCAATCCCATCAACTCTCTCTAATAAGCCAAACCTATCTCCAACCACAACCATGTTCCGTTAATAGGATCATAACACTCATCAGGACTCACCTCATATTACTTCCATGGGTAGGGGACCCACACCCTGATAAAAGAGGAGGAATTATCTATCGGCCTAAAGAGTCTAGGTGGCCCACTTCATGAGATGACATGGAAGGGTAATAAACATGAAGTCCTTCCAGTGATACACCCTGATCACAATCCATGTTTTAGCATCAAAACTACATTTTTTGTGTTAAATCACACCACACTGTATCTCAATAGACACCATGAAATATATCATCAAATTATATAAAATAATCATCCTAGGATATGCTACTTCTAGGCTTGAATACGGTCTAAAAAGAAGAATATATGGTAAGTAGGACATCCCAATAACATCATATGGAATCCAATGGGGTCCAAAAATTGTGTGACCTGACCTGAACACCTATAAATGTCATTTGAATGACCTATTGGCTGGTCATGTGATCTTACACAATGTGTACATGGTGTACATAACGAGTCTTTCCTCACCTGAGTCCTAGGCCATGTCTTTCCCCACACGGCTCAAGAAACATTGCCTTCCAAATGGCATATACCCCTGATGCCCGATGTGTCATAAAAAATAGTACTATTTTCTCTTTCATTATCCCATGATCATGAATAGTTCCTTGTGCCCCTATATCTATCCATGTACAGTAACATAACCATGTACCTTGACATGGTATCCCAAGCCATGTTCCTCAGACACACCTCCTAGGCTCACTACATGGTGTGGACCATTAGTACATGGAGTTTGTTCCCCAATATCCATCTTCCTAGAATAAGAAGAACAATCATTATTTACTCCTACACTATATGACATGTGATAGAAAACATCCAGCTAGAATTCCCAACAATCCGCCTAAAATGCCACAATTTACACAAAAAACGAATAAATCGACCACCAGGGGATCTCTAGATAATAGATCTCTAAAACAACATAAAATGCATGAAAAATAGGATGGAAACATAATACTAAATTACGCCAACCTCTTGGTGATACACTGATGCTTTAGGTGCAGATCCATTCTTCAATGATGTCACACTAGGATTCAAGGGATATTGTTTTCATGATTGATTATTTGATGTGTATCCACTCTACACGTTTTCTTAGATTAATCTAAAATTCAAGGGGTGGATGTTATACATAATGTATTTTATGATAAGAGGTGAGGGAGTTATTAATTTTTTTACCAACTAACAAGCCTTCATTTTAACACATCATCAACCAACCACCTGATGTCAGAAAATTATATTTCATGCTCAGGGTAACCACCACACCTCAAACACAAATATTGTCTCATATTACTTATTTGAGACACTTATTGATAGTTATTCCATATTTATAAATAAACTATGTTAATATGATAAAATATCTTTAATATATTTAATATCACTACACCGAGGGTCTCCATGCCTTGAAATCCCATGCTGAGTGACTCTCTGGTTTTAGAAATATTCCATGAAATATTTTCAATTCTTATATTGAAATCCCATAGTATTTATATATGATGGCACAAATATATTGTCATTTGTATGTGTAACTAGTAAAATATGGTTTAATTTAAAAATAATTTTTTTAGGGAACAAATTATTGATTATGATAAATTTATCAATTTCAATGACTATAATGAATTAAAAATATGTTGTATCAGTAAAATAGTATTTATATCACTATAAAATAAATAAAAACATCATTTGAACTTTTTATAAATAATTAGATAAAATTGTCAATTTTATTTATTAAAAGGATATATTAAATTTCAAATTTATGAGCATGGGATTGAAATTTTAAAATGTTATATTAAAATTTTTTATTTTAATTTATAATATATAAATTTATTTTAAAAATATTTCAAAAGATTTAAATGTATTTATATAATAAAATAATTTTATAAAAGTGATGACAATAAATGGAAATTTATCTACTCATTTGAAAATAATTTATTTTATATAAATCATAAAATGTACACAAAAAATAATATTTTACAAGGAAAAAAAATTAATTTTTAAATTATAAAATTATATTTTAAAATTTATAAATATATCTTTTCAAAATAAAATATATTATATAATGAAAACATCTTTTATAGAAAATGTCATTTTCAATTTTTGTTTATATTAATTATTTATTTATAAATGTAATAAATTTTAATTATTTTCTTTCTTAGTTCTTTTAATTCATTATTAATAATATTTTTATGATATTCTATCTTCAAGTTTTGTCTGTTGTATATTATGAAAAAATCATTTTATAATGAATTATATGTTTCTTGTATGATTTTTTGATATTATATGGAATATTTTATGAGACTAGGAACTAAGGAAACATGTGATTCTAAGTCCTAGCGTTCTCATAATACATGTTTTAAATACATTTAATATATTAAATAACATGTGAAATTAGTTTTCTAGAAATAGTTGAATAACTCCTGTATGGAGGAGTAGATCAGAAATCTAACGGCACTATTGAGTTGTGAACATGAGTTTTTCATTAGGTGCGATATAAAATTTATCTACACGAGGTGTTTTGGAAAAACATTTCTAGAGGGCATACATAATAAAATTAATTAAATAAATTGAAATAATATATCTTACTCGATGTAGTGAATAGTTTCCTCTTTAAATACACTGATATGTAGTTTTTTAGGGTAAACCGCCAAACCCTAGAGACCTAGATTCCATTGTAGAATATCATTATTCGTGAACAATGATGGATTGAGACCGAATGGTGGATCTTCTTGTCAATAGATATAATGGATATCATTATTGATTGAAATGGAGAACCAAACCTTTTCAAAAATTGATCCAAAATATAAGTTGGATTTTAATTTGTATTATCTATCTTATTCGGTAGTCCTAGACGAATATAGAAAATTCCATGAAAGGAAATGATACACACATCATTGTTAGATTAAAATAGAAAGATTCTTGTTCGGTGTTCATTTATCCACTTTTCCTATAACGTTTAATGAAAATTTATTGAGGAAGAACATAAAAAATATGAGGTTTATTCCTTTCATATTGTGCCTTATTGTTTTCTACCCCATTTCATCACACATTAATTATGATCAATTTTATTGGCCTGTAGTTATATGAATCAATTGGATTTGATCTTTTCATGAATATTCTTTAGTGAAATGGAATGATACTATTGGTGTGTATTTTGTTTGAGGGTGTGATTGAGGTGTAATTGTGGAGGATGTTTTGAGGTAGATGGAACAGATTTTTGGTTCCTGTTTCCCCTAGATTTTGATATGTGGATAAGAATTGGTTGGAATTATCAATTTATGAGAATATCCAAGACCATTATATTATGTGTAGGAATATTTTAGGCCATGTGACCTATGATCCAATTATTTGGGGATGGGAAGCAGCTCCAGCGAGGCACCAAATGAAAGAAAAAAATACCAATAGATCTGAGAATTCATATAAACATGGCACATATTTTGGGATTAATTGTTGTGTGGGACCCCATAACTACATCACTAGGATTTGGACTGGAGCTAATTATCATATTCGTTGTGACAAGGTAACACTCCATGTGAACCCTCTATGATGGATCAACATGTACCTAAAAGGGTACATAGACATGACAAGGAATACATGAGCAAGGACACACCCTGTACATGGACACATACATGACCATGTGTGCACAGAATTGGCAGATGTTCACAGCCACGGCTAGGTATAAGGTAATGTGTTGGGAGACCACCACATTCCATGTGTGTCACTATCACACCATTTATGTTGAGGTGTAAATTCCATGTGGGGAAGCACCATATGGGTAGATCCAGGATGAGAAAGGCACAACAAATACTCTATATATGTGTTGTGTACTCCCTTGGAGACAGCTTGGATCTCATTGTATATTTAGTTTATACCAATTTTGGCTGATTGTTTTCCCCTTGTTCCCTTCCCTTGAAGGTAAAATACAACATTATATGCACATCTTAGGATTATGATCCCCTTTAGGAGATGAATACTAGATGGACTCAGTGGCATCCCTCTAGGATACTATAACAATATCCTCTAACATTTTTAAACCCTAAATGGGTTTTTTTCAATCAATGTGACCTCATTTAGAAATTCATTTATCCTCTATCTAGGAGTATATATTATTATGGTTTGCATTGTCATTTACATATGATCCCTTGTGTAGTTGGTTGATCCAAATTTGGTTTGTGGTGTCCCCCATCGGTTCTAGTATTAACCCCTTATTAATGTACTTGGGTCTTCTGAGACCAGTGAACTTTCATGGGAAGGGAATATGGATCATGATCTCATAAATGAGGTTCTCTGAAGGTGAGATGGATCGTGTAGTTGACTCTCCCAGAAAAATCATTTCTTAAACTCGAATCTTATTACCTATAGTTGGTTGTGACCACCTGGTGGTGCGATTTCCTTCTGGAGTATATGTATTGGTTTTTTTATTCATTGTATTATATATCCTCATAATTATCTAAATATACAAGAAACCTTTTTAGTGTTTTTTGGCTGTCATACTGGGTATTTATTTACTAACCCCTACGTGGGATCTTCCCACACATGTTATGTCTTATTCATATGATGTCCCTTTTGAATGTGTCATAGGAGGACGTTGAGTAGGTGAAGCATAGATTGATCTTGAAATATGGAGGTGTTTTTTTGATAATTTATTTTATAGTAATACTCTCCCTTATAAGTGGTTAGACTCATTATTTTTTTAGGCTAGCATTTGGAAATTTTTCGACATTCATTACACTACAAGAATACTCAAGTTATGGGATTATAGATACATCCATGAATTAGTTTTAGTTGTTTACTTATTTCATAATTTGATGGTCTAGAATATGTGTGTTTTTGTGTATAGATAATTTTGGATATTTCCTCCCATGTATAGGATATTCTTAATCCCATTAATCGCTTGCCCTATGGCTTATTGGGGGCGTGATTTAGGTAGTCAAGGGTCGGTCCTCACTAGGACGTGTCATGAAAGAGTGGTATCATAGTGTTGAGTTCTACATTTGGTCTAGATTTAGTGATATTGGTTTGTGGTAAAAATGTTATGTGATCCATGTTTATATTTTTGTCCAGGGACTCAGGTGTTGTTGCGGCCACAAATGTATAATTACACTGATATTCTGATCACCTTCATTTCTAATCGGTATCTTTAATAGTTTTATGAAGGGATAAAATTGGTCCATGCATCACTTATTAATGTAATGTGGTTTCCATGTCCTTCTTGAGATAGATACCCAAATATACATAGTGATAATGTAGTATCTTAATTTATTTCATGACACATTTGTGAAGTCAACCAACTACAATTCCACTATATGATCAGGAGGATTAGCCACTAGTTGATGTGGAATAAATAAGAGGTCTTATACTAGAGATAGAACCTTTGGGTCATTAACCATCTACACCACCACCCATTTAATAAAAACATGAAGTAGTAGTGCTAGATGAGGATGCATGTAGGCATAGTGCATTGCATGAGTTTCATAGGTAGTGGGATCCTAGGTTTTAGGATGAGCAAGAATCTTAGGTGGATAATGAATAGATAGAGGTAGTCACATGATCTTTTCTCTTTGTGAGGATGCCTTAAGATCATATGGACATCCTCTTGGAAATTATTCTTCAGTGCTCATTTGGAGGTGATGGTTCTTGATAAATGAAACTCATGATGAGACATCTCTCTCCTAGGAATAATTTTTGAATCTCTTTGGGGAGGAGTTCTATCTAGCCATGTTGTGATCAATGCGCATATAGGTGTTCTTATCGTGACCCAACCCATACTAGGGCTCGATTTTAACTTACCCAATCCCACCCCCAATTTACCAAGGAGGAGACTAGTGTCGAAGGCACAAATAACTAATGGATGCCTTTTCCTATGTACATATACACACAAAAACAACATACTCGACACAATATTCAGAGGGAGAATTGTAAAAGAATCCACATGATGTAAAATAAAAAATACCTTCATTGACCACTAAACAATACAAATACAATAAAGTAAGATAAATGTAAAAAGGGGGAAAAATAAACACCCAAATGAAAAGTGTCTCAACCTGACAGGAAAAATTTTAATGTAACGATAGTTATGAAACCCTACTTCTGAATCCCCAACATTTATCACGACACATAGTATTGGATCCCATATCCTCGAGGTACCCCAGATTCACAATAAAACATGTACGTCTTCTACATAAGGCCTGATACATTGAAGAAAATCCCATGTAGGGGTGAGTATAAACATACTTAGTAAGATTCCCAAAAGAGAAGAGGGATTAGTAAGATATACAAGAGGAAAACAAGTACAACATACAGATCAAAATATTGTAAGTGAGTGTAGCTCAACCCAACAAGGATGTGAACTAAGCTCATCTAATCAAAATAAGATAGAAATAGTGAGAATATGAATTTCTCTCCAAGTCTTCACAACCAATAGTATGAGAGTAGACTCACCCAAACACGAGAATATAGATGTAGAAAGAACGTGGTGTACCCCACACATTTTGACCTCTCCTGGAAGGTGAGTTACCAAACTCAAGGAGTGGGTCTATAATAGGGTGTATATATATAAATGATTCCTCAATGAAACCCAATGAGAGAGTAAGGTGATATTCATTACATAGCTCTGCCCAAAAAAAGAGTCTCCAATAATCCCATATTTAATCACCATATATACCTTATATTCCTCACATCCGCCCTCAACTGCATGTTAAAAGGGATCAAACACCACACCTTGATACTATATGCATTGGGTGGGTCTGTCCCACCCCCACAGTTTTAGGTCTGATAACAAAGAGACATCTTAGGGGGGAAAGTGCCCATCTTACTTATAAATCCATGGTTATATCAAATAAGGTGTCATCATTGATCCGATATTACAAATGATAAAACATGAAGGGGAAGAGCCCCGCCCTAGTACATCATGGGGATTCCACTCATATAGTCATCATGGACCTACTACCATGTGATCTATGGAGATTTCACTTGGTAGTAGTTGGTAGATGACCTACACTAAGGCCTATGTGGAATTCCACTCTGATTGTTGTGATAGAGGACCCACACGCTAATGTGTTAGGGGGATTCCACTTCTGTTCATAAAGGACCCATGCTCCAGTGTGACATAGATATTCCACTTGAAAGTAGCTAATTGAGGACTGATACCCATGCTGATGGGAGATTCCACTCTTAAAACACATCAAAAGGATTTCCTACAGATATTACTTTCATGTGTCCACATTTAATGAGATAACGAATAATTCTCCACACATCCAAACAGATTACACAGTTTGTGATCCTTGTGAAAAAACACACGTGGTAGACTATCCCCTCAAAACAATCAGATATCTGACGGAAAGTTTATGTAACAAGATAACATGATCAAAAGGTGTCTCATGGTTCCCAAATCTTATTCTTGAAAATAATTATATGGATCATACCATTATAATTCCCTTAGAAAAACATACAGATTCAACTACTCGATCATCCAAAATGGATACCTAGTGAAAACGTTGCATTACAACGCAAAGCGTGCGAACTGGGCCCATGGATCCCACTCCTTGAATTTATTTGAAACACCCAAATATAATCTATAAAATTTCTACCAATGACTAGGTAAATGCTTCTACTGAAAGTGAGTCCATCAGACACCGCATGCAGGAACCACACCCAAAACAAAAAGCCTGAATAATAATAATAATAATAATAATAATAATAATAATATTATTATTATTATTATTATTATTAAACTCAAGAATCCCATGGAACTGATCCATGAAACCTAGTCCTAAAATTCCCTAGTTGGTCAAAAAATATTCTTCCCCAAGAAAGGGACTCACGGCCACTGACGGTCTGTCAATCAGACACTCTATTTATGAGAAATGGTCATATAATGGGTCTTTGACCAATTTAGGTCTGTCTTGCCCAATGTTTCTGGGCCCCTCCACTTGGGTCTTCATACCTTGGATGGATGGGTCCGGCTCGCTATCCCACATCTCAATTGTTGTCCCAGACCATCCTGTTGCGCCACGGACCAGTCGTCGCTAGCCCGACCTGCCATATGTTGGCTCGACCTACCTTTTACCAGCCCAATCCCTTCATCTATCTGGTGACCCACATCGTGCAGGTCATAGTTTCCTTGGGTCACATTCTTCAATCCCACCCTTCCTCCATTCAGGCCATGATGCGGCTCCACCATCTCAATGCCACTAGAGGCCCCAACCAGACCGGCCCCACCCAGAGTACCACTGCCTCGCCTCAACCTCGTCAGTCTTCCATCAGTTCTACCTCTATCTACATCAACAACCCATAACTTCCACCATATCTTCTCACTAGTTGACCATCCCTTTAGAAAACATATCACCTCTTCCACCATGCTGCACCTATGGCTGACACCCTTACCTAAGTCACCCTGCATTCTCTATCCTTAGGCCACCAGTACCACTTCGATGTTCAAAAATTTAAAATGAGAGGTGCTTCGAGATCCTATAATCTAGGTCTTCACAAATCCATCCTCTAGTAAACGATTCCTCAATTTTTCAATGTAGAGATGATTTAATATGAAGAACGAAAATTAACATGACAGATGAGAGATTCAAAACGTGGATCAGGTGATGGCCATATTCGTATTGGCTATTCCCTTGACTATCAGAATAAATAATTTGATGATGAATTCAAGAATAAATAATGAATAAAAATTGGGGTGTGAAAAACAACAAGAATCCTACATCAAATCAGTAATTCTTCATTGGATCCTTGTCCAAGGTGCTCCCACTCCAATCTACCATGGTTTCTTAGAATATTTCTCCTCAATCATATGATTAACTAGGATGAATATTATAGAGATAAGGTTTGGTGGTAAGAGAGATATAATTGGGTAACCCTAATCTTATTCCATTAATTGGACATTTATAGAAAAACTCTAGAACCCTACAATAGTCACGATATCTAAAATATTTGTGCCTTCTTATTTTGTGTCATGTCTTGAAAAAACACCACATTTTGAACTCATTAGAGATGTCATATTTCTAATCCATTCCCTATTTAAATTTTCTTTATTCAGATTTTGAGAAAAAAAATAGTTAAGTTTAATTATTTTATATATTATTTTACCCATGAGTTAATTTTCTCCCAAAAGTATTATTCCAAAAAAATTTATACACCTCCTATGGTAAACACCATATTCTAGACTAAAACTTGGCCTCATATTTCTATCGGAGATACAATTTACAATTCATCAAAGTTATTTTTTTCATAGTATAAAATATACGTAATTTTTTTATAAAATTAATTATGGGCACACCAGGCCTCAGAATTATATTTCCATTCAGTTCCCTAATATTGAAATATATATATATATATATATATATATAAGTATTAAAAGATAAAAATTGGGCCTCTATTGTTCCAACATTTGTAGTAGGGTTGTTTGACCACATTGGGGTACATAGAATGGTTTAATTATATCCCCCAATAGTCAATGAATATGGTTGAATATATGTTTTTTGACCATGTACCTTTGAGATTGGATTACGCCAGAACATGAGGGCCTCAGTAATATGACTTTTTGTTCACACCTATACTGGGTTGCTATAGTGGGCCTTGGTCGTGGTGAAATTCGAGGAAGAGAATAAAATGATAGTGGGTACTGGTAGTGTGCACCATGGAGCTTAAACCTCGACAATAGGTGGTTGATGACATTCATGGGGATCCAATCATATCTGAATATTCCGAAGGTGATCCTAGGAAATATATTCTTTGGTAAATGGATCTCTTGATGGATTTCATTCGGCCTAGGGAGAGGTAGTGTTTCACTTAAAATTTTCAATGACATATGTCATGTGATTGTATGGCCCATCATATTGATGTTCAAGTGATAGTTTATGGACTGCCAAGATAGAGGTCAAGGTAGGAGCAGGGTGGTCTGTAGGGTGGAGTATGTGGAATAGGGGCTAGAAGAGTAGAAATAGGTGGTTGGATGTTTGACATATTATCACCACTACCCAAAGGTGGTTCAATCCATTATCTGGGAGATTGTTTTTATGGATGAGTCCATCTAAATGCTATTGAGGCTTATTACCCTGATGATATATGTTTGATAGAAGGCATGATCTGTGTATTTTTAACATTACAGGTAGTTTTAATAGACACATGAGATATTCAATGATTCATTTCTTCTTCTCTAGTTTGATGCATAGAGATTCTGGTTGAGCCATTGGCATGACCCTTATGTTTGGAGACTCTGACAGGTGGTGAATCAAAGATTTTGTACATTTTTCGATAGCGTAATATTATTATTTGAGGCAAGTGTTTGGTTTGAGATATATGTTAAGTTATGAGGCCTTAAAACTTCATATATGGTTAGGAAATTCTATCTATAATTCATGTCTAGATTGACAGTTTGAGTTGGAGAATGTGGTGTGTCCATAGTGATGAAATGACATTTTCCTTTATATGTGAAAAGAAAAACTTGGTCAAGTTGGATAATATAATCCAAAAGAGACTAAAAATGAATAATCACTAGTAGGAGAGAAAGATTCATGGGGTAGTGTATTCTATGGGTTACCAATTCCCTATAATAGTGGTAGAGTATGAGGATGTCTTTCCTAAGGGCACACCATGTTTACCACGCTAATGAGAGGTACAATTTTGTATTGAATTACACCATGAGATTCCCTTGATATTTGTACCAGTATATCATATGGCTCTTAAATAGCTTCACAAGCTATGTGTGTGGTTGAAGGGCTTGTAGGAGAAGCGATTTGTGAGACCTAGTGCTTCTCTAGGGGTATCACCAATTTTTTTGACATGAAGGTGAATGAAAATTTGCGGTTATGCATTGAGTATTGTCTGTTGAACTAAGTGACCAAGAATAATAAGTATCTACTACAAATGATTGATATCCACTTTTATCTATTGAAAGAGATGCGAGGGTTATCAAATATTTACCTCAGTTCAAGATATTAATATCTATGAGTACGAGATGAGGATACACCACAGACATCATTCAGATGTTTCTGTGGTCACCATGAGTACATTGTGATTACCTGTAGCATGATGAACACCCTAATAGTGTTCATAGGATTCATGAACCAAATATTCTAACCCTTTGTGGACCAATTCTTGATAATCTGTATTGATGACATCCAAGTGTACACAAAGTATGACGAGGAGCACATGAGAAATTTGAGGATGGAATTGGACACAAGATGAGTGAATATGCTCTACGAGAATCTCTCAATGTGATAGTTATGGATTCAAGAGACCCCCTTCTTGGGACACATCAAATTAGAGGAATTATTAGTAGCAGAACTGATGAAGGTTAAGGTAGTGCTCTTGATATCCAAACAAGTGTGTTCTTGAGGTGCAATGTTTCCTTGGGTTGGAAGGTTACAATCCGTGGGTTGTACTCGATTTCTTATGAGTCGTAGCACTATTGACATCATTTACCCGGAATGGGAATGTAATGGTCTGGAATATTCCCAAGACTTACATTTTCATTCTAGGGGATTTCTTAGTAATTTTGATGTTACAAAATGATTAGAATTTTTATGTGGTTTAAAATGGGATTCATAATTTATTAATATCAATTTTGAAATTTGAAATTTACTGCTAGAAGTTATTAAAATGATTTAATTTAGGAACATTTATTTAATTGTATGAAATTCAATAATATTGTATTTAAATATGTTTTTGAAAATTTTAAATATGTTAGATATACGAAATATTGGACAACATATTATACATGTGTGTAAATATGTATAATTACATTCATCATGTTGTAATGAATCATTTAAAAAAATATTTATGTTAAATTTATATATATATATAAATATAAACACACACACACACACACACATATATATATATATATCTTCATTTAGGTTTTCCATTTATATTTTTATATTGTAATATTATATGAATAGTGTGTGGTATTATATGTGGATTCAAATTCATACATGTGCATTGGAATATATATATACATATATTGGAAATACATACAAGTGTCTGTATTTTTTTTTATATATTTGGGGTTAACAAATGATGTATATTAAATGAATTTAATAATTATAATATGTGGTAAATGTCAGATGATATAATGATAAAAGTTCTGATTTGAATTTAATAGAAGAGAGTGAAAAGTGTGATTAAATGTGATAATCATGAAAGGTGGGTATGTGTGGGGGTATTTATTTTAAAGGGGGAGGATTGTGTGAAAAAATGTACTAGGGAGATAATAATTAAAATTAATCAAAATAGAGTGTCAGCCAAAGTTATCATATAAAAATTATCACATTTATTATTCATGAAATGTCTGAAAAATATTAAAGGTGTTTTTGTTACTGAAAATATGAAAATATATTATATATAAAATAAAGAACTTTTGTATAGTGTTTTGGCAGATTCAGACACTCTACATGTTAATAAAATTTTCACACATCACATGACATGTTATATATGTGAGAAAATATATATCTTAACATGACTATTATTAATATTAAGTTTTGATAAAATGTTTTCATTGTGAAATGTTTTATGTATAAGGACACACACACACACACACATATATATGTTTTTTTATAATTCTTATATTTATAAATGTTTGTATATTATTATATGAGTAGATATGTATATATATTTGTTTTATATATATATATATGCACTGGTGGTTTTTGAATATATATATATATATATTGTAACCACATATGGAATTGTATAATTTTTTATAGTGAATGAATTTAGAATAAAAGAATTATATAAATAAATGAAAAGATAAATGTTGAGAGTTGATCGGAGTTGGTGTGGATAAGAGGAAATAAATAAAGAATGTGGCATTGAAAAATGGAAAAAAGAAAAATAGAAATAATGATTAATGTAATTAAATAGAAAAAATGAAAATATTTAAGATGAAAATTTTTTTCTTTTAAAAAACATTAAAAAATGGAATGGTCCAATTATTAATAACAATGTATTAAAAACTGACATTAAAAAAATGATACGTTTATTTTATGAGTCAATGTCATATGAACTGGTGTTTAAAAAACATTTTGATAGTAGATATGCATTGAAAATAGAATATTTTTATTAAAATTTAATATTAATAAAATGTGGGATTTGAAATTGGTCAAAAACAGGCGAATTAATTGAAATAATAATGGACAAAAATGAGGACGAATAATGGGATGAAAATACTATTTAAATAAATGTCGGTAATAAAAATATAATTATTAAATAATAATTTGTCTAATAATTTTTGAATTAAATGAGTGAGTTATGTAAAAATTGTATAAAACATGAGATTTTTGGAATTACAGTGGGATAACGGTTTTAATTAATTAAAAAACATATAAATGTGATATTGGGGAGGGAACAAAGTAATTATGGATTAATATAATACTAATAGGATTTGAATGTGTCATAATGTGTTACAATAATGTAAAATTAGTTTTAGAAATTAATTTCTATTTTATAATTTAATGAAAGTAATTAATTATTTAAAATAATGTAAAAATTGGGTAAATAAATTCCTGATATATATTAAACATATTTCTTATATATCTCCATAAATATTAATTAAATTGATGTACTGTAAGTTTCATTTGATTCGTGTTTATGAGTATAATATAGTACAAGAGTTTTCTGATTTCCTTGTGTTATAATTTTCAAATTTAATTAAATCCTGTTTTAATATTTTAATTATTAAATATGGAAAATTGGATAAATATAGAGTTTTGATTGCCAATGAGAACAATGTTCATCATCTTCGGTGGGATGAAATTTTTAGGTAGTGAATCCTTAGTATTTATTCTTTATGTATCATGTGTTGGGTTTATGCTTTTGTAGATCTTTTTGAAAATAGTTGTAGCTCGATAAATTGGGATAATACAATTGTTTAAACAAAATTTAATGGGAATGTTTTTTTGAATCGTAGCCTTTTACAACTATTTATATAATTTTTTGAATTGTATATGATATATGTATCCTTAAATATTGTGTTTGTTGGGTTTTTATCGCAATATATGACATGTTATGAAAACCATATTGCTTGATGATTGTTTTCAATAAAAAAATGATATTGGATAACCACTTATATTTGGTTACAAAATAGTTTCCCCTATAGAGTTTTTATTTGTGTGAGAAACTATTATAGTAAATAAGTGGAATAGAATCCATTTCTAAATTGGGAAATGTGAAAAATGGTTGGGCTTTGTGTGCTTATTTTGGGTTTTGATGGAGTGTTGTAATAGTGGATTAGAAGAGGTATTATGATTTGACAAGGGATGAAATGACTAATTAAAAAATGAATTGAATTGAGAAGTGGTGTTTTACAGGTTGATGGTTTCATTTTTGATAATGGAAAGGAAAAGATAATGTGGTTAACCAATCAAATTGTTTTCTGAATAGGAAATATTAAAAAAAATTATTTTTAATAAAATCTGGTCAGTGGATAGTGTCATGTTTATATTTTTTTAAGGTTGTAGATAAATTGATAATTCTATAAAATGGTTAGTATGTTGGTTGTAAACTCATATGATTGTATAATATGATATGATACTATATATATACATTGTATATTATGGTGTTTTTTATACACACCTCACCCTTAGTGAGTACTGTGGGTCAATGGTTGTATATCCATTTGGGGGTGTTAATCCCAACATACTAGTTTGGGGTTGATGGTTGGCTACCCATTTTCTCCACTTCCCCTTCTAGGAGAGAAAATGGACATGAACACATTTTGATGGACAGAAGTCAAAAATACCATCGTCAAGTTGTCATGTAATGATATATGATGGACAAGGTGTGTGTGGTAGGGATGTGATGTGTTTTGATAGCCCAGGTTTGTGTAGGTAGGATGTGATGTGATGTTATTTGGAAGATGTGGGAGTTCCAAGAGATACAACATTGGGGTGTGCGAGTGTAAAATTAGTTGAATACTAGTGTGGTGAAACCAATCATCGATGATCATTGTGTTGTTTTATTATACATGGATGTATTAATTGTTTAGCGAGCCATGATGTAGTAGAGGTTTTGGTGAGTATTCATGTATATGTTATTTTCAGTTTTATCCTTTTTTATCAGGAGTGCATTTGTTTTATCTTTTAACATGTGCATGGGAGACCATGGTTTCCCTGCTAAGTTTAATTGTATGATCACCATACATATATATAACTACATTCATGTTTTTCAGTAGGAATTCATGGAACCTATTGGATATTACTAGCTCGGACCATTGGAGGTATTGTTGTGTAACAACCATAGCTTTTACTTTTTGAATTTCATTTCGAAACATTTACCTATATCTGTTTTTTTATACATATATTATGGGATGATTATGGGTTTATTTATATTATGTCAAAGATTTTTTTATCGAATATCTATTATATTTCATGATATTATTTTCTTATAATAGAAAATTACTCCCATATTGTGGGACTTATATACCCACAATGCTAGTCGCCATCATAGGGACTAATAGAGGTGAGACTCACGGGTCATTATCTCTCTCTCTCTCTCATCATTGTGTTATATTTGGATGGAGGAGTTCATAATAAAGTTATATCAGAGATGGTGGTTGAGATATAGGATAGAGTAAAAAGTTAAGAACAATGAGTATTTCATGGGTTGGTATGAAAATGGTTCCAGTGGACATTGGTACATTACATTGGCTAGGGATACTAGCTATAACAGAAGATTTTAGGGTCCCCCATTATGCAATGAAATGAAACTGATATTAATGAACGAAAAAATTGGGAAGAACTACTTGCAGGGTAGAGACATAGGAGAGGTACATGCATCATGACGACTTGTGTTCTTATTTGAATTAGGTGGTACTACTATGAAAATATTAATTAAATAAATATATAATGTTTCAATGAAATTTTCCAATGTTTTTATTGCTAATAATTTGATATAGTTTTGTAAATATTCATATAAATAAAATGATAGTGTAAAATGGTAGTTATTTGGCTGGAGTTTTTTGTTTGAATCCTTCTTGATGTTTTAATGTGTAGTTTCCTTTCCTCTTATAGCATGATTTATAATGAAATAAAATTTCATCCATTTTAGGAAATGGAAAACATTTCCTGTAGTTTCTCTAATGTTTTAAATTGGTAGAGAATCATGATTACTGTATTTTAATGTGATCAATTGATTAATTTTAAAAATCCTTATAAAGCATATAACCTCAACGTAGCTTTCACACAAACATGATAAAATAAATTATTTTCAAAAAATGTTTAGAAGTATTCTAGTTTTAATCTGATTTAATATGTCTTCTGTTTCATTATGTTTTTAATTATCCATAAACATGTGTTATAAAACTATTATAACACTTGGTTTTAGAATTTAATTATGAAATTTCTTAAGATTAAAATCGTGATTATTAATAATTTCGTTGCATTTTTAAACCATTAGAAGAATAAAACACTCTTTTTTTACTATATTTTATTTCTATACTATTGATATAACCATATGTTGTATGCTTTTGTTATGTTCGAAATTATTGTGTCATTCATTTTTAAATTTTGGAAACTGATAAGCATGATTTCTGGTAACATGTTGAGACTTAATACTTTTTAATTGATAATAATTAATTTTTTTATTATAGATAATAATTTTGAAGTACTAAAACAAACATACCTCACATGTTAGTCCATGAATAGTTTGTAATGGGAAGCATGCCTACTGTTGAAATCATTTATATGTAATCTAGGGAAATTATTGTATGAGAGACTTGATCATGTATCATGTTTAATGTGTTTCACTTAAATATGTAAGTAGAATCATATGATTCTTATTGTTGAATATATGCATGTTTAATCATTCCATGAAATGATTATAGAATATTTACATTGATAATGATAAAGCATGAAACATAGTAGTGCAGTTTTAATTTGGATGTTCGAAATCATGTATTGTATTGATGATTATGATAGAATATTGTCTATGTAATTTAGTACTTGGATTGAACAAAATATCCCCATATGTAAAAACATTGAAATGAAGGTACCAATACAGAGTGTTATTTGTAGTTGCATTGCACTTGTTGAATAGAACTGTATGAACCTATTTCTTCCATTGAGGTATAAATTGTTCATTTTCAGTTTATACTTAAGAATAGATGGATAAGTGGTTGAGGGGCTAGATACAGGCCTGTTACATGGTGTGACTGGGAAGTACAAATTGTTTACATATAGGTGCATGAAGTGTATGGAAGGCTATATGCCATTTAATCCTGGTACATGCCAATGTAATGGTCTGGGTAGAATTTGTGTTGACACGGTGTGAAGTTTCATGTAAACTCTATGTACATTATCTATTGATTAAATTAGTTAATAGAGTCTTTATTCATCATATGGATTGAAGACTCACCATGTTAGGTCAACAGCAGCACCCGATGGGATTATTCCTCTAGAATCTCTATCTGAACAATGATTCGATCACCGTCGAAGGCGTTTGAACCCAATCGGTAAGCCATCGATTCCTCTCCGTCATTATTCATGATTTTATCACTCAATATAATTATTTATGTTCATAAATTGATACCCATTTGAATATCTACTCTTATCTAGGGAGAATTAGAGCTTTATGTTGGATGAGGAGAGTCGTATGAGTACAAGGTTGGTCGTCATGTACCTTTCACCAATTCTCTTCATGTTTATATATACCAGATTTCCATGATCCCACTTTTAGGATGTCACTTGATTGAATAATAAACCTTGTTAATTGTGGTTGATGATTAGATAATTAGTTAGATTAGTAGAAAGAATGTTTAGGGTTGTGATCCATATTTAAGGCCACCCCATGGGTGTGTTTCGCTTCGATGGATGTTTGGATGAGAATGCCTATGTGGCTTGGCTTAAATTCCCCTTATTTGATTGTTAAAAATTTATTTCTCATTTTATGAATTTCCTTTGTGATATACTTTTTTTAAGCCATATAAATGTTTAAATTTCATTATAGGGGTGTTATCTATTTTTCCCATGTGAGTTACCCTTGTTCGGACATGTAATAGTTTAATTTACATGTGTTGGTTTTATGTAAATTGTGCCCTTATGAGTTATTCAAGTTAATGAAATTTTATTTATTAATTAAAATGTGTTCATTTTGAGAATAATTTTTAATTGAAATAAATGAAAAAATTATGTAATTAGTAATGGGAAAGCGACAATCTTAGTTAAAAGACATCATTAGTCTCATGTGACTAATTACAACTTATATAACTTGGGGGAACCATTATCTCTATAAAAAGATAATGGATGGGTGTAAGAGGTTAATTATGTAAAGGCCATGAGTTATCTATGTATAGGGTGGCTGGTGTCATTGAGTCTTATTTTCAAATATCATGCGAAAATATGATCTATTGAGGGATACCAACGCCAGGCTCCATTGAAAAATGATTAAATGACTATTATGTCAAGATTTGATTGTTACCTTAATACGGGGGGCCGTCAGGCCTGGTTTTCACCTTGAGACTTTTATATATAATCCAATGGGATTGAATTATTAAATGGATGAATTATCACACATTTTTCAGGCTAAAGTAAATTCATGTATTCAGTCTGCACTTAAACTTGTTTACGTTTCCTTTTGAGACATCTATTGGGAATTCTTTTGAGTAGCCATAGTTTACTGCATTCACTATTGTACATTTTCTATTATATATATCCACTGATAGATTGGTATATACCATGGATGTTTTCCTAATGGGATTAGTCTCATACCATTATTAGGTAAAGCATTTCGTCCCAACTAGATTATATGATTGTAGGTGTGGATAAGGGAAAAGGACATGGAACAGGTACATGATGTATTGATTAGGAGTTGGAGAGGATGAAACTGATCCGAGGCTTGCGATGTTTCCTTTTCAGTTTTTTTATTTTTTATTTTATTTTGAGAGATATATTTTCTATTACTGTAGTGTACTTTTTTTGGATTCTTTCATAGAACATATTACATGCTACATCATCATTTATATGGAACTATGCATGGTTATTTAACTTGTCAGTTTTCCACTATTGTTTTTAGTTGTATGATGATTACTTATTCCTCTATAATATATTATTTATTCTGTTGAGTTACTCTCGTCCAATGATAGAATAGTTTTCCACACTATCAAACTGTATTCCCTCGATCCTAGTTAGGAACCTATGTAGTTTAGGGAAGTGTTCTTAGGGCCATGTGGTCAACAATGTGCAGGGCACCACTTGAGTGGCATCTGGATCTGGGACATTAGAATGTTGTGTCATAGCATTTATTTACTAATTTTCCATATTGTTTAGAAATTATAAAATGGAAATTTAAATTCGTAATTATTTGTTCCCATGATTAGAAAACATGAATACAGGTAAAATCCAAATTACCAAAAATAAAATTGTAATTTTTGGATTTTGAGCTATTACAATGGATCCAAATTCACCATTGCATGACACACTTGTTTTGTGATGTTATTATTGATATTTCTATGGTTCTATTTAATTAAATCATGATTATGTGAGGTTATTCCATGTCATACATCATATAGTAACTTGTTTGAAATTGCCTACCACACATTATTGCCATGACATTTAGAGAGAATTATTGATTGCATGTTGGTGTGATAGATGTCGTGCTAGATATGCATTTTTGTGTGATAGATACCCTAATATATATGAATTTCATTTTGATATGTGTATTGGTATGTGTTATGGTTGAATATGATGGATGCCAAACATTAGTCCCTGAGGAGTATGGGTCCTCTTGGTTTAGAATTTGGTGGATCACATTTCAGCCATTGGATATAGATTGTGATGTTATGTTCCATTTGTGGATGGAAAGCATTGGTTCAAGGGGAGTATGGGCACCTAAAAATCAGAATTTGGCACACTGTTACTTTATTCTAAAAAATAGGGGTCATAGGGGAATTTTTGAGGCTTACTTTTTGGAAACCTAGACAACAAATTGTGTGGTCTTATGAACACATGGCATGTGTTCTTATATTTGGGATGAAAAGATCTTTTTTCAGTACACTCTATTTCCTCTAATTCCACGACGTGTGGTTTTTGACAATGTGTCAGCCTGCATGACAGAGAAAATGGGTTGTTGAGTTTTGATCAGAACACACCGTGTAACCTATGTACACCCCCACACAGTTTTATATAGGCAGACTTGTGTGGCTCTAGACATTTAAAAGTAAATGTCTAGTAGGGAAGACTTGAGTACATGTTCCTCCAGTTCCCCGAAGGCCTTTCATTTTTTTTATAGATTGATAATACACCTTTCAAGGGATGAGGTGGAACCCTATTACATTCCCATAGGCCATATAGGAACCAATGCCCGTAGGCACAAACAAACCATACAACCCAGACTAACAACTTGGAACTGCTCCTCCCCAGCATCTTCATCTTTGAAATCAGCTCTTCACCTCCATATGGCTATTCGGCTAGGCATTCCCATGCATGCACATGCTTGTCCCGATGGCAGGTGCCATACCCTCTCATTCTTGCAATCCGTTTAGCTCCCGCTGTGGTGAAAGCTCCTTTGCTCATCCTCCTTTTAGAGCTTGTTCCTTGTAGTTTGGTCTAGTTTGCATCTGCATGTGACCCGAAGGCCATTAGGGTAGCCCGAAGGCCCAACTGACCCAAAGGCCTGGGTGCTCGAAGGGCAATGAAGGACTCGGGGACCAAATCTGATGCCCGAAGGCCCAAACGGGGGCATATCTCCGGCTGCTACAGTGCCAAACAGTGCATGCTATAGTACTGCTATAATTCCCGCTACAGTTCTGCACAATTCCTGCTACAGTTCCCGCTACAGTTCCTGCTACAGTAATGCTACAGTACTGCTACAGTACCCCGGAAATCATGACTCCACCTGGTTTTGAACCCTGGTCGCTTGGATGCACCATCAGAGACATTGCCAACCGGGCTAAGGCTCATGTGCGACTTGAGTACATGTTTTGTGTCAACCTAACATGCCCTATAACTAGGATGTTTACATGTTCAACGTCGGTGGGAGTACCTGACCATGTAACAGAATAAGTGATCATGTCATGTATTGTCCCTACACACCATGCACTCTATTTTGTAAACATATGATTTTTTTCTTCTCTTGTTTAGTTATTGCACTACAGAACTATGTACCTTGATGAATAATCATATAATAAGATGCCTCTGGGACTATATAGACTAATTCCACTATTATGACCTCTAATAGAAAGATTGGAGGGTGGTGATGATCATACTCAAAAGGTGGTAGGCCATGGGATACTAGTGGAACATCCAGTCATTCTTGTTGTGGAACCAACTAGTATACCAAATGTAGGTGTTGATGCAATTTTTTTGATTGTTTTATCAAGTTCATGAAAACCTTTCATGGAGAGCCAATTAATATCTTGTCAATTAAAGAACTTACTTGACTATTCAAGAAAAAATATCTTACCACGTTTTTAGGGGATAATGAACCTTAGGATGCAGTGCCATGGATAGAGTCCATGTTATCGATCTTCGGGCATCTGTATATGCCTCCTAAGAGGAGGGTCAAGATCATGACTTATTTTCTACGTGATTGCGATAAAAGTTAGTGGGATTTAAGAACACAGATATAATGTTAGTTGGGCAAGGCATGGGACGAATTTTAGACAATATTCTATTAATAATTCTATCATGTGATGATAAGGGATGAAAAAGCCAATGAGTTTATGCATGTGGAGAAAGAAACTCTATTTTATATCGATTATTCTTCCCATTTTGATGAAATATAATGCTTCACACCTATAATGATGGGTGAAGATTTGTCAAAGGCTTGGTGATTCGAGGATGGTATCAGGTATTACATCCTATCATAGGTGAATATCTTCTGGATAACTACTGTATCTCCTATAGTAATTCCATTGCTGATTAGTAAGTTGAAACAGAGGGAAAATTGAAGGTGAAAGCCCTGGCGTTTCGACACCGAGATCTGGTTCTGTTTTGATTTGGAGAAGGTAATTTCATCTCGAGATTACATGCGACAAATCTTGTACTCAAAATATATCATCCAGTAGCTAGGAGAGGTACTTCCAGTGTGGAAGAACTGGGCATACATGACCACAGTTCCTGATGGACCAATTCAAGTGTCGCGCTTGCAGTAAGATGGGCCACTAATAGCATTTCTTCTGGACATTTCCACTAGTATCAAGTGAGAGAGGTTCTTCCCTACCTCCACATCTAGGATAAGGGTTAACATATTCTCACCAATCTGGTAACTGGAATGCGTCAAGCCATTCAGGCATTGGTAGTGGTCTGGGTCATGGTAGCCTAACCCTAGGATCTCAATAATAATAGGGTGGGTCAACTTAGGGTATCCAGGCAGTGTCTGAGGGTCATAGTATAGGTCAGATTTATGCAGTGCAACAGACCCAAGAAGGGCAGGATCTCGAACCTTTTACTATTAGAGGTACTATTCTAGTCAACTCCATTTTAACTTCTTCACTATTTGAAACATTAGCATCATATTTCTTCATATATGTGCCCACTATGGATAGGTAGGGATCTATGTTTTCATTTACAATGATGTTATGAGACTAGATACTCCAATAGGGATTAGACTGACATGTGTGTGATAGTGCAAGGAGTGAACACTCCAGATTGGTGGGTGTTACTTCATTTGGGATCACTATGTCCTAGAGATGATTGGATTTCTTATCATACTTAGAATGGACTGGTTAGTCTTCTTTTAAGCCTTTTTATATTACTATCACTATGGGGTGAGTTTTATATCACCAAAGGGAATATTGTTTCTAGACAATGGTGAATTGGATTTCTAGGTGAGTCGAGATTGACCAGAGCATCCGGGTTTGAGTGGGATGATAACACATATTTCCATTTTATATCTTGGTGATCAGTGGACACATCAAATTGATTTCCCTCAAGTGTTTTATCATTTCAGGGACATCTTCTGGGATGATTTTTCTTGATTACCTCTAATTAGATAGATAAATATATCTATCTATCTACTACCAGGAGCTTCACTGGTATCCATTCCTCCTTATATGATAGCAACTATGGAGTTATAAAAGCTCAAGTGGTGGCTATAGGATTTTAAGGCTTAGGGTTTCATCCGACCCAGTGCCTCTCCTTGGAGTTCATAAGCCCTTTTGGAAGAAAAGGTAGATGGTACCCTTAGGTTATGTGTGGATTATCATTAATTGAACTAGTTTATGGTTAAGAACTTGTATCCTCTATCATGAATATATGATCTCTTCAATTAGCTATGTGGAGCTCGTGTATTCTAAAAGATCGATTTGATTTATGATTATCATCATGTGTGTTTTAGATAATCTGACATACACAATGCTTCTTTACGAAGTAGATATAGTCTATAAAATTATGTGGTTATGTCGTTTGGTCTCACATACACTTCAACGATCTTCATGGAAATAATGAACCGAGTGTTCCATCCATATATTGATTCTTTTGTTTTGGTTTTCGTGGTTGAAATCCTAGGGTATTTTCAAAATAAACATGAGCATGGCACACATCATGAGATATTTTTGAGTACACTGAGAGAGAATTAGTTATATTCTATGTTCTCAAAGTGCCACTTACGGATGAATTATATTCACATCCTTGGTCATGTTATTTTAGAGACAAGAGTATCACATTTAGCATGACACATAATTGAATAATGAAACTTGTTATTTCCTATTTATGATTATATAATTAAATAGATGGTTTCAATGAATTTTGACATTTTTGATCCTTGATTTAGGGCCACCCCATGGGAATATTTCCCTTAGATGGGCATTTGGGTGATAATTCCAACGAGGTTTGACTTAAATTACAATTATTAGGCTGCTAATAATATGTTTCTCATTATATGCATTTTCCACATGATTTACTTATTATGTTAATCCTTATAAATATTTAAATTCCATAACTAGATTGTTAAATGTTTTTCCCATGTGAGTTACCATGTTCTTACTTGTAATAGTTTAATATACATGTATTGGTTATTATGTAAACTATTCCCACGTGATTAGTTTATGTTAAATATCTGTGATAGATTAATTCACTTGCGCTTCTTTTGATATGGAATGAGTAATTGAATTAAATGAGAAAATTCTGTAATTAGAAATGGGTGAGACACAATCTCGGTTAAAATACAAGGTTAGGCACATGTGACTAATTGCATCTTATATACCTTGGGTGAACCATTGTCTTGGTGAAAATATAATGGACGAGATTAAGAGGTTAATTTTTGGAAGGATGTGAGTGAGCCACACATAGGGAGGTCGAGCTTATTGAGTTTAATTTTAAATTAGCAATAGAAACTATGATCTATGGGGGGATTCCATGGTCGAGCTCTATTGGGAAATGATTAAATGACTATTATGTCATTAGTTGAAGGTTATCTTTATACGAGGACCGTCAAGCCTATTCTAGACCTCGATACTTTTATATATAATACAATGGAAATGAATAATGAAATTCATGAATTATGATGAATCTTCCCCACCGAAACATAAACTTGGATCCAGTCAGCACTTATACATGTTTACAGTGTCTTCTAGGACATCTATTGTACTTGCTTTTGAGTACCCATAGTTTAATAATTTCATTATTTCATACTACCTGTTATATATATCCACTAATATATTGGAACATAACATAGATGGTTTCCTTCTAGGATTAGTTTCACACCCTTTTTGGGTAATAATTTTGGGCCCAAATAGATTATATTACTGAAGGTATGGATCAGGGAAAGCGCCTCGATATAGGTACCTCATGTTCTACTCAGATGTAAGAGATCATGAGATAGAGCTGAGGCTTGCGATGCTTCCTAGTAAATTTTTATCTTTTGTGATTTTGAGACATATATTTTGCTTTAATAAAGTGTAATTGTTTTGGCTACTTTCTAAGATCATATAACATGCGACGTCATCTTTTGTATAAAATGATTCTTGGTTATTTATCTTATCAGTCTTATGTTGTTTATTTTAGTTGTATGTTGTTTACTACTTCCACAATTGTATATTATTTATTCCTCTGTGTTACACTCTTCTAATGAGGGAATAGTTTCTACTTTATAACATCTTAGTCCCTAAATGCTAGTCAGCAACCTTTGGCTTTTGGTGAAATGTGCTTGAGTCCATGTGGACAACGAGGTATGAGGAATTAGTTGAGTGAAATCTAGATATGGGAAATTACATGAACTATTGATATGACACTCTAAATATAATGTTTTTTGGAATCCTTTATAACACTCTGCAAAATGTGTATTATGAGAAACTTGAAATGATAGGTTGATTAAACTCACAATGTATTAAAATAAAAATCACTTATATATGGTTAATGAACTAGTTTCGCAATGAAAATTTGAAATATTTTGACAATATCCATTAAAAATATTTACATGAAGTATTATAAGACCCTAGAAACAATGGTAGTTGTAATGTGGTGTTGTTATGCGTTTTTGTTATTGTATGTTTCCTTGTTTGATCACTACTACACAAATGGAATTTCACAGTGTGAAATATAGCCTTTAAAGGAGATAAAAAATAACTGTTAATCGAAGTGATTATAAATGGTGAGTCCCCTTTATCAACTCTATAAAAGTGATAATAAAGGTCTAGCCTCCTGTAGTTTGTTATTTATATAAAAACACAACCAGAAGAAACCCAAAAATTTATAAATCACACATAGAAATAATCATGGAATATACATTTAATTGAATCCAAGAATACAAAAAATTCTACCCAAGGTATATATAAAAAAACATGGTATTTTTATTTAAAATTTTTATATAATTAAATTTACAATTGAACAAAAAACATTATAAAACAATAAATTTTTTATGCCCGAGAACCCCTATGAAAATGTAATCCCTTGGTAACAATTGCTAAATAAATCATCCCAACACGAGAAACAGACTCCATCTATATAAGAATATAAATATTATGTTAGTAATACTATAAATATATAAATTTAACATTAATATGAACGAACACATTAATAAAATATCAATATTTAATAAAAAATACACATTTTGAGTTATACTGGTCACACCATACGTCCTATTAAGGTGGGGTTAATTTTGACACGTTACAAATGAGTTATGGATTGTTATTATAAAATATCATAATAATATTAGTGTGTTTTCTTGGATATGAGTACGTCACTTGTTCTTTTACTAAAATTAATTTAAATTATAAATAATGACACATTTGGAGTTATATTGGACACATTACGTGTCATATTGAGGTACAAATCATTCCAACCTATCGAAAATTATGGATGGACAATTGTGTTAATGTACAAAACAATTTGAAATATTTTTTTCTTAGTTTTTAGTTTGCCAGTTTTTTTACTAAAATGTCATTTCAAAATGGAAACATGAATTTTTAGTAATACCGGTCACATCATAATTCTGTTTTATGTGATACAAGTTGATACACATCAATAATGACTTATGAAATGATTTCCTAAATTACCAAGGAAATCAGAGTACGTTTTCATGATTTTTAGTGAGTGACATGTTTTAAACGTAAATGAAAATTTTGAACTACTAACAAACACTTTTAGTCATACTGATCACACCCTGTGTCTAATTGTGGTGTGGCTGACTGATACACATCACAAATGACTCATTGATCTTTTATTATAATGAATCAAAATAATTTGAACTTTTTGTATAATATTTCAGTATGTCACTTGATGTTTTTACTGAAACTAATGTCAATTTAAATTAAAAAGAGATGGTTGGAGTTATACCAGCCAAACTGTGCATCCTATTGGGTGGAGTCTAGTCCCTACACATCACAAATGACTAATAGATCATTTAACTGAAATATAGAACCAATCTGAATGCATTTGCGTAGTTTTAAGTATGAAACTTGTTTTTTTTACATAAATTTATGTCAATCATAAATAAAAAGAGACAGTTTGAGTGACACCAGCACCAATGTGAATTGTATTTTGGGGAATACGATTTCTACACATCACAAATGACTAAGAGATCTTTTTCCTAAAATATTTAAACAATCCGAATGTGTTCACTTAGTTAACAGTATGCCCCATGTTGTTTTTACTTAAATAAATGTCAATTTTAAATAAAAAGAGACAATTTGTGTTGTATTGGACACACTATGCATCATATTTAATTTCATCTAATCCCTACATGTCAAAAATCTCTAATAGATAATTTTCCTAAAATATCAAAATAATTCAAATGTGTTTTCTCGATTTTCAATATGTCACTTGTTGTTTTTACTTAAATTAATGTCACTTTTCAATAAAAAAGACACTTTGATTAATACTAGATATACAATGTATTTTATTGATGTGATGATGATCCCTAAATGTTACAAATGTCTAATAGATCATTTCCATAAAATACCAAAACAAAATGAATGTGTTCTCCCAGTTTTTAGTATGTCACTTGTAGTTTTTACATAAATTCATGTCAATTATAAATGAAAGTGACACTTTCTATTATATTGGACAAATCATTCATTGTTTTAAAGTTTAAATGAGTTGTAAACATAAAAAAATACTCATTTCTCATTTTACTAATATATCAAAAAATTCCAAATGTGTTTTCATAGTTTTTAGTATGTCACCTATTCTTTTTTGAATAAATTAAGGTTAATTTTAAATAAAGACACACATGGTGTCATATTGGTCACACCATGTGTCATATTGATGTGAGGTTGACTCATACACTTAAAAAATGAATCATGAATCATTTTATTAAAATATAAAAGTAGTCCAAATTCAATTACTCAGTTTGTAGTATGTCGCATGTTTTTTTAATTAAAAGAAAGTCAATTTTAAATAAAAGTAGACACTTTGTGTTATACCGACCATAAAATTCATTGTATTGAGGTGAGACTAATTCTTACATGTCAAAAATTACATATAGATTATTTTACTATATCATTATAATAATCCAAATATGTTTTCATAGTTTTTAGTATGTATGTTGTGTTTTTTTGCAAAAATGTTATTTCAAACTGAAAATATGCAATTTTAGTCATACAAGACGCATCATGAAATAGTTTAATGTGAGACTACTTCAAATATGTCATAAATGACTTATTAACTAATTTACTAAATTACCAGTTTAATCGGAGAACATTTTCTTGGTTTTTTTCAGTGACATGTTTTGAACTAAAATGTTTATTTTTAACTAATAATGACCACTTTTAATCATACCATTCACACTATTCATAAAATTGAGGTGATTTTGATTCCTACACATCAAAAATGACCCATAGATCATTTTAATAATGTATCAAAACAATACGAAATCATTTACTCAGTATTTAGTAGGTTACTATTTCTTTTTACTCAACTTAATGTCAATTTAATATAACAATACACACTTAAAGTCATAGTGGCCACACCATGCATCATATTGAGGTGCGGTTGATTTTTACACATAAAAAATGACTCATGGGTCATTTTTATAAAATATAAAAACAATCTGAATGTGATTTCTTAGTTTTTAGTATTTTATTTTTTTACTAAAACTAATGTCAATTTTAAATAAAAAGACACACTTTTAGTGATACATGTCACTTTTTATTTTAGTTTCATTTTGAGTATGTCAGTTTATATGATACTAAATATATTGGCCTGGACATTTCTTACATAGATATCACATCTTAGAAGATTAATATTACCTACATAACCTAAAGATCCATGATAATTTAGTTTAGGTCTAGTGCTTTTGGGAAAATGAAAATATAAATAACTATTTCATGAAACACTATTTTTAAGTAATTATTTACTAGAATCCTTTATAGACATATCATTAATAAATCCATTCTTAATAACTTAACGATATGAAACATAATAAAATCTGACCATAGATGTCAAATATGTGTAAATAGGGGAGATGCCAATGATTATATAAGGATTAATTGAGAATAAAGATGATAGTATGTGATATTAACATTAGAAATTCTTACCATACATATCATAGATCATAATAACGAGTCATGGAAAAAATAATTGAATTTCAGAAGACATGAATCATAATATATTAAAGAATTTATTATAATCTAAAAACATACACTTTGAGTTATACCAAGCACACTTTATATCAGATAGGCTTGTTGTTGATTGAGATACAGTTGATTGGGATGTGGCTGATTGGTACATTTTTATGAAAATATTCAAGAAAAATATTTTGGGAAGTCATAAATTACATTTAGATATTGATATGTAAAAATTTTCAATCAATATGTTCTCAATTTTTTGTCTTATTGTAGATTGATGAAAGGAAAATATGACATTCCAAAAGATCTATTAAAAAATATATAAGTATTAGTTAAAATGATAAGTAAACATACATAAAAATAGTAGATAACATGAAGAAAAAATTAATTAATTAAATAATTATTCTGAATTCACATTTATATAGTCGTGAAACATTTCTTTATTTTCATTATCCCATTTGCATCCTCGAAGTCCAATCTCCCACTTGTATGATAATCTGGGAATAAATCTCCCCAAATGAAATAGAGGAATCCACCTGTATAAGAAAACAATTCATAGGTGAGTAATAATAATATGAATTAAATTAATCAAAAATATGAAATAATACACTACTTATATTGATGTCACATTATTAGGCCATTTTTTTAAATGCTTCCATCTGGTATGTTTTCTAATCATATAAAAGTACATATATATCATCGTATGAATAAGGGTCTTTTCGGTAGTCATAGGAGTACTGGAAAAATTTAAATACATAAAGGATTAATAAATATTTTGTAAAAAATAGTAATTATCTTCTAAAATACCACTTTAGGGATGCTAGATTGTTCATTGAATATGATATATCTCATAAATTTACAATCATAATAACCACATACCTTTTCCATTGGATGGTTTTGGATACTAAAAAAATATTGAGTAGAGTATGTAATATCATTCTGTAAAATAGTGTTACCTTGAACTAATAAATGTCTAATTTTTCTAATTATTCGTTTTGTAAGAAGACATTAAAAATAGCTCTATGGATGTTTCTACAGGATTTGGAATAGTAACATGTCATGTACCTGAAGTACACATCATGTACCTAATGTAAAATCCATGTACCTGAAGTACACAACGTGTAATTGGGGACAGATCATGCCATGAAGTGGGGGTTATGTCTTTAGCTGGTACATTTAATTTACCTATGGTACACGTTATGTAGTGTTTAATTTTTTTTTAACCCGAGGTGATGGGTTTTTTTTGGAATTATTATCCTTTGTGGCTTACACATCTTAACCCAAAGGTACACGTTATAACATATCCCACACCCAACATAATGTCACTTTTTTCGAAATTTCGATTGGTTCTTTTCATTCCATAATTATTACCTATCATCCTAGATAATTTTTCATGTGTTTTTTAGGGACATAACTCCTTCCAGATCGAACCAAATGGTTTGAGATCTTCATTCTTCTTATGGTGTGATTCATGGGTAAGTGTTTCCCCCTCATTATTCAAGTTTCTATCTTCTTCTCCACTAGGTATATCAATGGATCATTTTGTGATTGATGAATACATGCCTTTTGGTGTTGGATAATTTTTCTAGGTAGTGTTTCAAGGTCTTCTAAAACTTTTTTCTCATTGATGGGTGTTATTGTGAGTGTTGTTCTTCGAAAAATTGGTTTGTCATTCCATCCTGATATCCCAAATAGATTACCATGGATTTTTTTTTACTTATTTCAATTTATTATTTATATTAAATTTCATAATATTTCTTTCAATTTCATTGATAATAACCCAATTTCAATGAATTTGTGTATTTGAAATGGTTTTGGTATGGAAATTTGGAAAACCCCCAATTCTATTGAATTGTGTTTGGTTTATGGAATTTATTGATTTAAAATTTTGAATTTAAATTTTGGATTTGATAGAAATTTTTTCAATTAAAAATTTTAATTTAATTGTGGAAATGAATTGAGAAACATATGGAATAAGTTTTTAATGTATTTCAATCCCATGAAATTGGATTAAAATGATTTGATAGAAACACAAATGTTTTATCTTATAAAAAATGTATGTTCTTGAATAAAACCTATTTTGGTTTTAAATGGAAGGAAATTGGTATTTTTGAAAATATAAGAATGGGATTGATCATATTTTAAGCAGTCCTAAAATAGTTTCCCCATCATGTAAGAGGACATTAAATCCTTAGGTAGTTAGTGAGTTATTTGGATACACTCTACGCTACGAAGACGGTCTCAAAAATATGTGCGGTCAGTCACATCAATGATGGGTTGCTGATGAGTCTTTTTTGGTCAGTTTCATAGGGATGTGTATATACACATTATTTTTGAGTTCATAGAGAGAGTGGGGAATTTTAAATCTATTTAATAGTATCATTTCTTTTGGCAGATGACCATGTTACTCGCTAGATTATTTATATTTGAGATATAAAAGTATGCCAATGTTTATTGGAAATTCCATACAAGCCTAATGGATTTATATAAATTTATTTATAAAAATTACTTACATAAGTTATTTTTTTTAGAAATATTTCATCTCTTATAAAGTAAATCATGTGCGTTAAATAAATTTTCCTTCATATCAAAAAATTGTAGCATGTTTTGTTTAAATATATTTTTTAATTTCCAATCATATTTATTTTAAAAAATGAATGATTTTGTTCGGATAATCCATATTTAGAATCTGTTATGGAATATTATGTGGTATCACACTAGGATTATTCTAGAACCCTAATTTCTCCATTGGTTGTTGGTAGACTTTCTCCATCCAGGCTTGAGCAAAGGGAAGGGATCTCTTACGGGTGGATCCAGCTGTTATGATTTGGATATGGTGAGTTCTATCCTTAGGGACCTTGGGGATATTTCCCTATTTAGTAATTTGGGTTGTTGTACATTGTCTGCTATTCCTCATTGTGTTCTAGTACTTTTAATCATAGTGGTGTTTTCCTTTGGATAACTATACTATCTTTTATATATCACATCTGCATTCTTGTAGAAAAAACATTCACACATTTATGTTTTATGATGCCTGGTTCTAGTCTCTAGACTGTGGGGATCGGGAATGGCCTTTGGGTCATGTTAGGGATAGCTTAGTTATCGGATTAATAGTGTACCCAAGCTCGTTCATGACAAATTAATATCATAGTAGGATGTTGATCTCCCTTTTTCTTGAAGTCAGTTTTCATTTTTGAATTTTTTTCAGGACGTAAGATGTAGTTGCAATTGAGTGCATGTCTATCTCTCTCCATATGGAAACTGATGTCATAAGGGGTGGTTAGTGAAATATGTCTTGTGTTTTAGTTTTAGTCCATTACCAATGGTTATTTTGATTGATTGGAATCCAAATATTGTTTTTCCCTTCGATTGATAATATTTACTCTTTCTAGTAATTTTTACTGTTAATATAATGTTATAATTTTATCTACTGATGTTGTGTAGCATCATGCCTCCAAGTAGATACGTGAATCAGATATAGGAATAGGGTACTACTAATGCTTGGAAAGAATATCCAGTTGTCAAACCGAATCTGGTGGAGGTAATTGTGCGCAATGTCCATGCTCTAGGATAGGCACCACCTCTAGTTCCCATTCAGGCTCCAACTATGGATCCTCATGGGGGATGTTCTTTAGAGTGGTTCTCAAATTTTCCTTCTCCATAAGCCACCAGTATTCAAAGGATCCGCTGATTCTCTACATAATGTGGAATTTTTGGAAAATATAGAACATCAATTTGAGTTATTGGAGACACCAGAAGTGATCATGGTGAAGTTTGACACCTTCCTGCTGGAGGGATTGAGTAGAAGATTGTGGGACACGATGGTGACAATAGGAAAACATGAGGTATCTGAAATGAAATACATCATGGTTATTTTCCCCAATTAGTTCTATCTAGATTCGATGATGTTGGATAAGGCTGTAGAGTATTTCATGATTGAGCAGACAGATAAAATCATGACTGAGTATTCAAATAATTTTTTGGTGTTGGTGTAGTTTTCTCCTAAGATTGTATCTAATGAGGGGATGATGCATTGAAAATTTTAGTTGGGACATCAATCAAATGTCAATTATATGGATTTCATGCTGATTCAGCGCTCTTATATTCATATGGTGGATAAGGAGATGTTGGTTGAGATGTACTTGGATAGAATGTCAAGTTTGATTGGTGTTTTTTTTCTCTGAGTGACTGTATTGGTTCGATTAATGGAAAACAGAAGTGTGATGATCCACATGGATTTTCACGATGGTGGAGTCATTGCAGACCTCCTAAGTCTCCATGGGGATGTTTATTGAATTTCTATAAGTGTAGAAAGCTAGGAAATTCATTGAGGGTTTTCCCTAAGGCACCCAAGAACTATAGCTCGTTTGGATGTTTAGGACACTTAAAAATGTTTTTCCATCACTTTTCTACTACCCATAGTGGGAAAGGATCATCAGATCCACTTAACAATGTCTGGAAATAAATTGCTTCATACTGATAAGGGTTCCAACCATAGAAATCTTGAACAAAGATTCTTCACGTAGTGGAAGAATCTCCAGAGTAAGCATATATGTGTCCATTGACTATAAGAGGTACCATTACCATTGCTTCATCATTAGTGACTACTCTTTTTGATAAGGGTGCATCTCAATATTTTATTTCAACTCGTATTATTAACCATCTTATACTTCCTATGTAAAAACTATCTTTTGAAATGTATATTAAAACACCCCTTTGTACGAAGAGAGAGCAGGAACTCTATAGACTTGTCTCTGTCTTCTCTTTATCAGATGTAGAGCTAGCTTATATTTTTTTGGATCATGATATGAAATATCGTGACATCATATTCGGGATGTATTGGCTCATATCAAAAAAGTACAAATTTATTATTATATTCGATAACTCTATTTTACTAAACATAGTGGTGTGCCCTTAGTTTTTTATGGTTAATGTGACCCATGGTTGAGCAGATCCAACCCATATAATTCAATGTTGGGGAAAGTGATATCAGTGTTTTCATTTGAGATGGAGCAATATCCAATGGGTGGGGATCTTCCTCCAGTTGACCCCAAGTCTTCTAATGTGTTCCCTTCAGATTTCTCTGTTCTTCCATTGATGAGAGATGTTTAATTTTATTTTGAATTAATGATCCACACTATAAACAGACTCTATCCCCTCTTACCATAGGACACTAGTGAATCTGAAAGAGTTATAGTAAAAAATGTATGACCTTCATGAGAGAGGATTTATTTTTTAATTTGTGTCACCTTGGGAAACATTGGTTCTATTTTCTAAGATGGAATATTGTTCTCTTCGCATATGTGTTGATTATCAAAAGCACAATAAAGTTACAATAATGAACAAATATACATTTCCACAGATTGATGATATTTTTGATCAACTGAAATGGGTGAAGTGGGTTTCAAGGATCGATATTTGATCTAGTTACCATTAGTTGAGGTTAAAAAAATATGAAAATTAGAAAACCTCCTTTTGGAGAAAGTACATACACATTGAGTACCATGTTATTCCATTTTGATTGAAAAATACTCCTATGGTTTTCGTGGATTTAATGACCATGATTTTCAATGAGTATCTGGCTACCTTTGTGGATGCCTTTTTCGATGAAATTCTTGTTTACTACGTGTTCGAGGAGGATCATGTGGAACATCTGAGAATAGTTATAATCATACTATGAAATCACCACCTTTATTCCATGCTTTCAAAGTGTGATTTTTGTATTGGGAAGTGAACTTATTCAGACACGTGGTGTCTGAGCATGTTTTATCTATTGACCTTGAGAAGGTGATGGCTATTATGATGTGGGAGAAACCATGAAATCTCTTTGACAACTAGAGATTCTTTGGATTAGATAGATATTACTGTAGGTTCATGAAGGACTTCTCAATGTTTTATTTTCAAATGACTTCTATGAGTTAGAAGGGGGTGATGTTTGTTTTTGATGATAGATATCAGAGTTCATTTGTTGAGAGGAAACGTCTGTTGACTACTGTGTTATTGTTAAATATTCTAGAAGTCGGGCACGGCTATGTGGTGTTTTGTGATGCATTAGGATATGTCTTGGGCTACATTCTTATGTAGTGTGATCATGTAGTACCATCTAGATCTCTTAATCTTATGCCACATGAGAAGAATAATTTGTCTCATGATCTGGAACTTATAGTTGTGATACACACACTTAAATTATGGCACAATTACCTTTTTTCCAAAGCTATATTGTGTATTCAGACCACAAAATCCTCAGTTTTATACTCTCCCAAAAGCTTTTGAATATTTATAAGAGGCTGTTGAAAACACAAAGCTGATATAAGAATTTTCCTGATAGACACAGTAGGCCTTTGGAGTCTTTAGTTGATGACTAGGTGTTCTTGAATGTTTCACCTAGGATGGGTAATCAATGGTTTGGGAGGCACTGGAAGCATGATCATCATTTTTTGGACATTTTGAGTTTGTTGAGCAGGTGGTAATGTCTTGTATCTCATTAAACTTCCACCACAACTGATGTCGATACCAAACATGTTCCATGTATCACAATTGAGAATGTATCTTTCTAATCCATATCACGTCTTGAAATGGAGTGACCTGGAGAATGAGGCTGATTATCATTGACTTAGAAACTAGTCAGGATAGTTGATTATTGGATGAAGGTGCTTCAGGGGTATAATATACCTTTGGTTTATGTACAATGGAAAAATGGCACTGATAATCACGAAATAAAGGAACGTGAGGAACAAATGAGGGAGAAGTGGCCTCAATTTTTTTTTCATGGAATATTCTTCATAGGATTTATAGGAAATTTTTTATAGTGGTGAGGTTGTAACATTATGATACCATGAATAGTTAATTTTCCCCATTTTAAAAGTTATCGTCCAGTAAAAATCTGTAGAAACTGTTTTTTGGGTTTTGTGTAGGTTTTGGAATAGGCACACGTTGTGCACCTGAAGTACACATCATGTACTTGGGATGGATTCATTATATGAATATAGGGTCACTCCATGAGATGGTACACTTCGTGTATATCAGGTACACATTGTGTAGTGTTTACATTTTTTTTAACTTGAGGAAATGGGTTTTCAGGCATACTTATCCAATTTGGCTTACACATCATAAACCAAAGGTACAAGTCGTGACTTAGAACGTGACTAGATTATGGTCATTTTTTTGGCTGTTTCACTCGGTGATTTTCATTCCATAATTCATGTATCTCAACCTAGAGATGTTTTTTGTGCTTTATTGAGAGACTTAACTCCTTGAAGATCTAACATAATGGTTTGGGATCTTCATTCTTTTTGAGGTGTGATTCCCAGATAAGTGTTTTCATTTTTTTTCAACTATCTCTATTTCTATCCTCTTTTATATTAAGTGGATAATCATTAAATTTATTGATCCATGTCTTGTGGTGTTGGAAATTTCTACTAGGTTGAGTTTTGAGGTCTTTCACACTTTCGTTCTCATTGATGGATTTTGTTGTATGTTTTGTTCTTTAAAAAAGAGTGAGGTAGTTCCATTAGGATTTTCCAAATTGTTTACAATAGAATTGATTTATTTATTTCATTTACTGATTTAAATTCAATTTCTTAATCTTTCTTTAAATTTCATTGATTAAAGCCCAGTTACAATGAATTGGAGGATTTGAAAAGATTTTGGCAAAAAAAATTGGAAAACCCCTAATTCCATTGAATATGGGCGTGTTTATGGAATTGTATGATTTAAATTATTGTATATAAATTATGGATTTTATTGAAATCTTTTCGATTGAAATTTTGAATTTAATTTGGGAAATTAATTGTGAGAAGTATAGAATTAGTTTTGAATGGATTTCAAACTCATGAAAAAGGATTAAAATGATTTGATAGAAACCCATTGGTTTTATCTTGTGAAAAATAAATGGTTTTGAATAAAACCATTTTCAGTATTAAAGGGAACAAAATTAGAATTTTTTAATGTGGATGAATGGGGTTGATCATATTTTAAGAAGTATTATCATAGTTCACCCATCGTGTAATAGAGCATGCAAGATTTCGATAGTTAGTGAGTTATTTGGATACACTCTAGGCTATGATAACATTATAAAATATAGTTGCAGTGGATCACATCCCTGACTATATGGTGATGAGTCTCCTTTGTAAAGTGTCATAAGGATATGCATAAAAACATTTTGATGAGTTCCCATAGAGAGTAAAAAAATATTATATGTGGTTAATACTATCATACATTTTGACAGATGACCATGTTGCTCGCTTGTTTATTTATATTTGAGATATTAATTAAATCTAATTTTTCTTAGAAATTCTTTATAGGAGTTCTGAATTTATACAAAAAGTTTTATTTAAATGCTTTACATAATCCATTGTTTTAGAAATTTTTTATCTTATGTAAAGTAAATCATGTGCTTAAAATGAATTTTCCATCATATCAAAAATGTTTTGCATGTTTTTTAAATATGCTTTTGAATTTACTAACCTATTTATTTTGAAAATTGAATTATTTTTTTGGATAATCTTTAATTGGTATCTGTTATGGAATCATTAGTGGTATCATACTGGGAATAGGCTCACACCCTAGTTTTTCCATCAGGTGTTTGTAGACATCATCCTTCAAGGTTCAAGAAAAAAGAAAGAATCTATTAAATATATATCTAGCTGTTGTGAATAAGACATAGTGAGTTTTTTCCATTGAAACCTTGGGGTTGTTTCCCTATTTAGTAAATTCGTTTATAGTACATTGGATTTTATGTCTCTTTGTCTTCTGGTAATTTTACCCCTAGTGGATTTTTCTTTGGATATCCATACTAACATTTATTTTTCTCTTCTGCATTCTTGAGGGAAAATCGTTCCCAAATGTATGTTGTACGATGCTAGGTGCTTGCGCCCAAGGAGATCGGGAACGTACTTCGGGTCATGTTAGGGACGACTCAGTTATTAGGTTAACAGGGTACATGGGGTAGTTCGTGAGAGTTTTGATATTTATTTGGATAGGGAATTCTTATTATATATACCGTGACACTTATCAAGTCATAGAACATTTTTTTATCCTAGTTCTTGGCCTCTGGCCTAATTCCATGGTTTTCACAATAGTGATGCACCAACCTATCCTAAAAAAATCCTCATTAAAAAAATATAAAAAATATAACATGATTTTTAGTTCTAAAACATTGGATGAAGTGTAATACAAATGGAAAAACTCTATTTTTTATGGATGGTTTTTTGGATGTCCATGCCATGAATCCATGAATTAAATATTTGGAGTATCAAAATTTCATACAATGTGTATCCAATGATACCTATAAAAGGAGTAATTAATGAAAGAAATAAAAAAAATTATATGATTAAATGGTATAGTCTTACATATACATCATTGGTATTAAATAGAGATTTTTATTTTAACTTTTCCTTCAATGTATATTACCATACATGACATTATTTCATCTTCTTTTGGGTTCTATTTTGTCTTTTTCTACAGAGGTGATGTGAGGACTAACGAATCCAAAATTTTTCTCATATTAGAATACCTTCAAATGTTTTTAATTTATACTCCTACAAAAAATATGACATTTATTTAGTGATAATTAACCCAATATATAAAATTTTGGAAAATTAAATCATGAAAACATACCTCATGTATACATTTACAGTTGGACTTACCATTCATAGACAAATATTTCAGTTTCACTCTTAACACCAATGAAGTGATATTTGTTATGTAATAAATTTTTAATGAAAACAAATTTTTATTATGTAATACTTACACATGTTTACCTCAATTATTGTGTGTTTTAAACTCTTATAATCCCATCTTTATTTACACGTGCCTTCTTCCACATCACATGGAGTGAGACAAAAGTGGATTTGGATTTTGATTCATCAATATGCATATAAATAGAGGAACATAATTATTGTTTTTTTATTATCACAAAAACGTATTGAATTTGATTTCAAATAAATTCTAGTTTATTCATGTGAAGTGTAACCCATCATTAATTTACGGTAGCGGTACACTGGTTTTGATGCTCATTGCATACTTCCGGAACACAGTTGATATTTCCTTAATAAAAAATTTTCAGTCAATGTGATGAATAAATGTATCGTTAAAAAACATATTACTGGACACAATTTACCTGAAAATACACTTATACATAAAAAAATAGTAAACACAACCCACACTTCTTGGTTTATCTGGTGTGTATAGATTACTGGTGGGTGTGGGTTTATATTCCCTTTAGCATCATTAAGATGATGTATTGTTATGATTGTGTGACATACTATGTAAATCCTTTTAGTGAGTGTTAATACATATATCTTATGGGATTCATATACTATAAATGAACTCCATAATGGATGATGAATAGTAATTCAATGTATCAATAATTTATTTTTTAGTAAAAAAATGATATCATAAATTCTACTATAATACCATCCCATATTAGCGTATTCAGTCAATGTACAAAATAGTTCCACAAATCTACATCAATCAGAACATGTTGTTGAGTGACTATTAAAATATAATTAATGAAAAAGGCCTTTTTGGTGTTAACATGATGACCCCATTCATTCCTCCCCACCTAGAATTTGATGTCATTAACTTTCGCCTTAAGGATTTTTGGTATCACTGTCAAACTACGATGTTCTTTTTTCTGCGATGCATGTCATTCATCTCCTAACATATCCCTATAATCATCATCATCAATATGATTATGTAGGGAATTATCATATGAATTTGTATATGGACATCATACCTCTACACTAAGAGTAGCAGCAGGTTGGGAAACACATTGCTCCACTAGAATGGGAGAGCAAGCATGTGCAGAAGGTTGATCCTCTATATTATGATAAAAAAAGGTTGAGAGACCAGTTATTACTTGGGAATGAGATCACCAGCATGTGAAAAAGTCATTATCTATAGAAGTGGTCTATCTTTTTATTTATAGTACATAAATGTAGTAGAATATGGATAATAACATGATGTAACATGATGTAACATGATGTATATTACTGAAAAATATAACCTGATTATTTAAATATCATTTTCTTTATTAATGGATGATGGGATTTAACCCCAATATCGACATTCCGCATCCCCTCATTGTGGTCTCCTATGACATACAAAACATCATCTACATTGGGTCCACTAAAAAATTATTGTGATGCCCCATAAAAAGGGTCACCCTTGATTGAATTTTCATACGACCCATCACTGGTTCTGGTTAATAACAGAACAATTGAAAAGTTTTGGTTTGTTGTTTTATCAATATAAAATAGTTGTATTATATATGATACCATTATAAATAGTTCTTTTCTGTACCCTTCCATACGAAAATCAACTTTCACGAATCCCAATTCTTTTATTTTAACAACAGACCTGTTATTAACCCACTTAGATTGAAATATCACCACCTAGAATTTTGTATTACCCAAATATATAATATTTTCTATGATACCAACATATTACATATTCTCAAAAATTAGATTTTTTTCCTTAGTACTAGAAACTTGTATCGCATCAACAACAAGTGTAAATACACTATTCTTTATGGTATTGTATTTATCACGATCATTTTAATAGAATTTATAACTATTAATTATACAACCATCGTAATATTATATATTCTCACATGGTCCACAAACAATCCATCAATGTTATTATGAAATTAAATCGATATTTTTATTTGAATCCTTAAAAATATTGTATTGAAACCATCATATAAATTATTGATTATGTGTATTTGATGTCCATATTTAACCTCTTTATTGATTAAAATTAATTTTAATTTCATTGTTGATTTAAACATATGGGAAAACCTCTAAAATGTTATTTTAAATTTAATGGTGGGTCTTATCCTGTGATATAATATTTATTGTGAGAATATCTCCTATAGAAATTCTGTCATCCCCAAGATACCCAGTGTGACGCGATTTCAGTAGACCAATGCTCTCCACACTAGAAAGGTATTTAGAACAGAAATGAATTTCTTCTTCAAAAATATATCTCTATATAATAAAACCCTTTTTCCATCTTCTATTTTTTACATATCCTTTCAAAAAATTCATATATTGGTTAATTGGGTATAATGATCTATAGTGTATAGGACCACATAGTCAAATATCTCCCACTTTGGGGACCATTAAATAACAATCATATTAAATAATATTTTTGGGAAGAAAATTTAATTTTTTCATAGTATGAAAACTATTTCTATTTCCATATCTAGAAATTTTTCCTAGTCCATAACATTGCAGCATATAAATTCAAAGAAAAAACATAGTTTGACTAATGTATGATGTACATTCTTGATCAAAATGCAATGTAAATCTATATAAATTATAACATTCATCAAAAAATTGTAGTCATGTGATTTTAGACACCTTAACATTAAATAGTTCATTGACACGATGTTATTTATATTTGATGAATACCCCTCTTGATCCTTTACATCATTCATGAAGTTGAAAAACTGGAATCTCTCCTTAGAAATAGTGTAAGTAGTTAGTGGAAGAAATGTTTTTTTACCTTTCACAAGAACCAAATCTTCTTTTATTTCCATGTAAACAATGTCCAACCTACCTTAAAATTCATCCCTTTTTTTGTTTGGTGCATTTTATAGTGTGTCGATGACACTGACAAATACATTTTTCATCATGGATACAACAAGAAAATGCCTAACATACAAAGAATTCCTATATGATAATTCAAAAACAAATATATATTCAAACTTATATTATTATTATTTTTAAAATGGTTTACCAAAATCATTTTACACATATTTTAAATTCTCAAAAATTTCATCGAGTATTAGTGGAGACAATGTTGTACATTTTTATGAACATCCCTTAAATTATTTTATCCATGTTTGGTACATATTTCTTCAGTATAGAAATATATGATGTCCTAGAAATGCAGTTTTTGATTAATATTTCAACCTAATTAACTATGTACCTTGTTTGTAGATTGGAAACCCTTGAATTCCTTTAATAATATATTTGATAAAAATTTAATAAGTATTAAAGTCATTTATCGTCCCGTACGACATGGCTCTCAACATTAAATATTCATTTCTATAAGCATCATACAATGTAACACGTGAATCTGAAAATAATTTCAAATACATTATCAATGGAGCCAAATAAACATCAATATCATTACCCAGTTATTTTGGTCATGATATAAGCATATATTAAAAGTTTTATTTCCACATCATGCATAACCCAAATGGAAAGTTATAACTTACCAACATAACCAGACAAGTACTACGACGGATGCTTTGAAAACTATAAGAATTACCTCCATCAGTATAAAACGCAATACGAAGAATTTTCGGCTCGTTTACAAATTCAGGGAACTCATGATTAATTCTCTTCAACAAAGGAGAGTCTGGTAATGACCTAGTTTATTATCTATATTTATTGTGTATACATACTACGTCAATTATCTTGTAGTCTCCTCATTCCATATAGGCACATAAACCATAGAATAGTTGGAAAGTACCATCTAACATTCTTATGACTAAATTCATCTTTCTTGTATTGAGAATCACCACACATTGGGAATTCTTTCTAATTTTTTGTCCTTGAAAATTAATATATAATAATTCGGGTAGGGTTTTATTATTTTATAGATTATACCCATGAAAAATATCATTCATTTGAATTCGTATGTTTGGCTTGGAAGCTCAATATCTTCAGGGAGAATTTCATTCAATAGAGAAAGTAATTCAGTAAAACCGTCATCACTCTATTTCTTTCCAGCTTTAAAATTACACAGCTTTAGTACGGACAAAAATTCTATATATTTAGTTCAACCACTATATAATGAAATCTATTAATAACTCTTTAGTAGCTCAATTTTTTTTGGAAATCATTAAGTTCATATTCAAATTTCATTTACATTTCCTTAATGTGATCTTCGTTATCATTCACATCTGTAATCAGATCCATGATAAGATCTTCTTCATCTTCCACACATGTTATCATATTAGATGACCCATAAAATGCACTGTTATCACAGCCACTAGCTATATTCACATTATCCCAATGTATATTCTAACATTTATAACATCAACATATTCCATGATAGATCAAGAGATCTTCAAACTCATATATACTAACTCATCTTGAAAAACAATAGCATAAACACAGATAAGGGATTTGAGAAGTGTTGTATGCATGATCCTTTGAAAAAATTGATGAATTATTTCACTCCATCTTTATATTATTTTGTTAAATGATTTTCATCCATCCGTCATTTATTCATATCCATCCAATTTGATTTGGTGATATTAATATTTTAAAAAAAGACGCCTTTCATGTAAAGGTAACACAAGATTTGAATGGTAGTTATTATTTAATTTAGATTCCTAGGACACATACCCTTATAAGATAACAACAAATTCCTTTCAAAACTATTTATAGAATGACACATGAAATATCATTAAAAAACCAACCATTTACACAAATCCCCCTATAAAACAATACACACATTTTAAAATGAAACCAAAATTTAATATGCTTTCAAAATATTCACATCCCTTTATGAAATTAAATTGGGTGAGTTAAAAAACATTTAGAAATAATCATATTTCCTAGAAAAGTGTTTAAATCAATTTAAAACAAAAAAATTGTATGTTGAACACATATAATTTTAGAAGAAAAATTTCAAAACAATTGAATAATTTTAAAAGAGACATGTAAGAATTTTCATAAGATATAAAATCAGAGAGGCACTTTATAAAGGATACATGAATAAAAAATAACCATCATTTTATAAAAAAAAATGTATAAAATGTTTATCGTGTCTCTCATGAATAACTAGTCTAAATCCTATAATTTAATTTGTTAACACGAATGAGGAGTTAATATGGGATATCAAAATACATAATTGTCACGTAAACATAATTTCATATCTCATAAATGTGTGAAACAATTTTTTACTTGATTATTGAATCATGTTATATCTAATCTTGATCCTCACAATACAATACATTTGAAAAAAATGTTCCCCTTTATGAGGATATACATTATGTCAATGTTAAAGGACTATATGTACTCTAAACTTCTCTTCTATCAATGGTTCATTTCACATTGTGTTTAAATACGTTTCAAAAAAAAATTTAGTGTATTCAAAAAAATACTTCAATCTATAGAGAATAAAAATACCACCTCATGGAAAGAATAGTTATATCCAAATCTAGGAAAGGTTTTGGGAAGTTTTACTTCTGTCTCCTAAACTGTCTGGACCTATAAGCAACAACATGACCATCATGGACAAGATCTGTTCAAATCTCGACTCCATATACATCACAATATAATCTATACTAATTACCCAACACATTATTGTTTATGTTTGGCGATCCCACCAATATCTAATTATTATATTAGAATGATCTCCCATGAAAATCATTAAGAAAAGAAACCATACCAAATTTTTGAAAGGCCTTCTTAGTTCTTCCAATTAGTAAGAATCATGGTTGACCGTATAGTAATAACTAGAAATCCCCAAAAAAAATCCAAAGTGTCTGAATGGGTCATCTATTACTCTCAATTCTCATTAGGGTTTGTCTTCAATAATACCTAGTATCATAGAGGAATACCATATATGTATTTTGATTTTCTGGGTGACACATCAAATGAAACACCATATCTAGGGAATTAGATGGTGATATTGATTAATCACCACTATGAACTAGCCTAAACAATGCTCTTTATTATAGGATGACCATCCGGGTGGTGAACAATATTGATTTTGATATTCGTAGTTATGAACTTCTAAACCTAGAAGAAGGAAGAATTATTCCAAATATTGATGAGCATAACTATTAATCTATAAAAAAATTCATTATTCACTAATGATTGGGTTTAGCTTCAAGTTGGGATCTACATCCTGGAGGTCTTTCCGGCATGGACTAGGGATGAGACTTCAAGGTGCAACAAAAACATATATATATTGATATGAGGATAGGTTATATGTGTTATATGAATTTTTCTAGGTACTATTGTATTTCATTATCTCCAATAAGAAATTCACCACAAAAACAGATCAGTATGTGGATGATGTACGTGAAGATGTTCCACCTGGTGCATAATTTTTTTAGGGCAAGCCTCCATGACTAGTTTCATCATTACGTCATTAATTGTTCACCTTGTTTTTCTTTCTATATTCGTTCCTCCCCTTCTTCCCTATTCTTTTCTCTATATTCCACTATTTTCAAATTTTTTGTAGTGTCATATTTTTAATTAGTCTACAAGTATAAACTTATAGAAAATCATTTTCATGGGTTAGGGTAGGTGGAATAGTAGATCAATGTATATTACTAGATGGGATAATTCCTTTGGATGATAACTAATCATGATTATTATCAATGTATATAATGATATCTATAATCTAATCCTCCACATGGACATGAGTTTTGATGACTATGAATGAAAATATGATTTGATATGGTTGAATTTATAATGACATAATTTCAAAATAGATGAATTTGTTCACTACTACCCCAATAGTTTACATTGGTTCATGATGACTAGTGATCTCACAGTGTATTTGTTTAATATATGGGGCACAATTTTCCCACTTTGTGTAAATTGATATGTTATAATCAAAAAATCTTAAGGACCGACATGAAACATTCATATTCCATAAATTATGTAGGAAAATAAACAATATATTCCTCTAAAATTTAATAAAAATAAAAATGAAACACCGACATCACTATATGAATGCAGCCAGAAATAGTAAACCATTACCATATGTAAGCAGTCGATGAAAAACATGTGAAACAACATAGAAAAAACATAACTAAATTTTTTTGGGTTATATTCTATTAAAATATCTCCAACCAAAAATGGCCTCCTTTCTCTAAATAACCATACAAAAAAACCAATTCATATGCCACTATACATTAATTGGGCTGGAAGCATCCAACAGCTAACCATATACTTATTGAACCAAATATATAATTAAAGAATTACATGAATACTCATATTGTCAGCACCTGCGGATATGGGTTCAGCACGAAGGTGGGTTCTTAGAGGATGAGGGTTTCACAATAGGGGGGGGGGATTCGCGGTAGAGGTGGGGTACAAAGGAGGGCTTCAACGTAGTAGGATTTAGTGGAAGAGGAGGAGGGGGAGGGATTCATGGTGGTGGTGGAGGAGGAGTAAGAGTTGGTGATTGAGAAGGAGGAGGATGGGGAAGTAGTGGAGGTGGAGGAGGTATTCATGGTGGAGGTGGTAGAGGAGGTGGATGATGGATTCTTGGTGGCGGTAGTAGAGGAGGACGAAGAGGGTTTCGTGGCAGCGGCAGTGGCATAGGAGGATGAGTTGGCATCTGAGGAGGAAGAGGAGGATTTAGGCTTTGTAGTAGCTGAGGAGGTCTTCATAGTGGTGGAGGAGGAGGATGTGGGAGAGGGTTCAGTGGCCGAGGAAGGGAGGTTGAGGTGGAGGCGATAGGGTTTGATTTCCACGAGAGCATTAGTCATGGGATATGAGGATGATACTATTAGGGTTTTTTTATAGAGGAAGGCAATCCTTTTATCAGCGCTAGCTAGAAAGTGTCGATAATGGTATGTTTTCTCAGCGCTAAATTAGAAATCACTAAAAAAACCCCTTTATTAGCGCTTTTTAGCACTTATAAAAGGCGTCTTTATCAGGGCTAAAATCATAGCACTAATAAATAATTCTTTTTTGGCGTTAAAAAATCATTGATAAAACTATAATAATAATAAATTATTTATATTTATATATATTTATAAATAAAATATTATTTAATTAAAATAATATATATAATTAATATATATATTTCAATTCAATAAATAATTAAATATATATATTGATTTATTAATATTTATGACTATAAATGAATATATATATATTTATAATAATAATCATACATATAACAAATATATTTATTGTAAATTTATATATTATGATTCGATAATTATTTACATATATATATATTTTTATTTATATAATTATAAAATTATAAAATATATATATATATATATATATATGTAATTAATAATTTTTTTTAATTTCAAATATATTTAAATATTTGTATATATTTATTTATATTTTTGACTATATATAATTAATTTTTAATTTTTAATTTCATAAGTATTTAAATAAATAAATAAATATTTATTTATTTTTAATTATGATTACAAATAAATATAGATTTATTTATGATTATAAATATAATAAATATATTTCTTATAATTTTATAATTATTTACACACATATATATATATATTACTTATAATTATAATTATAATTAAAAATAAATATATTTACCAATATATTTATATAATTATCAATATATGTATATGTATATTAATATATGAATATGTATTTAATAATTATAATAAATGTATTTATTGTAATTTTATAAAAAGTGTATATATAATTATAAATATAATAAATATATTTATCAATAAAAAACATAATAATTATATGTATTTATTTAAAATTATAATTATAAATAAATATGTATTAGAGGTATTTATATATAATTATAAATATAATAAAAATATATATCATTTAAAAAATTGTTTCAATTTTAAAATTATTTAAATATATATTAACATTTAGTTATATATAATTATAAATATAATTATATTTTATGAAGTAAATATATATAACAAAATATTTATAATTATAAATATAAAAAATTGATTTATTAATTAAATATATTTTTCATGATTTTAAGTATATTTTTGGGAAAATAACAGCTTCATGGGAACCCGAATGAATCATATACACCGAGTATAGATCTCATAAAAAATGAGTCATCATATTTAAGGACAACATGAATAACAATGAGAGAATAATTTATAAATGAAAAATCATGATGAATACATAATATATGAATTTCTATTATATTCATACATCAACTGAAAAAATTAATTGGAAGCATATATTTATTTAATTATATATATAATTATAATTATAAATATACATATCCAAAAAGTATTTATATATAAATATAAATATAAAAATATAAATTATATAATGAATATAATTATTATTTAATGATATTTATTATATATAGACTTTAATTATTTGAAAATATATTTAAATTATAAACATTATTTTTTTATTCAGTGAATACAATTTAACATTATATTTTAATATAAATATAATAATTTTATATAAAGTAATAACAATTTTGATTAAAATATTTAGCAACAATAAAAATACCACTAATAAATATATCATTTTATCAGCGCTAAAAAAGAGTTGATAAAGGGTACACCATTGTCAAAAAAATTTTGGTACTGATAAAGGGTAGATTTTTTAGTGCTTTTAGCTAGCACTGATAAATTTTCCCCTTTTATTAGTGCTTTCTGATTAGCGTTGATAAAAGTCAGGGAAACCTTTTTTTGGATCTGTGGTAGTGATTGTGTGATTAAAAACATAAAGTACACGAAGATGGGGAAATATGATCCCTAATTGAGACATTTTATATATTGACATGATTAAAACCATGTGGGTGAGTCAGTGACGCCCATCATGGATAATATCAGGACATGGGAGATGGAATTCCATGATTTATGTACTTAGGGATTTGATTGTGATAATAATGATGATCTTTGGTTAGGGCAGTGTGGAGGATGAAATAGAGAATATAGTTATGTGAAACTGGTGATTGTGTGTGGATGGTAATGTGGTGAGGTTATGTGGTCTAATGAAATGTCTAGTGAGCTTTTCTATTGGATCGTGTGTTTGGTCAGTGGTTGGGTTTTTCAGTGGTGGTGATATGAGGTGGAAGAGACGTGTGGTTGTTGAGGTGGGATGAGCTGTGTTGTGGAGTGATTATATTTATGGAATACCTCACCTCCCATAAAAAACTAATCACTGAATGTCAATAATAAATTAAAATGGTGTTTTTTGGAAATCTTGAAATTAATAAATATGGGATTACCTCCCATGTTTATATCATATTAAAAATAAAGTGATGAGAATATTCTAATACTCTTTTTTTGGTTTTTGTGGTTGATCTTATGTTGATGACGTAAGCTATGACCTCAATCATATAAATAGAGGGAAAACATTTTCCTATGACAAGACTCGTTATATTACGAAACATTTTAAAATAGTGCTAGTATGTCAGTAGTGCCCAAGGGAAACAATATCATGGTGTGGTTTATGAGTTTCATTGATTTATATGATTGCAACAACTCTATCTACATTGATATTAGTTCTTGAATTGTTTGGAAATTTTTTTGAGAAATATTTGAATGTGTATTATTCTAATAAATAATTCTCTCCAAGAAAACATGGGAAATTTTGAACCTCAAAAAAATGTTCTATATAAAAAATAATCTTGGTTTTCTTTAAATTTTATATCATATTTGAAATTTTGGGCTCTATTTTTTTTAAAATAAGTGGAATGCGTTGAAAAATTGTAATTTTTTTTGAAATAAAATGGACATATTTTTGAAATAAAACGTTCTTTTAAAGGATATGAAAATATGGGGGTGTCATAAAATTAAAGGTTATTTGATTTTAAATAAAGGTTGATTTTAAAAGATATATACTTTGATTAAAATTATTAGTGTGGAATTGAGTTTAAAATAATTTTTTCATCATTATAAGAAGATATATATTCATCGATGTGGTTGTTATGATCATCTGCATGACATTATTTTTTTGGAGAGGAATCATACCTAGGATGTAATCTATTAGTGTTTTTAGTTTTACAATATTTTTACCTAATCATTTTTTTGTCCCAAGAATATCATAAAATGTTTGAGATATCTCATGATATTGTTGTTCAAACCACTATTCTATTGTCATTTTTGTTTTGTATGGATTCTCAAGGATGAGAATTATTTAAGTGGTATCTAATTCAAATTTTTCAAACATTCTGAATACATACATTTTCATTATAGGGCATTTTATTGTGATTACAATGTTTGGTTATGTTTTGGGAAATTATAAATGTTCTTTAAAATGGATTTGATAATTTATTAATATTAATATTGGAATTTCAAATTTACATTTGGATGTTTTTAAAATGATTTAATTTATAAGGATTACTTTAATTTTAGGAAATTAAATATTATGAATATAAATCTTTCTTTCAAAATTTTAATTATGTGCGATATATTAAATATTAAATAACATATTATACATGTCTGCAACTATGTATATTTACAGGTGTCTGGTTGTAATTATGATTTTAAAAAAATTATTTTTGTCTCTAAAAGTGATATATATATAAATATACACATATGTATATGTATATCTACATGTACGTTTGTAACATCCCAAGTATGTAGTGAATAATAGATATTTTTATCTATGTCTATTAATTAATTATATAGTGTTTTAGAGACTTAAAATAAAGATAAATCCAATCTTAAGCATGGAATACACTAATATTTTTTAAAGGATTGTTTTACTGCCTTTTGATGGAAAACCATTTTTAAATATATATTTTGAAAATTTTATAAGCTATGTTTGTCAAAATAAACTTATTCTTTATGATTGGGACATCAAAATTTACTTTGTGTGAATTTTTGGTATTTTTCTGACAATGTTCATTTTTTATGAATAGTGAAAAATACTGTATTTTACATCAAAACTACTTTTTAATCTATTTTATTTATATGATTAGATTATATTTTGAATTGGTTTTAAAGTTAAATTAGAATATATTTTTACCATTTAATCCAATGGTGGTCATTAGGATTAATTTCAATTTGGAATTGGGCATAAACTAATGCCAAACTTTTCATAGATGTTGTTTCAAAAAAAACCCGCTATTTGTTTTGACAACGGAAATTATTTTTAAATCAATTATTGAAATTTCTATGATTGTAATTTGTTAAAATGGATTAAATATTTGGAATCAGAAAGTCCAAATTATTTAATCAGGAATCTTTTGTTTTTGGGCATTATGAATAGTAACAGCGGTAATTATCTTTAATTATCTTGATTAATGAGTAATTAGGTAGTTAAGGATAATAAAATGATATCATAATAATACAAAAAGACCACAACATGTGTCCTAAGGCTACTGGTTGTCTCATGGCCGACCATGGGATGCCTTGTACCAAACTTGGGGCCCCCATGGAATCACTTTTGTGTGAAATTGACTTTTTATCTTTTTATTTTTAAAGAATGTTAAATGTGACAAAGAATGTATCCCCTAAGTAAAATATTTTTAATTTTAACTACATAAATGATCTTTTGGACTATAAATATTCATTAGAAATCTAAAAATATTTCCTACATCATGATATTTTTTTTATAATTTTTATACATTAAATTTATTAATTTATTTATGACATCATGATGATGCAGCGATTACCTCATTAATAAAGGATTTAAATAAAATGAAATGATAATGTGAAATCTATGACCTACACATGTCCAAAACCTATTGTATGGGTGGATTTAGAACCCTTATCACCTTACCCTCGAATTATATCAATATGGGACCTTTTGAATCCGAAAATCATTTTCAAATAAAGTAACATTTCTTTACTTTCCAAGAGTGCCCCTCCTCTCCTCTTATAAAAGGCCCCCACCTCTACCTCCTTACCCACACTCCCAAAGCCTTTGGCTCAGCCAAACCCTGCCCATTTTGTCTCTCTACATACCTCTATGACTCCTTGAAGCCTCACTTCGGGTATAAGTCTTCCCAAGGAAGCCTTTGAGCTCAAACCAAAGGGAGTTACCCGATTTTAAGGTAAAGTCTTCACATGAGTCCTTTTGTTTTATTTTGCTTCTCCAACCCCCTAAACTCTTTTTATTCATTTGTATTGTAACAAATCAAGTATATTCAATATAATAGGATGTTTTTAAAAGAAGGAATCGAGCTACACTTACTCACACCTACATCTAATGGTTAAAGGACATACTGTTTTCGTGGATGGTGAATTTATGCCTCCCGAAACGATGATTGTTCAACATTCTTTTGACACCTTCAAAGGTTGACATTAAGATGTCACTATATTTATATATGATATATAATATGTTTATGTTTTCCTTAAGCTTCTTTATTTTTTATTTTGGGCATACCATTATGGTTTCCATTATGGGTAAACGCGATATCTTCATTTAAGGAAGTGCAGACTACCGCCCCCTCAAAGTGATTTGATTCGTTAAATACCATATGTGGGACGTATAAAGAATGGAACTATGATATTATATATGATATTATACTGGAATTATAATATACCTTTATATCATTATGGTTTCATTCTATAAAATACGAAATATAAATGAATGTAGCGTTCATGCCTATGTACGACTTACTGTCTCCATGAACGGTGCATTTCATTTCTTACATCTAAATGATTATGTAATATTATAAATGCATGTATATACTGGATATATATGATATATACATCATTATTATAATTTTGGATGTAATGGATACATGAGCAACTTGTAATTATAAGGTGTTTATTTTTGACTCACCTACCAATGATCGTTAAAACGACCGTTATTAACTTAAATAATTACATAGTATTCATGACATGGAAATAAGTGATATAAAAGGAATAATGAACTTGAAAAAGGTTCTTACGAAAGTAGAAATTAACTCAAGTTTATTATTCAGGACATTAAATAACGATCGAGTCAAGTCGGACCTGAGGTATGGGACTTCGTCTCAATCTCCTTTCATTGAGGCATATTTTGTTTTATATACAACCTTCTTTTATATGGTGTACAAACCCCTTTGACTTTAAAGTTTATTAAAAAGGAATCTTTTTTATATGAAGCATTTACTAAATGACGAAATAGAATGTTTTTGTCTTACGTATGCGGTGACAACGACTTCTCCGCCGCCGTGACCATTATTTGAGTTTCGGCTTCCTCTACAAGCCCTACCTTTTTTTAAAAGAAAAATAAATACCATGTTTTAATTTTGTTTTATTTTGGTATTGAAAATGGGTTTCATAATGTTTTTATATCAATGTGTTGTATTGATATATTTTGATTGAATGGTGGAAATGTTATGTTTCCTTTATGCATGTTTTATGTGATACGATTATTTTGAGGTTCTTTGGCATTGTTATGAAGACGGGTGTTTCCGTGATAAACTAAGGGAGGGTGAGCCCGATATAGCTCTCCAATGAATTGGGTAACGCGATGGAGTGAAGCGTTAAGGTTTCTCCGAAAAGATTTAGAGAGTATACTGTGATGGGTATTCCAAATGTAACCAAGAGGGGTTCTCCCAACGTAAGAATGTTATGAATGCCTCACGTTTCCTTTATGACATATGATTTCTATGATTTATTCATGATTTGATGAGGAATGTTAATGTGCTTATGTTTTATGGGTAAATTTTTATTTCATTCTTATGTATATATGTACTCATGTTTTCTTTCCATATTTTTATATCCCTTACTAATATTTTTATGCTCATCCAAAGTTTTTTGAAATGTTTTTCACAGGTCAAAGGAAAGGTACATGATATGATGATAGTGTCAAAGAAGTGTCAAGAAAGAATCCATGTTTTATTTTAAATATGTTTCCATTGATGGGAATGAAGAATACTATCTTTATGTAACCACTTTGTTTATATGTGGAATGTAATGCAAGTTTTATGATCTAAATCTCTAAAACTCTAAACCCGAAAAGATCTTCAATGTGTAATCTAGTAATATCTCAAGATTAAGTATGGTTTAATGCTAGGGCCTTATAGTTGGTATCAAAGGTCAGTTTAGATAACTTTAGGAGTAATAATTTTATTAAATGATTATCCAAAAATATTTTTTTATGGTCAAATTGAAGTGATATAGTATTTGAAGATTACAATGTTGCTTTATCTAAGACATGTTTGTTCAGAATGGTTTTCCACAGAGGAAACAGGGAAGCAGTGTTAGGAAGGCATACAGAAGGAAATAACCTTCCGAATCAGCATCCTAAGATGGTCGGAATTGGAACTGAACAATTGGTTGCAGTAATGGCGCAGTTGACTCAAGCGATAAATGGTGGTGGTATCCATGCACGAGATCAGCTAGGTCAACCGCAGAGGAACATGTCAGTGGTGGAACATTTCATGAGGCAACATCCCCCATCATTCAGAGGATCATCTGACCCTGTGCTAGCTGAAGGGTGGATTAAAGAACTCAAGAAGATTTTTGATGTCATGGGGTGTTCAGACAATCAAAAGGTTAGTCTTGCTATTTACCGTTTGGAGGGTGAAGCAGATCAGTGGTGGTCGATGGTTAAAAATATTAGGGACGCTGATGAGATTGATGCTCTCGACTGAGATGAATTGAAAGGTATGTTTCTTCAAAATTATTTTCCTAAAGCTGTTCGACATAGGATGGAAAAACAATTCTTGGAATTGAGGCAAGAGGAAGACTCAGCGGATACCTATGAAGAAAGGTTCACTCGATTGTCAAGGTATGCTACAAATTTTATCCGAGACCTTGATAGTAAAATCAATCGTTTTTACTCAGGATTAAAGCCAAAATATCGAATAGAATTAGCTTCTTGTGAGTTTAAAAGTTATGAAAAGCTTGTTCGATGTGCTGAGAAGGTGGAAATGGAGTTTTCCAATGATCAAGTGTTCTATAACAACCAGTAGAAGAAAAGACCAAGGTGGCAGGAGAAAGGGAAGAATTCTTCAAAAAAAGTCGGATGGTAAGATATCTAAGATTCCAGTTTGTGATAAATGTGGAAAAAGGCATGCTGGGGAATGTCTTCTGAATTCTGGAAAGTGCTACCGATGTGGTAAGATGGGACATAAGGCTCGTGATTGCACTGAAAAAGATCAAGGTGAAGGTAAGACCAAATTTGATTTATAGTTAGTCAAATGTTTTAAGTGCAATGAGATGGGTCACTATGAAACGAGTGTCCGACAAAGAGCTCGAGTGATGGGAAGTAGTTAGACTACAAGCAGAAAGGGGTGGTGAAATCCTTTGCAAGTACTTTAGCAGATGTTAGGCCATCAAATGAAGTTGTATCAGGTACTTTGTTTGTTTTTTCAGATTATTCCAGTGTGTTGTTTGATTCGGGGTCCACACATTCTTTCATCTTTGAAACCCTTTCTAGTAAAATGGGAATACCATCTCAAGAAATGACTCCTGAACTTTTGGTAAAAACACCTGGGGGAAATGTTGAGGCAAAAAGAATTTATAATAATCTTCCTATCCTTATCTGTGGAAAGAACCTACTTGCAAACCTTATTTTTCTACCTCTAGTAGAGTTTGATGTTATCCTGGGTATGGATTGGCTCTCTATTTACCATGGTAAGATTGACTGTAGAGCTAAAGAAGTTTCTTTTCAGAAAGAATTTCAGTTTTTTTACAAGAATGAACCCTTACTGTTGATAACTTATCAAGAGGACAAGAAACATGTAAAAGATGGAAATTAATGTTACCTTGCACACATTGTTGAAAACAGGGGAACTGTTCAGAATAATGATGTGCCAATGTTAAATAAGTATCCTGATGTTTTTCCTGATGAGTTTCCTGGAATAATACCAGATCGAGAAGTTGAGTTTACTATTGACTTAGTTTCTGATGCTAAGCCAATTTCAAAACCCCCTTATCGAATGGCTCAAATTGAACTTTTAGAGTTGAAGTAGAAATTGCAAGATTTATTAGAGAAAGGTTTCATTCGAACTAGCACATCACCATGGGGTGATCCTGTTTTATTTGTTAAAAAGAAAGATGGTTCAATGAGACTTTGCATTGATTATAGATCCTTGAATAACATCACTGTTAAGAAAAAATATCCTTTGCCTCATATCGATGATTTGTTTGATCAGCTCTTGGGAGCTCAGTATTTTTCAAAGATTGAATTGAGATCGGGGTACCATCAGTTGAAGGTAAAGGAAGCAGATGTTCCGAAGACCGCGTTCCATACAAGATATGGACATTATCAATTTTTAGTAATTCCATTTGGGCTAACCAATGCACCTGCTGTATTCATGGACTTAATGAATGGAATTTTCCATGAGTTCTTGGATAAGTTTGTGGTGGTTTTCATTGATGATATTTTGGTGTTTTCTAAAAGTAAAGAGGAGCATGAAAGACATTTAAGGGTTATCTTGCAAACCTTAAAAGAAAAGAAACTGTATGGAAAATTCATCAAGTGTGAGTTTTGGTTGCAACAAATTTCTTTTCTTGGTCACATTGTTTTTAAAGACGGGATAACTGTTGATCCTGAAAAAACAAAAGTTTTGGAAGACTGGCCAAGACCCACAAATGTAACTGAGATTCGTAGATTCCTTGGTTTGACAGGCTATTACCAAAGGTTTTTTAGAGATTTTTCACGGTTATCAAGTCCAATGACTAAGCTAACTCATAAGGGTGTTAAGTTTATCTGGACAAAAGAATGTGATGATTGTTTTTAGGAATTGAAAAGAAGATTGGTGAATACTCCGGTTTTGGAACTACCTTCCAGGAATGGTGAATTTGTTATCTACAGTGATGATTCATTGAAAGGACATGGTTGCATCCTAATGAAGAATTATCAGGTAATTGCTTATGCTTCACGACAGTTGAAAACTCATGAGGTAAATTACCCTACACATGATTTGGAATTAGTTGCTATTTTTTCGCTTTAAAAATTTGGAGGCATAATTTGAATGGAGTAAAGTGTGAAATATATACTGATCACAAAAGTTTAAAGTATATATTCACTCAGAAATAGTTGAACATGAGATAGAGGAGATGGATAGAATTTATCAAGGATTATGATTGTTCAATTCATTACCATCCAGGAAAAGCAAATAAAGTGGCTAATGCTTTGAGTCGAAAAAGTAATTATTCATTAGCAATGTTGCATTTGGAACATGATCCTTTGGTTAAGGATTTGATGAACTTTGGCATAGAAGTTGTTGGTGCAGGAAGTTCTTCTGTTTTGTTTCAGGTATCAGTGAGATCATCTCTATCAGATAGAATCAAGTAAGCACAGAAGCAAGACAGTGAGTTGCAGAAAAAGGTAGAGCTGGTTCAGAAAGGTAAGTTGCCTGAATTCAACATTGATAATGATTGTATTTTGAGATTTGGGAAGAGATTATGTGTGCCTTGTGATTCACAGTTGAAGAGAGAGTTGTTATGTGAAGCTCATAGTTCTCTGTTTTCAGTTCATCCTGGCAGTACTAAGATGTACATAGATCTGCGGGAGTATTACTGGTGGGATGGAATGAAAAGAGATATTGCTGATTTTACTGTGAAGTGCTTGACTTGTCAATAGGTTAAAGCAGAGCAGCCGTTACCGAAAGGGATGCTTCAGCCTTTTCCAGTGCCAGACTGGAAATGGGAGAATATATCCATGGACATTGTTGTGGGATTACCGAAGACATCTCGAGATAATAATGCAATTTGGGTTATTATTGATCGCTTGACTAAATATGCTCATTTCCTTGCTATACGAGATACATTTTCCCTAGATCAACTTTCCCGTTTGTATCTTAATGAGATAGTCAGGTTACATGGAGTTCCTCTCTCCATTTTATCTGATCGTGATCCTAGGTTCACTTCTAACTTTTGGAAAGGCCTTCAGAAGTCATTGGGTACTGAATTGAATTTTACTACAACATTTCATCGTCAATCAGATGGGCAGTCAGAACGAACAATTAAGACCTTGGAGGATATGCTACGAGCTTGTTCGATGGATTATCAGGGAAGATGGGACCAATATTTTTCTTTGGTTGAATTTTCATATAATAACAGTTCTCATTCCAGTATACAGATGGCACCATTTGAGGCGTCATATGGGAAGCGGTGTCGAACTACAGTTTTCTAGGATGAAGTGGGTGAAAGGAAGTTGATGGGACCATAATTGGTAGAAGAGATTGCCGAAAAAGTTCAACTGATTCAGAAACACATGAGAATAGCTCAGAGTAGGAAGAGGAGTTGTGCAGACAACAGGAGGAAGGATCTAACTTTTGAGGTAGTTGATCATGTTTTTCTCAAAGTTTCACCATGGAAAAGTGTGATGAGATTTGGTAAGAATGGAAAGTTGAGTCCAAGGTTCATTGAACCATATGAAATTCTGGAGAGTGTTGGATCAGTTGCATACTGGGTGGCTTTACCTCCGAGTTTATCTCAGGTACACAATGTTTTTAATGTTTCGATGCTGAGAAAGTACAAGCCAGATCCATCTCATGTTTTGAGTCCAGAGGTAGTTCAGCTAGAAGAGAACCTATCTTATGAGGAACAACTGGTCCAGATTATTGACCACAGGGAGCAAGTGTTATGAAATAAGATGATTAATCAGGTAAAGGTTTTGTGGAAAAACCACATGATGGAAGAGGCAACATGGGAATCTGAAAATTCAATGAGGGATAAGTACCCCCATTTATTCGATAAGTAAATAAATTGCGGGGATGAAATTTTCTACAGGGGGGAAGGATGTAACATCCCAAGTAAGTAATGAATAATAGATATTTTTATCTATGTATATTAATGAATTAGATAGTGTTTTAGAGGCTTAAAATGAAAATAAATCCAATCTTATGCATGGAATACACTAATATTTTTTAAAAGATTGTTTTACTGCCTTTTGATGGCAACCCCTTTTTAAATATATCTTTTAAAAAATTTAAAATCTATGTTTGTCAAAATAAACTTATTCTTTATGATTGTGACATCAAAATTTACTTTGTGTGAATTTTTGGTATTTTTCTGACAATGTTCATTTTTTTATGAATAGTGAAAAATAGTGTATTTTACATCAAAAATGCTTTTTAATCTACTTTATTTATATGATTAGATTACCTTTTGAATTGGTTTTAAAGTTAAATTAGAATATATTTTTACCATTTAATCCAATGGTGGTCATTAGGAATAATTTCACTTTGGAATTGGGCATAAACTAATGCCAAACTTTTCATAGATATGGTTTAAAAAACCCGCTATTTGTTTTGACAACGGGAATTATTTTTAAATCAATTATTTCAATTTCTGTGTTTGGAATTTGGTAAAATGGATTACATATTTGGAATCATAAGGTCCAAATTATGTAATCAAGACTCATTTATTTTTGGACATTATGAATAGTAACAGCGGTAATTATCTTTAATTATCTTGATTAATGAGTAATCAGGTAGTTAAGGATAATAAAATGATATCATAATAATACAAAACGACCACAAAATGTGACCTACGGCTACTGGTTGTCTCATGGCCGACCATGGGATGCCTTTCGAAAATCTTTTGGGCCCCATAGAATCACTTTTGTGAGAAAGTGACTTTTTATATTTTTATTTTTAAAAAATGTTAAATGTGACAAAGAATGTATCACCTAAGTAAAATATTTTTAATTTTGTCTACATAAATGATATTTTGGACTATAAATATTAATTAAAAATATAAAAAGATTTCCTACATCATTATATTTGTTTTATAATTTTTATACATTAAATTTATTAAATTATTTATGACATCATGATGATGCAGCGATTAACTCATTAATAAAGGATTTAAATAAAATGAAATGATAATGTAAAATCTATGACCTAAACATGTCCAAAACCTATTGGATGGGTGTATTTAGAATTCTTATCCCCGTACCCTCGAATTATATCAATATGGGACCTTTTGAATGCGAAAATCATTTTCAAATAAAGTAACATTTCTTTACATTCCAAGAGTGCCCCTCCTCTCCTCTTATAAAAGGCCCCCACCTCTACCTCCTCACCCACACTGTCAAAGCCATTGGATTGGCCAAACCCTACCCATTTTGTCTCTCCACATCCCTCTCTTACTCCTTGAAGCCTCACTTTGGGAAGAAGTCTTCTCAAGGAAGCCTTTGAGATCAAACCAAAGGGAGTTACCCGATTTTAAGGTAAAGTCTTCACTTGAGTCCTTTTGTTTTATTTTGCTTCTCCAACCCCCTAAAATATTTTAATTAATTTCTTTTGTAACAACTCCAGTATCTTCAATATACTAGGATGTTGTTATAGGTATGATTCTAGCTACACATACACACACCTACATCTAATGGTTAAAGGACATACGGTTTCTGTGGATGGTGAATTTATGCCTCCCGAAAAGATGATTGTTCAATATTCTTTTAACACCTTAAAAGGTGGCCATTAAGATGTCACTATATTTATATATGATATATAATATTTTTTTGTTTTCCTTAAGCTTCTGTATTTTTCATTTTTGTAATATGTTTATGGTTTCCATTATGGGTAAACGCGATATCTTCATTTAAGGAAGTGCGGACTACCACCCCCTCAAAGTGATTTGATTTGTTAAATACCATATGTGGGACGTATAAAGGATGGAACTATGATATTATATATGATATTATACTGTAATTATAATATACCTTTATATCATTATGATTCCATTCTATAAAATACGAAATTGAAATGAAAGTAGCGTTCATGCGTACGTACGGCTTACCGTCTCCATGAACGGTGGATTTCATTTATTATCTCTAAATGATTATCTAATATTATAAATGCATGTATATACTTGATATATATGATATATACATAATGATTATAATTCTGGATATAATGGATACATGAACAACTTGTAATTATAAAGGGTTTATTTTTGACTCAACTACCAATGATCGTTTAAACGACCATTATTAACTTAAATAATTACATAGTGTTCATGACATGGAAATAAGTGACATAAAAGGAATACCAAACTTGAAAAAGGTTCTTAAGAAAGTGGAAATTAACTCATGTTTATTATTTAGGACATTAAAGAACGATCGAGTCAAGTCGGACCCGAGGTATGGGACTTCGTCTTAATCACCTTTCATTGAGGCATATTTTTTTTATACAAAACCTTCTTTTATATGGTGTATAAACCCCTTTGACTTTTACGTTTATTCAAAAGGAATATTTTTTAAACAAATCATTTACTAAATGAAAAAATAGAATGTTTTTGTCATACGTATGCGGCGACAACGACTTCTCCACCGCCGTGACCATTATTTGAGTTTCGGCTTCCTCTACATGCCCTACCTTTTTTTAAAAGAAAAATAAATACCATGTTTTACTTTTAATTTATTTTGGTATTGAAAATGGTTTTCATAATGTTTTTATATCAATGTGTTGTATTGATATCTTGTGATTGAAAGGTGGAAATGTTATGTTTCCCTTATGCATGTTTTATGTGATACGATTATGTTATGGTTCTTGGGCATTATTATGAAGACAGGTGGTTCCATGATAAACTAAGGGCGGGTGAGACCGATATAGCTCTCCAATTCATTGGGTAACTCAAAGGAGTGAATCGTAAAGGTTTCTCCGAAGAGATTTAGGGAGTATACAATGATGGGTATTCCAAACGTAACCAAGAGGGTTACTCCCTACGTAAGAATGTTATGAATGCCTCAAGTTACCTTTATGTATTACGATTTCTATGATTTATTCATGATTTGATGAGGTATGTTAAAGTGCTTATGTTTTATGGGTAAAGTATGATTTCATTCTTATGTATATCTGTACCCATGTTTCCTTTCCATATTTTTATATCCCTTACTGAGCTTTTTATGCTCATCCCAAGTTTTTTGAAATGTTTTTCACAGGTCAAGGGAAAGGTACATGATATGATGATAGTGTCAAAGAAGTGTCAAGAAAGAATCCATGTTTTATTTTAATTATGTTTCCATTGATGGGAATGAAGAATACTATCTTTATGTAACAACTTTTTTTATATGTGGAATGTAATGCATGTTTTATGATTTAATTATCTAAAACTCTAAACCCAAAAATATCCTCAATCTGTAATCTTGTAATATCTCAAGATTAAGTAAGGTTTAAGGGTGGTGCCTTATAATGTTTTCCACATATATAAATTAAGATATTATATGAATAATTACCATTATTGTATATATATAAATTCATATATGTGTGTGGAAATATATATATATATATATATATATATATATATATACTGGAAGGACATATATGTGTGTGTGTGTTGGTTTATACATATATTTGTAGAGTTAAAAAAGAATAATATTAAATGTATTTAATAATAATAATAAGTGAAAATGTGATATGAAATAATGAGAAAAGTGAGGATTTGATTTAAATAGAATATAATGAAATGAGAGATTATATGTGATAATCATGAATAGCGTGTGTGTGTGTGTGTGAGAGAGAGTAATGATTTTAATGGGAGAAAAATGTGTGAATTAATTGATTGAAGTGATAATCATTAAAATGAAACAAAATAGATGGACTGCTAAAGTTATCGTATAAATTTTTTTACTTTTTATGAATAAATTTTTTATTAAATATTTAAAATGATTTTTGTTAGTGAAAATTTTAAAAAATATTATACATACTAGGAAAGTTGATGTAGAACCCCTTTATTAAAAAGAAAAAAAAACACACAAACCCTTTTAAGGGAAAAGGGAGAACCTGAAACTCCATATCAAACCCATAGGTTTGACACAAAGACTTAAGATACAGTGGCTCGAAAGCCCAGTGGTACATAACCCATTACAAGACCAATGTCGGATCCAAATCTAAATCCTACACAAAAATCATGTCACCCCCAGTGACCACCAAAGGCCCCACTGAAGCGTCACCGTGAAGCTAGATCCACCGAAGCCAGATCTACAATGAGACCACTATCCCCTATTGGCAGCAGGCCGTTTCAGAGCACCCACCCCATTGCTGCTCTACACCCATGTAGGAAACGTCCGCAGTACGCCGGGGATGCCGCAATAGATGCAGAAGAATCACATGGGTTTAAACCCTAGATCCTGAGAGCCATCCGCCGAAGCAGAGGCTACATCCCGAAAAATCATGCAGACCTAAGCAGCATCCCTCACTGCTCGTGGCCCCGACCAAAGAAATCACCACCGAAAAAATAGATCTACATCTGCTGCTCGAAACAAAGATGAAATTGAACGTCCAAATCACAAAACCACTGAAACGGACCTGTATCAATTGCGCGAGATGAAGACGAGGCCGAGGAAGACCAGGAAAACCCCGCGCTCAATGCCAACATTGTCTCCAAGTCCACCGATACATGCCGCCGCTACATTGAAACCGGATAGATCTATTCGGAGACAGAGATCTGGACCAGATCTATGAACGCCGACCAGATCATCGCCACTTGCAACAGTACGAACACCTCCACTGAGGAAGCCGTCTGAAAACATGATGAAAAGCTTTCCGTCAAGGATTATCCTCCTCTTTCACCTCATTGGTGCCGAATCACCCTCCCCACACGTGAGTCGTCACCACAACGCCGCATGTCCCGCGACATGCCGGTCACTCCATCCGCCTCCAGCCACTTGAACCCTATCACTGCACACCAAGTAGTGCCGTCAACTGCCCGAATTCGCTGCCACCTTTGGATCACGCCATCGCTCCGCACTAGATCTCTACCACTACAAAGAGCCATCACACCCATCGAGGATGAAAAAATCTCATAGGTCAAAACCCTAGAGTGCGTGAGAGATCTCCGTCGAAGTGGAGAGCCCTCAAAACACGTTTTTGGGTAACGATGTATTGGTCTGGCCTGCCCACCTACGCGCTGCACGCCCCCATCTAGGCCCATGGTGGCCAACCCTTGGGCTTGGGCCAATTCCCGTGGGGTTGAGGGGATGAGAGGCTCACTGGCGTATTGTGCGTGTTTCCTTTGTGAGGACTCAAACCCGGAACCACAGCGAAGGGATGCCACCTCCTTAAATGAACTCACCCAACCCCTATGGGAAACGTGTTGTTGGGTAATGAGGAATTGGGCTGGCTTTCCCACCTGCGCGCCGCACGCCCCCAGCTAGGCCCAACGTGGCAAACCCTTGGGCTTGGGCCAGTTCCCGTAGGGTCGAGGGGACGAGAGGATCGCTAGCATATAGTGCGCGTTGCCTTTGTGAGGACTCGAACCCAGAACCTCAACGATGGGACGTCGCCACATTGAACCAACTCACCCAGCCCCCATGGGCAAACATGTTGTTGGGTAATGAGGTATTGGGCTGGCATGCCCACCTGTGCGCCGCATGCCCCCAGCTAGGCCCAAGGTGGCCAACCCTTGTGCTTGTGCCAGTTCCCGCAGGGTCGAGGGGATGAGTGTATCGCTGGCGTATGGTGCGCATTGCCATTGTGAGGACTCGGACCCAGAACCTCAGCGACGGGACACCACTGACTTGAACCAACTCACCCAGTCCCCGTTGGTAAACGTGTTATTGGGTAACGAGGAATTGGGCTGGCCTGCCCACCTGCGCACCGCACGCCCCTAGCTAGGCCCAAGGTGTCTAACCCATGGGCTTGGGCCAGTTCCCGCGGGGTCGAGGGGACGATAGGATCGCTGGCATATGGTGTGTGTTGCCTTTGTGAGGACTCGAACCCAGAACCTCAGCGACGGGACGCCACCGCCTTGAACCAACTCACCCATCCCCCGTGGGCAAAACGTGTTGTTGGGTAACGAGGTATTGGGATGACCTGCCCACCTGCGCGTCGCACGCCCCCAGCTAGGCCCAAGGTGGCAACCCTTGGGCTTTGGCCAGTTCCCGCGGGGTCGAGGGGACGAGAGGATCGCTGGTGTATGGCGCACCTTTCCATTATGAGGAATCGATCCCAGAACCTCAGCGACGGGATGCCACCACCTTGAACCAACACACCCAGCCCCCATGGGCAACGTGTTTTTGGGTAATGAGGTATTGGGCTGGCCTTCCCACCTATGTGTCGCTTTCCCCCAGCGTATATAGTTTTGGGAGATTCATACACTCTACATGTTATAAAATTATCACACATTACATGATATTTTATATATGTGTGTAAATATATATATTTACATGAGTGTTTTTAATATTAATCACTGAAAAAATTAATGGACATTGGAATGCATTATATATAAATACATACATACATACATACATATATATATGTATGTTTTTTTAATTTTCAATATATAAAATTTTGTATACTGTAATATGTGTGTATATAAATATATATGTTGTATATATATAAATATATATTACTATATTTATAAATATGGTTTGGTGTATATTGAATATATATATATATGTATAATTATATTGTAACCATATAAGCAATTGAAAAATGGGCTATAATGAATGAATTTATAATAAAAGTATTACATAAATAAATGAAAAACAAGAATGTAGACAGTTGACTGTAGTTTTCATGTATAATAGAAAAAAATGCAAGTGTGTGGATTTGAAAAGTGAAAAAAACAATGAAAAAGAGAAAACATGTTTAAAAGAAAACGTTAAAAATGGAAATGTTTAGTAAAAAAAATTCTTACTTTTAAAAATCATTAAAAATGGAATTTTTCAATGATTAAAAATGGTGTATTAAAAAATGACATTAATAATATGATATGTAATTTTAAAGGAGTCTAAGACATATGAATTAGGTTTATTAAATTTCGGTTTTGTAGATATGGATTGGGAATAGAATCTGTTGTTTTAAATTTTATAGTAAAAAAAAGTGGATTTTGACATTGATTAAAAGGTTTGAATTAATTGGAAAAATATTAATTGCAATAAATTAGTTGAATAAAGGTTATGCTAATAGGATTTAAATATATGAGTGTAATTCAAATATCAAAATTAAATAATAAATTTTGTGATGATTTTTGAATTATATAAGCATACTGTGTAAAAAAAGTGGAAACAGGAGATAAATTGAATTAATGTGGGAGAAAGTTTTTATTTAATTAAAACATTATATAAATGTGAGATTGAAGATAGAATATTTTAATTGTGGATAAAAATAATAATTATGGGATTTTAATGTTTCAAAACATTTTAGATTAATAGCAAATAAGGTTTATAAATTTTACTGGATTTTATAATTAAATGATAGGAATTAATTATGACTATTCAAGCAAACATTAGGTAAATAAATACCCTATATATATTAAACTTCTTCTACCATATCTACTTGAATATTAATAAACATGATATACTATTAGTATTGTAGGATTCATCCATAGAAGTAGAAGGTATGATAAGGGTTTGTTTTGGATGGAGTTGTGTTATAAGTTCTAGATTTAATTTAATCCATTTTTAACATTTAAATTTTTGAATATGAAAACTCAGATGATTATGGGTTCACGCCGACCCTTGAATTTTTTTTCCCAATATTGGTTGGTTCGAAAAATCAAGGTAGGATATCATTCATCTTTATTATATGTGTATCATGTGGATAGGGTTCGGTTTTTTTCACCCTTGATTAAATGTTTGTTTCTGGAAAAATAAAGGTAATAAAAATATTTAAATAAAATCAAAGTGGAATAGTTTCTGAATAACATGATTTTAGAAATTCTGATTTGTTTATATTATAAATTGTCTAAGTCAGATGTCTTGTTGAATATTGTGGTCATTTTAGGTTTTTGGTGTTATATATTATATGTTGTGAAAATCATATTGTGTGATGTTTATTCTCAAAAAAAAATGGAAACTGGATAACCACATATATGTCATTAATAAATTTTTTTCACCAGGATAAATATGGATTATGTGTTAAACCCTTATAATAAATATGTGGGATTAAATCCCTTTCTAATTATGAAAATGTGAAAAGTGGTAGTTCTTTGTGTGGATGTGTGTGGTTTTGATGTAGTGTTATTTTGGTGGATGTAAATACGTATAATTATATGACATTGTTTTAAATGATTAATGAAAGAATGAAATAAATTTAGAAGTGTGGTTTAAGTGGTTTGAGTTTAAATGTGAAATAATGGGCTGGATAAGTAAATTGTATTATTGAATGAAATTGGTTGGTAAATGAGAAATCTTGAAAATGGATTATTTAACATAAAATGTGGTTATTGGATTGTGGCATGGTTTACGTGTTGTTGTGATTGTAGTGATGACAGTGAAAGTGGGAATTCTATGAAATAGTTGGTACCTCAGATGTAAACCTATAAGATGGGATTGTGTACTTTGATACTATATATATATAAATACATTTTATATTCTTGTGATTTTAAATATGAACCCCACCCTCATCGAAACCTATGTGGTGACATCCTCACAATCACGTTGTTGGTGTTTTTTCAAACAGTATGGTGGGAGGATGGATGGGTATCTACCCACTCATACCTACTCTCTCTTCCATGATACGAAAGTTACATGCATGGGATGTGAAGGCCAAAACACAATAGTGTTATTGTCTAGTACTGAAGTGATGATATGTGATGGCCTAGGTGTGTGAGGGGTGGGGGGTGATCGTAGATTGACTCACTATGTCATGATACTTCCTATCAAATTGAGAGAAGTGTTTAGTAGAGATATTGGGACACCTCTACATGAAAGACATAGTACGAATCCATGGAGTTCTCTCAGATATCATTTTAGAATGTGAAACTATTTTCACTACATGATTATGGATACGATTTCAGGAGGCCTTCAGGATACAATTACAATTAAGCATACCATTTCACCCAAAGACTGATGGCTAGACTAAGCGGACCATTCAGGTTATGGTGTATCTGCTAAAGGCTTTCATGTTTGACATCGATCAAGTTGGTAGGGTCTTCTACCATTGTGGGAGTTTACATACAAAAATAGCTACCATTCCTTCATTTGTATGACACATTTTGAGTATTTATATGGGATTCCAAACTGGTCATCACATTTTTGGGCTGATCTAGGTGAGTTAATTCTCATGTTACCAGAGCTGGTGTAATCTACTATATATAAGGTGAATTTCATCCAATAATTTATAAAGACTATACAGATCAATGAAATTTCTTATATGGACAGATGATAGAGAACTATGGAGTTTGAGGATGGATACCATGTTTTCCTGAGTGTATCACCTTGATGGGGATTCCAAATATTTTTCTAAGGAATCATGTTATCTATGAGATTCATTGGTCCTTAAATGATACTGCAAATAGTTGGATAGATGGGATACCACTTATCTCTACTACCACATTTGGACTGGGTACATGATTATTTATACAAGTCACAACTAAAGAGATACTTTCATAACCCCTTTCATGAAATTAACTTGGAAATGATGGACATCATGGCTGGATCAAACTTGGATGAGTACCCTATAGTGATCGAGGATCAAATGGAAAAGATACTTGGTGGGTGGTCAATTCCCATAGTGAATGTTCAGTCATATAAGAAGAATCATCAAGAGAGAACCTTGGAGCGAGAGAAACAGATGTGAGCACAGTATCCTCATATTTTTAGTAGGTTTATCTCTTTTTGAGAATAAGGTTCCCATGGTGGGAATAATTCCATGACTCACAATTTGTATTTATTATTTTTTAAAATTATATGAAATATTTTTTCAACCTAGTGCTGAGATGGTGTCTGATTTCAAGGACTACTGTTACCAGAATAAATGTTTGAAATATATAAAACATATTAAATTACCCACAAATGTATTTATCCTAGAAATGATGAATAAATAATGAATAAGGGCCCAAAATAGGAATTCAAAGGCACTGTTTAGTTTTGAATGTTGTTTTTTCCTTAATCATGACATAATATTTTTTTTTGCATGGGATTTATTTAAAAGTACTCAAATGAACATAATTAAAAAAACATGTTAAATTATTTATTTTATTTTATTTTATTCGATTTAGTTTCTAGCATCCTCATTAAATATATGACAATGTAATTTTTAATAAGGTTAACTACAAAACCCTGATGACAGAGAGACTATTAGAAGTTAATGTTCATGGAAAACAATGTCAGATCTGGATGATATTATAGAACAGTAAACCATAAGTGTTTGTGGATACCATCAATGTCAGAAACTTAAAACCATTATTAATCATTCATCAATCAAAACTCTAGGAACGATGTTGATTTTGTAAATCCATCCCATTAATTAATCTCAGATAAATTATGATCATTTCCATGGACATAATTGATATGTGGATCGTCAATAGATTTAAATTGATGAATTTTTTATTGTTGTTTATATATCCTCTTCATTTGTCTTTTTTTAAATATAAGCCAATGAATAATGAAAAATGGATGAGGTTATTTACAAACATCTAGGTTCGTGAGGTTTTCTTCTTCTTTTCATTGCACATTCATCGTGGGAAATTTCTTTAGAAAATGGTTGTATGAAAACCTTTTACTAGTTCATTGTGTCAGCATTCTTCATCACAATGGATTGATACTATGGGTTCAGTTCATGATAAGGGGTGTGATTGAAGTGGTTGGATGGTAGAGGATTATCAGAAGAAGATCATAGAGATTTTCAGTTCCTATTTCTCCATGTTTTTTATAATCACCGACAGTTTGGCTTGATGGATAATTTTTTTAGAAAATTAAGGATCAGAAACTAGTATGCATGTAATGTCAAAGACATGCGACCGTTGATCAAAATGTTCTGAAAACAGTGGAGGATCAACTGATATGTATAAGGACATGGAGTGTGATCATTATAGATCAAGAAAATTCTAATTAACATGAATAGTATTTTGGTATTACACGTTACGTGGGGCTGCCCTCGCTATGGTGCTAGGGTTTCAGATAGAGTTAACTATAACGCACTTTCAGACATCTTCATGTCACATTCACAATCTATGAGGGCTCAATTTGTTGATCCAAGAGTACACATACATTTCATGGAGTACAAGGGCATGGATAGACTGTGTACTCAAACACAAACATGCTTAGGTGTACATAACATGACTAGCTATTCATGGGCATATCAAGGAGACTTCGAAAGGGTTCTGGGCAATCTCTAACAATGGTTTGTGTCACTCACATTCCATACCTATTGAGGAATATGTTCAATGTGGTAGATCAAAACATGGTATGAGTCATGATGATCAAGTCACTCTGTGTACATGAAATGAACATTTTGACCTACCTTAGAGACAACATAAATCTATTGGTCTCATTGTTTTATAGCAGTGTTGGATGATTGGTTTTACCCTTGGTATATTCCCTCAAGGTTACATTTAAAAACTTAATATAAATATCAATATTCTCATCACCTCTTGGGTATTAATCCTAGATATATTTCTTGGTTTCCATCAGTGATATTAGAGTGATATCCTCTATCATCGTTACACAATCGACGGGGATTAAGGAATCAGTGTTACCTCTTAATGAATGGTGTTGATCCTTCATCTAGTATGAATTTTTTCTAGGGTTTGTGGTGTCATTGGAATATGATACCTTATGTAAAAGGTTGATCCATACTGGGTTCATGGTGCCCTCCATCAATTTTGGGAATGGCCCCCTATTTGAGTATTAGGGTCTTTTAAGACCTATATGATTTCATGTGTTGGGCCTATTGAACCAGACGTATTGAATGATTGTATTCTATTATGGCATGATAATGGTGTGAATTCTCCCATAATTAGAATATCTTCGAGTAGAATCACGTGGATGGTAGTAGGTTGTGACGTCCTGGAGGAAAAATATACTTATTGAGTATATATAGGTGTTTTATGTTATAAAATGATTTCCTATTTCCTCATATAAATCCAACTACACATGATGTTTCATGTTCAGTTTATTCAGGAAGATTTAATTGGGTTTTATCAAAATCACCCATAAATCAGATCATCAAAATTTTTTCATTTCTTATAGATACGATGAGACTTTTAATGAATTCTAGAGAGGACACATAGTAGGTGGAGTGTAGCATGAGCTCAGCATACTGATGTGTTTTTTGAGATCACTCATTTGATTATAGTCCTCTCCCATAGAGTAGGTTGGACTCTTTATAATTTTTTATTATGATTGTATATGTACCATTTTTTGCTTTTATTATATGAATGTCATACCATGGTTGTGGGATTATATATTTATTCATGAATTGGTTTTAGTTGTTTTACATTTTTGTATTTTATTGTCCTGGAGATGTGTGAGTGTGTACATGTACTATAGGATAATGTATCCAATATTTTCGATAATATTACTCGGCATCGGTCTCCATCCCCAAGCCTATTATTGGTGTTCTTGGGGTAGTCAAGGGTTATACCCTTGTGGGTCATGTCATGACACTATTGACCATAATCCCAAATACCAAGCTGTTAGATGTTTCCCCTTGAAATAAATTGCATCCAAAAAAATTAATTACTATTTTCATATAAAAAAATCTAATGTTAGAAATTTTTTTAACTTGATTCAAGATATTAACTCTTATGAGATATTATCCACAATATCTAGGGATGACCAGAAAAAATTGATTTTACCCAACACATTTCTAGAAAACATATGATATGACATGATATTAAGTCCTAAAAATGATTTAGTTTTCATTTAAGCTAATTAGTAGTTTTAATTTCACTTTTAGGTGGCAACATTTGATTATGTACATGTTTAATCAAAATTTTGAAATTGATATGGTGTCAATTTGATGATTTCTATTATATTTTTATAAGAAATTAATTTTTTTGATAAGGTTATTACTACTATCACATTGTACATATCCAAAATAAAAATAATTATACACCTACATTTATTGTTCAAAATAAAAAACTTATAGTATTGGGAGTTTATGTTCATAGAAAAAATATAGGTGAAATAGGGTTGAAAGAAAAGTTTACATCAACTAATTTTTGGTGGAATGGTAAGTGAAACGAAAATTATACAATATTCATTATCCAATGAATTCATAATAGGTTTTCTATGATCTATAGAAGTAAGTGTTTGAGTATTCCTAATAACCTTAGAAATCATTGTATTGAGGAAATGAATGGGATAATTCCTTAGTTCTACGCATATGAGTCATTGAATTAATAATGGTTCTAGATGTTGAGTCTTATATTCTTTCCATATATCATCTAAAACATTCATTTTCCATAGATATATTGAATATTCATGAGACCCTCTTCCATAGGTAAAGAATCCTATAGTCCCCTTAATGAAATTTCAATAGTGATTCGTTGATTATTATAGAGATGTATGAAATTGATCATTTTTTCCTTAAATATATTCATCAATTTTTTTATTCATTAGACTCATCATTTCTATTATTTTTTGTGTTTAGGACTTTACATATGTTCATGTTTTGAATCAAATGTTATGATAGGTAGCATATAATAATCATAAAGATTATCATTCCAAATATAATTCTTATGGGTTTTTAGTTGGGTAAGACTTCACATTGTCCCATGTAACCATGGTTCATTCTAACTCCATAAATTACTAAAACCAAAAGGGTTATATGTGTGAAAAAATGTACAGTATGGGGAAATTAATCATAATTATAAAATTAACTCAAACATTAAACATCATGTTCTTTTTTATTTTAACACTGATGTATAGTTAATTTTTATTAACACCTATCAATCATTGTTTGATATTGGTTAACATATGTTTGTTAAATTATTCTAGGTAGCATAATTCCATAAAATGAAAAAAATTATCCTTCCTAGTAGTTCATAAATGGTATATGGTATGTCATATTATATCCCCGAAGAGTGTCTCTACACGAGTGAAGTATTATTCCCACTCATCATACATCTGGAATATTATAGAGTCAACACTCATCCAATCATTTTTGTGTGATTAAAACTAGGTCACTTTTTGTGATAATCACATTAAAATGAAAGTGTACTTATAGGGTTGTTTTTCTTGTAATAATAAATACTCAAGACTTTTAAAAATATTATAGGATATAATCCTATATTTATACTCTAATATAGTGTTTTAACTATGTTTCAATTACCCCAATACCAAAGGATATTAAACTAATAACTAAATTTTTTTTAAAATAATCTCCAATATAATGGAAACCAACAATGATATAAACAGTTGTGACCAAATATAAAATTAAATGAAATTATTACTTATTCTTATGACTAAATTTAAATATCACAAATAGTTACATAAAAAATGGATTTAATGGTTTGTTATACTATATATTAGCATCATTGGGAGATTCTTTTACTACACTTGTAATCATTTATACATAATCATTCCCCTATAGATTTTTCTTGGAATTATCAGATAATAAAATCACCGTCATAACAACAAGATTGGAATCATGAGATATGGGTGATTTCATACACTAAAAATGGATAACATAAAAAAGGCCATAATGGTTAGATTGTAGTCATATATAGAATCTTGAATGAGGAAAAATATTCCATTTAATGATTAAAATTCAATAATATTTAATCATAATAATAACAACTCAAAAAATTTTAATGAATTCTAAGGATTGATAAAATAAAACATGATTCATATAACATGATTCATGGATCATAAGAAATAATGGGATACAATTATAAAAATAAGATTTTGTATATTTTGGAACATGAAAACCCACAAACATGTTCACATGTAAAATTGGGAGTAGAGTAAAAAACCATCACACCTACCCATTTTGAACCTAGAAACACTATAACCCATTAAAATATCATCTTTATATCATTAGATATAATCATTTACCTAATTAATTAGTGGGAGTTATATGTCTTACCTATCTTAGCATAGATATATTTATGTTCCATGTGAAAGTAATCATCACTTACAAAAAAAACCATTGAAATTTAATGGGATTAATTATTTTTAAGAATCAACATGTAATGAACTCATGCAAATTTAATTGGTCTTATTTAACATCAAAAAATGAAATCATTTAACTTTCATATGGATCCAATATAATTTAAATGAGTTTTTATTAAAAAATACAATGGTAAAAAATAACAGCATGATGAAAATCATTTTATATTGAAAACATCATTATTCTAAACATTGAGAAAAAAGTATAACATATAGTGAAACAATAATCATAACACTATTAGAGTTAGATCATATGATGATAATAGGAGAACCCAAAGGAAAATATATATTTAAATAATTATATATTTTCAATTATAAAAACCACGGTTACCAATTTATTTTCAATGGTATCATTTTTTTTCATGAAAAATAAAATTGAAAACTATCAAGGAAGTGGAATTCATTCAAAACACATTTTTTTCATATATGTATAAAAGAGAACATCATTTAAAATAGAATGTATTCATGAAACTATGTTCAAATTATAAATTATATAACCAAGATATTAAATCTTGTGTTAACAGGTCCTATACAGATTTAAAATTAATTTCATCCAAGGAAATGGTAGAAATTTTAAATACTTATTATAATGTGTTCCAAATAAATTATTATTGAATAAAATATTTTTCTGAAAAAATATAAGTCGATTTTTTTGAAATCTAATATATTTAAAATAATTCATATAAATTATTACAAAAGGGGTGTGAAAATTAATTGTAAACATTATATTCTAAAAATAGTAATTAATAATGGGAAAATATATAAGGTTTATAAAATGAATACATAGGGTGAATGAAAAACCATATTATTTTTGGAGGACGTCAAAAATACTTTAGAGTACTTTGAAATAACTATTAAATATCAAAATTAAATAATGTGTAATAATATTTTAATTTAAAATTATATAAATAATTATGAGAATTAAATAAAATAGTCTACCATTGCTTCTTGAATAGAGGAAAACATTTTTGGGATGGAAAATATTGTCCTGGATGAAAATATACACTGACTAAAAAGTGATCCATTCTTACAGATGATACAAAATTATTTTGTAAAACATTTAATTAATAGAATAAATAATGAATAATATAATTAATTTCTATAAAAAAGAAGATGAAAATAAAAAAGTAAATAATAATTCTTTAATATAGATCAATCATGAAATATTAAAACAACTGAGATTGATTATGGATCTCTAAATAGATTTGACCCATGAAAATCCCTTAATGGAATTGTAAATTATAAATAAAAATCCATGAGAAATAGAACACTAAATAATGAAATGAATATCATGAAATATATGAGATTAATGATTAGAAAATTATAATGGGTTAGTATTTACATCAATTAAAGTGAAACATGGGTTTTATCATAAACATGTCTGAGGAGATTCAAATATCAGACATGAAACCCTTACAACTCGATAATTGAATTTAATGAAAGAACGTGTAGGATATATTATAAAATGAAAATTAATAACTCATGAAAAGGAATAATTTTTATTATGTAATTCATTTGCTCTACATCTATACCTTATAAATGATCAATATGTGATAAACATGATATCATATAAAAATAAATGTGAACATGTTAGAATAAAACACTACATTGCAACCTTACTTAGATTATAACAATATAACATCCTATATGAAATCATATGTAACATAACAACCAATTTCAAAAAACACATTCATAAATAATAATCTATCATAATACTTATTATATTATTCATTTATGAGTTCATTAATTAGTTAAAGAGTATTATGGCCTTTAGTTGTCAATAACAGAAAATGTTTTGGGCGTGCTAAATAATATTGTTATAATTACACTTCACTGGATCCCATGTTCATTATTTTTATATCAAATATGTTTTAGAAAAATATATATTTTATTTATTGAAATCGTACTTCTTTGAATCCATATGTGTGTTTTATGTTATGTGATAACAAAATCAATAATGACTTATTAAGTTAATTTTAGTAAATGAAAATGTTACATTCAAAATATGTTACATTTTTAATATAATATTTTATAAACCATATAAATGTAATTATTTTATAAATATTTGATAATAATATTAGAATCAATGTACTTATAGTTATAAATATTTGGATTTTAAAAACTTATTCACCTATGTTGTTACATAAAAAAAATCATGAATACGCAAAAATCTATTACATATTATGTTTTATGAAGTTTTTATTTAAAAAAATATGATTATAACATAAACAATAGAAAAATTATCAATATTTGGACCAAAAATAAGGAATGTATTTCGTCATCAAGTAGTTAATCTACACATACACACAATTAGCGTTCTTGTGTCTCAATGTATGAAATGTGGGGAAGGTGTATATAAAATTGAAAAATATAAATGCTAATATTTTTATAAATACAATATTTATTAATCCGTCACATTTGTTTGATATATAATGAATGGATGCGATTGAAAACAAATGATGTTGCTTTATGGAGGTAACAATACGTGAAACCTAATAACGATGATATTTTGTTTTCCTATGTGGATGGAAATAAATTGATAATGGTTTAACTATTAAAATAACGAAATATCATTATAACAATGACAACTAATTGATAATATTATTTTTGTAATGAGATATTAAAAATAGTAACATTATGAATAGAATCTTAAGAATGATATAAAACATACATTGTAGAATTGATTTTTCCATTGGATGTTAGTAAAAAATCGAATGGATTAGGCTAACTCTAACAGATCGGTGTATTATGGTAATTAGAGAGGGTTAATTTGAGGGTAGAATTTTATATTTTAATGGATTAATAATATTTATCTGTATATTTTTTTGAAAGGGTTATACTAATCCAATTTTAAAAGAGAAGAAAATGGAAATTTTTAATTCACCCTTCATAAAAAAAAAATTTTGACACACAATTACAATATTAATATATTTATTTTTTTGAAACTATTTAATGTGGGATTTATATGGGTTGAAGAAGGTAAAACCATGGTATTAAAAACGCTTTCAAATAATTTTATATTTTTTTTACTTCTAATTAATTTAAATGTTAAATTTTTTATCATTTAACTATGGAACTAGTTTTTAACTATGTTATTCTACGTTTAAATAAAAATATAACATTACCCCTATAAATAAATTTGTTTATGAAGGAAAAAAATTTATCCTTAATTTAACACATTTCAATTTTAATAAATAACAAAATTTACTTATAAATTAAAATAGATAACGTGTAGAGAATCATTTTTCATATAAATATGAAAATTGAAAAAAATTAATTCGTAATTTTATTTAGTATTTATTAACAAAAAAATTAGTTTTAAAATCATTTTTTATGTTTTTATATATAATTTTATATCCATTTATAATATTTTCCAAATTAATAATTTGACATTAAAAAATCAATAATTATAAAATTATGGTTTAATTGTAATGGTGCTGGTGGGAATCAATCATAAAAACCTTAAATATGTAAATTGAATTGATATTTAACATTTTTAATAATATTTAAATTATTTTCTCCAATATTATTTTAATTTAATCTAATTAACAATATTTGTGAAAGGAAATTAATATTTAGAATATCACATGTAATGTTTAAGACCCCATTTTATTAAAAATTTTATTTTTATGAAAAAATATATATAATTAAGATATATTTACCAATTAAATACATTGAAATGGTTAAAATATAATTATTCTCCATAAAAAGTTATTTATTTAATGATAAAATGACACAAAAACATCATTCCAATGATTTATAATTAATTTAACAAAATCATGGGAAAATGATATCTTTAAATCGTTACATAAAATTTCAAAATTATAAGAACAAGATTATATATTCAAAAAAATATTTTAAAAAATATTTTTAAAAATTTTATTTTATAAGTAAATTGGAAATTATTTCTTCAAAATATTCAATGTATTTATACTATAAATTAAATTCCCAATTATTATGGAATTAATTACAATTTTCACTTGTCATAGGAAAATTAATTATTTTAGACAAATCTAAAAATATAATAATAATATTTTTTTTGTGAGGAAATAACAGATTACATTAACCTTATCAAATTAAATTCTAAAAATTTTAAATATATCATTTTAGAATAAAATATATTATACAATGAAAATTTACTATATTGAAAAATAAAAATTCAATATTAGCTCATATTAATTGTTTTCTATCTAATGGTAATAACAATAAATGGTTATCTATTATAGTGTATATTATGGATTTATTAATAATATATTCTAAAAATGTGGGTTTTTTATGTTTGGTGTAGTGTGTGACAAATGTTATTGGGTATAATATGAATATTGGAGGATTAAAAATCTTATGTTGTTATAATTTATTTTAGGATATTAATTAATAATAATAAATTATAATTACATTAGTTAATATTGTTTATTTTCATAATTAAATATTAGTATTTTATTAAATTTTTTATAGTCCATAATAGATACATTAATCATTATTCATTGATAAGATTTTCACATTTCTTGAATTTTCAGTGTATGAGTTTAAAATTTTGTTTAATAAATTATGAAATTCATTGTTGGTTAAATGTGATATTCATGTACATTTCTCAATGAAAAACACTTAATAAATATGTTATGGTAATTTTGACAAAAAAGATGATTTTTTATGTATTAAAATCTGATTATAAACATTCTAGAACAATGAGAAAAACATTTTTTCCTTTTTAATATTATATATTAAATATATTATAGTTATTCTGGTTGGATACAATTCTTTTATCATAGGGTCATTCAATTAGTCATTTAAAATGATCCAAAAAGAATCTTCCATTCTAATTAATGAGTTTGTGTATATAGTTTTATAATAGTAATATAGTTTTTCATTGGAAAAATTATGTAAATACAACATCAATATAGTGTATAATGAGATTTATGGTGATTGGATGTCAGATTCTAATTGAAAAAGAAAATAAAAGATGAATTTATATCATGATGAATTCTCTCCTACTATACATGAGTTTCTTTAGAATGTAGATTTTATGAATTTTTCACGGATATAAATAATATATAATTCTTATAATGATTTATTATATGGAATATGTGTATGTATTGATATATAATTTGAATGAATAATGTGGTTTCAATGTTGTATAGGAGTGGTATTTTTAAAATTGAAAATTATTGGAATTACTTTGGAAACATATGTTTGGTGAATGGTAAATATTAATTCAAATTTATGTATGGTTTATTTGGGTAGTAATTTTTTTTCATACATTTATGTATGACTCCCAATACAAAAATTAACTTTTAAAATACATAAATAACTTTGAAATTAAAAAAAAATTGAGCAACACAAATTTACATCTCTTAACCCCTTCCAACCATTTTTATTAATTTCCATCGTAAATATTTCCTAACAATAAATACAACATAGGCCTTATAACCCAATTTTGACCACAATGGTCAATATTAGAACACAATATATCTTATTTTAATTTCTAAAAAAAATAAAATTATCTTTTAAATGATAATATAAAAGATACAATAAATTTTTTTTATTGAAAAATAAATTCTTAAATAATAAGCGTTCCTAACCTTATTTCATATAAATATTTAATATTATAATTCTTAAAATACTTTTTTATACATTTAAATATTCCACCACATTAATTTATTAAAAAAAATTTATATTGTTTTATAGATAATGTAAAAAAATCATTGAAAATAATATTCGAAAAATTTTAAATTTTAAATTTAACATTTTAACCATATCCATTTAAAAAAATAGTTTTTAGTAACCATTTTTTATTTTATTAATCATTGGTATTAAAATAATAATATGTAATTTTTGAGTAGAAAACATTATTTGATAATAATAATTATTATATGTAACACATAAAAATATTTCGGTATAAATTATAATAATTAATCATTTTATTTGTTTTATTATTTAATAAATATAAATTATATTATTTTGAATTTTTTTATACATTACACATCTTTATTATACCTAGTAGATAAGTGGATTTCTAAAAAACATATATCCATCTACAATTTATGTAATACTAACAATTTCTTAATATATATTAAATTACATATATTCATAGAAAAAATATAACCACTTATTTCTATTTTAGTACATTTTTTGAATTTGTAATGTTTTTCAATTATTAAGTTATTTTAATACGGGTCATGATCAATAACGAATCCCATAATTCAGATTATTTCATGTGTGTGTAATTATTTATTTTATTGTGGAATTACAAGTCCTATATTTATCATAATGATTTTATATGTCTAATTATCATATACTTTATTTTTTTATAAATTATAATATTTTATCTTATTAAAATTTATCAAATTTTTTATATTTTATAGTTTTTTCTGAAACAAGAAAATATTCATGGTATTTATTGAAATATAAATTCATTCCAAAATATTATAGTGTTACCTTATACCCATAGAAATAATTTACATCACTATAATTTTAATTATATCTCATAAATGAAAATACATTAGATTATCCACTAAATAGAAATTAATCAAGATAAAATTTCTATTAATATTATAACCACGCTATAAAAGGTTGTCTAAGTAAACTCATATTTTCCCAGAAAATATTTATATCCCTAATATTTAGATTCTAACAAATCATTTTATCTAAATAAACATACTAATTGAGTTTTAAGAACCATATAACTCATGTAATTTCAATTGGGAGTCTATACTCAATCATGTAGGGATATATCATCATCAGTTTATCTATGATATTTAATGTGATGTTCATATCCCAGTAATTAATATGGAATCTATATGGAGATACCAAATCAAAACCCAAAATAACATCTTTATTTACATAAGGGGGAGTGATAGGATTTCATAGAAACATATTACCAGAATAATCTATCAGACATGAATTATAAAAATTACATATAATGATTTTACCATAAATGTTTCTCATATTTAATTCAATACATAGCTATTAGGGATGTAAATTTATAGACTTTGGGAACGTACAATTTTCTAAGATCAAATGAGATATCTTTAATATTCATTTTACATTTCATATCTATAATTTATTATTCTTCCATTCTTAAAATAAAAAAATCAAAATAGTTAGTGTATGTTTTATGAAATAGTAATAACAGTATGTTCGCATATGATTATGAAAATCAGCCCTATGACATTCGGAATTATGAAACTCTTTTTTATAATGTGAAACATAATTATCACACTATGTTAATTTTTTTAATAATAAGTTATTTTAGACTCTATACTATTAAAATAATCACAAAATATATATAAAACACACTTTATTTCAACCAGATTCACCCCATACCAAAAATATTAGATCTAGTGCTATAATAATAAAATTACACATATATATTAATAACTTTTGAGTTGAAACCAAAAAAACACATAATACATTTCTGTAATAACCTGCAAATAATCATTATGTGTCATAAATTACTCATAATCTCAAAACCTAATGGATGTTTGTATTTATATATGAGTTACATGATATAAATAGTAAAAAATGATTCATCATAATTTCATATAATATTTTCCAGACAGTATATATTTATGTACATTTTGTACCTAATACACTACTTTATTTATTGAGGAATAAAAATTTTACAAATATGTGCACTCTTTGGCTATGTAATGGAAATCATAAAATAAAAAAACTAATGACTATAAGATAGTATAAGATGAGCATGTATATATGGGAATATTATCAAGGTGAATGGACATAATAGAATAGAATATTTACAATAATAAAAAATCAAACTTATTGAGTTATAAAATAAGGCTTATGTTATACCATATACATGAAAAAAATTTATAGGAAGACGAGTTAACAATAATTTTCATGAAAATGTAACATAATCCTATAAATGTGAATTTGGAAAAGAAAAGAAAAAAAATCCTTATATTGAAGATCGTTTATAAGACTACTATCACATAAATAAAATAGTCCAATACTTGATCGAGAAATCTATAAATTCCCCCACATCACATCTCATTATTTATATCTTATTTTATAATTCATTATAGGGATGTGTAATTCATGGACCACCCATCATTTAGTATATCGAGTCCCATATTTGTTTAGGGTTATAACACATTAACTATAATTTAAGTAGAATTTTATTAACCAATACATTAGAGGGATATATAATTTCATCCCCACTCATCACATAATCATGAAACCATATATTTATAGTCCAAATAAACAGTATAGTATTTATATTCCACTGAATATTAATTAAATGTTTATAAGATTCGTGTATCATAATAAATTCTTCAAAATTTATTTTATAAGACATCCATGGAATTATAGTGGTTGTATTTACTAATTCATAAAAAAATAGAGAATAAAAATAAATACATGTTATTAAGATTCCTGAATAACAATTTATCAGATAATTAAAATATTTATTTCAAAAATGGGAAGAAATTACCTTTTCAATTTCAATATATTTTATTTTGAAATTTTTATTTATATATCAAATAAAATATATATTATTCATTTGAAATCCATGAAATATTTTCATATAAAATTCATAAATCAGATAAAAAACTATTAAGGTAAAATTTGAATGATGAAGAGAATTTTCAAGAAATACATTACCTTGACTCTTATGTAATGAAATTCATAGTCATTAGGGAATGAAAATTTTAGAAAACATTAAATATAATGTAAAAAAATATGAACAATTAATTTAATTAAAATATAAATTGACATTTTTAATAAAAACTATTCGATAAGGAAATGTATAAGGAAATATAATAAATATTTTCATGGAGGAATAAGATTCATCACCAAAAAAAATAAGTAGTTTGAGATCTAATTAAAATTTCCCTTTTTCAAATTATATACAAATGGAAGCTGAAATGGTTTAATGATTTTTAAAATCCAAAAATAAATTTTTTTGAAGAAAGTATATGGTGTTAAATATATATTGAACAAACATGTTCGATAAATTAGAATTCAAAATTATACAACCATTTTTTGAAAGTTAGATTGGATGGAAACCCTTATGACCGTGGTAACTTCTATATAAAAATCCTTTAAATGATATGTTTTTAGGTTGAAATTAAATATATGTAATTTCATGAATATTATGAATAGAAACACCCATGGGATGTTTATAAATCACCTAAAATAATGTTATCGGTGAAGCTCCATCGATGATGCCCTAACCATCGACCATCCTTCTTCAAAGGCTCCTGTGCAAATTTTCTTATAGCTTGTTGTGTGCTTTGTGTTATTTTTGATTCTTTGGGCTAGTTTGGCTCATGTTTGGAATAGTGTATTCCCTTGAGCACATTGTATTATCTTGTATTGTTTGGCTTAGTCTAGCTTGTGTCTGTAATGGTGGATCCCCTTTAACACACTATCATAGTTTGTTTTACTTTTCCAGTTCTCACATAAAAAACTAGTTTTTCATAAAATAAAAAAATTAATTTTTTAGTTAAAAAAATAATAATAATAAAGGAAAAAGATAATGAAATGATAAAACCCATATCTTTAGTCTTAATAATCAAAAAATGGTTCATTATAATATATTAATAAAATTAATCAATTATTTCATAACAAAATTAAATATATTATATTATCTACTATTTTATTATAATAGTACATTAACCATAAATGAGTTAGTTACAATTTATTATCATCTCATATGTGAGTAATTACAATTATTTTCTATAAGTAACAAAATGGTGAAGTTGATCCTTATTCTATGATAAATGTTTTCTCATTCTCATATTAGACAAGTTACTGAGATGTATATATTCCATGTGTATTTTTTAAGCTCAAATTTAATTCCATCAATATTTAAGGAACAATTCTCCAAGAAGAAACATATAACACACGTTTTCCCTCCGATGTAATAAAAAATATCATATATTAATAATTTTGTATGTATTAATATATTCAATCTAGAATGAAAAAAAAAATTCTTTATTAATAAAATATATTAATAGTATTAATTTATAATCACACATGATTTTTGGAGAATGTGTTGTTTGTATAACATTGTTAATTTAGGTGGCTGAACTTGTAACACCCCGAGATTTTATGAAAAATATTCTTTTTAATTTCATTAATGTCTTGTGTCGTACGCTACACCAAAAGGAGCTTGCACAACACGCATCCTTGACTTGCCTTTCATTACATGCAATCGCGGCCTTCCTTGATAGCCTGTGTAGTACGCAATACCGAGTTTCACTAAACAACGATATGCTATTAAAATATTATTAAAACTAGCTGTAATGAATAGTAATAACCACTTTTTGAAATTTTGTAAATTTTATTTTTCAAAATGGACTTCATTTTTGGATTTGGAATATCGAAATTAGCTTAGGGTGAAATTTTGGTAATTTTCGGATAACTTTCATATTTTGATGAATAGTGGAAATTACTAAATTTTAATTAAAAACAACTTTTTCAATAGAAATAATTAATAGTGATAAATTATTAATTTTAGTGTTTTTAAAGTATATTTAGAATATATTTTTACAATTTAATTCAATAATGGTCATTGGATATAATTTCACATTTAAACCAGTTATAAACAAGTTTTAATCTTTTGATAGTTATTATCTCTTAAAAAACACGCTATTTGTTTTGACGACGTGAATTAATTTTTAAATTAGTTAATACAACTGATATGTTTTGAATTTGGTAAAATAGACATCATTTTTGAGTTCATAATATCAAATATATCTTAGGCCTAATTTTTGGTATTTTTCTGAAAACTTTCAATTTTTGATGAATAGTGAAACCACTAAGTGGTAGTTAAAAAAAACTGAATTGTTCATAAAACATAATTTTACCACTTCTGTGAGTGGTATTTCAAAAATCTGAGAGACACGGTTGATGTCAGTAAGTTAAATGTGGTTCAATGAGATGAAAATAATTTTTGGTGAATAGTAACTTTTTACTTTTTTTACCACGGTTAAAAGTAAATAGGGTAATTAAGGGTAAAAATGATATTATTATTACCCTAACACATGTCCAAATTCTATTGGATAAGTGTAATTCAACCAAAAACAAGATTAGGAATAAAATATGACCATTTAGGCCCACTTGGATTAGATTAGGACATTTATTATTATTTAATTCAAAGAAGAGTTAAAAGAGTTAAAATCAAAGTTTATTTACTAAAACATTTTTAATATAGGGTGATACATAAGATAAATTAGATTGTAAATAATCATTAAAAAGCTAATAAGATTTCCTACATAATGGTATTTTATTTGGAATTTTTAGACATCAAATAATTTAATTTATTTATGACACAAAGATTATGTAGTAATTATCTTATTAATGAAATATTGACATAATTGATGTTATAAATACCCAAATAGATCTAATTTGAGACTTTTTATTAATTACACTAATTTTCTAGGTTAATATGACATGGTAGTATTGATGTAATTAACTTATTTAGAACTTATCATTCTGTTATGATTTTCACAAAAATCAATTACTAAATAGTGTCAAAATTGACATAAAATAGTTTTTAAAACAAATATTATATTATTAATTGTTATTTTATTCCTAAAAATCTAAGGTTAGGCAAAATGACTTAGATAAGGTTATATATATTAATAATAAACAATTTGGGGTTCGTTTGGCTTCTAATAGTATGTTTATTTACCGTATAGTGTAAGACCACAAGAAGACACGGTAAAAGTAAAATTATTTAACTTAATGTTAAATCTAAATGATAAGGTTAAAATAGGAACCTAAACATGTCTAAATTCTATTGGATGAGAGGATTTCGACCCATCCACACCTTAGCCTCAAAATAAATCAATTTGGATCTATTTAAAACCGAACTTGACTTTAAAATAAAATAATATTTTTAGTTATTCCAAAGGTGCCCCTCTCCTCCCTTATAAAAGGGCACCTCCTCCCTCTCTTCCTCACACAACTTTGAGCCTTCAAGCTCGGCCAACCCCTGCCAAATTCTCTTCTCCACTTCCCTAGAAACATCCTAGAGGTTCTGGTATTCCTCAAATACCAATTTTAGTTCCCTAAGAGTAGGTCTCAAAGAGGCGCTTCAAAGAAAAGGAGGTTCGGATATGTACAAAGCATATCGGATATAAGGTAAAGGAAAATATCACAATCTCATTTTTATCAGAGATTGTTTATACTTTGAAAATTTACTGGGGTGTATTTTCTCATCCACATCCATGTTTCCTCAATATGAAATATTATTTACATCCACCTACAATTGTTTAAATCCAATTTTACCCTTCGGTGAGTTTTTAGTAAAGGATATTAAAGGAATATTTTGTCATTTTTCATACGAGGTACTTTTTGACTTTTCCAACAAAAGTACGAAGAATTTTTTTTTAACTTATACGTCATGAATGGATTTTTAAAACATTATTTCCAAAAATATTCCTTTACAAGTTTTCAAGTTTCTTTTTAATCAACTTCTTTTAGTTTATAATTGTATGACATGTTAAGAAAGGAAAAGTGTTTTTGAAGCAGAAAGGATATTTTCCTCAAGAATGGAGTTCAAGTGTTTTATGAAAATTATTTTCCATCTAAGATAATAAAGGGTTATGTTTTTATCCCTATTATTACATTGATTTGATTATGTTGTGATGGAATTATTTTTATGTATTCTTTTATTGTATATGAATTGTTTTATGATGTCATGATGTTTAAGATTCCCATTTTTATTACATGGGTTATGCAATGATGTATGGTTTATGATTTTGTGGCACACATAAGAATGGTATCATTATGAGATGGGTGGGACCTATATCTCCCTCTAATGCATTGGGTAAAGATTTTATATCTCATGAGATAGATATGGCTGGAACGGTAGGTTATACCGGTTCAGTGAAACAGGACTGAAACGAGGGTGACTTGGTTCAGAAAGGGACTTTGTCCACTAAGATAGTCTTGGAAATGAGTCTTGACTAACAAGAAATTATTTTATATTATTATGTGTGTATGCCACAAAGTTTCATGTTTTACGTTATGATTATTGTGATTACATTTCACTGCCATGATTTATCCCATGTTATGAAATTATGATCTCTTTTGCAGGTTATGATTTCCAAAAGTTATGTTCTTATGTATATGATGTGATTGATATTTCTTTTGTTTACCCTTACTGAGCATTTTAGCTCACCCTTTTATGTTTTCTTTTCCCCAGGATATAAAGAAAGGTTTTAGGTAAAAAAAGGAAGATCTTTATGGGAGATTTCGAAGATCTTTCACCACGATTAGAAGACTATATTCTGAGTTTCCAAAGACACTAAACTATTATGGTCCTTGTGTGTGTGTTTTTGTTATGTACTAAGTATTCCTCAAATGTAATGTAATGTCAATGTACGTCAGGCTTCGGGTCTCTACAGTTGGTATCAGAGGAATGGTTTAGTCAACCTTTGGAAACTAGGATGTGAAAGCGTTAGTGAGATCCCTAGAGATATTTCTAAGGTATGTCTAGGGATGTCCCTAAGGATAAGTATACGTATAAGATATAGTCCAAGAACTATGGTAACGATCATAGAATTTAACCTAAGAAGTTAGATATTGAGGATACTTTCCCTTTATAATGTTGTTTTCCCTAGCATGATTTTTCCCTCTCAAACTATTCTTTTTGGGTTTTAGACGATGGATGGAACCCAAAGGAACCGTGTTGATCAATGAAATGGACAATGCAATGATTGTCCTCCTGAACAAACAAATATTGTGGTAGATGGAGTTAAAAATCTTATTGCTATACTTACACAAGCTATGAATCATTCTGGACTTCCAAATGAGCAGAGAAGGGAACAATATTCTATTGAGTCCTTCATGAGGCAACATCCACCTTCTTTCAGTGGGACTCCCGATCCACTTGTTGCTGAACAATGGATCAGTACCACTGAAAATATATTTTCAGTTCTTCAATGTTCTAAACATGATAAAGTCATCTTAGCAGTATATCATTTGGAAGGTGAAGATGATCAATGGTGGAATCTTATCAAGAATACGAGGCCAAGAGATGAAATTGAGTCTATGGAATGGGACGAGTTCAAGAACTTGTTTTTCAGTAAGTAATTCCCTTATATTCTTCGAAAAAAGATGGAAAAGGAGTTTCTTGAGCTGAAGCAGAAGGATGATGAATCTGTTGGTATATACGAAGCGAATTTTACAAGACTTGCATGGTATGCATCTGACATTATCATCCAACCTGAAAGTACAGTTGGTCGATTTTTCAGTGGCTTAAAACCAAGTCTTCGAAGGGAATTAGCTATAAGAGACTTCAGTAGCTATGGAGAAATTGTGCGTTGTGCTATCAAGGTAGAAATGGAAGTTGGTGTTACATATCCATCTCATGGTTTTGATAAGAAATGAAATATGGAGTTCAAGGAGAAATCTCAGAATAATGGTGAAAAGAAGATGAATGTTTCCTTATGCACACAGTGTGGAAAGAAGCATGGTGGAGATTGTCTTAAAGGGACTAGAAAATGTTTTAAGTGTGGAAAATAAGGTCATCAAGTAGCTGAGTGTCGAAGTAATGGAAAAAGGGTTTCTAATTATGTGAATAAAGAAAACACTGCAGAGAACGCACCACCAACACTTCAATGCTTCAAGTGCAACGAAATGGGGAATTATGCTAATAAATGCCCTAATCCAAGGGTTAGTGATGATCGACATGAGAAACCACTTAAGACAAAGGACAAAGGGAAGTCACATGCGATCACTATTGGCGATGTTGAATATGACAACGATGTGGTGGAATGATTAAGTGTTTATGTAATGGGATTCCAAAATAATGTTGTATCATCGAGTATTGGAATATTTTTGTATTGGTGTAATGTGGTATTCAAAGTGATTGAGATATTTTTGGAAATAAGATGATATGCGCATAATGAAGGGAAAACGAGAAAATGAAATGTTTAACAGTATTAATGAGATCATGATTGATATAAGGACTAAGTGATATCATGGTTTGAGTATATAGAATTTTGAGGATTTTGGTATGTAGAAAGTGTTAACTTTTAACTGCATTCATGTTTTTACTAAGGTTCAATGGGTATTCATTCTTCAAGAGAATACATGATTAAGGTATTCATATGTTTTTAATTTTACCAACAAGATATATATTATGATATATGGGGATAAATGATGGCATTCACTTGATTGTTCTGTGACATTTCAAGTAATCATTTTCTTTATACTATGAGCTTGGGACAAAGTATTCTAGATAATCCTAAAGATTAGAATGGATTATGTTGGACATATGTTATGATAAAACATTTTTCGATATTATTGATGGGATGTTATAGTAATATAGCTTTAGAAAAAGGACAACCTGCAGGATGGGCGACGACCCATCGCGTCAGACAAGGTTTTGGGAATCGAACCCACAACCGAAATGCGACTGGCCTTTATTGCCTACCACTGGCCTATAGGAAGTCCCTATTTAGTTGAAACTAGTTTTATTTTATTAAGAGGTATGATATATGAAGTATAAGTTCATATTTGTAACCATGTACGATTAACCATAGGATGGACTTATAACTTTTCCTAACATTTTGTTTGAAAGAGATGGAATGACCCATCATTCTATCACATGATCTGCTAACACATCACGGATGACAAATTCAACTTCATTTCTTTAAGAGATGAAGTGGAAATTGTCCAAAGAATGACAAACGGTGAGACTATACCAAAATCACGAAAGTATTTCTTCTAATTCCAATTTCATCAACTTTAGGGAAATGATCTTGAAAACCAAAAATGTTGTCTCAGTGTTCTTATATCTGATGAATCAGACGGTACCTTAGACCGTCACAAATTTATGGCTTTTTGATTTCTAGCTTTTCCATAGCCATGTTCTCTACCACTCTCCATTAGAACATGATGGTTAGATTTCTCTTCCATATCCATATTTTCACCTATGTGGAAACCCAGTGATTAGTTTATTTGGGTAACTGTTACGTTTCATACTTTCGTTTTTAAAGATTGGTTTTGGTATTCCTTTTTACGATGTGGGTTTCTATTAAAGAAACTTTCGAATAGTAAGCCATTTATAACCCCGACGAATTTCGAGGGCGAAATTCATTTTAAGGGGGGTAGAATGTAACACCCCGAGATTTTATGAAATTTTTTTTTTTAATTTCATTAATGTCTTGTGTTGTACGCTACACCAAAAGGAGCTTGCACAACACGCATCCTTGACTTGCCTTTCGTTACACGCAATCGCGGCCTTCCTTGATAGCCTTTGTAGTACGCAATACCGAGTTTCACTAAACAACGATATGCTATTAAAATATTATTAAAACTAGCCGTTATGAATAGTAATAACCACTTTTTGAAATTTTGTAAATTTTATTTCTCAAAATTGACTTCATTTTTGGATATGTAATATCGAAATTAGCTTAGGGTGAAATTTTGGTAATTTTCGGATAACTTTTATATTTTGATGAATAGTGGAAATTACTAAATTTTAATTAAAAACAACTTTTTCAATCGAAATAATATATAGTGATAAATTATTAATTTTAGTGGTTTTAAAGTATATTTAGAATATATTTTTACAATTGAATACAATGATGGTCATTGGATGTAATTTCACATTTAAACCAGTTATAAACAAGTTTCAATCTTTTGATAGTTATTACCTCTTAAAAACACGCTATTTGTTTTGACGACGGGAATTAATTTTTAAATTAGTCAATGCAACTGATATGTTTTGAATTTGGTAAAATAGACATCATTTTTGAGTTCATAATATCAAATATATCTTAGGCCTAATTTTTGGTATTTTTCTGAAAACTTTCAATTTTTGATGAATAGTGAAACCACTAAGTGGTAGTTAAAAAAACTGAATTGTTCATAAAACTTAATTTTACCACTTCTGTGAGTGGAATTTCAAAAATCCGAGAGACATGGTTGATGTCAGTAAGTAAAATGTGGTTCAATGAGATGAAAATAATTTTTTGGTGAATAGTAACTTTTTACTTTTTTTTACCACGGTTAAAAGTAAATAGGGTAATTAAGGGTAAAAATGATATTATTATTACCCTAACACATGTCCAAATTCTATTGGATAAGTGTAATTCGACCAAAAACAAGCTTAGGAATAAAATATGACCATTTAGGCCCACTTGGATTAGATTAGGACATTTATTATTATTTAATTCAAAGAAAAGTTAAAAGAGTTAAAATCAAAGTTTATTTACTAAAATATTTTTAATATAGGGTTATACATAAGATAAATTCGATTGTAAATATTAATAGAAAGATAAAAATATTTCCTACATAATGGTATTTTATTTGTAATTTATAGACATCAAATAATTTAATTTATTTATGACAAAATGATGATTCCGTAATTATCTTATTAATGAAATATTGACATAATTGATGTTATAAATACCCAAATAGATCTAATTTGAGACTTTTTATGAATTCCACTAATTTTCTAGGTTAATATGACATGTTATTATTGATTTAAGTAACTTCGTTCGAACTTATCATTCTGTTATTATTTTCACAAAAATCAATTACTAAATAGTGTCAAAATTGACATAAAATAGTTTTTAAAACAAATATTATATTATTAATTGTTATATTATTCCTAAAAATATAAGGATCGGCCAAATGACTTATATAAGGTTATAAATATTAATAATAAACAATTTGGGGTTCGTTTGGCTTCTTATAGTAAGTTTATTAACCTTATAGTGTAAGAACAGAAGACGACACGGTAAAAGTAAATTTATTTAACTTAATGTTAAATCTAAATGATAAGGTTAAAATAGGAACCTAAACTTGTCTAAATTATATTGGATGAGAGGATTTCAACCCATCCCCACCTTAGCCTCGAAATAAATCAATTTGGATCTATTTAAAACCGAACTTGACTTTATAATAATATAATATTTTTAGTTATTCCAAAGGTGCCCCTCTCCTCCCTTATAAAAGGGCACCTCCTCCCTCTCTTCCTCACACAACTTTGAGCCTTCAAGCTCGGCCAACCCCTGCCAAATTCTTTTATCCACTTCCCTAGAAACATCCTATAGGTTCTTTTCTTCCTCAAAGACCAATTTTACTTCCCTAAGAGGAGGTATCAAAGAGGCGCTTCAAAGAAGAGGAGGTTCGGATACGTACAAAGCATATTGGACATAAGGTAAGGGAAAATATCACAATCTCATTTTTATCCGAGATTGTTTATACTTTGAAAATTTACTGGGGTGTATTTTTTCATCCACATCCATGTTTCCTCAATATGTAATATTATTTACATCCACCTAAAATTGTTTAAATCCAATTTTACCCGTCGGTGAGTTTTTAGTAAAGGATATTAAAGGAATCTTTTGTCATTTTTCATATGAGGTACTTTTTGACTTTTCCGACAAAAGTATGAAGAATATTTTTTTAACTTATACGGAATGAATGTATTTTTAAAACATTATTTCCAAAAAGATTCCTTTACATGTTTTCAAGTTTATTTTTAATCAACTTCTTTTAGTTTATAATTGTATGACATGTTAAGAAAGGAAAAGTGTTTTTGAAATAGAAAGGATATTTTCCTCAAGAATGGAGTTCAAGTGTTTTATGAAAATTACATTCCATCTAAGATAATAAAGGGTTCTGTTTTTATCCCTATTATTACATTTATTTGATTATGTTGTTATGGAATTATTTTTATGAATTCCTTTATTGTATATGAATTGTTTTATGATGTCATGATGTTTAAGATTCCCATTTTTATTACATGGGTTATGCAATGATGTATGGTTTATGATTTTGTGGCATGTATAAGAATTGTATCATTATGAGATGGGTGGGACCTATATCTCCCTCCAATGCATTGGGTAAAGATTTTATATCTCATGAGATAGACATGGCTGGAACGGTAGGTTATACCGGTTCAGTGAAACTGGACTGAAACGAGGGTGACTCGGTTTAGAAAGGGACTTTGTCCACTAAGATAGTCTTGGAAATGAGTCTTGACTAACAAGAAATGATTCTCTATTATTATGTGTGTATGCCACAAAGTTTCATGTTTATGTTATGAATATTGTGATTACATTTCACTGCCATGATTTATCCCATGTTATGAAATTATGATCTCTTTTGCAGGTTAAGATTTACAAAAGTTATGTTCTTATGTATATGATGTGATTGATAATTCTTTTTTTTACCCTTACTAAGAATTTTAGCTCACCCTTTTATGTTATCTTTTCCCTAGGATATAAAGAAAGGTTTTAGGTAAAAAAGGAAGATCTTTATGGGAGATTTTGAAGATCTTTCACCACGATTAGAAGACTATATTCCGAGTTTCCAAAGACACTAAACTATTACGGTCCTTGTGTGTGTGTTTTTCTTATTTACTAAGTATTCCACAAATGTAATGTAGTGTCAATGTACGTCAGGCATCGGGTCTCTACAGAACTGACCAAAATAAGAACAATTTTCACTAATGAATGAGTAAAAGTTTATTTTTTATTACATTAATATAATTTTATCACAAGAATAATTATTTTAAAATTACATCATTATATTTAAAAAATTCATTTAAGAATATTAGATAAGATATTTTCATTAAAAATTTTATTAGATGATCTTAGACAATTATTAGGTTAATAATATACTGTTTGTCTTGGGTTCCATAAAATTTAAGGTTTTATGCATCCTTTATAGTATCAGAATCCACCCGAGGTCATAAAAAGAATAATGATATTGAAAATAGTCTTGGATTTAAGATTATTTCCCCAGAATATTATTATTTAGAAGTTGTATATGAGGGAGACATTTATTGGTGGAAATGAGGGAAATTTATTTGAAAAAATAACTTCGGTTAATGGTAGTAATGGAATCACATATTAGTTAGATATGATAGGTGAAGTAATTTTGATGATAAATTTTTTTTACTACCAAACCTAAAAATGGATTTATTTAATGTATAATAATCATAATAATGATAAAAAATAAAAAATACATTAATTTACAAATTTTTTCCTCTTTATACCTTGTTTAATTATTTTTCATGATAATTTTTCTTTTCTAAAAAAATATACCCCAACATAAATCATATAGTAATAATGAAAAACAATTTTCAATCAATTAAATCTAATTAAATTGATAAAATTTAGAGATTTTTATTTTCATAGAAAATATAAAATACATAGAAAAAATTTAATTTGTGGAATATTTAATTTTTCAATATAAAGTGTTTTTAAAGATACATCATATTAATGACTAATTAATAGAGAATTAATATATTTTTTAGGAATTGAATCTTTATATTAGAATTAGTAATAAAAGATGATCGATTGAATTTATTTTAAATATTATAGAGGAAAATTTAAAAATATTTCATTGAAAAATTACATGTATGAATATTAAATAATTATACCAATATATCATATAAATTAACAATTTATGTTATTATTTTGTGATTTTAATAAATAATGGTAATTAAAATATATTTTTAAATCTCTTTAATATATTTAATAATTATTTGATAATAGTAAAAATAATATTTAATAATTATAGTTTGATGTGGTTACAAGAACCCAAGTAACACACACACACAGAAACCCATGAAACCCTATTAGTTAAGACTCCCCACGTTTAAAAATGAATGGAAGGAACTGAAACAAACTAATTTGTTACAATTCATTGACCTATGTATTTTCACTACATCATTATGGATGCAGGTTTGTAATGTTTTCATACAACATCATTATTGTAATGAACTGACCTAGGTTACCCTCAAACATAGCACCGTACAAAATCTGTCCCATACCCAAAGGGAATTTCTGATCCAAATGAACAGATGACATGTACTCATGAATCGAACAAAAAAACAGAGAGAACAATTTTGACAAACTAGAACAAACACATGTAATATATATATACCTGACGTGAGAAGGAACAATAGAAAGATAATAAAATATATTCCATAACTGTATCAAAATAGTGAAAAACAATTGCTGTAAAAGTAGCCAGAACTCCCAGAGACAAGTCCAATAACAAAGGAAAAATCCAAATAGCTACTCCATGTAATGGTGGGTAAGAAATCCATTATATCACCACCAGCTGCCCAAATTAGATGATATGAAACCTCAACACATCAATGTGTCTCCTTTATTTTTTTTAATTGGAATACATACATAGTTATGCACACCACTTAAGAGGATAAAATGTTGTGATCTAATAGGCTCAATAGGATCCCACCTAGGTGTTCTATAAATATTATCTGTATAACAATTCATATATGATCGTTTTAAATAAAACATGGCATGATAAGTAGTAAAGTAGTTTTATAGAAAACATGATAATAAATTCCTCTTTATCATAGTTCAAATAAAAATATGTATATCAATTTTAAATATCATTTTTCTATATCATCATTCACAATAATCAACATTCATATCAAGGATAAAAACCCAAGATATAAAAAACAACTATAGAAACACATGCTTCACAACACTAGGGAGTAGAATAGGTCAAGAAATAGACTACTCATTGAAAAAAAATGTATGTATACTACACTACAATTCATGAATATAATTATATATACCTTAGGACTAGAGAGACAACCCATTAATTGAATCCATAACAATATAAACGTACATATCTCCAATAATCTACACTATCGGACATGACGAATACCCAGAAAGTGATCCTCCACAATGTATGGTGGCCTTAAGATAATCATTCCACCTAGTACCCAAGGAAACCCATGCGCTAGTTTTGAAAATCATCACAATGTTATGAAAATACACATTTTATTTCCATTAATCATAAACCAGGGAAAACCAAATTATATTCAAAATATTATTCTAACACAGACACACATAATCATTCAAAATTCCATACTTATTTATTTATAACGCCATTTATGAAAATGGATAAATATGGTTTATCAAACATAGGATAGATACAGAACCACCTTCCTTGAAACTCAGGTCTCACAATCCTTTAACAGGATCCTCAAATGAATAAACCCATAAAAACCAAAGGAGACCCTAGAATCCAATCCACACATCTTATAATTTATTCAATTGAGAAAGATGGTCAGTATAGAAGAGGGAATAACACATACCTCAAGAACGAACGCCCATCACACAGTGTGAAACAATGGAATAATCTATAGAATGAGATCAAACAATGGATCCTAGAAGAAGACCATAAAAACACCAATTTAGGTCAACAGATCTGATAACACAACATAAGGTCTCTACCGCGATAAATGGATATGATGAAGTGGAAACATCACTTACCAGGAGAAACAAACCCCTACTACAATTGAGATCAAATGTTGAAAAGAGTGACTTATAAGGAGAATAATCTCTCTAAATAAACATTGATTTTCACCAGGTTTAGGGAAATGAATTTTTGTGAATGAACGAACAGAAAAGCAACTACACACCTGTTTAAAAAAACTGTACGCGGGGCATTATACGATGTGTAACCCATTTAAATTAGATGTAATGACTAATGCATTAGATACACCAAGAAACCCAACAAATCAAATTAAAATAAAAAATTTTATTAACTAAATACATTTAAGAGTTATTCACTTTGTGTAACATTTCACAACATGAATCATTTCATGACTTTCATCCAGTAACTCTTACACGTCGTGTAATATAGTTACATGGCGTGAAATTCAACTACAGCATGCAGAAAAAGCTGGTTTAAGTCTGGATTCCAACAAATTTTTGACTTCAGAATCATAGTTATGCTCCCAATTATATATAAGACTTATGCAAACAATGATAAAAGGAAAACCCTGGAAATGTATAAGATATACCTAAATGATTGAGATCAAGATGATACAAAATACCCACAATGAAGACTTTACATCCCCCAAAAGTAATTTGGAAGATGTAATCCCTACAGAAAGAAGAGAAAACTTCAACCTCATCAATAAATCATGTTCCCAAGACTCATGATAATATGTTCCATCTGTCTATAGCACTCTGACCGATGAAATGGACTTCCCATACCAGAATTATACTTGAGAGTTGACAATCTCAACTGCCTCCCCCAAAACAAAAAACACATAACTCTATTTCAATTTCATCACAACTCATAATGTTTTTTGGTTTGGGATTAAACTTCCTAAAAAGAGACATGTGTAAAAAATCATGAATACCTTTCAACATAACCTATTATGATAACCGATAAGAAAACTATCTATGCTTTTCGTTTTCCTAAAATGGTCGAACATATCTTAGAGACAACATTCCTTGTTTTCCATGTAGACAACAACCTAACCAGGGAGAAACATTAAAGAAAACCTAGTCAGAAAAAGAAAAATCTATATGATGACATCTTCAATATGTTTATGATTTTTTTTATTCTTGGATGTAACTAGATGCTGATGTTCATCTTGAATCTTCACAGACATCTGCCAAACCAAATATGTTCTATCCAAAGCTTCATCTCCCACCTCAAACCATCAAATAAGTTATATAATTGAGAGACCATAAAAAAATTTCAACGAGATCCATTCTTATATAATAATAACTAATTTTGTTGTAAAAACACAACCAGCCTAAGAAGGATAACCCATAATCGACCGAAATAAAAGACACATGTGTGATGAAAATCTTCGAGGATATGAATTACATGCTCCATATGTTCATCTATATGTTGATGGTAGTATGTTATCAAACTGACATGAGTTCCCATTTCATCTTAGAGACTCCTACAAAATATCAAGGTAAGCCTAGGATATCGATCTGAATTAGCAGAAGAAGGACTATCATGTAACGTCACAATCTCCTTCACATACAACTTACACAGATCTTCAACCTTAGTGGTATCCTTGATTGTAATGAAATGATAATAATTTTTCAATAGATAAATGAACACCAACATAGAATGTCAACCATAGGGAGTCCATGGTAATCGAACAAAAAATATACATGGATACATCATACAATATATAGAATTGTACTAGAAGAGGATAAAGTAAAGATGGGGTTTTAAGCACTCTGCCATTATCTGTTGGAAGGTGTAACAATGGGACACATAATCTGTAATGTCACACTTCATACACGGAAACCAAGATCAATATATAATGACATAATATATCATCATAGTTACTATATGAGCATAACATGAAGATATGTGACAATTAAACAAGTCTAATCTCCTCATACATGTAGGGAGGACCACCCGATTTCCAAAGTGGATCATACCATCTGAAGAGAGAGACTAACCAGAAATGGTCTCACCACCATAATGGTTTTCTAAAACATTAATCATTCATCATCCTACTACTGAATCAAAAAAATACACTCTATGAGAGTAAATGATAAACTAATAGTTCTCATAACTATTCTTGAAACATCCTCTTCAGTATCCATGTGCAACTGTGGAAAAATCCCAGTAAGGTTCCACTCATCCTTAGATTCTAGAACAACCTACGATAGTAATCTCCTACTAATAGCATATGTAATGAAATTTCCCTTCCCCAAAGGGTAGGTTATATCAATGTTAATGGTATAAAGGTATTATACCCATTGTCATTGTTTGAGATTCATGTCTTTCTGAGAAAATATATAGATCAAAATTTTATGATTAGAAAATAGCATTAAAATCCTTATAAAAAATAGTACCACCAACATTTATGTGCATGCATAATTTCTGCAATACATAAATCTTGATTGGGAGAATTATTCTCATTAGGATGAATCACAATAGATTCATAAGCTGCTACATGAACATATTGTATAAGCACCCACCCCAAACCAGAACCTTAAGCATCACAAAATACCACATAACCCTTATCAGGCTAAGGTATAATCAGAATAGGAGCTGATGTAGGATGTCCTTTCAGTTCATCAATATAAGATTGAAACATCACATACCATGTGAATTTCACCACATTCCAAGAATGATGAGTAAAAATTGAAGTTATCTTATAGAAATCTTTAACAAATCGTAGTTAGTATATAATAAGACCAAGGAAGACCCATATCTCAATGACATTCTATTGTTACATCCATGTCAAGACAAATTTTAATGTATCTTTTTCAACTGATAGTCCATGATTGGAAATATTGTTCCCAAAGAATGTCAATTATTGAATTTAGAAACTATATTTCCATACCATCCTATACAAATGGAGACTTCTCATAATTTAAGGAACCAAACTCAAATGGTGCTCGTGCTCATGTTCAGATTTTGAATAAACCTATATTTAATCCAAAAAAAACTAAAAAAAGTGTCATGATATTTTTGGAATAAAGTATTTATCAGATCCCTAAAATCATTAGGTGTGTTATTTAGAACAAAAGGCATCACAAGATATTCAAAGTGGCAATATCTGCTCCTAAAATCTGTATTTGGTATATCATATTTATAATCTCAGAGATGATGATACTCTGACCAATGATCAATATTTGAAAACCAATTATCCCCCATTGACTAATAAAAAAAGCATGAACATGAGGAAATGGATATTGTTTATAAAATTTTACCCAGTTCAACATTAGATAGTCCCAACAAAATCAAAGTGAACTATCTACCTTTTTGGAAAAGAGAATAGGGGAAGCCCAAGGTGAAACATTAGGGTGAATGAATCCTTTTTTCCAATAGGTCATCCAAATGAATCTTGAGATACATAGGCTCCACTGCTTCCATAAAATAAGAAGCTATGTATATCTCTTGCGTACCTATCACCAGGTCAATCCTAAACTCTACTTATCTCTCTAGGGGAATATCAGAGATTTTATCTAGGAGAATTTGAGATATGTCATAAACATTAATCGGTAGATCATCAAGAGAATACATTTCATGATGATAAAACATAAAAGTTGACAAAAAACTACCAAGCCATGGGTGGGAAGGATCTACACTACCATACCTCAGGTCCCACTCCCCCTGAAACACACAAGATCTCCCATCAACAGCACGAAACGAAACATGCTGATGATAAAAATCAACCTTATCTCGATGAATGATAATCTAATCCATACTGATCATGATTTCAAATAGATCAAGATTAGGAATGATAAAATCCTAGACCAACTCTGCATTAGATATCGCTAATAGAGAATAAGAAAACCAAAATACATGCTCGAACCTCTTACCAAGAGGTGTCAATAACTACATTACAATTGGAATATGTTCTATTTGATGTTTACAAATACTAACAAAATGTAAATATATAAACTAGTGGGAGGAACTAGTATAAAATAAATAAAGTACTATAGAAGATGTAGTAACGGTAGTACCTATCACTATTACCAGCCAAGTAGTCTTTGAATCTTCAAACTACACCGTATTATCCTTTGTAGCTAAAAAACCAGAAATATAATGAGGCATAGTAATAACCTGAACGAAGTATTGTAAATGACCAACATATCTAAAACCATTTAAGTATTATCAGGCATATAAAAAATGTTTTGAGTGTATTACCTTTCCAAACTACTAGCTATAATAGACAGTGTAGAGGATGCTCACCATTGAGACCCACCTCCACCACCTGTGCAATGATCCTGCCACTTCCTTTAGTTCCCATGTACGCCAATGAAACGTCCACTAGATGGAATAAAAGGTTTTGTAAAACCAATTATTCCCACCAAATAAATCACTTCCATCATATCTATATCTTTCAAATCCGTATAGGTATAATTTTTTAACATAAATAATTGTTATCTAATATCTAATCGCAAACACTTTAGGTACATATAACCCTTCAACTGGTCCTTTTTTCACCCCATCTTGGGAAAAAATAGTTAATATTATCAAACCAATTTTTTAATTCTAACACATAATATTTTCCCTATTGCAAGAAAATTATATTTTTTTTTCAACATCAGGTGCTCTGGGAAAAACATCTAGAAGAACCCAGTTTTGAAACCCATCCTATCTAAGTCAAATATTTTGTCTTCCTTGACCATAGAATCCCACCATCACCTACTAGATTCCTTAAGACTAAATTCTTTACATTCCACCTTATGATTCTCAAGTGTTTATAGAAAGTTGTAGATTGCATCAATCCTATCCAGTCAGTCCTCCGCCTCTTGATGTTCATTTTTTTTCTATTAATGGATAATGGATACTTGTGATTGCATTCTTAGAATCAATCACTCTTCCCTCTATCCCCTGGATGTATATAAAAAAATTCATTCTGAACTCATGGTACAACTAGATCAACAAAATGAACTTCACGTATAACAATCTCAATGATATTCTGATTTACTGGTGGATTCCCTAAATATGAATCATATACTGGCTCCCAATGAACATTTTGAAGGAATCTTGGAGTCATACTACTACCAACCTAAGAAAAATAATAAGCATACTATAGAACAATGATCATTTTAAATGTAAATATCCATAAGAAGTAACTGTGATTCAAAATAAAACCCTACAGAAGATACATATATCCCATCAACACATTGAAACTTGGGTCTCATCACGACAAGAGTTGTCTATGCACTTTTACAATATACCTCTCATGTTATGACAATCCTATCTCCAATAAAATTGAAATCCCAAGATAAATACTATTGATGATATTCCTCCCTCAAATACAAAATTATAATGAATCGATAAAGGTTTCCCTGAAGCCTAAAACCCGACCCGATCCTTCACAAATAATAACGGAATTACTGATCCCCATGGGCTTCCAACTAGAACCCGAGCATTGAAGAAAACCCCGGAGGGATTGATTTCCCAGAACCTGAAAAAAACATGCAATATATATATAATTAAAGTAGGAACGTACAATAGAAGTATAACAAAGTATATTCCCAAATTGTATGAAAATATCAAAACCAAAATGACTATAAATGTAGCAAAACACCACGAGACAAGTCCAACTGAAAAGGACCAAAACAAAATACCTACTCTATATGATGGCATAGACAAACTCCCACTATCTCACCACCAACTACCCAAATCATCTGACTTGAAACCTCACCTTCTCACTATAACACCACACATTTCCCTACTTTGGAAGACAAATATTGGTTTTTACCCCATCGAAGCGGTGTGTAATGTGTGAGATAAAAATATAAATAGTTTCTCACCCAGGTGTTCCATAAAAAATATATACATAACAATATATGTGGGTTCATTTTGAAGAAAACATTGAATGATAACCAGAAAAGATGTTTTATAGAAAACATGGTAAACACATCCTCTGTACAACTATTAATTAACAAAAGATGTTATATCCATTTGAAAAAAAATTCCATATCATATTTCACAAGAATAAACATTCATATCAAGGATAAAACAACATCGCAATTTTATGGAAAACAACAATAGCATCACATGCATTATAACAACAATGAATAAAACAGGCCAGGATGTAGATTACTCAATCCCAAAAATCTCTGGACATTGCACAGTGGTAACTAAATCCATTTATCTACACTCTCGGACCATGATGACAACCAGGAAAGTGAAACCTGAACATCATATACATATCTTGATCCAATAATATACACTCTAAGACAAGAGTATCACCTAGAAAGTGAAACCCCAAAATATATGATGACCTCAAGATAAACCTTCCACACATTACCCATGGTATCCCATAATAATTTTTTCACAATCATCTATATGTTTTGAAAATACCCCTTTTATATCCATTTATCGAAAATCAATGAAAAATTAACAAATAAAAAATAATTCCAATTTTATACCAATTTATTTTTAAAACAATTTAGAAAAATAGAAAAATATGGTTTATAAAACATATGATAAAGATGGAACTACCAACCTCAATACTCATGTTTCACATTCCTATAATGAGATCCACCCATGAAAATACCCAAAAATGGAAACAGAGACCCTATAATCAAATCCACACATCGTAGGATTGATTGAATTGACAAAGAGGTTCAACAGAGAAGAGGAAATACCATATACCACAAGAATCGATACATGCCACACCATGAAAAAAAATGGAATGACCTCCAGAATGATAACACACAATGGATCTTAGAGGAAGACAAGAATAAACACCAATTTAGACCAAAATACCCAATAACATAACATAAGGGTGCTCTTACGATCAATGGAATTGTATAAGCAAAATGATCACTTATCTAGAGAAACACACAATAACTAAAATGGTGATCAAATTCCTATTAGATCAATCGAGAATAACTACTACAAAACACATGTTTAACATTGCTGGGGTTTATCAATGCTAGAAAAACCAACTGATAAGTGGCATTTTATTCACTCTAAGCAAAGTGATGATACTTTTAACCTTTTATCGGTGTTTTTTAGCATTGATAATGGTAACCATTCTTATTGCTTTATTTTTATCACGGATAAATGCTATTTTAATCAGCACTTTATTTTCATTAATGACAAATATTTATTTCATCAACACTTTTTTAGTGCTGATAATGGTCCAGATAATTAAAATTAAATAATGAAATAAATAAAAAATAAAAAAAGACTATAAAAAAAATTAAATATATTATTAATTAAATAATTATTAATAAAAATTAATAAATAGATTGTAAATTTTTAAATATTAAAAAATTTATTAATTAGTCAATTATTATAAGTAATGTTATTAAATTGTATATATTAAATATAGAAATATATATTGATAAAATTAAATACAGTTTTTAAATTAAAAAATATTTATGCGCTTTATATTAAGTATTCATATATTTAATGAATAATAATATATATTTAAAAACTAGTATAAATTTAAAATATTTACTAATTGCATAGTAATCGACATGTTATAATAGTTCAGGGAGGGAGACTACAAAGAAACAAAGAAACTATTGCACCTACAAGTATGTGGGGAGACTCAATCTTAAGTCCTCCAATGAGACCCTATATTATATAACCAGTAGGCTACACCACTAGGGGCATAGAATACCCAAAATATAATTAAATATCATTTGAATTTACAATTTCGCATATATAGAACAAATCAGAGTTATATTCATTTCCCATATATGTAATTAATGATTCATTATATAAAATTCATACACATAAAACATATACATTTTTACAATACTGTTAAAGTGTACATATTCTTAATTAATTCAATTTCACTCATTTGTAACATATATGCATGCACATAATTTGATATATCCATTCTAAATATTAAAAAATATATGTTAAATAATATTTATAAATAAATATATTTATAAATGTAAATTTACTATATTTATACAATTATATATTTATAATTATAAATAAAGAAATATATTTTAATAGTATTTACCTAATTCGAAATAAATTATTATGTATATTTATGTAATTATTAAATTTATATTAAATTTAATTAAATAATTTATATATCTTCTACATTTATATGTATTTATTAAATATATATATGTATAATTATATAATTATATATAATTATATAAAAATTATTTTTTAAAATTATTTTTATAATTATAAAGGAATAATTATAAATTTGTAATAAATATATTTATAATTGAATATATTTATTATATTTGTATTTATATAAATTTACAAAGTATATATAAATATCATCATTTAATATTTATAATTATAATTATATATCCTTTATCAGCGCTAAAAAGAACATTGATAAAAGTAACATTTATCAACACTGATAAAGATTAATTTTCTAGGCTTTGATAAAGACCTACATTTATCAGCACCTGTTTGTAAGAATTAATAAAATTTTCCAGATCTATTTAAAAAATTCTAACCATCTACAAACTTGTCGCTATATCAAATGATTTCTGTGGAATCCACCTACTATCGGCACTCCTCCTTAGTGAATCGAACATTGAATAACATAACTCTATAACCTCTTGAACATCTCACTCAACATATGGTGTTAGATTGAAGTTAGGGATTCTGTAAAGAGTATTATATTTTCTTCACCCTTGAGAGGTAGGCCTTCTGATTTTCTTTGGGTATTTTAGGTTTCGTTTTTTATTTGTTCTTCAAAGATATCATTATTTAATATATCGGGATTGTATACTAGCAAGGTATAACAAATGATTTTCTAAGATTCAAACTTTGATTCAATTCATGATCACTCATGGAGTGTTTATTGTTTCTCGACTCGATTATGACACATGTTGTCACATGATGTTTAATTGGTTGTTTTATTTTTTTTAACATTTCCTAAATTGAATTTCAATATATATCTTACATATTTTTCTTTCTTTATTTTATCGATGGTATTATATACATGTGAAATTTTAGAAATTGAAATAGATGATTTTTTGTGTGAGTAGTTGAAGGAAGGTTTAAAGATTTCTTATTATATTATACTTATTCATGACTTCATTTTTGTACATATCTGGGATTGTGTTTGAATCTAATGTATGGATTCATCATGGATTTTTTTATTTAATTTTTATTTTTACTAGTCTTAATTAGTTTCTTGTCCAAATCATTCCCACTATGTTGTTTTTAATACCATTGTACTTTTTGCTAGCCTGAGGGTGATAGAGAATGTGCTATGGAAACAATCATTGACCAACTAGGGTTTTTGATATATGGATGTCTTGGTTTTGTTTTGGAAACTATATCTATTGTAAAATCATTCATACCTTTTGTCAAAAATACCACTTCCAATGTCTCTACACTTTTAAGAGAAATCTATTTTGTTTTTATCCCTCTTTATATTAGTAAAACGTTTTTTATAAATCCTTTTAATAATAATATGTGAAATAGTATAGCTCGATGCCATTTACTATTTTCCAACTACATTATAAATTGTCACCATCATCTTACTCCCCCTCACTCAATAACATACAAAAAAAAATATCCTTTAGTGATTACGTATTTCAAGTTATACCACTTTTGTTGAAACCTATATTCATAAATAACACAATAACATTTCTGTCTTGGAAATCAATATTTTGAAGAATTTTTCTCCCTTTTGAGTATTTAATTAACTAATAAAATGTTGATTTTCATGGAATCAATTGGATTCTTTTCTCTATGACATGAATAAAAATTCTGTTTCAAACCATTTTACTATTATGAAAGATGGAATATAATGAATCTCCAACACTCTATGATATAGATTGACCTTCCATCCACAAAATGTGAAATATTTATTCAATTTATAATGTATGTAAACATGGGTTTATAAAATTACTTTTGAAATCTATAAAACACTTCCCTCACATACTTGGATTAGGAAATAAATATCCCTTAAAATCTATGTGTTTCCTATAAACTAATGAAAATTTCAACACACTAATCATCAAAATTTAAAAATAGGACATTGTTAATGTATAATATTATTATAATTTTTCATCTCATGGACCTCTAAATATTATATCATCCACATCAATACACACTTTCAATATATCCGTAAAATTATTTTTTATATAATGATTATGATAAATTCCTCTTTTTTAAATTATTGTTTCTTTAATAATTCATCTAGCATCCAATACCAAACTCTTAGTTCTTTTATCAATTAATACATCACCCTTTAAATCTGAGAACATTATTTTCATATTAAATAATTTTAAAATTATATGTTTGTTTGATGTAAACATCATATTTGTGTAATCCATTAGTAACTGAAAAATTTACATCAAATTGAGGCCCCTTGAATTTCCATGGGATGGGTTGGTGTGGTGATATGACATCCCAAGATTCATAAGATTGTATCATATACTGATATAAAATTAATTTTAAATGTAATATTTCATTGGTTTTCTATATCACTTCTTCCAATATAATGTTATATCCTTAAGTTGATTGAATGAGAGTTTATTATTCTTGATTATCATATTTGAGTTTCTTATTACTCATTAATTTCATATATTATATTTTCATCTATTTTGGGTATTTATGAAATATTTTACGTGGAGTAATTTTTTTCTCCAATTAAATTACCCATTTTCTTGAACATACTGAAATTCTTTGAAACAATCAAATATTATGTTTTCCGGATTAGAATTGTCTATAATGTTCACTTTTGTTAAAAATGTTTTATATAGATTTATTTATATATTATATAATATTAATATTTTATTAACCTAATATGATAAATTTGAAATTATAATTGAGGAAAACTAATTGTTTGACAAATTAATATGAAGATAGAGTCAAATAGTTCATCATGTTTTTAAGAGATCATGTAGATGAACCTTCTAAAATCCTTTTTTACTTGTTTTAATTGTTGTTATTCAAGAGAAATTAGTATAGAAGTGTTTTAAGAACAATTGATTTCTCACATAATCGATAAAATATATAAAAATGGGACTAAATCTGGGTAAAACCTGAATATGGAAATCGATGGGGTTGATACCCCGGTATATGAATAATTTTATATTTATAACATTGTAAAAGATGATAAAGATCACATGGAAGAAATGACAATGAAAATCAAAGATGACCTTTATGATTTTAAAAAGATTTTTGATGAGTATAATATTTATTCAATGAAAACTTTGTATATTGGTTGTACTAAAAACACAATATTGTCACCTATTTTTGATTTATATAATTTAATAGTTGGCAGGGGATGGGTGACTCCAACGTTATAGAACTAGATTGTCTTATGAAAGTTATGATACCAGAAGAAAAAACCTACCATATAGAATATATTATTCTAAAATATTGTTATGTTCAATGGGTATGAACTCTAAAAAACATGATTGTCCAAATTTCTTCAAATTGTTTGGCAAGGACCATGAATCACTCATAATATTCTGTATGTGTGACACAACTCGATAAAAGATAAAATGAATCATGTCCTTCGAAATATCTGTGGTACATTTCTATCATTACATGATTTAGAATTCTATAAGGATGTCAATAAACTATGAGATAATTAACATGAAATTCATATTCATTAATTAATTATGGAAACTTGCGTCATCCAGCAGATTCTTCTCCATGGAAGAAAATTGATTACGAGTTTTTGGAATTTGTAGATGGGATGAGAAACACTCGTCTTGTGTTATCTACATATGGAATAAATCCTTATTTGATATAGTGTGCTACTCACAATACATTTATCCTCATGTTAGTAAATTATAACTTGCTTCCATGGTTATGCAGGAAGCACAAATACATTATGTTTTCTCTACTTATATCTGAACCAAAGAAACCTAGTAATGTTATTGATTTCTATTTGGCTCCACTGATCAAAGATCATAAATTCATGTGGGATATGGGAATTATAATTTTTGATACTCATAAAAGGCTGGAATCACATTCAGGGCCAAGTTGTGAGGAAAGATAAATGAATTCCTCAATTATGGAAATTTATTATGCTATAACATTAATGGAATTTTGGGGTGTCCCATTTGTGAAAAACTCACATACTCAGTTTAGTTGAAACATCTCTCAAAGATTGTCCTTTTAGGATATTGAAAATTTTGACCACAATTACATAAATACCATTCCTGGATGACAACATTCGATGGGAATATCTATCAATGTACAAAATTGTATCCTATAACTTGTGGTCAGTTGTAAGAAGAAGTAAAAAATATATACCCTATTTTCGGTAAACTATTTTCAAAAAACCATACAAAATCAGGTTGGAAGTAGAGATCCATTTTATTTGAATTACTACATTGGAATTTTTTGTATTTCATGCATTTTTCTGATTTCATTCATGTAGAAAAAAGATGCATTTGATAGTGTTATATGAACATTACTAAATGATCCTTGAAACACTAAATATGGTATTAAGGCTAGGTTGAACATGATTTAATTTAGGATAAGGGAAGAGTTAGAAATGGTGAAACGTAAAAGGAATGATTTTCTTCCTCTAGTTTCTTAAACCCCATCCGGATTTTTTTATAATTTTTAATTTTCCTTACTAGTGTAAAATTTCAATAGGGGTATTCATCAGATATCAAGAATGTCATGTCAATTAATAATTTTCTGTTACAAGGACTTAAATCACAGGTCATTCATGTTTTGATGGATGATTTAATGCATGTGTCATTTCATTGCATTCGGCCTCAAAATGTACAACATACATTAACCAGACTATTATTCTTTTTCAGAGACATGTTTTTTTAATGTTGTATACCTGTATAAGTTTCCGAAAATGAATAACAGTATTAAATTAATATAATTTGAAAAATAGATGATCATACCACTATCAATATTTGAAATAATTTTCCTCATAATTATTCACTTAGATAGGTTCAACTATGTGTCCCTATACATTATAGATGGATGTACCCCATTCAATTGTATTTGAATATTTTTAAAAGGTATGTCAAGAATAGTTGTTTCCTAGAAGTTTGTCTTGCATAATGATATATTATAGAAGAAGATATTGAATTCTGCACCGATTACCTGTCAGATATTAAAAGCATTGATCTCCCAATGTCTCAACATAGTGAAGGCCTTATAGGATAAGGGATTTAATGATGAGATGTTATTACAATTGCCTTGAAAAATTGGGGGAAATAACATCCTATCAAAATAAATAATAGTGAATATGTTGACCCATACATTTAATCCAAAAAATAAATTCTTATATATTTGAATCCATCAATGGCTAAAGGATGGATATTAAATACAGATAATTACTAGTTTATAGGAATGTGTAGAGATCATATTTATAATGAGTTATATGAAAATCCAAATTTTATTTCAAAAAGACTTCAATGACTAGCTATAGGACTGAATGGAAATGTTATATCGTACACTACTTTTGTAATCAATGTTTATACCTTATATAAAAAAAACACAATGTCAACAATACAATGAAAAACAGTGGTGTTACACATGTGGTTGAAGTGATTCACATATCTTTTTCCAAGGATATAAATCCAATCTATGAAAAGATGTCATATTTTGGAATTATAGAATAGTTATATGATTTGGATTGTATGACATTTCAAGGGACACTTTTTTATTGCAAATGGGTTGAAAATATCAAGGGAGTGAAAGTTGATGAAATGAGTTTAGTGGTGGTGAATTTTAGTGTGGAAGGGGAAAAATATGATTTGTTCATAAAGGAGTAACAAGTATTATAATTATTTTATGACTCTGATCCAACAAACAAGATTTGGTCTATTTTCTTACAGGTGAATACAATAAATGTTGAGTTAGATGAAAATTCAATAGAGTATGTCAGTTTCTTTTGGAAATCATAATATGTTCATGTCGATCCCACTATAGACAATGTCTTTTACATTATTGGGGACCATAAAGAGGTGATTAAGATTCTCAATAAATGAACCAAATCCCTAAAACCATAAAAAAATATGGTTAAATAAGAAGGTAAAAGTTATTTTAAAATAATATGTTTTTAATCATAATAGTATATGTTCTCTACTACATTAACATAATCTAAATTAAATTCTTGACTAATGATGCATTCATTGACTTTTTCACATGATATAAGGTTAAACTATAGTGAATGAAACCCTTTGTAAAGATGTAATGTTAATTTTAAGATACACATTCTCTATTTATTGAAAAATTATATAATAAAACATTAATTTAATTTTAATCAATCCTTAGAGAGTTAATTTATTTTATAATATTTATGTCCACATTTCATGTCATTACAGGAAGAGTAAAAACAATATCTATGCTCAATCATAGAGTTATTCTTGATATTTTCACAGTAAAATATTTTTCCAGAGAGTTATTGTTTTGTTTTATATTTATGCTTAACTTATTTCTTTTTAGTATTACTCAAATAATAAATGTTTTCTTATACATTTGGATTATTTTGTTCAATTTGGGGTTCTCTATTCAACATTATTTATTCTTCTCCCTTGAAACCATTTCACCACTATAGTGGTGTATTTATAACATTCTTTCAAGTTATCACCCCTTCCATTGTAGGTAGATCAACGACACGACCAGTTCTCAATTATAGAGATAATTTTGATGTGTTCATAGTAAAATCATTATCCATAAAATTAATTTATTGTTTTATACATATGTTCAATTTATTTCTATTTAGTATTACTCACATGATAAATTTTTTCTTATACAAGTGTATAATTTTTTTCATGTTTGGGTGCTCTATCTATCTTTCATGCTTTTTCTCCTTTAAAGAAATTTCACCCCTCCATTAGGGAATTTATAAATTTCTTTCCTGTTACCTCTAATAACTTTACATGAAGAGAAATGAAGCTTTATCTACTCAATTATATAGGTAATATGAATGTTTCCCAAATAAAACCATTTTTCATAGATTTTTTTCTATACTTATGATTAATTTATTTATTCATTGTATTACTCACATAATTTTTATTTTCTTATATATGTGGATTATCTTTTTCATGTTTGGGTAACCAATTAATTTTTCATGCCTCCTATACCTTAAAATAATTTCACCCCTATATTCCTGCATTTGTAGCTTTCTATACAATTACTTCCACTACCATTGTAGGAAGTGAAACAATACCACCTTTCCCCAATTACATATGTAGCCATTCTTTTCTCAATGAAATTATTTTTCATCGAATTGATATATTGTTACATATTTATGTTTTATTTATTTATTTTTATTATTAATCACATAATAATTGTTTTCTTATAAAGGTAGATTTTTTTTTATTTTGGGTGCTCTGTACATCATTCGTTCTTCTTCTCCCTCAAAACCCTTTCACCCATATAGTGGTACATTTATAATACTATTTCAATTTTCCTTCACTACCATTCCAAGAAGAGATATTTTTTCCTCTTCTCAAATAAAGCATTAATATTAATGTTTTCACATAAAAATCATTTTCCATAAAATTAATGCATTGTATCATATTTATGTTTACTTTTTTTTCTTTTTAGTATTACTCACAAAAAAATAATTTAGTTATATAGGTGGATTATTTTGTTCATGTTGGTGTGATCTGTCAACATTCAATCTTCTTCTACCTTAAAAACTATTCAACTCTATAGTGTTTCATTTTCACTTTCCTTCAAGTTACCTCCAATAACTTTGTAGGAAGAGCAACAACATCATCTCTAATCAATTACAGAGGAAATCATTATGTTTTCACTATAAAATAATTTTCAATTGAATTAATATATTGTTTTATATAGATGATTTATTAATTTATCTTTAGTATTACACACATAGTATTTTTTTTTCATATACATGTAGATCTATTTTTGAGTTGATGTTGTTAATTTGAAGCTTCTCATGCAGTTTTGGATGTTCTCCAATTAATGTCATTGGAAATAATAGTAACATTGACAGTTTGGACTATTTTGAGACTTTGGCACACGTATGAATCATCCACACCTCATACTGACACAATATGTGACCTGTATGACTCTAGTTACTTCTTTTTATTTTAAAATGAAATTAATTTTAATAAAAAATTCAAATCACTCAATATGTACACTATGATTTAAAAAAATAAATTCATCTTTAAAAAGTTTCACCTACTAAAAACTGAGAAAACATGATCATATTTTCTTGATAATTTAGGGAATTGATTCATAAATAATTTTTTAAGTGTATGGATTTTTCTCATGTCAATCTAATACATGATGTAATTCATATGAGTCAAAGTTTGTGTTTCTTGTTTAAAATGAAATTTTTGTAACAAAGAAATGTGATTTACTCACAACCGAGCAAACACATTCAATTTATTTTGATACTTTAGAATAATAATCAAAATGTGATTTGGATCATGTTGGAATCACCCACACCTCAATATGATGTATGGTGTGATCAGTATCATTCTGAGTGTGTCTTTATTTTAAACTGACATAAATTATAGTGAAAAACAAATAAACCCTCTCATAACAGAACAAAAAACACCCATACATTCTTTAATAATTTACGATAATGATCCATATGTTATTTAAGACATCCCTGAATCATATTCACCTCAATATGAGGCACATCCTGACCAATATGTCTCCAAGTATATGTTTTAATTTAAAATTGACATAAATTTTAGAAAAAAGTCCACCTGTCCTACCCAAAATCGGTAAGATGCATTCAGTTTTTTTAAATACATTAGGAATATGATCTCTATGTCATTTGTGATGTGTAGGAATCAGCCTCACGTCAATAAAATGCATAGTGTCATAGGTATGAATCAAAGGTCACCTTCTTATTTAAAATTTACATATTTTTTAGTAAAATTAACACTTTTTTTATTTATTTCATTATATTTTTACTAACAGAAGAAATATTTTTTATACAGGTGTGTTATTTTTGTTGAAAAGGGGTAGTTTGTTCAGAAATATCATGATTCGGGTTATTATTGAGAGGAACATTTATATTTTTTAATGTATGTGATAATTTATATTTACGTAATTATATGAATCAATGTTTGGAATGTCTATAATATAGTGTATTTTTATTGTGTTTGTGCTGTAAATTTAATTTCATTTATATCGTATATTAGGATGACTTTTTATTGATATCTGGAATGTTTCTGGTGTCACGGTTTGCTGTAATAGCACACTGTAGAGGTGTTGCTGCTTTTTACGGTTACAACACACTATAGTATGACCCTTTATCAGTTCTGATAATTTTATAATTTATTCGAGCTTCGTTGATAACCAATAATATACTATTTTATTTGTGCTCATTAAAGCACTGATAAATTTATATTTTATCAGCACTCATAAACAATCTGATAAACGATTCATTTATGAGCACTTTTTAAATCACAGATAAAGGTCCTATTTATCATTAATTTTTTTAACGGATAATGGACACCTTTTATCATTGATTTATTAGTGTAGATAAAAGACCATGATGTTCATCCTCCCTCATTTATTTAGAACTTATCTAGAACTAATAAAGGACTTTTCTAGTGTTGTTAAAGGATAGTTTTTTAGTAGTGAAGAAGTGGAGTCTAACAAAATTGCTTGTGAATTTCCCTAGGTCAAGAGAATTGAATTCTGTGGAACGAACCAAAAGACAAACATGCACATGCCTATTCAAAAAACAATTAATGGGGTGTTACAAGATGTGTAACTGCAAAATATATATATACACCCGAAAACACATCACCTAAGATTAAAATATGACCTTTTATTAACTCCTGACATGTAAGATTTATTCACATAATCATACTGTCCAGATCCTAAAGCCCCTAACTACATTTATCCATCAACTATTAAATTTCTTATTACCTAGTTACACCCTATGAAATCTACCTGGAGCCTGCAGAAAAATCTAATTGAAGTCTGAAGTGCAACAAATCATTGACTTCACCAATATAATTAACCTCCCAATTCATTGTCCTTACTATAAATATAACGAGAAAAGTTAAATAACGAAAAGGTTAAAAAATTACATCACATATCCAAAATATAGTGTTACATTTAGTGTTGTCATGCCTATGTTGTTGAGTGTCACTACTAACCTACATCACTATGTATATCACCACCATGATATCCCCTAAAGGGTAACTTGTAATCAAAGACTGTTCAAATAGATATGGAAAATAATGTTCTGTATCATTAATATACTCCTCGATCCACATATTAATAATATATAATGGGTAATATATATTTATAATAAATTATTTTCCAGTTATTTATTATTTTTTAATTCTATAATTTTACACTTGTTACTAAAGCCTATATAGCTTCAATAAAATTATTTTAATGATTCACAACTAACAACCATATATGAAATAACAATATTTTCAATGGAATTACATTCAAGGGAAAAATATATCACAATTTTGTTTCATTTTTCTAAATATACACATATTATTAAAAACATTACTCAATATTTATATTATTTTTTAAGTATATTTTTTCTTTCCATAGATTCAATTTTGTTGATGACTTTGCTGAAGATCCTTGATTATGATTATTTTATGTTCATGGTAATTTAATTTAAATGTTGATTTATTCATTTTATACTTCTCTTAATCAATGTTTTATATTTCGTTCTCATTATATATTAATGATTACCATTCATTATAATATTTTTTATCAATAATATGCATTAGTGTTTATTTTAGTTGGGTGTTTCTTGTGAATCAATTATAGAAACACAAAAATTATTGAATAAAGAATTCATACTAAAATATATGAGTGTTATAATAAATCAATTTAATTTGTCACTAGGTTCACATTCCACCTAGTCATACAATTGGTTTTTAAAAACAAATTTGATAAGGTGATAAATAATTTATATATAACATTGTCACTAAGGACTAATATTATCACTCATTTCTCCTCATATTATAGATCAGTCTGAAATAATAGAATCTCTGGATTTCTTTAAGGCGAGGGATATTTTTTTTACTATTTCATGTGTGATACATGGAACACATCATGTAGATGAATGAGTTTTTTTAGGGTTTGTAGTTTATTTTCTAAAAATATAATAAGATTAATAATCTATAATGGTCTAATGCATTGTGGAAATAACATTTCATTAATCTCAAACCACATTACTCCCATCCATGGGGATATATGATGGAATAAATTATCTTTGAAATCTATATTTTGAAATCATCGATGATTGTCTATATTGATCATATCTCAGCTATAGGATTCTCTAAGGTGTTTTTGAGTGACTTTGACCTTATCTATCGTATCTTCTTCTAGATTCAAACTAATTGATTACTATTTCAATTTTCATGAAAACATGTTGATGTTTTTCACATAATTATATAAATGGAATCATATGGATCCAAGTGAATTCTTGAGTGTAAGATATTATTATATTATAACTATAATAATAGAATATGTTATTCTACCCCATTCTTAAATGTACATAGATTATGTTCTCATTATACTTATATATATCAATATAGTCCTTTCAAATTGTCTATAACTATTAGTGTGATTGGTAGTACTATAGATTAGATACATTTTTAATGAATGATCATGAGATTTCAAGAATATTTAGGTGGAAAATAGATATAAATTAGTTACTATATATAGTTGTGTTCCATATATCCTCAAAACTCCTCATCTGTCTTTCATTAATAATTGATATACTATGATATAATGTTGAATAAAAAATGATGCGATCAATCATTTATAGACGGTCCAATACAACCCAAATGATATTATTTTTTCAGTATGTCTTCAAAATACCTCTAAAAAAACATAGAGATGTTTTATTATTTACATATTGGCTTGGAAAATGGTTGCATAAACCCCTTAAAAAATTTCATCATATAGTCAATTGATTTCATCGCAAGAACATTGATTTATATTAAAATATATCCTTCTTTATATTTCTTCACAATCTGTGATTATTATGATATCTAGTTAGATAATGAATGTTAATATGGAGAATAATTGAACAAAAATTTAATTATCTCATAATCTGATGGTATGTATTGTTTTTAAAAAAATATCAAAAATCACTTTCTCAATAAATTTTTAACTATCAGGTCATCCCATTACATAAAACATCTACTTTATTTTATATCTCCAAAAAAACCCTTTGAAAGTTTTTAATCGTATCTAGAATGGATGATTTGGGAAAAAGAATTAATGGTATGGTATTTTACCATAAATTAATATTACCATATATATTTTTTGAATAAAAATAAATACTAGATAATCTTGAATCTTCATTATGTATAATGATGAAGGATCTTCTGTACTGAGAGAATCTGTCACATTATTCGCATTTCATGGAAGGATTTGAATTGAGTAATCATAGAACATTAATTAGTCTATCCAATATTATTTTCTCATACTGATCTTATTCTATGTGAATATGAAAATCCAGATCTTATGATCATGATATATGTTACACTTCTTTATATAGAGTAAATTATTACAAATCGGTAAAGGGAATATTAATATAGAAAACTATAGAATTTTTTTATAGTTATTGTTATGGGTAATAAAATATTGATATCCAAAGAAAATATCTTTATATTTTGTTAATGAATATACAATCCAAGACTTATTTAATATATATCCTTATTTCATAGTCTGTTCACCAATTGATTGTATTGTTAATATTTGTACAATGATAAGCATTTTATTTACCAAAATGATTCTTTATACAAATTACCATTCTATACATACATTTACCTATATAATGAAATCATTTTTAGTGATATAGATAACAGTCAAATGTTTATCACTATGTATTTGTAGTACCTAGGCTGTCAATTATAATTATAGATCTCTAAAAAACATCCGGTTCTATTCCATTCGTTAATCTATACTTTCTTTAATAAATCTGTAGATATCCACTTTCATTTCAAAAAAATCATCCATGAATTTTTCTATAAGAATTTGAATGTCAAATTTATTGAACATAGCATATAATATAATTGAAATCAATTTTTTTAAAATATATATATAGTTGTTCTTTATGTTCTTACTTTCTCTAAGATTATATGAGAATATCATTGTTAATGACCACAATTAATTTATAAAGGTATTTTAAAATTTATTTATTCAACATGTCTATAGGGATTATAGGAGAATATATACATTTAAATGGAATCACTCTAAACTCATAGTATCTATATCATGTGTGGATTCCATTATTTTAATATATTCTCTATTCACATGTATATGATCATATCAAAACTTATGATATATATTTGAAAAGTACAAATCACCAAGAATATTATTGAATAACTAATCAATAATTTATACTGGATTTCTTTTATTATGGTGATATTGATGAGATCATAATATTTAATCGACGACCACCTCATTCTGTACATATTATTAAAATTGATAAATTGTGTGCCTCGAGTTGATTTACTATCGATTATGAACCTTGTTTCAAATAATCTTTTAGTTTATTATTTAACTCACCTGGTTAAATAGTGGATTTGAAATATGAGATCATGAATAAATTTACCCATCCACATATATGTTGTCTTGAGGAACAAACCTTTTGAATTTGTTTAAGTCCATACAATGATTTAAGAAATGCAACATCATAAATCCTCACAATGGAATTTTTCTCATCGAATATGTTTTCCGTTGATTCAAAAAATTGAGGGTGATAATATTATTTTAATTGTATCAACACCCATTGTAGAGACCCGAAGCTTAACATACATGGACATTACATTACATTTTCGGAATACTTATTACATAACAAAAACACATACACAAGGATCGTAATAGTTTAGTGTCTTTGGAAACTCGGAATAAAATCTTCTAATCGTGGTGAAAGATCTTCAACATCTCCCATAAAGATCTTCCCTTTTTTTTACCTAAAACCTTTCTTTATATCCTGGGGAAAAGAAGATATAAAAGGGTGAGCTCAAATGCTCAGTAAGGGTAAACAAAAGAAATATCAATCACATCGTATTCGTAAGAACATAACATTTTGGAAATCATAACCTGCAAAAGAGAGCATAATTTCATAACATGGGATAAATCATGGTAGTGAAATGTAATCACAATAATCATAACTTAAAACATGAAACTTTGTGTCATTCACACATAATCATAGAGAATCATTTCTTGTTAGTCAAGACTCATTTCCAAGACTATCTTAGTGGACAAAGTCCCTTTCTGAATCGAGTAACCCTCGTTTCAGTCCTGTTTCACTGAACCGGTATAACCTACCGTTCCACCCCTGTCTATCTCATGAGATATAAAATCTTTACCCAATGCATTGGAGGGATATATAGGTCCCACCCATCTCATAATGATACCATTCTTATGTGTGCCACAAAATCATAAATCATACATCATTGCATAACCCATGTAATAAAAATGGGATTCTTGAACAACATGACATCATAAAACCATTCATATAAGATAAAGGAATTCATAAAAATATTTCCATCACAACATAATCAAACCAATGTAATAATAGGTATAAAAAAAGAACCCTTTTATTATCTTAGATGGAAAATATTTTTTATAAAATACTTGAACTCCATTCTTGAGGAAAATATCCTTTCTACTTCAAAAACATTTTTCCTTTCACAACATGTCATACGACATTAAAATAAAAGAAGTTGATTAAAAATAAACTTGAAAACTTGTAAAGGAAGTTTCTTGGAAATAATGTTTTAAAAATCCATTCATGCCGTATAAGTTAAAAAAACATTCTTCTCGTACTTTTGTCGGAAAAGTCAAAAAAAGTACCTCGTATGAAAAACGACAAAAGATTCCTTTCATATCTTTTACTAAAAACTCACCGAAGGGTAAAATAGGTTTTAAAAAATTTTAGGTGAATGGAAATAATATTACATATTGAGGAAACATGGATGTGGATGATAAAATACACCCCAGTAAATTTCAATGTATAAACAATCCCGGATAAAAATGAGATTGTGATATTTCCCTTACCTTAGGTCCGATTTGCTTTGTACGTGTCCGAAGCTCCTGTATAATGGTTCAAATAATGTTATTGACTTATTAAAGAATCATACATATTGATATGATATCATATATGTTTATATTCATAGCTTCTTGTTAGTAATATTTCATTGTTACTTGTTACTCGGGTCCGTATTGCCTTTTGTTCGTATGCGTGTTTTGCTGAATAAATTCTAATTCTTATTTTAAGGTTATAGATACCTTATATCCAGAATGGTATTAGTGTAACATATATCATATTTATTCATTAAATTCATTTATATAATTACTATGTAATGATGATCATGTAGAACGAGTCGCATCACATCGTGGAGACAGTATTCCGTACGTACGCCCGAGTGATGATATCGTTCCTATGACCGTGGAATTGTATTGGAGTATATATATATTATTTCAGTATCAATATTACTTTATAATATTCATAAATAGTTACTCATTACACCATTATACCCATCCTTGTAAGGTGGTGGTGGAAAATAGATTACACCACGGCATGGAGACGGTATTCCGTACGTACGCACGCGCGATGATTTCATTTTTCTGTAGGATGGATAGAAGGTGAATTAGGGTTGTTTCATATTTATAATAACATATCAGTATGTAAGTAATACTGATGTTATTACTTTATAATGAAACAACTAAAGAAGAAGAAGTTGAAGAAGAAAGAAATTGAAAAGATCGGTAATGGATATTACCTCTTCTTTGGAACGCCTCCTTGAATCCTCCACTTAGGGAACTAAGATTGGTCTTTGAAGAAGACCAGGAGAGGGGCACCTTAGGAATACCTCAAAATATTATTTTATATTAATGTCAAAATCGGTTTATAATAGTTCCAAAGGGTCTTATTTTGAAGCTAATATGGGGATGGGTCGAAAACCTATCAACCAATAGGATTTATACAAGTTTAGGGTATTATTTTAACCTTATCAATTAGATTTAACTCTAAGTTAAATAATTTAACTTTTACCGTGTCTTTTTGTTTTCTTTCACTATATGGTTAAAAGACTTACTATAAAATGCCAAACGAACCCAAATTGTTTATTATTAATATATATATCCTTATCTAAGTAATTTGGCAGAACCTTAGATTTTTAGGAATAAAATAACAATTAGTAATATAATATTTGATTTAAAAACTATTTTGTGTCAATTTTGACACTATTTGATATATGATTTTTTTTGTGAAAGTCATAACAGAATTATATGTTCGAACAAAGTTGATTAAATCAACAATAATATTTCATAGTAACCTATAAAATTAGTGGAATTCATAAAAAGTCTCAAATTATATTTATTTTGGTGTTTATAACATCAATTATGTCAATATTTCATAAATAAGATAATTACTGCATCATCTTTGTGTCATAAATAAATTAAATTATTTGATGTCTAAAAATTACAAATTAAATACCATTATGTAGGAAATCTTTTTAGCTTTCTAATTAATATTTTCAATCGAATTTATCTAATGTAAAACCCTATATTAAAAATGTTTTAGTAAATAAACTTTGATTTTAACTCTTTTAACTCTTCTTTGAATTAAATAATAATAAATGTCCTAATCTAATCCAAGTGGGACTAAATGATAATATTTTACACTTAAGGTTGTTTTTGGTCGAGATACACTTGTCCAATAGAATTAGGACATGTGTTAGGGTAATATTAATATCATTCTTACCCTTAATTACCCTATTTACTTTTAACCGTGGTAAATAAAAGTAAAAAGTTACTATTCACCAAAAATTATTTTCATCTCATTGAACCACATTTTACTTACTGACATCAACCGTGTCTCTCGGATTTTTGAAATTCCATTCACAGAAGCGGTGAAATTAAGTTTTATGAAAAATTCAGATTTTTAACTACCACTTAGTAGTTTCACTATTCATCAAAAATTGATGTTTTTCAGAACAATGCCAAAATTTCATCCTAAGCTATATTTCATATTCCGAATTCAAAAATGAAGTCTATTTTACCAAATTCATAACATAGAAGTTGCATTAATTAATTTTATAATTAAATCCCGCTGTTAAAACAAATAGCGTGTTTTTAAGAAACAATATCTATCAAAAGATTGACACTTGTTTATGTCTGGTTTAAATGTGAAATTACATCCAATGACCAACATTGTATTAAATTGTAAAAATATATTCTAAATATACTTTAAAAACACTCAAATTAATAATTTATCTCTATAAATTATTTCGATTGAAAAAGTTTTTTTTAATTAAAATTTAGTAATTTTCACTATTCATCAAAATATGGAAGTTATCCGAAAATCACCAAAATTTCACATTAAGCTAAATTCGATACTCCGAATCCAAAAATGAAGTCCATTTTGAGAGCTAAAATTTATAAAATTTTAATAGGTGGTTATTACTATTCATAACAGATAGTTATAATAATATTTTAATAGCATATCGCTGTTTAGTGAAACTCAGTATTGCGTACTACACACGCTATCGAGGAAGGTTGTGATTGCGTGTAATGCAAGGCAAGTCAAGGATGCGTGTTCTGCAAGCTCCTTTTGGTGTAGCTTACAACACAAGACATTAATAAAATAAAAAAGAATATTTTTCATAAAATCTCGGGCTGTTACACCCATACTAATTAATAATTTAAAAAATGGGATTTTTAATATTTGTTAGATAACTATTTTATTATATGATGTTTTAAAATAAAGAATGATTTTTTAGTTTCTATATTACAGATTTACTCAATGGAGGATTATCATATATGAGGCAAGAATCATTACACACACTAAATATAGAAGAATATAACACTTGGGTTACAATTATTTCACAACAATGAGTTATCAAAGATAGTTTTTCTTAAACGTATTAGGGAGGTGATTCCACACTTCTTGAAAACATATAAGATATAATTAAATGTTGATAAGATGAATAAAATAAAAAATCAAAATTATTTAGTGGATAATAAATACACCATTAAAAAAATGAATTTCATCATTCCACCATATTGGTGGGAATGTGGAATATTTGTCTTTTCTCCTTCAGTTTAGGTGGATTCTGGTGTTTATTACCATAAATTGAAGTATTTTTGGTGCACTATCTTGTATTCACAAGGCCGTTTAAATTAATTCATTTGAACATTGTTTGTATATTGTTTTTTGGATTAATTAATCTATATTGATTTTTTATTACATCATATATTTTTTACATTCATCAGCATGATGCCCTGGACTTCCAAAATTGAATCATTTCCTCATTACTTTGAGGCAACTCTCACAGAGATTCATTCAATATTCTTGACATGGAATGGTTTTATACTGACAAATTCATGGTAATTGTATACTTATTATTAAAAAATATCAGTAAATTTTTATCTCCATGTATGTATAGTAATTATCCATATATAATTTCTACATTTGGAATAGATTGAAACATTTTTTTATAAAAACAATAATATTTGATAGAATTATATATCTAAATATGTAGTTCTAAACCACTAGATATTCAACATGAATTCTTGAAATATTGATAACACGAATCCATGAATACCAAGTAACACCATTAAATTTTACAATAATAACATTAAATTTGATATGATTTGTGACATTCAAAACCATTCTTAAACAACCCATAAAATATATTTCATTCAATTTTATATTTTTGGTAGCTTGTGGAGCACACCACCCCATGCCTAAATAAACTGTAATATAGAATATCATTTTATCTTTTACATTAAATTATTAAGTATGAATAAAAGAAACTAAATTAAGAAAATCAATGTTATATATATTTTAGAAATAAAATATGATAAATTTACATGAAAAACAGTTGATTTATGAAAAACATTATTTTTCAAAACAACAGTTGTTTAATGCATTGAAAAAATAATAAAAAAATATTTTTTTATAATTATAGAAAATTTATTACCTTAAATGAACATAGTTTTTCAAATTATTATATCAATACTATATTACTGTAAATTTTTGGGATATTTATTAATGATTTTATTTTTCGATTAATATTTTGTAATATTGATATTTATTGATTGTTTCCTTTTAGTTTATATAATATATAATATATATTTATATAAAAAATTGGGTTTAGAGTAAAATTACTTTAACTATATTACAATTTAACTAATTTAATTAAGTTTATGTAATTTCATATTGAATTTTTATAATAAATCATTACACACTTAAGTGATTTTTATCTTTGGAAACCCACATTTTCAGTGCATACATTTGTATAATTTTAGATTGAAATCATCCACATATATGAAAAAAAATTGAGAAAAGGAAAACATATTTTGAATGATAACAATTAATATTATCTAAAATGTTAAACTTTATGTTTTTACATTATGAATATTAAAAGTAGTGGAAACTAATTACCACAGATAAGGTACAAAATTATTTACATTGGGGTTAGAATAAGAAGATAAGGGTGAAAAAGACATAACAAATTTTCAAAAACCCATTTTATAGACATATTTGAACCTTATTACTACTTATATTTTCTGATAGACAATTTTAATGAGTTTTTAATGGATAAAAATGTCAGTGTAATTGTATTTTTTCAATGATTCAATTTGTGTCTTATCCTATACATATAAAAGTAAACCACTTCTCCCTCAATTATCCACAAATAAGAATCCTTTTGAATCAGAAAATACGTAAAAAATATATTCATTACTCCGTAAAAAATATCATATGTCCATTTTTTGATCATAATTCTATTCAAGTAATTACTTTCGTGAAAACCTATAGAGTATGACTAAAGAGGAGGTAATGTTCAAAAATGTGCATTTTTATTTAGTTTCATATTGAAAATTCTTAAACAACAGTAAAAAATTACTATATAATAACTTAATTATCAAAATTATTCTAATATTATATTAGCCTATGCTTTTTACTTATATTTATATATTTATATAATTTTATCAAATGATAAATTAAACCATCGTTCATGTTTATAATAGACTACTACCCCATGAGCCGACGTTTTTACTTAGGCTAGTATGAATTAGTGCATATTCAGGGAAGAATTCTAGTAATCTTCATTTTAATACATCTTCCCTTAAAAATTAACAACATATCACATTTAGAAATTCAGGCAGCTAGATCTTCGTGACATGCCAGTGATGGAATATTCAGGTTGCTTCACTGAATTGTTACATTTTACACTGATGTTGATCGATGACGAGCATACCCCTACGATGAAATTTTGTGATGGGATTTCATACACCATCTGATCATAGGTGAAATTCTTTTGGATGACCTCCATTTTAGATATCATTAACCAAGGCCTCATCTCTGAGAAAAACATGAGAGAATCATTTGATGTGAAATAGGTCACTTCAGCAGCTAGTCAGAGAACTGGTTTATCTAATAGAAGGATATAACATTTCTATGGTAGATATGGGGGAAGTACCAGCCTGGTGGATTGCACTGATAGTAAGGTAGTGTTTTAGTAGTGAAAAAATATAATACATAAAAAGCACTAGTGTATGTGTAAATTTATTGTGTACCAAGCTTATGGCAAGATGAGTAAACTTGAATGTTTTAGCCACTCCTTTCCTCTAATTCCAAGGGAATGTGGTTCTGTTCCAGAACCACCTTTAGGTTTAGGTTCAGTGAAACCATTTTAGGTATGAACATGGTCCTCTATAGGTCGTTCGAGCCATGCAGGTGGTCATGGATAAGGTAACTAGGCTTCAATATTTCATCGTCCGTAGAGTGGTCATTCCCAACAAATTCAAAAAACATATCAGGGTGATAATTTGGGTTATATTTATGATATGTATCCATTGACATAAGATCATATTCTAGGTCCAAATTCATCTATAGGTACTATTATTGTATCATCTACTATAGTATCTGCCTTATTTGATATAGGTGAATCTAAATTATTTTTATCTATTGCATCAATGGGATGTTTAGGCCCAATGATACAGTACTCCAATGGTGTTATGACCCCTTACACTCCTTTAAGTGTTCGAGAATTGGGTAAAGTACATTGGTAGGAGTTCCCACTTGAAATAGGTGGGAGCAATTTTCTACGGAGTTTATTTTCCATGAAATTACTAGGTTTAATTAAATTCTATGTATATTTTATCTCATAGATTATATAACCCAGTTGGATTTATCTCAGCACCAATAATCTTTCACAAATCCTGAGGGAAACAAGTATATTCATAAGGGAGATAGGATCTCTAGGATAGTTGATCTACACTCAAGAATACTGGGCTAGGTTGAATTATAGACCAGATGCCCAGTCTTGTCATTAGAGATCAGGGAATGAAGATCACATAATTTATTCTGGTGGTGTATCATTTCAGGTATATTTACCTTTATGATTTCCCTATCTTACCGCCTAAGAGGGAGATTGAGTTCACAATAAGACATATGATAGGTGAAGAACCAATGTCTATTTCTCTATATAATATGACACCTATAGAGTTGAATAACTAATGAATCATCTTGAAGACTTATAGAATACATGTTTTATCTAACACCACACATCACCCACGTATTAACCAGTCCATTCCACTAGGAATTTGGATGGTACCATTTTATTATGCATGGATTTTCTTCTACTCAGTCAGTTTACGTTAATGAATTAGTATCAGTTTCCACACATAGATGACCTCTTCAACCATCTTAAATTATTTACAATTATCTCTAAGATCAACTTAATGTTAGGTTAACCTTAGTGTGTGTGAGATCATCAGAAATTCAATATATAATGTTACATATTATGGATGACTTGAATGAGTATCTGGTCATTCCGTTCAGTCTGAAGAATTTTCTGACAGTCTTCATGGCCTGGATCAATTGGCTTATCCAACCGTACCATGATTTCATTGTGGTAGTCTTCATAGATGACAGAATAGTGTAATCACACACCAAAAACAACCATTCCAACCATCTTGATATCATTATAATTACTCTAAGAGAGAACTACCTATATGTGAATATCAATAAATACAAAATTTATATTAGTAAGGTTCCATTATCGAGTCTTATTATATCTGATTAGTGTGTATCTGTTGACAAAGTGATGGTGAGCATCATGGTTTCCTAGGAGAACCCGATGAATGTGATTGATATCAGAAAATTCTTTGGGATGTATGGCTATTAAAGGAAATTTATTCTAGATTTATTAAGAATGGAAGCACTATTTACATTCTTGACCATGAAGGGTGTGAATTTTCATTGGAAAATTTTTTATGATTCATCTTTTTAAGAGATAAATGGAAGACTAACTTCATCTCCAATTAGGATTATAACTAATAAGGGATGAACATATTTTGTTTATTTTTTATTCTTCAACAACAATACAAAGTGATATTCTGATGCATGGTGATAGAGTTTGGTATTATAGGTCCCTCTAGATGAGGCCTCATGATCATAATTACACTACACATGAAATATATCTAGAATCTATGGTTCATACTATATTTTAATGAAGCCACTACTTGTTTTTTGAGTGTTTAGATGGTTACACATGGAATAAATGTCTCAAATACAACTCAAATTAGTGGGAATTGAGTATGAGGTTCTCCAGGTGGGTGGAATACGTACACATGTTCAATATTGATATGTCTTACAAACCAAGGAGGGTAATGTCAAATCTAATTACTTGAGCTAGAATAATAAAACACATGCCATCATGGAGGCTAGTAGTGAGTGGTCATGGATGGATATGTTATCTGAGTTTAACATGTTGAATCACGAATATAACTAGAATATAGTTCTAGAATCCCTATCAATGACAACATCCCTTCCGAAGCGGGTTCATATTAGATAATGATATAATTATGTGGGCCTTTTCTAGATGGAGATTGTCACACAATATAGCCCACCTCTTGGTTGGGTAATTTATGAGAATGAAATCATACTCTTCCATAGCCTTGTATGGGTGCCTTCAGATATATATGAAGAGCTTATGAATGAGTAACATGCCTCGGTTTTGGATGGTTATCCCAGTCATTCCAAGATATACAAATACATGCACCATATGTATTGGTGTCTAGATATAAATTTTCAGATGGTAGGTTGCATCATTCAGTGCACCACAATTCAGTAGGTAAAGTCATATAACCAGCAACTTGTAGGTCTTCTAAATCTTCCCTCTATCCCTAAGTGGAAATGGAATGAAATCATAATATATTCTATTATTGATACCCTTGATGTAGTCATTTAGTATGGGTGATTGTCGATAGGTTGACAAATGTCATGCACTTCCAATCAATTTTTTAAACCTACTCTATTGATGGGCTTGGTTGGAATTACATCTGGGAGATAGTGTGGCTTCATGGTGTTCCTCGTTCTATTATTTTGGGTATATACACTCATTTTACATCATAGTTCATGAAACGGTAAAAAAGGCACTAGTTCACTGGTGCTCTTGATTACTATCTGTCACCCACAAACTGATGTGTAGTCCCAGTGGATGATATGAGTGAAGAGGATATGCTATATTATTTTATACCTTATTTTGGAGGTTATTGGGAAAACATTTCCTATAACTACAATTTTTAGGAAATTATTCAGATGGAACCATATGAGGCCCTTTACAGTTGGTCATAACATTCACCAATGTGTTGGCTAGAGAGTGGGGAGGTAGCCCTCTTGGATCATGGTCTTGTTCATGAGACTTCATATAAAGTCTAGTTCATTCAAAAATGTGTGGTTATTTCTCTGTCCATGAAGGTTTCTTATATTTATATTCACCATAGACCTATGGAGTTCATGGATGGACATCTATTCATTCTAGGTGTATCAACATGTTGGGTCACATATTAATCTGGTGATAGGAGATGTTATCACATTAATATGTATGAACTTTATAGAAAATGGGGGTAGTTGGGATGGTATCTGTAGACACTGAAAAAAGTCTGCAACTCCCAATGGAAGTTTCGAAATGATGAAGCGATGTCATATTCGGAATTAGAGGCCCGATCCCGAGGCCCGGGATGTGGTGCACAAAATAAAGGAGGATCCACGCGAAATATTGTTGTGCGCATGAAGCATCCCCAGGATTCGCGTAATCGAGCCGCTGGTGCAGACAATTTTGCACGCCCTCGTTCCGTGCGGTGAAGCTTTGGGCGCCGATGGTTCCCATCGCGGAAACATTCACATGCCACCTGGATTCTTCGCCGGCGGGTACCTATAAATAGAAGGAAACCCCTGATGGTTTGGGGGTTGAGGAATTCAAATCTGCTCTCATGCACGCAATTCAACTCCCCCCGTTCACAATATGACTTCCAGGTAATCCCACTTTTCGCGCAACCTTGCCCTGGGGTTCACCTTAGCGTGCAACTCCACTTGCTTATGAGAATTTTCCTCCTCCTCCATGTACTTCCCTTGTGTGAAATATATGTCCCATGGGCACAATCCCCTTCTGTGCGTGCAATACCATGCATACAATCACTTTTCCACGTGCAATTATCTGGACCTATTGCGCACCATCTTGTTGTTTTGCGCGCAAACCTTCCTTTTGCGTGCAACACCCAGGACCCCTTTACCTTGACGCCCCTTGGATGCCTTTCCGCACCGGCACCTACCGTCTTCCATGCCGGGCATGCGCTCCATGCGTTGTTTTCCCGTACGGCCTTCCAGGATCGTATGAAGTAACCTCAATGTCCCTTGGGCGGTGTTTCCCGTTGCGTTGCTTTGCCTTATGCTTCTCCACATAGGCACGCTAACGACTATTGGTTCTTCGCATAGCCACGCTAACGTGGGACCCCAATGGTTCGCCATACGTCCCCCTTCACTACGGCCTTTCTGATTCCTTCCCTCACACAAGGGGTAGAGGGCATTGGGCCTGAAATCCATAGGGGTGTGGAGCAAACCCACCTCGTCAAAGCTGTAGGACATTAAACTGCTAAGCACCTCGTCCTTAACACATGACGTAAAACTGTATTCTGACCCCGTGCATCGCACGTAGGGTCCCCCCCATCTCGGACATTTTTTATGCCTCTCGTCTCCATGGGAATGGACTCTACCTCGCATGGAATGAAATCCTTCTTGTCGGAGTGCCGTTTTACCATTGGGGAAGGGCTGCCTCATAGCGTAAGCCCCTAGCCTCTCTTGTGGAAGGTTGCACCCGTGCATCTCCATACTTCCTCCCTGCCAAGGCCAGTGGAGTCCCTTTCCCACTGTGCTTTGTCGCACAATGTGCCTCCACTCTGGAGTAAGCCCCGGCACCTAGGGCCACTAACCATGCGTAAGCCCCTATTTCCTATTTGGGACGCTCAACGTGTAAGCCCCATTCCGCTTCTCACGGATGCACCCTTCGCGACGTGATCGTCTGGTCCCTACTGCCTCTTGTTTCTCACAGCGATCATGACTCGTGTGGGCTTAGATTGTGCATCGACCATGACATCCTCTATGGGTCGCCTCAGAGCATAAGCCCCATACTAGTAAACTACGTGAACTTTGATCTGTGCAAACTCATGGTACGTAGGAAGCCTACACGAGGTTCAAGCCCACCACCCGGTCGTTCCGACCTCTCCACGTCGGTTCCCTGACCAACAAGGGCCGCCTCAGAGTGTAAGCCCCATATCCAATATGGGCCGCCTCAGAGTGTAATCCCCATATCCAACATGGGCTACCTCAAAGCGTAAGCCCCATATCCCACATGGGCCACCTTAGAGCGTAAGTGCCATATCCCAAATAGGTCGCCTCAGAGCGTAAGCCCCATATCCAACATGGGTTGCCTCAGAGCTTAACCCCCATATCCACCATGGGCCACCTCAGAGTGTAAGCCCCAGATCACTCATCCCACATGACGTTAAACTATATCTCATCTCGCCTGATGTTAAACTGTATTCCCCCTCATGGCCCATCTCAGTGCATAAGCCCCATGCCTCACATCCACGTCTCATCCTGACTTCCCCACTCAAGCCCATGTGCCTTGGGAAGCTCATGCCCTAGCCCGATGATCTTACTTCCTCCAGGAACCAATCCATGTGTCCATTCTCACGGGTCTCCTTTTCAGGTCTCCCATCGTATCACCGAATAATGCGGACTTTGATTCCCTACCATGGGGATTCGTAAGAAGCCTCCAAGTGGTTCAAGCCCATCACTCCATCATCCATCCCGATCCATACCCGGGCCGCCACATCCCGGTGAGATCATGCCACTCCACCCCACTCCATAGTATCCGGGATGCCGCCCATGTGCTGGCCCCAACATCGGTGTTCCCCCTAGGGGGTCCTTCAATCTGATCTACTCTTAGTGTTTCGATCAGTCTAATCTGTCTCCGCAAGACATTAAACTCGCGGCATACCCCATGTTAAACATGGGAAGCTGAGGAAAACCTCAGATGGTATATAATCCCCACATTCGATGTGGGATGCCTTGGGCTTCCGCACCCTCAAGAATCTCTGTGATAAGGGACAAAAGATAGACATGCTGATCCCAAGCATCAAGACATGTCAACGACACCCCAACGCGACAGTTCTCCTCACCGAATGTTGCAGCCCCGATAAGACCCCTTGGAGCGTCTCGACGGAAGCAGTGTAATTAACTGGCGTCCAGGCAGATATGGCGCTGGGAACGAGCTTCACGAACCCCTATTAAATCAATGAGGGGGACCCAGATTAAGTGACTAGCTCTGAGTAGAAATCCACGAAAGGAAGAAACAACATCCCAAAATCCTAGTTTCGATCAAGGAGCAGAGATCCCTGAATAAGGAACGGATACCGCCCGCCTTTGGAAAGTGGGAATGCGGGGCTGCGAGCCGCAAATCCTCCCATGAGTGACGGACACGCGCACGCACCCCGGCGTAAAAGCATCGGAAACAGAAAATGGTGAACCTGAAGTGAAGCACTTCTCATCAATATGGGGAAATGTAGCGTTCGGGATGTTGTAAGATCATCATGTCACCAGGTCCGAGTAACTATCACCGTGACGTGAAACCCGACAGGGGTTGAGGCAATCAAGATGTTGTGCACTCCATTCTGCGACGTCGTTAGCGTGGATCCCTTTCGCCGACCACGGAATACGGGACGATGCTGGGCTTTTGGTTGTCGATTTCTTTTCCTGTTAGTACTAATGGGTTCATCTCCCTGCTTCCAGTAATCAGATCACTGCATCCAGAGTTCGATCGCCACCTGCCCACCGGTGTAAGGGCAGGGGCAGTACCAACGTGGCTACCCCGTGCGGTCCCGCCTTTTCCACAGTCACTCGGGCTCCGACTTCCACAACTGTCGGGTGCTCATGCCCCATCTCCCCATCAGAAATCATCCAGCGTAGGGTGATCAACGACCTGGTTCGCAGTTACGACGAGGAAGCGATCATCCCCACCATGGGCCTGGCCCATTTGGATCTAGTGGAAGCTGCGCCTCACCGCCATCGCCGCCCCCGAGGGCCGCGTAGGGATCCGCCGCTCCCCACTCCGACATTAAACCCCTTCTTGAGTCTATCCCCAGAGCGACTTGACACATCCGTCCCCTACGCCAGTGAGGTGGGGGATGTCCGCGTTTGCCCGATCGGAGACCTGTCCCAGTGGTTAACGGAAAGAACCCCCTCCAGGTTGCGTCGACGTCATCACCCGGATCCCCAGGCCGAGGACTAGGAAATATTTGTACCAGTACCACCAGCTCCAACCCATCTGACCCGACGCCAGTGTCGGGTGCGAGTGGAAGAGAGTGCCCATCCTGGGGCACCAACCTCAGCAGCCACTGTGGCCCGAGCCACTACTAACGCCTGCTACCAGATCCCCACACACGCTGAGCAAGGGAAGTCACATGCCTGACTGGGATCGAGGCCCCAACCTCCCTACATGCTGGTTGGGTCGACTCTCCCGGTCGCGGGCAGAGGTAATGGCCACCGTGGACCAATCCGTGGTAGTGCCACCCATCATGAAGGCTCATTCCGTGCCACTGATCTGGGAAGCCGAAGGCTTCTTCGTGACAGCCATGTTCCGGGTATGAATCCTTCCAGTGCCCATTGCACTAGGTATGAGGTCACTCCCCCTACCGCTGGCCGCGAGTATGGAGCCGTTGCGTATCCAGTCGCTCACCCACATGGAGGTCCTCCCCATGTCCCTTTCAACGTCTATCCCGGTGCATCCCGCACCCTGGCCTTCAGTCCCCTCTACCCCAGCACTACTGGGGCCAGGGGACTCCTTGGCGGAAATCATCCATACCCTGAGGATACACCCAGGGGCAGGAAGGCGGGGCGTCGTCGCCGTAGGAGGAATGTCAGGTGAGTAAAGACGGAAATTAGACCGGCCCGTTTCTCGGACTCTGAGGCAGAGTACGACTCAACGGTGGAACCTTCCCCTTGACCTTCTGAGTCAAGGGCAGGGATTGGGACATGTTGCATCAGTCATGTACTCCCTGAATGAGAGATCCGTATGATTCCCTCCTCCCTCTGAAGGTATATCTAGGAGTATGAGGACTTGGCGTACCCCCAGGGGTCAACCCCACTGTTACCAATGGCCTCCACGTAAGCACCTTCCACCTCAGTGAGGGAGGGTAGGGAACTTTTCTGGGGACCGAGGGAAGATTCGCAAGGTGACACAACCTCAGTGAGCACCGACACTGTGACAGGAGGCCCATTCGCTGGCCCATCCTATCGCGACGTGGCATCCAGGGCACTGAAGCCCTTGGAGGACGACTCAGGGATCGGTGGCCAATCGGCATGTTCGTCATATTCCTCACTGGCTAGCCCACCGGCCCGGCGACCTGCCTCAGTGCCGTTGCCAGTTCCCCATGAATTCTCGGTTGATGAGCCGGGGCAGCAAGGTCTTGACCCCGAACCAGTGTCATGGAGCTTCTGGACCGTCCTCGCAGCGGGCCAGTTCCCTGAGAATTGTTGGCCGGTCACAGGGTCGAATTTTGATTTTCTAGAGGTTCTCACCCAGGGGGAGTTTGAATGTTTCTACCAGACTCTTCGTTTGACTCACTCCCATATTCTCCATCAGCGAGCGCCTTATCCTGTGAGTCAAGCACATCTTGAGGATATCGGTGAGCAGTGTCATCGGGTCGACTTGGCAGCGTTCCCTGCTGTTCGGCACCCTGAGTCTCCTGGCCACCTCCGGTCCCTCCAGAAACAATGCATTTAGAGTTTTCAAGTACTCTAAAAATTTATCGAGGAAGCCACCCCACGTGCACATCTGCATATAGGGGCATTACGATGCCCTTCTTTTCTGAGTGATCCGTCGACAGCCCGATTCACCGGGAGGCCCTAAGTGAATGTCGCCAAAGGTAGTGGCGGACAACATGGTTGACCATTTAGATGAGGGGAATGGTGTGGAGCACCTTGATGGGGACTCACCCCCTGAGGACAAGCCGCCACTGGACCCGTCTAGGAGGATTACATTCCACTAGAGGAACCTCCTAGGTCTCCCCACACCCACTGAGGCACTAACACTGAACCGAAACATCGGCAAGGGTAATAAGCATGTCGGGGCTGTCAAGCTCACCGACCCATATGCCTCGGTAAAGAAGGCAGAGGAAGACTCCGAAAAGGCCATGCTACACCAGGAGCTCGCTGAGAAAAAGAGGCTGTTTGATGAGCTCTTGGCCGAACACATTGTAGAGTGGCGGCCTGACTACGGTAACCCTATACCTGGAAAGCAGGGGCAGGAGCACCTACCCCTTGCCAAGATTCCCCCGGGAAACCGCAACCATGTCGTGTTCGCCGATAGGGGAGAGTCCGGCGCCCATGGAAAAAGGGTGCGATATGTCTCACCGATCCCTCCTCAGCGGTGGGATCACCTGGGGGACCATGCTCGGTTTACTCCCACTGCCATGAGAGTCGCTCCGCCAGCCGCTCCGCGAGCTACTGAGCTTGACTACTAGATTGGAGAGCCCGACAATGAGCTTGTGGATAGAGATCCCTATCAAGATAGGAATCCGTGTCTGGACGATCTGATGGAGGTGCTCATTGCCCGCTTGGAGGCCCTAGAAACTCGGAAGACGGCAATACCACCGGACGGTAAGCCATACCCAGCATGAGTGGATGATATGCCGGCCTCGACGGGATTTGGGAACCCCACTTTCACCCCCTTTAAAGGGACATGAGACCCGCCACAACACCTGTCCCACTTCAACTCGAGGTGTGGGCCTATGTTGGGGACTCTGGTGTAGTAGGAGGCAGCAAAGCTCCGTTGCTTCGTTCAGACAATGGAAGGACCAGCCTTCGTCTGGTATAGCCAGCTCCCTGTTGGATCTGTGACTAGCTGGGAGGACCATGGCCAGAAATTCCTTTACCAGTTCAGTTCCACAACCTGGAAGATAAACATTGCAGACCTCTTCAAGTGCAAACAAAGGCCCGACGAGCGAGTCGCAGACTTCGTCGCCCAGTGGAAGGGGCTCACGTACTCCCTTGACATGCCACTGACTCAGATGAAATTACTGACAATGTGTGTAGGGAACGTCAAGGCAGAGATGGTTTCTTCTCTGATCACTCAGAATTACCCTGGAGGGTTCTGGGACTTCTCAGACAAGGCTCAGGGCCTCGATGAATCCCTACAATAGGCTAGTCAAGCACGCCCGCTGCCTCCTGTAATCCCTGCAAGGAGAGCCGCCAGAGCCGATCCCGCTGCTGTAGCCTAGGTAGAGGCTCCCAGATAGCTAGATTTGCTACCAGTAATGCCATCTCACCAGCCGCATAATGGTCCACCCCCACAGGCACAGTCTTCATCCCGACAGCGACCACCTCAAAATCGGCAGGGGCCTCTCCATGACGCACCGCCACCACCCACGCGAGATAATCAGGATCCGCCTCATCAGCATGATCCTCTAGCCCCTGGTCAAGGTCAGCCTCCAAGAGCCCCATTTCCAGACAGAAGAAATTGGATTTACTCATTTGACAACGCCCAGGTCCCCGGTTATTTCTACAGCGCCTTGGAGTAGAGAATCATGCGGCTTCCTGAGTGCTAGAAGCCAGAAGAGGCGTGTCTCACTGATCACCCTAACTACTACCCTTATCACCAGATCCTGGGGCACACCATATAGCGATGCTATGTGTTCAAGGACTGGCTCCAAGACCAGATTGACAACAACATAGTCAATTTGGGACGAGCCCCGGTGCAGGTGGCAGGTGTCTTCGTGAGATCAGATGGAAGCAGCGATAACGAGGATGAGTGGCAGTAGGTTTCCGACCATGGGTCCCAGAATTATAGCGACTGGATGTCCCGAAGGATGGTTTCTCGTGTCCATGGCATCATCAGTGCCTGCCTATGCCAGCCAGAGCCATCAGAATCTGTGAGTGCCGCTTCGACATCGTGGCCCCAGCCTACCTCTTCCCAGAAGAGCAAGCGGCGATGTAAGAAGAAAGAACGCGTCCTGCCAGTGCCGTAATCTTCTCGCACGCTTGGCGATTTTATGCCCCCAAAGATGGGGATCCCTCCGAGACTATGTTTGGTAGCGGATGAATCCTCGAGTGAAAGCACGGGGTACGCTTCGGTTAACACCGTAGAGTTGGTAAATCCCTTTTTTGGCTCCCGACGATGAAGAACGCTCGGTGGACTTCCCCAATGTCCCCAAAATTCTCCAACGTTGGCGGAGCCGTGGCTACGCAAATCTCCAGGGCACAACAGTCGTCACCTCCTTCTAGGACATGCACGCTACTGAGACCAGGCAGCTGGCCTGATACAAAGATCAGCGCACACGGTCCCCTCACCCGGTGTCGACTGGTTCGCCTCCACCACCATTTGTGTTGCAGGATCAGGCAGGACCACCTCATCTATGTCGCAACCAGCCCTGCCCTGCGACCGGATGACTATAGCCTTCTGGTCCTAACACGATAGCCACCTCTCGGGCTTCGACTAGTGAACAACGAGACGTGCCTAGTACCAGTCCATCACCGGTCCCGCCGGTAGGTCCTGTCATGCCTCCAAACACAGAGCGTCCTACTATATGTAGAAGCTCATGTTTGGCTTGAAAGTATGATGTTTTGAAGCACCTGTCTGACATTCCGTCAAGGCTTTCTATCATTGATGCCCTTCGCCTATCGTATGAAATGCGTGAGGCACTCACCGAGGCTCTAAGGATCCCCCTCTTGTTTGAGACGGAGGTGGCGGCCGCATAAGCCTTCCACACCGAGGCGATTGAGGATGCCGAATGTCAGGCAGTTATCTTATTTTTTGGTGAAGATGAAGACCCTCCCATACAGGGGCACATTCACCCACTATACATCACCAGCCAATTCAATGGCGTCGATGTTCACAGCAGCCTTGTTGACACGGGTTCCGGGATTAACCACATCCCAACTCAGACACTACGGAAACTGGGGTTGTCTGAGGATGATTTAACTCCCTCCGACCTCAAGATCCAGTGGTATGATAGGACCGAGAAAACTCCACTCGGAAATATTCTTCTGAAGACCCAATTCGGTGGCCTAATTGCCAATACCGATTTCATGGTTTTCTTTCAGGACACTGCCTACAACGCGGTGATGGGTAGGCCGTGGCTCCACCTTCACACATCGGTCTCCTCCTCATATCACCAGTGCCTTGAATACTCCCTTAAGGGTCGAGTGGGAATGCTCCAAGGAGATGTGTCTCCTTTTGCCTCTTGTGAAGCCCGTTATCTGGACCCTGATTATTACAAGAGCATGGACAAGCAGATCCTGGCAGGTGAGGTCAAGCCCACCACTGTTGCGAGTGGTCCCTGGGCAGGATTGGGCGACGAGTATGTCTTCCCAATCTATCGGTTGGAGGCCACAACCCCCGACATGGGGTAGTGATTTTTTGTTTCGGGTACCAGAGGAAGGCATATTTCCAGGTCCAAGCGACGGCGGGAAATCACCTCGTACTCTTACACCAGCCAGGCTCACGTGATCCCCGATCCTCCTACCCCTATACGATATCGGATTGTTGGGATCAGGGCAATGACAGTACGTCATATGTGTCTGTTTCGTCGGGCCGGGATCGAACGGCTCAAGACGACGCACCACCACTAATTTGATGTCATAAAGTGTGGCCCCTTGGGCTAAAGTCCAGATGGGATTGGATCAACCGCCTTTTTCGCCATGGTCTCCGCAGTGCATGGGTCCCCTGATGTAGTGACCTCTTCCACCGATGAGGCACCAGCTTCCCATCAGGGTCTGGCAGCCCTGAGACGGCTCCCCCGGTGGAAGAACCTTCCACGAGCGGAGAGGAGGGCATGGAAGATGCTCCTCCTTCCGTTGAGGAGGGCGCCCCCACCACGGTCAACGAGTTAGTGTAGGTGAACCTTGGTAGCAAGGTGGACCCGAGACCCACATTGGTCAGCGCGACTATGCCCCCCCCCCAAGGAACAACAATGGTAAGAAGTCTTCCTCAGATTTCAATGTGATGTGTTCGCCTGGAGTTATGACAAGATTCCAGGACTAGATCCCCAGGTAGCCGTCCACCGCCTTGGCCTTCCAGCAAACCATCATGGGTTCAAGTAGCCTCCCAGAAAGATGCACCCCTCTCACGGTGCCATGGCTGTGGCCAATGTTGATAATCTCATCAAGGCCAACTTTGTCAAATAATTCCAGTACCCCCAGTGGCTAGCCAACATTGTGCCAGTCATGAAGATGAATGGGAAGATCTGGTTCTGTATCGACTTTTGCGATATCAATCACCACTGTCCGAAGGATGATTTTCCCCTTCCCATGACAGAGTTGTTGATCGAGGCCACGACTGGGTTCCAAGCCCTTTCCTTCATGGATGGGTACTCGCGGTACAACCAGATTCGGATGGCCCCTGAGGATGAAGAGTTCACTTTTTTCAGGGCCCCCATGGTACTTTCTACTACCAGGTTATGCCCTTCGGCCTGAAGAATGTAGGTGCCACCTATCAACGGGCCATGAACTGCATATTCAAGCCAATTCTCAGGACGCTGGTGGAGTGTTACGTGGACGACCTGGTGGTCAATTCTCATCAGTGCTAGGACCATCTCAAAGACCTTGAGAAAGTGTTCGGCTTCATCCATTCTCTCCACTTGAAGATGAACCCATTGAAGTGTGCCTTCGGGGTCACCTACGGAATGTTTCTTGGCTTCATTGTTAGGTATCGAGGCATCGAGATAGACCCAGACAAGATCAAGGCCCTCAGTCATATGCCTCCACCAAGTAATATTCGGGTGTTGAGGGGACATCAAGGCCACTTAGCCTATATACTCTGATTCATTGCGAATCTAGACGGAAAGTGTAAGCCCTTTTCCCAGCTCATGAAGAAGGGCGCCGCCTACGAATGGGATGAGTAGTGTCAGGTCACTTTTGAGGAAATCAAGCATTATCTGCTTCAACCTCAGGTCTTGATTCCACCCGTTTCCGGAAAGCCACTGGTCCTTTACGTGACTGCCCTGGAGCGATCCCTCGGCATGCTTCTCACCCAGAAGAACAACGAGGGAATAGATAATATCCTCTAGTACCTATGTCGAATGATCCTCAACATGGAAATTAAATATTCCCCCATTGAGAAGAGCTTCCGGGCCCTTGTATTTGCAATGACGAAATTGCGGCACTACTTGTAGCGCCATGAGATACAGCTGGTCTCTCGGGTAGACCCGTTGAAATACATCCTGAACCGACCTATGTTGACGGGCCGATTGGCACGCTGGGCTGTGATCCTCTAGCAGTTAGAAATCAGGTTCATACCTCAGAAGGCCGTCGAAGGATAGGCGTTGGCAGACTTCATAGTTTCCCACCCAACCTCTGCGGACCAGCCACTAGATCTAGGCTTTCCTGATGAGGAAATCCTCTCAGTTGATCATGCCATCCTGTGCTGGAAGATGCACTTTGACGGTGCCTCCCGTAGCCCCACCGGTAGAAGGCTCAACGATCCTAGGCTTAACAGAGTGGGCCTGTGTATCGTCTTTATCACCCCAGAGCAAGTCATTCTGCCGTATTTGTTTTTGTTGTCAGAAGGTTGCACCAACAATGAGGCAGAGTATCATGCCCTCATTGTTGGCCTCGAGTTGGCTCTTGATATTGACATACCCCATCTGTATATAAAGGGGGACTCTGAGCTAGTGATCAAACAAGTCAATGGTGACTACGCTGTCAGAAACCCGAAACTCTTGGCCTTTCTAGTGTGAGCCCTCCATCTAATGGCTAATTTCCCCTCCCAGCCAGAGGTCGTTCACATTCCCCTGTCACGGAACAGTTGAACAGATGCTTTGGCCAGCCTGGCCACATCACTTGCGGAGTCCGACAGGATGACCTAATCGTCCACGTGGCGCACCGGAGAATCATTGCTCCTGTTATTCCGAAAGGCGATCGTGGCCCGCGAGTGAACCATCACACCGTTGTTGCCCCTACGTCAGGATCCCTGGGGGCTTTAGGCACAATAATTGGGACAGTTCCTGACTGGAGGACGCCCTTGGTTGAATATCTCCAGCACGGAAATCTTCTGCCGGACCGAGCCAAGCGAGAACGAATACAACGCCGCGTGCCGCAGTTCACTCTTCAGAATGGTCCCATCCTTGAAAAGCTCCTTTAGAGGCGCGGATTTGATGGTATTATCCTACGTTGTCTTCGAGGACATGAGATCCCATAGGTTATGCAAGAAGATCATGCTGGTTCCTGTGGCACCCACCAGGCCGGGTCGATGTTGTCCCACCAGATTCAGAGGTTGGGATACTTCTGGCCCTCCAAGCTCTACGACTGTATTGAGTATGCCAAGAGGTGTCATGCCTACCAAGTTCATGCTAACTTTGTTCATTGGCCACCGGAGCCTCTCCATACTACCAAGTATTCTTGGCCCTTTGCAGTCTGGGGGTTGGATATCATGGGGCCTTACCCACTGGCGACGGCCCGCCAGTTCCGGTTCATCTTAACCGCTATGGATGTCTTCTCGAAGTGGGCGGAGGAAATCCCTCTCAGGGAAGTAAAGGTATGTTCTATCCCTGACTTCGTGAGCTCCAATATCATCTATCTTTTTGGAGTACCTCATGATATCCTCACGGACAACGGAACCAACTTCCGAGCAGGCGAGCTGAAGAAATTGTACGCTAAGTACAATATTCTCTCTAACCACACCTCCCACTACCACGCGCAGTCGAATGGACATATTGAGGCATTTAAAAAAACCCTCTCTAACATTCTGCAAAAGATGGTTGGTCAGAACAAGAGAAGTTGGCTGTACAAGATCCCCAATGCCCTGTGGCCATATAGGACAACAAATCGTAACTCCACAAAGGTGACTTCGTATTCCTTGGTATACAGAGCTGAGGCCATCCTGCCCATCGTGATCCAGTTTCCCTCATTACGCACGGCGGTCTATGTCCAGCAGGCGCCGTATAATGTTTCTGAAATCCATCTAGCCGAATTGGAAGCACTGGACAAAAGTAGGCTTCGTGCTTTACATAACATGGAAAGGCATCGGAGTAGGATGACTCGAGATTTCAATAAGAAGGTTTTCCTCCGCTCCTTCCTACAAGGTGACGTGGTGCTAGCTCTAAGAGCGCCAATGATTCTCGGTAGGAAACCACCCATGTTGGGGCCCATGTGGGAGGGGCCTTTTATTGTCCATAAGGTATATCCCAGTGGCACGTATTCCATGGTGACAATAGATGGTGAGTGCATAACTCCATCCACCAACGCCGGGTTCCTCAAGTAGTACATTGCCTAAGCCTACCTCGGGTCCAACATGACCTTAAACTGTATGGTCCACCATGATCTTAAACTGTCTGGTCCAGCATGACCTTAAACATTACGGTCCCACATGACCTTAAACTGCACCAGGGTCCATGTTCTAAGACCTAAAACTAAGATCCTCTGGTGGTCAAGCATGACCTTAAACTATACGGTCCAGCATGACCTTAAGTTTCATTTTTCCCTATATCTAGGCATCCTTTGTCCAGCGTGACCTTAAACTATATGGTCCAGCATGACCTTAAACTGTATGATCCAACACGACCCTAAACTACACCTTGGTTTGAGTTCTAAGACCTAAAACTACGATCTGTATTCTATCCTACATGACGTTAAACTTTGCCTTTCAAGAACTACGTACGGCTTGATTCTCATCCTAATGAGATATGTAGGAACGCCCAGACATTTCGTCTCGGGTCCAGCCCTAGGAGCTCCCAGTTCTTCCATCTTTGTGTCCATCTCGAGGTCCGCTAATTCACCATGCTTGGATCGCCTTTGGGACCTTGACCACGGGATCACTTGGCGTGGTATGGGATTATGTCATCATTCATGTCAGGTTTGCAATAGCTGCACCACACGCGCCCTATTCTCAAGATTAACCATCTTATGTCGTGTCCCCCATTATATTAAAAGGCGCCGTCTAGAACTATGTGTGGCTTGATTCCCATTCTTATGGGATACGTAGGACCGCCTGAACACCTGGATGTCTGGTCCAGCCCCATATCTTAGGAGATCCCACGATCTCCATGTTGCCTCGGTCATTTGGCCTGCCCTTCCTTCGGGAATCCGCCATCTTTTGGACTCTCTTAGACTGAGCCCTTCGACCCTTTCCAGTGGTCTGCTAATGTGTTCAGAGTACTCTGGTCTAGGACCTGGAGTGTCAGATTCGACTTAGAAAAGTTTTTGTCCACTTGTCATGCTTCGTGTTCCCCTTCATTCAGGTCCCACCATCCTTCACACCTGGAGGGACCCCCAAGAAAGGCATGGATACAACGCCTAAGGGCTCTCATACCATCATGGGCCAACTCCCCCGAGGTTTTTGGGCGACAAATTGATACAAATCCTGTGTTGCGAATATGGTCAGCGGTTGATGCTCATTTGTTTTCCCATTCTTCTCTCTAACGCGTCATGATGTTGTGTTGCGAACATAGTCATCAGTAATCCTCAGTCGTCACGCCGGCTTCCTCGGGCCTTGAATGTTGGTTGCATGATTCACATTATGTTCTGCCCCCACCGTGTCAGGGTGGAATCTCGAAACTCCTTGTACTAACACTCACTACACCCCCGCACATCAGACAGACCGAGCTGCGTAACGGTGTCTCTCGGGGCTCCCGTGATCTGAGCTCTAGAGTATGTGCTTGGGTCTCTTCTCTACAGGTTGCATGCAACTTGACCCTCATCCCCATGGGGAATGAGGAGTCACCTAGACATTGCGTTCTGGACCCATCATAGCTAGGATCCAGCATCTCATGCCCCCCCTAATTGTTGAACCCTCGTGGGACCCTTTAGCCCAAGGCTCCTCTCTCAGAACCGCGCGTGGTGATGGTATGGGATTACGCCCACACCAGCATCAGGTATTCTTTATCGCATCGTGCGTGTTTTTGTTGGTCTAAACCATACAACCGTAAACTGTGGAGTTGGTCCAAACCTTACGACCTTAAACTGTGCTGTTGGTCCAAACCTTACGAACTTAAACTGTGCTGTTGGTCCAAACCTTACGACCATAAATTGTGCTGTTGGTCCAAACCATACGACCTTAAACTGTGTTGTTGGTCTAAACCATAAGACCATAAACTGTGATGTTGGTCCAAACCATACGACCATAAACTGTGCTTGTGGTCCAAACCATATGACCTTAAACTGTGCTGCTGGTCCAAACCATACGACCATAAACTGTGATGTTGGTCCAAACCATATGACCTTAAACTGTGTTACTGGTCCAAACCATACGACCATAAACTGTGATGATATCATCCAGGCCACACGATGAAAAATGTCACCGCATTTTTATGACCTCCCCATGAGGGACATCACGCCAGGTATTGGTCTATTTCCATGCCTCTTGTCAATGCCTGCTATGGATTGATTATTGTGGAGACGCCAGGAATGTCTACCATAGGCCAGTCGCCTCACAAAAGAAAAACCATTTACCTTCAAGAACAAACAAGACATATCAAATGCCACTTCTTTTGGTGCGAGGGCTAGACCTGCATGACTCTTCGTCCTTTGCGTAGGCTCCATATCATGCCATGATGCCTTTCAAGAACTACGTATGGCTTGATTCTCATTTTTATGAGATATGTAGGAGAGCCCAGGAAGTTCCCCATAGGCCCAGCCTAACTTTTCGTGTTCGGTCTCTCATCCTAAACGTGTCCCCAAGAGCGCATAGTAAGCAGGGCCTTTTTTTCCCACACTCACGTTGGGTCTTGCAGCCGCTTTACCATGTGTCTCCCATTCCCCTTCTCCTTGGGTCCAAGTTCTAAGACCTAAAACTAAGATCCTTTGCTTGGATTTCCACGACTCGGTCTCTGTTGTGGGATTGTATGGTGTCGTGCTGGATCATGTCCTCGTTCACGTCGGGTTACCCGCTGTGTCGTGCCTATCCCCAGACGAGATGTGTCCCCCGGCCCACACGACGTTAAACTGTATTTCGTCCAGGATGATGTTAAACTACCTCTCTAGAACTAAGAGTGGCTTGATTCTCATCCTAATGAGATACGTAGGAATGCCCGGACATTTCATATTGGGTCCAGCCCCAGGGATTACCAAACCTCGTCCCTTCTTATTGTCGGCCCCTCATCTTGACATCGTGGGATGGGGTGTAATCATGACTTCCACCCCGAATACGTTTGGGATGCCCCATAGTGGTAATGGGAAGTGGTAGTTCTCTCACCAGAGATGTACTACCTGAAAATTGGGACGACCCATGACTAGGTTGGTACGTCCGCCTGATGCGCCTCTGCCACGGTGGTGAAATTTTGGGAGTGTTGGACTCTGTTCTAACAAACCACCACTTCACCTTCCACACTTTGCGTGCCTCTTTATTTAGATCCTCATTCCCTTTCATGTCTAATGGGACCCCCTAATAGTATGGATGACGGACCTATAGTCCGCCTACTATCCTGGGCCAACGTTCCGATGGACTGGTCATGTTTGACGGGACCCCCTAACAGTATGGGTGATAGAATTTGGTCTGCCTGCTACCACAATATGGATGAAAGAACTTTGGTCCACCTATTGTAGCAACATGGATGACAGTCCTATATTCCGCCTACTGTCTTGGGCCAACGTTCCGGGAAACTGACCGGTGATATTTGAGTTAGGCCCCGTGTTGCGAACATGGTCAGCGGTCAGCCCTCATTTATTGCCCCCATTCCAGGCCAACACGATATGGATGATGTGTTTCCATCACGGTTAACAGTTATCCTCCATCATCGCACCCCACAATGTTCCGAATTCGGGTAGCGTTATTCACCTTTTCTTTCTATCTCCCTATGTTCTGATGGATTTGAATGCCCCCGACATTGCCCTGCTCGTGTGTCAGAGCACATTGAGAAGGTGATATATCAATCACTCTAAGGTCTCCTTCTCAGAAATCCAGGCCCAATTTCAGATTCCTGAAGCTTGGTTAATTCCCCACAGTTGGACGAAATGATAGCCCAAGCATCCTTTGCTTCTCGCGTTGGGTGCGACCCACAAGAGATTAGTGATGGGTTGTCATTCATTTCAGAATTATGGTTGAGCATATTAACCCAAGGGTACAGATGAATGGATTTGGCCATGTATTCGATTGAGATGATGAGCAGTACAAGAAAGAAGTTCATGAGATGGCCAAAACAAATACCTTAGGTATCAGCATGCTGAATCAATCTTTCCAGCGCTGCTACCCTTTGGCTGGTAGCCTCCATGACCGTTTCTTGCTCCTCGACAACTCTCTCCTCATAAGCTGCCGTAGAGCGTAGCTCACCAATTCTAGCTTATGCGTTCACCCTCTCGGTTCAAAGTACGGTCTTCTGGTGACTCGCCTCCATCAGTTGTTCCAGCGCGTCAGCCAGCTGGGTCGTCAGTTGCTCCACAAGCTCAGAGCATGTTGCAAGGAAGGCCTCCTTATCTACCGCCTGCCCTTCGACGTGTCGAACCTCCTGCTCCGCCCTCAGCAACGCTCGGGCGCTCGCCGATCTTTCCCAACACTGGGAAACGTCGGTGCACCGGCTGCTCTCTCGTATCTTCTCGACCATGTAATCACGGACCGTTAGATGAAGGCGCTGAGCGTCAGCCCCTCCGGCGCACAAGAAGTGTAGCCAGGTCTAGAGTGATCCCATCCGCCTTAGCCAATCCGGCTGGGGCTGTCTGAGTAACCGTCGGATACACTTCCACCCTTTGTGTCATGTCATTCGGCTCTCCTCGGTTGCCTCTAAGTCTGAGTCATCTACCTCCTCAGGGTCAGCGGGTCAGTATGTAGGGAAGGCTGCCAGAAGATCGGCAGCAGGATCTTCCATAGGGATGTCTTCGTGAAGAATAGGTTCCTCGACATCCGGGCGACCTTCCTCTCTCGCCCCAGTAGCGATGATGCCTCCGTCAGCCTCTGGCCTCGCCTCAAGAACAGCGCCGCTGATGTCCGCTGCCCCCTGCTCACCAGTTGTTGGGGCCGAATCAGTGTATGGAGCACGTTCTAAATGAGGTGGTATGTCCTCCACTAGTCCACTCACAGACGGCCCGGGCTCCGCAGCCTGACGAGCCTCCAATGTTGAGATCATTGCGCAAGCCATATGCTGATCAGTTGGGATATTTGGATAACGAGCCCCAATAGTGAAGCGTGGGACTTACAGGAGTCCAGAGCGTCGGTATCCATTATTCTAGCCGCTACAGGAGCCGCCATAATGGGATACCCCTCTGTGCTTTCCAGTTCAATGATGGGCGTCAGATCCCCATACTGTCCCACCGGTTCCTCTCCTCCCTCCTCGAGTGGGGACACCTGTCCAACACATCGACACTCCTGAGTGAGGTAGAGAAATGGGTTGGAAGTTGAAAAGGAGAATGGTTGAATAAGGAAAGGGAATGAAGATAGAGACAAACCTAGATTATCTTGGTTATGTCGGGATCAGAGCCGATAATCTCGCCACTCTCTCGGAGACTCCCCTGGTAGGTCTCCCCCTGTGACCCCTCACCCTTGGGTTCTCCCTCTTCTTCATTATCTAATTTTCCTTCATCTTCTCCGGTCTCCCCTCCCCCTCCGACTCCTCATCACTATCGCCCTCTCCCGGCGGGATCACTTCCGGATCATGCTCCTGGCCGAGCATCTCCTTCACTAGGAAAGGTGTCTCCACACGCCGAACCCTTTGGCATGCGTATGTGTCCATGGCCATCAGATAAGCATGTCATCGATGGATGTTTACCTGGTCGGTAACTCGAATGAGCCCGACCTCTGGCAGCTGGATCCTGTTTTGCATGATCTTCTTCCAGACGACTTCCACGCTCAGTGATTGCCGCATGGTCATCCAGGCGGACCACAGTACCGGGAAAATTGCATCTTGGGAAGGTTCAAGCAGGTATTTTATCTTCTTCCCGGGTAGTTCCCTGGCCCCCTCATGTGACCCCCCACGGGAAACGATGTCACGACGGCTCTGCGTGATGTTCCCGCTGTTGAAGTCCCGGCCTGCGCATGCCTCTCTGCCTAACGTAACCCTGGTTCCCCTCTTACTACAGCCCCTTGCCTTCTCCCATGTCACCCGGTTTCTGCGTGAGTAACCTCATGTTGCCGGACTCGCTTGCGTAAAACCCTCTCAGGGTACACGATCGTCCAGTGTTCGACATACTCGGTTTCTAGGCCAGCATCAACCCCGGTGGGAGGAAGAGTGAAGACATCACCAGAGATGAAGGTGGTAAACATCAACCTCATCTGGCGTAGAACACAGTGATTCTTCTCCTTCCAAATAGCTGTGAATACCTTCTTCGAATGGAAAAGTTTTTGTACGGATTCGCAACCCCACACCCCTTTTTATAGGCAGGGCCATGGTTCCGTACCACGTGGAAAGTAAATTTCACGCCGATCCGTCGTTTTGCATGTTGCGTGGGTTCTTTGCATGCTAAGTGCCTCGGACGGGCTCTTCTTCAACATTTCGGCATTTCCCTCGGAATCCGATCATTGCGACCTCTCGCCGATCCCATTTCGAGGGGGGGGGGGGGATTTGTAGACGCCGAAAAAAGTCCGCAACACCGAGAGGATGTTTCGAAATGATGAAGAGAAGTCATATTCGGAATCAAAGGCCCGATCCGGAGGCTGAGGAGGTTGTGCACGAAATAATGGAGGATCCGCATGAAATATTGTTGTGCGCGTGAAGCATCCCTGGGATTTGCGTAATCAAGCCACTGGTGCGCGTAATTTTGCACGCCCTGGTTCCGCGCGGTGAAACTTTGCGCGCTGACGGTTCCCATCGTAGAAACTATCGTGCGCCACCTGGATTCCGCACTGGTGGGTGCCTATAAATAGAAGGTGACCCCTAATGGTTTGGGGGTTGAGGAATTTGGATCGGCTCTCGTGCGTGCAATTCATCTCCCCCTGCGGGAAATTTGAATTCCAGGTAATCCCTCTTTTCGTGCAACCTTTCCCCGAGGTTCGCCTTTGCGCGCAACTCCACTAGCTTAAGTGAATTTGCCTCCTCCTCCGAGTACTTCCCTTGCACGCAATCTGTGTCCCGTGCACGCAATCCCCTTCCGTGTGTGAAATACCGTGCGTGCAATACCTTTTTCACGCGCAATTCTCTAGCCCTATCGCGCGCCATCCTAGTGTTTTTCACGCAAACCTTCCTTTTGCGCGCAACACCCAGGACCCCTTTACCTTGATGCCCCTTGGCTGCCTTTCTGCACAGACACCTGATGTCTTCCTTGCAAGGCATGTGCGCCATGCATTGTTTTCACGTAAATCCTTCCAGGCTCGTACGAAGTAACCTCAAGGTCCCTTGGGCGGTGTTTCCCGTTGCGTTGCTTTGCCTTATGCTTCTCTGCATAGGCACGATAACAGCTATTTCTTCTTCGCATAGCCACGCTAATGTGGGCCACCAATGGTTTGCCCTGCGGCCCCCTTCACTACGGCCTTGCCGATTCCTTCCCTCGCACAAGGGGTAGAGGGAATTGGGAATGTAAGCCCTAGGGGTGTGGAGTGAACCCACCTCGTCCAAGCTGCAGGATGTTAAACTGCTAAGAACCTCGTCCTTAACACATGATGTTAAACTGTGGTCTAACCCCATGCTTCGCACACAGGGTCCCCCCAGCTCGGACATTTTTTACGCCTCTCATCTCCACGGGAATGGACTCTTCCTCGCATGGAATGAGATCCTCCTTTTCAGAGTGGCATTTGTCCACTGGGGACGGGCTGCCTCAGAGCGTAAGCCCCTATCCTCTGTTGCGGAAGGTTTCACCCGTGCATCTCTATACTTCCCCCCTACCAAGGCAAGTGGAGTCCCTCTCCCACTGTTCTTTGTCGCACCACAGACATCCACTCTAGAGTAATCCCCAACACCCAGGGCTGCTAACCACGCATAACCACCTATTTCCTCTTTGGGCCACTCAATGTGTAAGCCCCATTACGCTTCTCACGGACCTACCCATCGCAACGTGATCGTCTGGTCCTTGCTGCCTCTTGTTTCTCACAGAGATCATGACTCATGTGGGCTTAGAGCGTGCATCGACCATGAAATCCTCTATGGGCCACCTCAGAGCATAATCCCCAAACCAGCGAACTATGTGGACATTGATCTGTGCTAACGCATGGTACGTAGGAAGCCTCCACGAGGTTCAAGGCCACCACCCGGTCATCCCGACCTCACCACGTCGGTTCCTTGACCAACATGGGCCACCTCAGAGCATAATCCCCGTATCCAAGATGGGCCGCCTCAGAGCGTAATCCCCATATCCAACATGGACCGCCTCAGAGCGTAAGCCCCATATCCCACATGGGCCGCCTCAGAGCTTAAGCCCCATATCCCACATGGGCCACCTCAGTGCGTAAGTCCGATATCCATCATGGGTCGCCTCAAAGATTAACTCCCATATCCACCATGGGCCGCCTTAGAGCGTAAGCCCCAGATCACTCACCCAGCATGACGTTAAACTGTATCTCGTTCCACATGATGTTAAACTGTATTCCACCTCTTGGGTCATCTCAGAGCATAAGCCCCATGCCTCAAATCTATGTCTCATTCTGAGTTCCCCACTCAAGCCCACGTTCCTTGGGAAGCTCATGCCCTAGCTTGGATATCTTACTTCATCTAGGATCCAATCCATGCGTCCATTCTCACGGGTCCCATTTTTAGGTGTCCCACCATATCACCGAACTACGCGGACTTCGATTCCATGCCATGGGGATATGTAGGAAGCCTCCGCGAGGTTCAAGCCCGTCACTCCATCATCCATCCTGATCCTTACCCAGGCCGCCACATCCCGGTGAGATCATGCCACTCCACCCCACTCCATAGTATCCGAGAGTCCGCCCACGTGGTGGCCCCAACATCAGTGTTCCCCATAGGGGGTCCTTCAATCTGATCCACTCTCAGTGTTTCGACCAGTCCAATCCATCTCTGCAAGATGTTAAACTTGCGGCATACCCCATGTTATACATGAGAAGCTGAGGAAAACCTCATATGGTACATATTTCCCGCGTTCGATGTGGGATGCCTCGGTATTCCGCGCCCTCCAGAAGACCTGTGATAAGGGACAGAAGACAGTCATGCTGATCCCCAACGTCAAGACATGCCAATGACACCCCAACATGACCGTTCTACTCACTGAAGGTTGCTGCCCCGAGAAGACCCCTTGGAGCGTCTCGACGGAAGCAGCGTAATTAACTGGCATCCATGCACATATGGCACTGGTAATGAGCTTCACGAAACCATATTAAATCTATGAGGGAGATTCCGATTATGTGACGAGCTCCGAGGATAAATCCACGGAAGGAAGAACCAACATCCCATCATCCCAGTTTCGATTAAGGAGCAGACATACCTGAATAAGGAACGAATGTCGCCCGCCATTGGAAAGCTGAAATGTAGGGATGTGAGCCGCACGTCCTCCCATGTGTGATGGACACGCGCACACACCCCGGTGTAAAAGCTTCGGAAACAGTAGCCTATCAGTTTATCTTACCTATGTGGTACCATTCCATTCACGATGCCTTCCATGTATCTTTTCATCGATAGTATCATTCTTACCCCAATCATTCATTTGACACTATGGATATTGTGTCAAAATAATCTGATTCCTTAGTGGATCAACTGATACATATTGTTGAGTAGAGCACAAAGGCTCTCCATGGAAGAGAGGTTCCTCTAGTCATGCTGCTATAGAAGAAAAAATGTGTACAAGATGATACATAGTAGAAGGAAGCTAATATAAGTACAAAGTGGTGAGAACTATTCTATGATAAAATTCAACTACCCTTGGAGGAGAATATTGGGGATGAGTTTTTTATGGAGGTTAGGTTATAACGTCCTCATATTTTCCAAAGTTATGGAATTTTTTTTGTTTAATTTCCATTAAGAAAACCTAATAATGGTGCTTAATGAGGTTTAAAGAGGTCTAGAGTGCATGATGGGCTCTTTTGGATACTAGGTCATTGAAATTGGAAGAATAAACTGATTTGGATGGTATGGAGATATTTTTCCAACCAGCCTCCATGGTTTCCCTAAACTCTTTTGTTAGAGAAAATGGGCACCTAGTGGCCGCATCATTGGTCTAAAATAGTGAAACCTAGGGAACATGGCCATGTGGTGATACCTGAATTTTGGGAATATTATTTTTTCATGGGTTTCACATGGTTAGACAAACAGTACCCCTAACCACCCATATTGACCACTCAATGTAGTGAATGGAACACATTTGACACAAGATTTGGGAACCATGAGACCAAATTATATACCCCTATAATTAATAGTGAAATTAAATTTCCCCATATTTAATAATAAAAATAAATTCTTTTTTTTCTCTCCTCCAACAGTTTTCTTATACTAAACCAGAAAATGAGACTCATATCATTGAACCAAGAGATCTAAGTATCCTCTTAGTTATTCATTTTCTTCTCTCACTGTTGGATATAAAATAAAGAAAGATGTGAGATCTTTAACCCACTCCAATATATTTCAATTTCTTCATATCAACTGAATAACTATATTGGTGAAAGGTCATTTACCTCAATATTAGTTAATTTGATAGATTCTGCAATTTCTTACAACCTAGCTTGAAAAAATGGTCAAGACTGTACAAGGAAGGCTCTGTGAATATAAGGTTGTTGTTCTAGGATCTTTCCCTTAGTTTAATTATTTTATATAATATGTGTCATTGTTCCGTGAGCTAGAACTTTCAAGAATGTCATCTTTTAAATCAAATTAAATCAAATTGAATGTATGTCCATGCATTAATGACATGATCCAGTGGAGAATCATCCCCATGGGTTTATCTTCTGACCTATGCCACCCAAGTGGGTGTGATATACCTTGGAAGGCCTTTTCATCCCCTTTTTTTAAATTACGAAATTCCTCTTTTGTTTATTAAATTATACTAAATTTCTTGAGTTTTCAATAGATTTGATTTTGGGTGATGAGCCAGGAATTTAGCCCTTGCACCATCATTCCTTTAATGAATTAGATAGACTAAGGGAATTGTGATCATGATTATGCATTTACATTGTTCTATAAATGGTTTATTAATTTTATTCTCGACCGATAATCTAAATATCATATATATTCCTAGATTTAATGAGATGGAATCTTTTTTAGACATGTTATATATCTACATTGATTTTTTTATTCATTCACATTAGTGCTCAGGGTGAAACAAGGGGTTATGACATATAGATCCATTGGATAGACTCTCATTCATTCCTTTTATAATTGTAAATAATTTTTTACACATTAGTGGTGATATAATCTATTCCTAAGATGGTATTGCAGAGCATTACTTCTATTTTACCTCCAGGCGCATGACAACAGTTCCCTTAGGGAGACCCCTTGTACAACATCAATGCCACAATTGGTTTTACTATGCCACAATAGAGACGTGGTACTCGATATATGATAATAGGTGCAAAATAAAGTTGTTTTTTAGATATTTAATTTTCACACAATGATTGGAGTGACACATGGGACATAATTACTATAAAATTACCTTATACCCATGGCTTGGAACTTTGGGTATAGCCTCTAAAATTATGTAATATTAAGTCATCGCTATCACACTATGTTATTTCTATGGTTTCAAAATGATATACCATAGTTATGTACCATGGTAATATATTTACAATACATTTTCCACGATATCAATAACCTTATACCCACGATTCAGAAACCATGGGTATATGATATAAAAAATTCATGCTACCAGAATCAAACCATGGACAACCTTTACATAGTCGATGATGCTAATGAATAAGGCACATGAATTTATTAGTATAATAATATATATTTACTTATATATATTGTTTTTAAATAATGGGTATTGGTGGAGAACCATCGAAATAGGATTTCCCATGGAACATTTGTTGTTTCCTATGGAAATTGTTTTCTTATTATTGTATAGGAAATACATGCACACTGTATACAAAAAACATCAGAATTTTTTTTGAACCAAAACCCATACCCATTGTTTTGGGGAAATCAGAGGTATATGTTTCCAAAATACCTAAAATATTTTAGAGAACAACCGGTATAGGTTTTGAAACAAACCCTATACCCATGGGTTTTCAAAACCATGGGTATAGGGATAACCTATACCCCCATTTTCTTCCAAAATCATGGGTATAGGTCTTAAACCAATTCCAATACCCATGTTTTTCAACAAACTATGTTTATAGGTCTGATCTAAGCCTTATACCTAAGGTTTTTGGAATACTATGGTTATAGGGATGACCTATACCCATGGTTGTTTCCAAATCTATATGTATAGCCTTGTTTTCTATTAGTGAATCATCCTTAGGTCACCATGGATAGACTCCATGGCTTGGTCAATTGGTAGGTCCCTCGAGCAATATATGGAATGTCTCTGATGATTTACTTGTATGGGTTAGAGTGTCTCGATATAATTTATAAAGGGAATTCAAAATGAATTCAATGGTAAATAAATGTTTTCAAATGAGAATCGATTTTATTGTTTTAAAAACATAGGGATGTGTCTTTAATTCCTAGTCTTTTTCCAGGGAAATTTCAATCTACATAAAAATTTATCCTATTATATTACCATTTTAGATCTATGGGTTCATACTTACTAACTTAGGCTGATGTAGGTAAATTTAATGGGATTCAAAGTGGATCCAAGTACAATGAATTTATTAATTCATTTATTTCTCTGCTGAAATTAATTACTACAGTAAATTTATTATTTTATAATGCGTGAAATGGACTGTCATAGACATAATGGGTGCCCACCTACTTAGATTGAATCACACACTCTGCTTTGGATCCATCGATAGCTGATTAGACTTTATAGTTGTATTTATGGGAAATGAGATGTTCTTGCTTCAAATTATTGATTGACCTGCTTTACAATGATGGAGTTGAGAATAAATGATGAATCTTATGCTCTAGATGCTAGTCATAGTATTTTGTATACATTTTTGTATACGTTTTCATCATATTTTATATGCTTGTATTAACTTCACCATCATACTATTTTGTATAATACATACAATGACATGATGATAATTTGGTATGTTATTACCTTTTAACATTGAATATTTATTTATTTTCATCTATGGTTTTATAATTATTATTTTTGATTCCGTATGTTTTTTTATAATTATTGAATTTATTTTAATTATTTAATGCAATTCACACTCTCATAAATGAAGGAATAATCTCCCCATGGACACACTCGAGGCCCTTGCTGCAAGTCGACAACCTCTGTCATTCAAGGAGTTGTGAATGAGGTCTTGTGGTCATCATCTTGGGGCACTGTTAAGTGTCATATAGGGAGAGGAAAATAAATTTACAATGGAATATTTATTATCATCTACGAGACTTTCACATTGATATTATATTTTGAAGCATTTAATATTATGTTTATTGATTAAATGTCTTGTGTTTTTAGATATTTTCCTTTCGATACATATTATTCATTAACTAATCGTGATAGAACAAATGTTTAACAGAAATTTCTTTTTAGTTATTTACCTTTTCATATTGATTTTTTTTATTTATTCTTAATAGCTTCCATTATTCTTAACTCTTACTTAATATATGATCTCACCATTATTTTGTTTTCTTTCCCTGAAAACCCAAAAGTGAGCTATGAAAGATATGATAGGATATATTGTAGGGTATAATGATAATTTAAAAAAAATTAATTTATATTTTAAAATTTAATATCGGATTCATGTATATGTCTAGTTTACCCAAACTAAATAATTATTCAGTCTTTCATGATGTATTTCCTTGTATATTATTCCAATGAATTTAAATAACAAATATCTCTATGCTACTGGGTTAGGTGTCTTTTCAAAACATTTTATCCATATATTATTCACCATTAATGATATAATTTACTCACTATCCTTTTTCTTATGTTCTAGAAAATCTATATATATCATTTTGTGATTAGGTGGATGGATATAATTCTTATGAATTGTATTCATAAATTATTTATAATCTATTGTGTCACCATTGTCCTAAAACATTATATTATAGATCATTTGCATCACTAATCTAATTATACCACTACATAGCTCCCCACCATTGTATATTTCTACATTAACTAATAATAAATTTTGAAAAAGTTGATATCCATGAAGTTAATCCAGTACATGGAATTTAGTGGAATGGAAGATCAACTAAATATTAGTGGTTATTTTAATGGTGTTTTTAAATCTATATCACATTGAATTAGAAATGTAATTTTGAAATCCATTTCATTTTCCTACATAAGGGATGCTGATATAGTTTTTCCTTAATCTAATCATTTTTTAAAATATCAAATTCTAGGAACAAATAATTCTTACAAAGAATATAATTTATAAATTATTCATAAATATATATAAGTTTTACTGTGATTTTATTTTAGTGAGAAATTGAATTTAACTAATCCATTCTATGATACTGACTATAGTGACATGTTATATTGATAAGTTACTATTAAAAAGTTTTCAAGATAAAAAATAATAATAAGAAATTAATTTATATATTTATGTTCAATGGATTATTAGGTTTATAAAACATATCTATACATAAAACATTAAGTATTATTTAATTATTTCAACATGATACTCTTATTATCATTCAAAGTATCATGGGACCATGATGACACCTTATAAATAGATTCAATGAATGTGGGAGCTAAACTTTTTGTAAGGGGTGGAATAAATTTGAAGGAATATGAGACATGGAAAAACATTTAAATGAGAATGCATATTAATTGTAATAATATCATAAAAGAAGGATCAAAATTAAAATAAATTGGGAACTATTTAAATATTTCATGTAATCTGGAAGATAAATAATAAATATAAATTTAAAATAATGTTTTCAAATACCATTAATATTATTTGAATAATATATAATAATGTTCATAAAAAACATATGGTCATAAATATTTTTTTTTTAAAACGAAAATGAAAGAATCATTTTCATGCATGATATATATATATCACATGATAAATATCACATAACCCAATGAATATGATGGATATATAATTTTGATACCCCTGAACAAATAATTTAATACTCATATTCCAGCATTCAATAATGAATGGAAGCATAAAAAACTATAGACATAAAATAATTCAATAAATATAGAGGGGTTTTATAACGACGTTGTAAATAATTTATGAACTAACAACCATGGATTCTCGCAAATTTAGAAGGAAAAGTATATTTTTAGATATTAAATTTTTACATAAAAACTTTTATTTCATTTTGATAATTGGATTCAAATAAAGAGGGGAAAATGAGTTCTTGTTCAAAATAATGTAATTTAAAAAAAACTATAGGATTCATAGAAAGCGTCTCAATGATGTTTCATCATTCATACCAACAAAAATTGAAAAAAAGATAAAGTGGAATAGATTTTAATGAATATTGTTGAAAATAATGAAATGAAAGGTGATTGAACCCAAAGGAATGTGCTGGTTTGGATATTATGATTACTATCCAACCCATTATATTTCATGATATTTTTCCTCCTCTATAATAAAATAATAATTTTTTATTTTTTACATATAGAATATGAATACAAATTTTTTCATTAATATTTTTTATAATAATTAGAATCGATATAATATTGTATTACTTAATGATACAATGGAATGAAGAAGTGATTATTTTAAATTATCTTATTTTATTTCTATTTTGTGAATTTTTTTATTTTCAATTAATAATTTTGTAATCTGGTTTAGTAAAATATTAAAAAACACCAAAACAAAATTATAATTTCCAATCTATACTGTCCATCCATTTATTTAGTAATGTGTAATGAATTTAAAATGTACGTGTAAGAAAATGAAACCATCCTTTATGGAGATATGTCAAAAGTGGGGGGGGGGGTGATATATACTAGCAATAGATAAATATAATAACAAAAACATAATAGTATCCTTGAAATGATATATTAATAAAAAATATAATTTTTTGGATTTTTTAAAATGGGGTATTATTGGGTGTGTAAAATGGGGATGTAGAGAAAAAAATAATAATATAATCAATTTTGCATTTTCATTGCTGATTTAAACCTTTGATAAATCTATAACTGTTTTAGTTTTTATGACTACCAAATATCCCTTAGGTTACAAGGATTATTAAGTTAATACAATTAGGAATATAATGAAATTTTATAGGTTTATGGGATTTGAATCTTTAAGGTAATGAGGAGATAGTATTTATAGTTAAAGAGAGTTGATTTTTTTATTAAATATTGTTTATTTTATTAATTTAGTCAAATTATATAAATAGTATTTATTTATATAAAATTTACATGTTCAAGAGGATATTAATTTTTTTATTAAAACCAATATAAAAATAAATGGAGTTTTATGAATTCTTAATTTAAGTCAAAAAGAAAAAAAATTAGAAGAAAAAAATATAAATTTTGCCCCAAAATTTAAAACATTGGTTTTTAAATTTTAAAAAATTTATATTAAATTCAATTGTTATGAAATAAAATTCATAGTGTTTTCTATAAAATTGATTCATGATTTGTTATCAAATAATATAATTTAATGATGTCTTAAAAGTGATTTTCTTTTTAATGACTATATTTTCTAATAAAAACCCATCATTTTTTGAAAAATAAAAAAATAAAAAAATAAAAAAAATCAATATTATTATTTCATAAATATTGTTAAAATTACCGTAATAATATTATAAATATAATAAATTTATTTTTTTATGTCAAATACATATTTATTGAAAATTAAATTTTTTATGAAGGAAACAAATTTATCTCCAATAAAAATTATTTAGAATCCCATAAAATAATAATGTACTTGATATAAATATAATAAATGTTTAGTAAATAATTTGTATAGATACAATATTTTATTAAAATTTTATATGTACAACAATAATATATTTTTGGGAATAACAAAACACATATGTTTTACCTAAAATAATAATAACCATTATTTGTGTCAAAAATATATTTTACAATATTTAACAATTTTATTTGACTATTATTTTAATTTATTATGTATTTATTCTCTAAATGTTTCGTTCGTAATTGATATATAAATGTGTAGTTTATTTTTATAATGTGGTTCATTTATTACACTATATACAAACATACATTATGGGATAACTGATTATTAATATGAGGAATTCCATATAAGGAATTATAAATCATTACACTAATCATCTTATAACTTTTATCTACAAATAATTTTCATATTGGAAAGTAATTTTATATTTGAGAAATGATATATAGTATTATTTATTTCCCTATAATATTAAGTATAATTTTCTAACAACTAATTTATATATTATTTTAACTAAACATTTTTTTAAATAAAACATTTCTCTCTTTTAATTAATATTTATGAAATAGAAAACATTAATATTAAATATAGGTTCCCTAATTAGTAATAATATACCAATTATTATAAAAGAGATAATATAAAAAATCATATCATTTAGAGGTTAAAATCATTATGTGAATTCAATCCAAGAAAATAACTTATATCCACAAAATCAATCATGTTACATCCCAATTCCAGTTCACCTCCTATATTACATCAATATAGTGTAAAAATGTTGTATTATATTAGGGTAGAGAGAGTTATAATGAAGAAACTATGGTTATAAATTTAAACATAGAGATTATTATATATTTATTTGGGTATTATAGATGGTGGAATAAGATATATGAGATTTTGAAATAAACTCTATGCATTTGAGAAATGAATGACAATTTAAGCGATATAATGGTTTGGGAATTCTTATGGATTTTAGAATTATGGTTCCATTATTCTTAATAGTATGTGTAATTTTTTATTATATTTTTACTCGTAATCTATATAGGAAATTGGGTATTTCTTTAAGAATCATTCCAAGATCTTTGGATTGAAAAACCATAAATGTGTTTCATTGGATTTCTATAGAAATATATTATAATTTTGAATTTTTGAAAAATACCTAAATAAATTGATTCCATGTATTTCTTTTTGGTGGAATTATACTCAACTAAATTGAGTTGTTTATGTTCAGGTGTTATCATGTTTTTGAATCTCATGTGTGTGTGTTAACCATGAAACCAAAATGGGGAGATGGGGTCATGAGGATTGATTATTTATAATTGTGGAATGAATAATTAAATTTATTTGTTATTGGGAGATATTCCAATTTAAAAATTTCCTTATATTTGATATTTGGGATATTATATTTGTATTAAGAATGATATTTTATTTCTTTTAATACTCAAAAACAATGATTTATGATATAGATCAATAAGGAAGTATATTAGTGTTAATTAGGATGTTTACCTATTGGACTACTTGAGGGAAATGAGGTTATTCCACCAAGGCCAGATCCATTTGGGTGGCTTTTGGGTGAGGATAAGAAAGAGATATATATAGTGACTTTAAGGAAGGATGGGATGATAGAGTAGAAAGATGATCATATATGAATACATTACAATCTGATAATAGGGTGTTTATCTTATGAAATATATTATATTACTAATGGGATATATGGATCAAAGGGATCCATGGAATATCTAATAAGATATTACTATTCATTTAATCCTCCATTGTATTGTGGAAGGTTGGGAAAAATAAAAATAATTTCCAAATTGAGTTGGTTCAAACCATCTTGGAACAGATTGAGTCACCTCTAAAAATGAGGGTGGTGATGTATATATACCATCTCAAGGTACAAGTGAAACACTGGTTGGTCATATAGTTTCATTCAGGTATACATGTGGGGATGTATTTTAATGATTTTGAAGTAAGGTTGTTTGGTTACCTCTCAATGAGATACCAGGGTTTGACATAACTAATATGTTCATTTATGTTATGTTGGAGGTCATCTCAGTTTATTATTTTTCCCCTAGGTGAAAATTCAATTTCATTATTTCTAACATTAGATGTAGATGACATTACCATGGTGGGGTGATTTGAGGATAGTATTCAACAAGTTATCAAGGAGGGTGAGAAAATTTTATGTTGCACATGTGGAGAAACCTCATACCTTCACTCTCATATTCATTACATAAATCTCATAAATAACATTACTATATTTCTTACGAATATATGATAACACTATCTTTATCATATTTACAATCCATGGTCCTTTTAGATTAGTGTTTTTTAGATTTTGGACAAACATGTAACTAACAAAACCCATGAATCATTCATATAATAGAAAATTTTCCCATTAAATAAGAAAACTGGTTAAACCATAATATACCTTCAATATCAACTATAAATTTTCAATAAAAGATACTCTTATGGCCATATCTTACATAGTAATATCATTTACGATGTTGGAAAATGGAAACAAATGAAGGGGTGAGCTCACATGCGTAGGATCTTGAAAATAATAATAAATCATAACATGATATACATGACGAATAATATGATATAATGATGTGCATGATCATAATAATGGGATAATGTATTGATGAGATGATATCATATAAACATTGATTAATCATTGATTATAATATAAGATATCGAATTATAGGAATGTGGAATCAAAAAAAGAAAGATATCATATTCATATCCCAAGGATTACTATCAAGTATATCGTAATCATGTTTCATTTATTACTCCCTATTAAATTATCATATTCTTTGGATTACTCCTTATGCCATCAAAATGGATTATGTTTACTCTCTAATCCTATAAATATATTCTCATGACACTTTAAAATTACAAAATTCATTAGATTTCTATTAATGTGTACCCATAATAATAATAATAATAATTTTCTCGACATTAATTCAATCAATATATCATAATACCCTAATGAAGTAAAATGGTTTTATATGATTTTAATGTGGAACCCTATGGAATAATTCATGATTTCTTCAATATAAATGATATGAAAACCCCATTGAATATAACTAGATTTCCAAGGAAATTAGGAATTATTCTATGAAAATATCAATTACCAAGTCTGATATACATATGATATTAACACCATATAATAAAAGGAAATATGTTTTAGACCATAATTTCCTTAATTAATGGATATATTGGATATCTATGTGAAAGAACATAAATAATGTAATAGAATATATGGTTTTTATAGTGGAGAATAATTTTATTTAAATCATACCAAAACAAGTGTATGATTAAGAAAGAAAATATATTTAATAGATTATAACATTTATAAGATCAAATGTCTGTATATATTGAAAATTTATAAAGGAATTTTAATTTACATTATTGGATAGATAAAATATTGAATTAATACATGAGATGGAGTTTTAAGGGTTGGAATGCCTCAAAAGTGTGTTTTCATATGAATAATGGCTTTATAGAGTTATCTAGGGTGTTTTGATGTGCATGAGATGATTAGAGTTAAGATTTTGGAGTTTTTGAGTTCCTAACAATGGTGAAAGGTTTAATGTGCATAATTTAGGAGAAAATGTGTGACACCATCATTCTCAAGAGGATTTTAGTTCGCATTTGACATCGACTTGTGTGGTATCATGGATAGCGCATGATTTGGGGTAAACCGTTTGAGTAAAATGGATAAAATTTTTGTGGATTATGAGGTTCTAGGGCATGTATCATGGGTAATCAGGATTTTAGAGATAATGTTCACCTTCATGTATAGGGGAGGCAGTGTTTATTGTACAGTAGGAATAAATATTTTCAAATCACGCATCACAACTATGTGAAGCTGTTAGAGAATGACATTAGTGGTGATTATGGTCGGTGCATAGTTTTACCAAATGTATTGTAAAAAATTGTGAGTGGTATCCTTGGATGTAGCTAACTACACAGTTGACACACAATTTGGAAAAGAATATGGAAAAACCATTCAAATTCCCCGAACATCATTAAAATGGTGTTTTTTTCCATTTTTACCTATTTTATTTAAGCATACACCTACCCTTTCGCTCCCAATAAAGTTAATGAATGAGAAGAGGGATCTCCAACCATCCTTCATTCTTGATTCCTCCCCAATTATGTGATTTGGTGGTGTTTCTTCTATGTTTAGAGATATTTTTATCATCCTCCTCATTCCCTTTCTTCATTACATTTTTTAATTCTAATTTTATTATTTTTTGGGTTTAGGGTTTTGGTTCAGATTCCAACATTTGATGGTAAAATTAGTGAAGGATGATGGGGATTTTGGTTATATTTAGTAGAAGAGTTCTGAAGACAGATTCCACTCTTTATCATAAGGATTTGATTTGGGTATGTGACAGTGGATATTTTAATTAGGTTTCTTCCAACATTCTAAATTAATTAATTGTTTATTTGTTATCAAGTCTTATGGATTTTCCCATAAATGGTGTTGGGGATCCGTGATGGATCTCCCTTTGTGTTTTTTAAGGGTTTATACAAGAGGTGAACACCTGGTGAGTTTTTTTGGAATTATACCATGATGTGTTTTGGTAATTAACTAATTATATTTGTTATAATTAATTTAAGGTGATTTTTTTTGTGAAAATATATCATGGGTGGTGGTGACTATCACAGTTGGATGTTGAGTAGATTGGAATATTCTTGAATGGACCTTGGAGAGGGCACTGTGATTTGGAAACGTATTGGAAATATTTTTTAATGAGGTAGGTGGTATATGAGATTTACCAATATCAATAAATTTATTTGGTACATTCATTACAGTATATGATTTAGAGTCAATGTGTGTTATTGTTTTTGTCATTCATTTATGAAATTGAGTTTTACCTTAGAATGTCACCATAGACCACCCATGGATCATGTTTGATATCTGGTTATGTGAGATCAGACATAGGCCCACCCATAGGGTGTGTTATCCTTCAGAAGTGGTATGATTCATGTGTTTAGTTTTGTAAAACTTCTGATTAGTCTTTATAAATTATTTAGATGGCGCATTGGGGTTTGAATGATTTTTGTTATTAAAGGGGGAAGGTTGTGCTTTGAAATTATTCTTGGTTTCAAATGTGGTGTTAACCTTATTGTGATTTTAACATGGATTATAGTTATTTAAAATGTTCATTTTAAATATGTGTGTGGTGGATTTTTATATTGTTTTCATTGAATATGTAGGTCTTATACATTTGTATTTTTTTTTCAAATAGGATGACCCATGTTAATGAGTTATTTTGAAAAGTTAATAGAGAATATTGTTTATAACATTTTATGACATTGAAAATAGGTTTGGATTTTATAGATCCATTTTTTTAAGGTCCCTTGGAGACTACAGTAAATGTTATGATATATAAGGGAAATTGAAATTGTTTAAAAAGTGTGTTTGATTGTTAATGGGTTTAAGGACATGTATCAATTATGTATTTGAGTAAATTGTGAAATAGGTGAAATGTAATTTTCTTAAATGAATATAATGAAACATGTTAATGTTTAATGAAATGGTTTGATGTGATAATTGAATGGGTTGGGATGGTCAGATATGTAATGTCGAATCCCAATTAGATTCATGGACTGATGGTCCATGTTTTGTGAACCGTGACAAATGGTTTGGGATAGTTGGACATGATTTTCAAAATCCTAGTTGGATTTACAGGCTGATGATCTATGTTTTCTAAATACTAACTAATGGTTTTCAGATGTTAGATTGATGACCCAATCACTAGTGCAACATAGTATTTTGGGGGAAGGACTAACACTACAGACCCCATGGTTATGGATATGGAATTTCATATCATGGTTGGGATGACCTAACAAGATGTTCCTAGTCTTGGTTATATTCATGGACCGGTGATATGTGATTTCAGATTTATTACCTAATGGTAGGATTGTATAGACAATCCATTCCAAGACCCAGTTGGATTCTCAGAGTGATGCTTCATTTTTTTGACTTTTGACCGAGTGTTTGGGATGTCCGGACATGACGTACCGTATCCTGGTTTGATACATGCATCGAGACACCTTTTCATCCAACCAATGACCCCTGTGATATATGGATCAGATGAAATTCTTAATCTGAGTCTGTTTTGATGGAGATTGGTAACATTTGGAATGCCTAATAAATGTGAATAAATTTAATATTATCAATGAATTAAAGTATCATTATTGATATGGTTTCCCAATTTTTTTTGTTTCATGAATTCACCATTCCACTAACAGGTATTTTCATTAGATACCATGGTTAAGGGAATACTATATTTCGTACACACCATACATTGGATTCCATGTCCCATTAATAATCAATAATTTTTCACATGATTATTTTAGGCACAGGTTTCAGCTGATCCCCACACCATGTACTATTTGGTTTAGATGGATTTATCGAGTGGTATTAGGTGATGGGATAAATTTGGATCAATTATTTTGTGGATCCATTTTTACATTTCATTATAATTTGGTATGTATGGTAATCATCCAAGTGGGAATTTGGTTTGATTTTTTACATGGATGACCGATCCCTCAATCCATTTCATTTTACTATATCATGTTTCAATTTTAGTTTGTTTATTATTTCTTATTATTCATTTTGTGTATGATTTTTTCATTCACATCTAGCAGTTCAATATAAAATTTGGGTATATTCTACCCATAGTTTCACTTTTCACCCCTACATATTGTTTATATCATTTTTTGTATGAGTAGGCGGACATGATGTCATGTGGATAATTGGATCGGGGCACCAATTTAGTGGCACCCATGTCGAGATGCTACAAAGAGGTATGAGATCATTAACTTCATATTATTTTATTATTTGGTGTATTTTAGATTAGGGATATAGGAATTTTTTATATTTATATAGATACAGGGTTGGTGTGTCTCGAACAACTATTTTGGTAGGAAGTCTAGTTTACCATGTATTGGGATTGATGATCGTGATTTTTGATGTTTCAATTGTATTTTATTTTCACATTTAATTATCCACTTGTTGTTGGGATTTAATGTTTCATGATATATTTTATCCTCTAGTCCAATTGTCATGAGGCATTGAATTTTTTTGATCTTATCCTACAATGTAAAGAGGCATCCATTGCATCATAATAGGCATATAAAATATGTATTTTATAGGTTTCATAGTATGTGATTTTATTTATATACTTTTAATGTCATGTTATATGGATAAATGGTGAGGTTCTTGGTGGTTGGTATATTAGTGTGGTCCTCATACATGTCTGGTAAATTGACCTCATTAGGTTAGTGTTGAATAAGTTTATGGTTGTTGAAACCATTGTGGGCGATTTTATTTGAGATTGGTTGTAACATCCCAAGTAAATAAAGAATAATACATTTCCACATTTATTAATATTTGTGAAAAATATATTAATATTACATTAAAGGGGATTCTATGTTCGATGGCCCACCAGATACACAAGAACGAGTATCTTTGAAATCATATGTTGCACACAACGTTAGGTCACAGTAAAAAATAATAATATATTATTGTTTTAAATAGTAGTTAACACCTAGCAGTTGTATTGGTGGGAATTAATATAACTAACAATTTTATGATTAAACATGATTCTCAAATGTTATTACATTTATCCAATAAAAGTAAGAGGCTTGAAATGTGAATGAATCTAATTTTTAGGATAAATATTCGAATATTCATTAAAAGATTGATTTACTACCTTTTGTTTGAGAACCATATATATATATATATTTGGTCACATTTTTATTTTCTATTTGACAAAAAATGTCTTTATAATCGGGATATCAAGATTTAATTGGGATGAAAATTTTGAATTTTTCAGATAATGTTCATTTTTATAAATAGTGAAAAATAATTCATTTTATTTCAAAACTGCCTTTAAATAAAATATATTTATATAGACATAATATTTTTATATATAGTTTTACATTTTAATTATATTATGTTTTTACCATTTAATCCAATTATGTTCATTTGATGCAATTTCACATTGAAATTTGACATAAACATGTGTCAATTCTTTTAAAGATATTATTTCTTAAAAAATACTCTTTTTGATTTGACAATGTGAATTAATTTTAAATTCATTAATGAAACTTATATGTATCTAATTTAGTAAAATAGACATAATTATTTAATTCGTAATATTAAATAGAGCTTAGGCTGTGTTTTTGGTATTTTTCTGAAAAAAAATCAATTTTTTAATGAATAGTGAAAACACTAAGTAGTTGTTAAAAAAAGAAAATTTTCATTTGAATGAGATTTTACCACTAATGTGAATTGAATTTAAAAAATATGACAAACAAAGTTGTCATTATTTTGTAAAATTTGGTTCAATAAGATGAAAATAATTTTTTTGAATAGTAACTTTTAATTTTTATTTACCGCGGTTAATGATAAATAGAGTAATTCAAGGTAAAAGTAATAAAATAATAATATTAAATTTCTCTAAAATGTGTCCTAATCCTATTTGTTGATAAATTTTGGACCATTTCCTTATTTGGTTCAATTTTGGGACTCTATGAAGATACATAAGAGTGATAATGACACATTAAATTAATTAAAGTAATGACAAAAATGTCATAAACATATATCTTTTTTTAAATCAATTCTAACATGGGGTTATATAAGTTATATATTCGAATATAAATTATAATTAGAAAGATAAAAATATTTCTATATCATGGTATTTTTTTATAATTTTTTTTCATCAAATAAATATAATTTTTTATGACATAATTATGATGCAATATCTACCACATTAATGAATGATTTAAATAAATATGATTATAAAAATTAAAACCATATCCAAAAATTGACCAATTCTTATTGGATTATTTTTTCGAACAAGAGTCATATTATCTTCATATTTAATATGTTTTGGACATTTAGAAACTGAAAATCATTATATAATAATTTAGTATTTTCAAACATTCTAAAAGAGCCCCTCCTCCCCCTTATAAAAATCACATACCTATAACCCATTACTTAAATAACTCAAGCCCCATAGCTCATCCATACTCATCCAATTAATCTCCCTGCATCACTATCTTCCACCTAAAATCCTTACCTTAGGCCGAAGGCATTTCAATAAATCTTTTTGGTTTAAACCAAAGGAAATTTCCCGATTTAAAGGTATCACCTTCTCTTAAGTTATTTTCTTTTTTTTACTTCCCCAAAGCCCAAAACTCTATCCATTACATTATTATAACAACAAACATATCTTAAATATTATAGTTTGTTGTTATGATATTTATTTGAACTACACATACTCACACCTTTATTTAATGGGTAAAGAACATACTATTTATGTGGACAGAGAACTACTGCCTCACAAAATGATGATTGTTCAATCTTATCCTACCTCTTTTATGGTGGACATTAATATGTAACTGTATATACATGTGATATATATTATATTTTTATTTTCTCTATACTTCTGTATTTTTAATTTATATCATATCTTTATGGTTTCCATAATAGGTAAATACGATAATTTTGTTTGAGGAAGTGTGGATTACCGCCCTCTCAAGGTGATATGACTCATTCATTCCATATATGTAACATATAAAGGATGGAGTTAATTAAATTAAATAAAATAGATATTAAAATGGAATTAAAATATACTTATGTATTAATGATTTTTAATTCCTTTAAATATGAAATAGAAAACTAATTATCGTTCATGCGTACAAACGGCTTACCGTCTCCAAGAATAGTGTGTTTAATTTCCTAACTCCAAATGATATGGAATATTATAAATACATATAAAATATATATAAATTATATATATGATATCTAGATCATGAGTATCATTCTGGAGATAATTGACATTTGACCACATGGAAAATTTGAAATTATAACAAGTTCATTTTTTATTAATGTTCCAAACATCAACAAAATGTCCGATATAAACTCAAATAACTAACTAACTATTATAGAAAAGTAATAATTGATATAAGTGGAATAATAAAATTGAAAAATTTTCATAAGGAATTATAAATTAACTTATGTATGTAATTCATGAAGAACACAGAACATACGAGTCATGTCAGACACGAGGTACGAGTTTTCTTATCTCACTATTTAATTCTATGAGATTTTTATTTTTTCACCACTTATTTATTGCATGTGTTGTATTGTGTACTAAAATTTGAATTATATCATCATGATTCTATTTATATTCATTGTATTTTTTGAATCATTTTGTGGTAATTATCTTTTTTTCATATGACTCCATTTATTACAACGTGGTAAGGGGTTTTTCACGTCACTTTTTATTCCTATGAGATTCATGCTATATATTACACTATTTGATTTTGTGTTGTGTATGTACTTCTCATGATTGTATTCTTTGTGTAATAAAATTTAATTTATGGTTATTTTCATCTTCATTGGATGATCCTTCTATCATGTGGTGTATGTTTCGTATGTTACCAAATCGGTAATGTAACTTTTTAACCTAATTTACATTCCTTGGGTTAATGTTTTAATTCTTAATTATGTGATGATATATTTATGTGTGGAATCAATATTTATTAAATTATGTTTTAATTTACACTCCCATTTTTGTGGATATACTTTTCATACACATAATCACTCCATTTATAAATTCTCATGTCATTGATATGAACTTGTTAAGGGTAATTTTAACTCTATTTCCATTCATCGAGATAAACATCCATGTCATTGGTTTTATTTTAAAAAGAACAAGTGTGAATGCCTTATGATTTTTTTAAACTAAATATCCAATATATTGAGTGAATTTATATTTTTCACAAATTATTATTTCATTGAATAATATTTAATCTTAGGATACAAATTTTATAAGGTATTTCATCTCAATTTTGATTCCATTGAGACTTCATTGTTGTTTTCCACCAATTCACTTTTATATGGTCTATATAATTCCCTTTGACATATTATATCATGAATCTCATTATTCTCATGATATTATAATATTTTAATAACTTTATTCCTCAATTATTTTTATTCTACATCTCCCATTTGGTTAGGAACTCATTAACTAAAATATCGTTTTAAATATTTTAAAATTTTATTCTTCTTAATCTTTTTCATTAATGTCCATGTTTTAAAAATGGTTTTGATGATTTATTTTTATGGAACTAAATGTTTTGAAATAAAAAATTATTTCAAAATATTCAATGTGGTATGGGATACTTTGATTGAATAATATCTTTATTAAATATTTTACATGATTTTGAAAATGGGTTGATAAAGCATTGATTATGTCAATATCATAAAATGATATATTGTGATTGCAGTGAGGAAATTATATCATTAAATTATGCTTTTTTTGGGTTATTTATAAATTATGTTTATTGGGAATTTTTTACCTATATGGGTGGTTTTGTGATAATCCTAGGGTGGGTGAGCTCGAGATATCTCTCCAATGCATTGGGTAACATAAAAAAGGTAATAGTTAAAGTTTCTCCTAATATATTTAGGGAATATATTGTGATGGGTATTCCAAATATAAATACCTATGTAGCTTTGAAAGATAATATGTAAGTTTGATATGGATTCTACAAGTTACCTTTATGATTTATGATTTCTATGTGTTATTATATATCTTATGATTTCATGAGGTCTGTTAAAGAGATTATGTTTTGTATGTATTGATTTACTATTGTTTTCTTTCTTTATTTTATAACCCTTACTGAGCATTTTATGCACATCCCATGTTTTTAAATGTTTTTAAGAGGGTGTAAGTTAGGTTAGGAAAATTAATGTACTCAATAATATTTATATCAAGAAAAGATTTATTGTTCTCATCTAAGATTTTTTATGTTATGAAAATATGGATACTGAGTAGAAGTGTCTACATTGTAATTTTTGTGATGTAATGTAATATTAATGGCCTAATTCTCTGAATCGTTAAAACTGAAAAGATAAAAAATGTGAATTATTACCTTAATTCAATGTTATGTAATGTTTAAGAATGGGGCATTATAGTTGGTATCAATGGTCTGTTTTTACAACTTTAGGGATTATGAGTTTTTATTTGACACTTGGTTATTCTCTATGTCTACAATTTAAGATAAATCATTGTTTAATAAAATTTTTAGATCAAGGATGTTTAGTTAAAAATGGAAGGAGGAGGATCTCAAACAACATTCCATTCTCTTCCTGATGAAATTATTCCAATAATTATTTCAAGGTCATGTTCAAATTAATGGGAAACTTTTTATAGCATACAACTCACTACTAAGAAGTTGCATGTGACATCAAACACCTCCACTATACTATGATATCATCATGGATAATGGGTGGTATTTAATAAAATTCTATTTTCACAATATTCTCATATTTCAAGAAAGGTAAATATTATCAAGGAATTTTAAAATATTTTACCTTATCACAAGATTTTGAAGAAAATTATGAAATTGAAAATGGTTTTGAAGAAGGATACCCATGAAAAATATATTTATATTAGATTTTAAATAATGATGTTTCAACATATACTTATGGTATTTTAAATTGACCATTGATTGAAAGCTTTAATGCAAACTTTTTATGACTATTTTATTAAAATAAAATTTTATCAGATGTTTTGAAATTATATGTTATAAATGATTATTTTCCAAAACAATTTTTCTGTGAACACCGATATGACACATGTTGTACAAGGTTTATTTGAATGAAGGAATAAAATGATTTTGAAGGATCTATAAATCATTTTTCCAAATCTTGGACATTGTACCTATGTGAAAAAGAGGTCAATGAAACTATGTGGACACCATGATCAAGGTATAATGTTCTTTCTTCTGGGAAAAGTTTTATTTTATCATATGGAGGTGAAATAAAAAATGACAATATATATAAGTATTCATTAAGATGTTGTGGTCTTAATGTGTTGGGATGAAAATGATAGGTATAAGATATAAATTGAGGTTAAAATATGTGATGGTTATTTTTTATTTTCATAAAAAGTACAACCAGTAAGATGGGTGATAACCCCTTGCGTCCGGCAAGGCCATGGGAATAGAACCCACAACCGAAGGGCGAAAAGGTCGCATTGCCTACCAATAGCCTATATGAAGTCCCTAGATAGAATGATTTTTTAGATTAGTTAAATGATTTTACGTATCAATAATGACATGATTTATATAAATTCTGTTTTATCAAATGAATATCCTTAGTATATGAAAATGATTTGGTGATTATGTTATGAAGGTTATTTTGGATGACACTCTCGTTTGAGGAAACAGTATATTCGAAAATAAAAATACAAGGAAATGTGATTTCATTTTAGTAATAGTGGTTGAAATTTTATTTTGGAAGAATATATGTTTTAAGGCTATTTGGGTTATTTATGGAAATGTTTAACCTATCATAGAGAATATGTGATTAGGTGAATTACACTTCTGTATGAGACATTATGAGTAGTGGATGTTATTTGGAGATAAATGTTAATATTTTCTATGGAATACTATGTGATTAAATCCTTATGAGTTTAGGGTTTCAATCATAGTTCAGTTTACATTGATGAATTTTATGGATAGTTGTTTATTAAATGGTCATTGTTGAACTTTGTGTATTGTATTTCGGATTTTGGGGATTTGGAATAATATTTTTTTTAAAGGATTATATATTTTTTAGATTATCTGATCTTGTACTAACCATTTTGGTTTTTTTCCAATTTCTAGAGATAGGTAAAAGATTTAGTCCATATTTTGTGGATTATGTGACTTTCTGAATGTTGATTCTAGCACTTCAGATGTGAACAAGTCATCTTGAATACTCATAATTTGGTGAAAATATGATATTTTGGTAGAAACGTATTAATGGATGAAACTCTACATGAAAATTTAGTATATATACATATGTCCTTAGTCAATCTCATAATAAAATTCTCTAATATTATTGAAATGAAACTTAAAAAAATCTTTCCTGTTTACTTTTCCTACTGGGAAACCAAATACCATTTAAACTGTCACATTTTTTTGATTTTTTGCTGGTTAACATTCTCCTAATCATTTTTTCTATCACTCTCCATCAGAACTTGACAGTTATTTTCCCCTCCATATCCATTTTTTCATGGAATCCTAGTACGGGTTATCTCTTTTGACCTTTTTACCTCTATTTATTTCTTTTAATGTGATTTTTTATTGACTCTTTTTCTTATGTGGGACTTTTAATGATGTTTCCAAGGCCAATATTAAAATTGTGAGGACGAAATTTCTAAAAGGTGGAAGTATGTAACATCCTATGTAAATAAAGAATAATATATTTACATATTTATTAATATTTTTTAATTAAATATTATTTTTATTTTAAAGAGGAAGCTTTGTTCGATGGCATACCCGATATGCAGCAACATGTTTCTTTGAAATCTTGTGTGGCACACAACTTTGGGTCATACTGAAAAATAATAAAAACTATTATTTTAAATGGTAGTTAGCGCCTAGCCGATGTATTGGCACGAAGGAGAAGAACTAACCATTTTATGGTTAAAAATGGTTCTTCATTTGTTTTCATTTATCCAATAAAAGGTAGATACTTAAAACGCGAATGAATCTAATTTTAAGCATTAATATCGAATATTCATTAAAAGGATGATATACTGCGTTTTAATGGAGAACCCTCTTTAAATATAGTTTTGGCCAATTTTGTATGTTCTATTTGAAAAAATAAAATTCTTCTTTGGAATTGGGACATCATAATTTAATTTGGATGAATTTTTTTTTAGATAAAGTTCATTTTTTATGAATAGTGAAAAATACTGCATTTTAATTCAAAATTTCTTTTTAATATTATTTTTTTACCTAGCCAGATTATCTTTTTAAATTGTAATAATATTATATTTTTACTGTTTAGTCTAGTGATGGTCATTTGAAGTAATTTATCATTGAAATTGGACATAAATAAGTGACATTATTTTGGTAGTTATAAAATCATAAAAACACACTTTTGGTTTTGACAATAGGAATTAATTATAAATTAATTAATGAAACTTATATGTTTTTAATTTGATAAAATATATATCATTTTTGAATTCGGAATATCAAATATTATTTAGGTTTATTTTTCAGTATTTTTTTTAAAAAACATCATTTTTTGTTTAATTGTGAAAATAGTGAGTAGTAGTTAAAAAACCAACACCTCATTTAATTTTTTTTACCACATTAAATAATTTAATTTAAAATATCCAACCTACATGGTGGTCATTATTGGTTAAAATGTGGTTCATTAAAATGAATATATTTTTTGTTAAATAATAACTTTTCACTTTTATTTACTGCGATTAAAGGTAGATAGGGTAATTCATGGTAAAAATAATATTATAATAATATTAAATTATCCTAATGTAATACCCCAAGATTTCCTAGTAAGTTATATTATTTAAATTAATTCAATAGCATGCGCTACAGACAACACCGGGTTCGATCGCACCATGACTTACCAAACTAGTCGTTCAAAAAGAAGTTTTGAATAGTTTTAACTACAATTTGAATTTTATATAATCCATATAATTTTATCATCCATATTATGTGTTTCTTAGACATAATATAAGAACAAATTCAATTTTTCAACTAAAAGAGGTATTTTTCAATAAATATAATTTTACCACCTTTTAATGGAGAAATATTCGTAAATCCAATATTTGACTCTTTTAAATATTCAATTTGACGAACTAATCTTTTTTTATAAAATGTACATAAAAAATTAGTTTGGATAAATTTTTTATTCTTTTCTGAAAGCATTCATATTTTGATGAATAGTGAAAAATAATAAATTTTATTTAAAAACAAGTTTTTTAATCAAAATAATTTATAGTGTTAAATAAATATATTTGAATTATATTGAGGGATAAATATATTATATTTTATTATTTAATGAAATGTTTGTCATTGGAAGTAATTTTACATTTAAATTGGATATAAACACATATCAATCATTAGAAAGTTTTTATTTCTCAAAAACTCGCTTTCGGGTTTTGATAATAGAAATAATTTTATATATTTATTAATACCACTTTTATGTTCCTAATTTAAATAAATAGACATCATTTTTTCATTTGAAATATCAATATTTCATTAGAGTTATTTTTTGTTTATTTTTCTAAAAATAGTAGATTTTTTATAAATAGTGAAAAACCCTACATTATTGTTTAAAACCGACTTTTTATTTAAAGAATTATATATTTTATTTAAATTTATTTTATGTTATAATAGATACATAATACCTATATAAATTCAATGTAATTCATTGCCGTCATTTTCTAATAAGATTAGATGTATAAAATTTTATTGAACTTTTTACCATCTTTTACCAACCTTCTAGGCATATTCACATATTTGCATACAATGTAATTTTTCTGCATCTATGGATTTAATTTCAAAAATCCATGAAACACATTTTAAACTAGTATGTAAAATAAGGTTCAATAAGATGAAAATAGTTTTTAGTGAATAGTAACTTTTGAATTGTATTTACCATGGTTACAATTAAATAGGGTAATTAATGGTAAAAAGGACATTATAATTATCCTAACACATGTCCAGATTCTATGGGATAAGTGTAATTTGAACAAAATAAACCTTAGTAATAAAATTTGATCTTTTTGATCCACATGGATTTGATTATGACATTTATTATTGTTTTATTTAAAGAAGAGTTAAAAGTGTAAAATTCAATTTCTAATAACTAAACGATTTTTAATATAGGGTTATGCATAAGGTAAATTAGACATTAAATAATAATTAGAAATAAAAATAATTTCCTACATAATGATATTTTATTTATAAATTCTAGGTATTAAATAATTACATTTATTTATGCCACAATGCTGATCAGTAATTACCTAATTAATGAAACGTTAAAATAATTGAAATTATAGATATTAAAATAATGTAAATGTAGACTTTTGATGCATTCCAAAAATTTTCTAGATTAATTTTCCATTCTGGGGTTGATTTAATTATTTTTCTAAAGTAATCAAATTTATACTAATTTAATGAAAACCAAATACTAAATAGTGTCCAAGTTGACATAATTCAGTTTTGAAAACAAATACTATTTTATTAAATTATATAATAGACATAAAAATTTATGGTTTGGAAAAAGGACTTATATAATGATAGATATGTTATTAATTAACCTCAAGGGTTTCTCATGGTAGTTTATAGTATGTTTATTAGCCATGTAATATAAAAATATATGTAGAATTGGTAAATGAAAAAATATTTAGCAAAGAGTTAAATATAAAAGAAAAGGCGATTATGGTGACCTAAACATATCAAAAACCTATTGGTTGAGAGTTTTTCAACCCATCCCCATTTTATCCTAAAAATAAATCTATCTAGTGCCATTACGAACCGAAAATAAATTTATAATAAAATAATATTTCTAGTTTTTCCTGATGTGACCTTCACCACTCTTATAAAATGGCACTTCCTTTTATTTTAATTTCACACCTACAAATCGCTTTGACTCAGCCAACCCCTTCCCACATATCCTTTCAACTACATTCACTTCATCCAAGAGGTGTTCCATTAATCATAAAGCATACAAAATGTTCCATTTTGATCATTTCAAAAGGAAGCACCTGAAAAAGAAGAAAAAATTTCATCACCTATTTCCAAGTTATCTTTTTATTCCACTTCCACTTTCATAGTTTGTTTCCATAACAAAATAATAACTCTAACACCTTCTAAATACTGTAATTTTATTATAAATATTTTATAACCATATACATTATTCTATCCATCCTATTAATGAAAAAGTCACCATACATGCGTACATACGTCTTACCGTCTCAACGTCGTGGTGTAGTTGTTATTCAAAACTTCATTGTTTGGATTGGAATAATAATTATGTATAATTGATGTATGTAATAAATATAACATGTTATTGATTTTTTTTATATGATATAACATCCTATTTTATACTATTTCACATTCAAATAAATGATATTGTTTGTTGTGCGTACGTACGGATTACCGTCTCCATGAATGTGATTGGATTCATTCTCCATCGTAACCATTCATGAATATTTTTTATTTTATGATTAAAAATAATGTTTAGAAACTTAATATAATTCCGTATATAAATAAAATACACCTTATCCATAACAATCATTACTTACGTAAGAAAACATATAAAGGAAAATGAATCAATTGACACACAAAACAATGATAATACTAAAATATTATTAAAAATGAAATAATAGAAGATCATATAAGAAATGATATTTATGTATGTGGTTATTTTATAATTTAATAAAAATTATTTAACTATTACACAGGATGTTAACGTACCCTCGACTAAGGAAAAGTACAAGGTAATTTGTTTTCATCTAACTTTTTATTCCCATGAGATTCATGATATATTTCCAATATTTACTTTTTGTGGTGTATGTTCTTCCCATGATTATATTATTTGTGTAATATAATTTAATTTATGGGTATTTAAATCTTCATTTTATGATATTTATTTCATGGGGTGTATGTTTTATAAGTTACCAAATCAGTAAAAGATTTTCTAATTTTGATTTCCACTCATTGGGTTTTACACAATCTTCATTGATTATTTTACTCTAAGATTATGTGTGAAATCACTATCTATTTATTTATGTTGTAATTTCAACTCCCCTTTCTGCAGATATACTTTCGATACACAAAATAACTCCATTGATAAATTCTCAAGTCATTGATACGATCTTGAAAAAAGAAATCTTAACTCAATATCCATTCATTGAGTTAAACATCCAAGTCATTGGTGTTGTTATTACAAGAATATGTGTGAATGTACTAAAATTTATTTACTTTAAATATCCAATCATATTGAGTGTATTTATATTTTTCACACATAATTATGACATTGATTTATCCTTAACCATAGGATACAATCTTTGTAAGGAATTTTATTTCAATTTACATTCTATTGAGACCATGTCATTCTTATGCACTAATTCACATTCAAATGGGTTATATACTATACTTTGACATAGTATATCATGAATCCCTTTATTTAAAAGATATTATAATGTTTTTATAACCCCAATTATTTTTATTCAATCTTCTCTCATTTGGTTAGTAACTATAATTAAAATTTCATTTTAAAGGTATTACAGATTTATTATTCTAAATCATTCTCATTAATTTCCATGTGTTAAACATGGTTTTATGGATTTATTTTTATGGACATGAATTTTTTAAAATTAAAATTCTATTTAATAGATCCAAAGTGGTTTGGGACACTTTAATTAAAATTAAAATTTTAAAATATTCTTTACATATAGTGAGGCATTTAAATGTTTTCAATAAAAAGAAGTTATTTCTCTCAAATAGTTTTACTGATTATTTTCATCTATGTCAATATCCTTCATTATTACTAATTATCCTTGATAAAATCATCCATATTGTAATTAATGATTTATTATTGACTGTGGATGTGTAATTTTTATACCATTCATGGTTTTTGGTTAAAATATTGATATTTTGTATGCTATTTTTAATATGAATGTTTAAATTATCATTAGACCTATTATATGAGGAATGAATTGGACTTAGTATGTGATGGGTGGAGCCCGCTATAGCTTCTTGATTCGTCAGTAGGAATTATAAGACAAACTAGTGTCTTGGAACAATCCCTTGACAAAATCATTTTTTGTAGTCTAGGAATAAGGCTTTGACTATGTGGTTATGATGTCTGAAATTATGAATTTCGTCATTATGAAATTGGTTATTGATATTACATGTTATTATTCGACTAGTAGAATATCCATGTGAATAATTAAATAGATTTATTTGATATATCATTTCTATATTATTATAAAAAATATGTTTAAAAGTCTTGTGTTTTAGTTTTATACATTTCCTTAACTGTATATATTTATTTATGATAGTTTTTTCTCTATCGTTATCCTTATTGATATTATGAGCACTCCCCATTCTCATGTTTTATTTTTTCCAGGACGAAAGGAAGTATATTACGATTAACCTGTAAGAATATACTAAGGGATATAAGAGTGTTCATAGGGGACACAATTTTGTGTTTTTATTTCATGATGTAATGTAAAACATATGTTTGTATCTTGTACATCCATGGCTAAAAAACTGATCTGTATTTCGAGACATGATTCCTTCTATCATGAAAATTTTATGTAATAATGCTCCGACATTGGGTAACTAGGGTCAGGGAATTATAGTTCGTAGGAGAGGAAGTTTACTAAAAACATTTTATGCTAGATTTAGAAAACCTATAATTAGAAAACACTTACATAATTTGGACATTGAAGATTAGTATAGAAGAACATCCAAAAAAATTTGTAATGTAAATATTATGTGGGATTTATAAACAATAAATCCCTATCGGGACACCAGTAGGTAGAGGAAGCTCTGGAATAGATGTACCTTGGAGTGAAAACTCCGATGACGAGTTTCAGGCTTGACCCGGGGTATCCCGGTACACGAAAATAGTTCTTGATGCACTCTTCGTTACGACACTCTAAGCTGATATGATTTGGATAATTCACATTTTCATTACAAAAAGATTTAAAGGATTTAAATTAAATATGAAAATAAATCACAATGGTTAATCCTAAGAAGTTTTAGATTAAAAATAAGGTGTTATTATATTGTCTAAATGATTTGATGACTCACACTATGCATTCTTGTGTTAGTCATTGGCTGGATTCCAAGGAAATCATAGTAACATTGAACATAATTTACATTTTGGGCACACTTATGGAAATGAAAAACTAAATGGAATATTGATAGGCTTAAAAGATATCATTTTCATGCTGAAGTATGTTTCCAAAAATATGATAAATAATATATACATTAACCAAGTCACAAAATCAACAAATAAATGAAAGGGTGAGAATGATAAGAGCTCCAACCGTGGATATTTTGTTGAAAAGAAAGCTCAATTTCCATAATTCCACAAATGTGTATGGAGACACCTAGAAAAGTGTGTCAATGAAAAAAATAAATGATTTATGTGTGTGAAAGAATAAAATGATGTATAGAATTTACATGGAAAAATGAAGAGTAATATGGAAGAAAATAAAAATGATTCTAAGAATATAATTCCATTCATTCGTCATAAATGTAAGGGATGTTGGAATTGCCTGAGTCAATGCCCTATTCTATAGGATAACCTCTAGGTCAAGGGAAAACCTATGTGAAAATAAATTTGATGGCTAAATGTTTAAAAGTATTAATGATATTTGCTTATGGGATTTCTTTTGCAAGACAATTGACTTATATATGTAACCATGCATTTTTTATGTGAAAATGCTAGTTAAGGAAGAATTATCTTTTCTTTTGCTGATATAGTTATAAAGAATCATTTGGGATTATATGATCTTATAATTTGAGGCGATTAAAGGTTATTAGTTTTTTCGATGAATGTAACACCCTAGAATTTTTTGAGAAATATTTTGTTTTTATATAAATCATCAATGTAATATTTCACTATACACAAAACTATATTGGCTTTCTTTACACATAATCGCGACCTTCCTCGATAGCTTGCATCGTACGGAATACCGAGTTTCACTAAACAATGATATGCTATTAAAAGATTATTAAAACTAGACGTTATGAATAGTAATACCCACTTTTTGAAATTTTGTAAATTTTATTTTTCAAAATTAACTTCATTTTTGGATTCGAAATATCAAAATTGGGCTTGGGTGAAATTTTGGTATTTTTCTGAAAACATTCAATTTTTGATGAATAGTGAAAACACTAGGTTACTATTTTAAAACCGAATTTTTATATAAATAATTATTTATTTAAATTTCTTTTAGGACAAAATTGATACATAATACCTATTTATGTTCAATTCAATTCAATTCAGTCATTTTATAAATATTTTAGATATATAAAAATTTTATCGAACTTTTCACCGTCTTTTACCCACCTGCTAGGGGAATTACCAAATTTACATAAAACATAATTCTACTACTTCTGTGAGTGGAATTTCTAAAATCTGATAGACACTGTTAATATTAATGACTAAAATGTGGTTTAATGAGATGTAAATAATTTTTGGTGAATAGTAACTTTTTACTTTTTTTTCACGGTTAAAAGTAAATAGGGTAATTATAGGTAAAAATGATATTATTATTACCCTAACACATGTACTAATTCTATTTGATAAGTTTAATTCGACCAAAAACACCCTTAGGATAAAATATGACCATGTAGGACCATTTGTATTAGATTAGGACATTTATTATTAATTTATTTAAAGAAGGGTTAAAATAGTTAAAATCAAAGTTTAATAACTAAATAATTTTTAATATAGGGTTATACAAAATATAAATTCGACTATAAATATTCATTATAAAGCTAAAAATATTTCCAACATAATGGTATTTTATTTCTAATTTTTATACTTTAAATAATATAATTTATTTATGACACAATTATGATGCAGAAATTATATTATTAATGAAATATTGAAATAAATGATGTTATAAATACCCAAATAAATGTAATTTGAGACTTTTTATGAATTACAATAATTTTCTATGTTACCATGACATGTTATTATTAATTTAATTAACTTTTTTAGAACTAATATTTCTGTTATGAATTTCACAAAAATCAATTACCAAATAGTGTCAAAATTGACATAAAATAGTTTTTAAAACAAATATTATATTATTAATTGTACTTTTATTCAAAAAAATCTACGGTTTGGCAAAATGACTTCGATAAGGTTATATATATTAATAATAAACAACTTGGGGTTCTTTTGTCTTGTTATCGTAATTTTATTAACCTTATAGTGTATGAAAATAAGAATACACAGTAAATGTTAAATTATCTAACTTAAATTTAAATCAAAATGATAAGGTTAAAATAGAAATCTAAACATTCCAAAATTCTATTGTATTAGATTATTTCGACCCATACCGACCTTATCTTCTAAATAAATCATATTGGAGTTATTAAAAACCGAATATGACTTTATTATAAAATAATATTTTTAGTTTTTCCTAAGGTTCCCCTCTCCTCTCTTATAAAAGGGAACCTCCTCCCTCTCTTCTTCACACCACTTTGAGCCTTAAAGCTCGGCCAACCCCTGAAAAATTAACTTTTCCATTTCCCTATAAACATACTAGAGGTCCTGGTCTTTTGAAAGACCAATTTTAGTGCCCTGAAATGAGGTCTCAAAGAGGCGCTTCAAAGAAGAGGTAATGTCCATTATCGATTCTTTCAACTTTATTTCTTCTTCCACATCTTCTTAATTAGTTGTTTCATTATTAAGTAATAACATTAGTATCACTCATATATGGATATGGTATTATAATTATGAAACAACCATATTTCACCATATATCCATCCTACAGAAAATGAAATCACCGTGCGTGCGTACGTACGGAATACCGTCTCCACGCCATGGTGTAAACTATTTTACACAACCACCTTACATGGATGGGTATAATGGAGTAAAGAATAAATATATTTGATTATAGTAAAGTGATATTTATTCTGAAATAGTATACATACACTCCAATACAATTCCATGATCATGGGAATGATATCATCGCTCGTGCGTACGTATGGAATAGCGTCTACACGTTGTGATGCAACTTGTTCTACATGATCTTCATTGCATAATGATTATATAAATGAATTGAATGAATGAATATGATATATATTAAACTAATACTATTCTGGAAATGAGGTATCTATAACCTAAAAAGAAAAATAAGAATTTATTCGACAAAACACGCATAAGAACAAAAAGTAATAAACACCCGAATAACATGTATCAATGAAATATTACTAATAAGAAGCTTAGAATATGAACATATATGATATAATAAAAATATTTATGATTCTGTAATATGTCAATGATATTATTTAAATCATTATACAGGAGGTCTGGACACTTATGAAGAAAATTGGACCTAAGGTATGGGAAAATCTCGCAATCTCAATTTTTATCCGAGATTGTTTATATTTCAGAATTTACTGGGGAATAATTATAATTCACATCCATGTTTCTTCAATATGTAATTTTATTTTTATCCTCCTACAATTGTTTAAATCCATTTTTTCCCTTTGGTCAGTTTTTAGTAAAAGATATGAATGGAATATTTTGTCATTTTTCATACGAGGTACTTTTTGACTTTTCCGGCCAAAGTACGAGAAGAATGTTTTTTTTAACTTATATGGCATGAATGGTTATTTAGAACTTTATTTCCATGAAGCTTCCTTTACAAGTTTTCAAGTTTATTTTTAATCAAATTCTTTCAGTTCAGAATTATATGACAGGTTAAGCAAGGAAAATGTTTTTGAAGTAGAAAGGATATTTTCCTCAAGAATGGAGTTCTAGTGTTTTATCAAATTTTTTTCCATCTAAGATAATATAGGGTTCCATTTCTATACCTATTTTTACATTGTTTTGATTATGTTATGATGGAATTATTTTTATGATGTCCTTTTATCTTATATGGATTATGTTATGATTGCATGATGATTAAGAATCCCATTTTTATTACATGGTTATGCTATGATGTATGATTTATGATTTGTGGCACACATAATAATGCTATCATTATGTGATTTTTGGGACCTATATCTCCCTCCAATGCATTGGATAATGATTTATATCTCATGATATAGACATGGCTAGAACGACAGGTTAATCCGGTTCAGTGAAACAGGACTGAAACGAGGAGTGAACTTGGTTCAAAAATGGACATTGTCCACTAAGATAGTCTTGGAAATGAGTCTTGACTACTAAGAAATGATTCTCTATGATTATGTGTGTATGAAAAAAAGTTTCATGTTTTTAGTTATGATTATTTGGATTACATTTCACTACTATGATTTATCCCATGTTATGAAATTATGATATCTATTGCAGGTTAAGATTTACAAAATGATATGTTCTTATTAATATGATGTGATTGATATTTATTTTGTTTACCCTTACTGAGCATTTGAGCTCACAGTTTTGTATGTTTTCTTTCCCCAGGCCATGAAAAAGGTTATTAAGTAGGATATGCCAAAAAGGGACTCTAGATATGATTAAATAAATGGGAGACAATGTAGATGATTTATGAACAATTGTTTTTGTTTCCTAATTTATAAAAACAATATAGCTATACGTTCCATTCGTGGTTTTGTTATATGTTGTAATAAGTGTACTACAATTTTGACGTATTAACAATGTTTGTAAAGTGTGGGTCGTTATAGTTGGTATCAGAGGAAATGTATAGTCAACATTTGGAAACTAGGATGTGAAAGCCTTAGTAAGAAACCTAAGGATATTTCTAAGCATAGAACACAATATTAGTGTTTTAGAAAATTCCATGAACAACCTCTGATAAGACCTTAAGTGTGAAATTTTATTCTTTTTATGTGTTTTTCCTATTATAATTAGTGTTTCTCACACTATTATTCTTGGTTTTAGTCAATGGCTGGAACCTGAAGGAACTGTGTTAATGCGGAATGCGATGGGAAATGCAATGATTGTCCCCCTGAGCAACCAAACGTTATGGGAGCTGGAATGAAAAATATTGTAGCCATGCTCACACAACTTTCTCATGCTATGAATCATGAAGGACTGCTAAACAATCAAGGCAAGGAGAAATATTCTGTCGAATCCTTCATGCGGCAGTGTCCACCCTCATTCAGCGGGTCTACTGATCCATTAGTGGCTGAACAATGGATCAGTACTACTGAAAATAAATTTTCAGTTCTTCAATGTTCATGAACATGATAAAGTCATCTTAGCAGTTTATCGTTTGGAAGGTGAAGCTGATCAACGGTGGAATCTTATCAAGAATACGAGGCAGAGGGATGAAATTGATTCCATGGAATGGGATGAGTTAATGAACTTATTTTTCAATAATCACTTCCCTCGTATTCTCCGAACAAAGATGGAGAATGAGTTTCTTGAACTAAAGGAAAAGGATGATGAATCTGTTGGTACCTATGAAGAAAAATTTACAAGACTTGCAAGGTATTCTTCTGGGATTATTATCCAACCTGAGAGTAAGATCGATCCATTATTTAGTGGCTTAAATCTATGTCTTCGAAGGGCGTTAACCATAAGGGACTTCTATAGTTCCGAGGAAATCGTTTGATGTGCTCTCAAGGTTGAGATGGGGATTGGAGTAACCCATCAGACATATCGGTTTGATAAGAAGAGGAAAATGTAATTCAAAGGAAAATCTAAAGAGCACACTTAAAAGAAGATGAGTTTTCCCTTATGCTCAATGTTTGGAAAGAATCATGGAGGGAGTTGTCTTAAAGGGACATGTAAATGTTTCAAATGTGTAAAGGAAGTTCATCGGGCATTTGAATGTTGCAATGATGGGAAGAAGATGTCTAGTTATGCGAAAAAAGGCTACACAGAGTGCACCTCATACATTTCAATGTTACAAGTGCAAGGAAATGGGGCCTTATGCTAATCAATGCCCTAATCCAAGGGTTTTTTATGATGATCGACGTCAAAAAACACTTAATGCTAAAGACAAAGGAATGTCACATTTAATTTCAATCAGCGATGTGGAGTACGATAACGAAGTGGATAAAGGTACAATTACCATCCACTATTAAGTAGAGAATGTTTTATTTGATTTTGGATCCACCCACTCTTTTATTTCTGAATAAATTTCTACGGGTATTGCTGTATTACCTCAACAATTAGATGTTGAGTTAGCTGTGACAACCCCTAATGGCACAACAGTCGCATAAAAAGTTTATAATTCTTATCCGAGTGAGGTTTGTGGGAAAGTGCTTCCTACAAATCTTGTGATCCTTCCTATAGTGGAATTTGATGTGATTCTTGGCATGGATTGACATTCTTTATATGGATCTCATATCAATTTCCAAAGAAGGGAAGTCACATTTCATATTCCAAATCAATCTATGACCGTCTATCGATGCATGGATGAACATAACCTTCTAGTGGAAATTTCTTCCATCTTATGGGTCTTGATTCCACTAAATGAAGGTTATTTATCTCAAATGGTTGGTGAGAAACTCATGATTAAGAATATGACCATTGTATGGGAGTTTGATGATGTATTTCCGGAGGAATTACCGAGTCTTCCACCAAATCGTGAAGTTGAGTTTTCAAAATAACTCATACTAGGTGCTTTACCTATTTCAAAGACACATTATATAATGGCCCCAATTGAGTTGCAGGTATTGAAGAAGCAAATCCAAGAGAATCTTGATAAGCGATTCATGCGTCCTAGTGTGTCACCATGGGGAGTACCTGTTCTGTTTATTAAGAATAAAGATTGATCAATGAGACTCTGCATTGATTATCGAGAACATAACAAGATCACTATCAAGAACAAATATCCTCTCCCATTCAATAATGACTTATTTGACCAACTACACGGAGATCAATACTTTTCCATGATTTATCTTCATTCAGGGTATCATCAATTAGGGGTCAAAAGGGAGGATATACCAAAGACGGCTTTCCATACAAGGTATGGACACTATGAAATTATATTGATGCCATTTGGTCTTACTAATTCCCCTGCTATCTTCATGGATCTGATGAATAGAGTCTTTAGAGACTATCTTGATCAGTTTTTGGTCGTCTTTATAGACGATATTCTTGTATATTCAAAGAGCATGGAAGAACATGAAAATCATTTGAAAATTATATTGAATACCCTGATAAAGGAGAAGCTCTATGCAAAATTTTTCAACTATAAATTTTGGTTTCAAAAAGTTGCATTTTTGGGTCACATAATCTCAAAAGAGGGGATATCTGTGTATCCATAAAAAAACAGAGGTTATCTAAAGATGGTCGAGACCAACAATAGTAACTGAGATATGAAGTTTTCGTGGTTTGGCGGGATATTATCGATGATCTGTGAGATATGTTTCACGATTATCAAATACACTCACCTGGTTGACTCGAAAAGTAGTTATGTTCGTGGGGATGGAAGAATGTGAGTATAATTTCATGGAGTTGAAAAGAAGGTTATCCAGTACACATGTGCTCACACTTCCTTGCAGTGGAGAAATGTTTGTGATCTACAGTGATGCATCCAAGAAGGGATTGGGGTGTGTTCTCATGCAAAATGATATGGTGATAGCTTATGCCCCACGACAGTTAAAAATCCATGAGAAATTTTACCCAACTCATGATTTGGAGTTAGCTGCGGTAATCATTGCATTAAAGATTTGGAGGCATTATTTTTATGGAGAAAGGTGTGATATTTATACTGATAATAAAATTTTAAAGTATATTTTCGCACAAAAGGAGATGAATATATACCAAAGAAGATGGTTGGAGATGATTAAGGATTATGACTGCTCAATTCATTACCACCCTGGGAAAGCAAACAAGGTGCCAGACGCATTAAGTCGACAAGACCATGTTAGCTTATCCATGATGAGGATCACAAAAGATACAATATTTATGGATTTATAAGGGATGGATCTTGGAATTATAATAGACGGGGAAAAATCGTATCTTTCTCAAAAGAATGTTCAACCATATATACATTTGAATATTAAATAGGCATAGAAAGAAGATATAGAGTTACAAAAGAAGGTGGGAAATGTTCCTGAATTCAACCTTGATTGTGATGGGATAATAAATATTAGGAATCGGGTTTGTGTTCCTCCCATCTCAGAATTAAAGAAGGAGCTCCTGGATGAGGCTCATAGTTCTTCATTATAAATTCATCCTGGAATCACGAAGATGTATTGGGACCTGAATGAGTACTTCTGGTGGGATGGCATGAAAAGAGATGTTGCTGAATATGTCTCTCGATACGGGGTTTGTCAGCAAGTTATAGATGAGAGTAAAAGTCTAAGGGGATTTTACAACCATTAACCATACCAAAATGGAAATGGGAAAAATCACTATGGACTTTGTCACCAGACTTTATAAAACATCCAAAGGCAATAATGTTATCCGGGTCACAGTTGATTGTCTTACAATGTCGGCACACTTCATTGCTATTAGAGAGGATTTCTCTCTGGATCATCTTTATAGGATATATGTGAAGGATGTGGTAAAATTGCATGGTGTACCACTTTCAATTATATATGATTGGGATCCAAGGTTTACCTCAACGTTATGGCGAAGTCTTCAGCATAATCTAGATACAGAGTTGAGTTTCAGCACTGCTTATCATCCTCAGATAAGTGGTCAGTCTGAGAGGAAAATTCAAACTCTAGAAGATATGTTGAGATCTTTCTCTATGTATTTCAAAGGTGGTTGGGATCAACACCTAACTTTGGTGGAATTTTTTATAACACTAGCGTTGACTCCAGTATACAGATGGCTCTTTATGAAGCTCTTTATAGAAAGAAATGCAGGACTCCAACTTGCTGGGATAAAGTTGGGGAATGAAAGCTATTAGTACATGTTATTGTTGATGAGATGGCAGAAAACGTCAGATCTATTCAACAACACATTAGAGTTTCTCAGAGTCGACAAAAATGTTATGCCGACAACCGAAGAAAAGACCTAGAGTTTGAAGTGGGTGATAAAGTGTTCTTACAAATATCTCCTTGGAAGAGAGTAATGAGATTTGGAAAGAAGGGAAAGACGAGCCCTAGATATATCGGTCCTTCCGAAATACTAGATCGTGTTGGGAAGGTAGCTTAACGATTGACACTTCAACCGAATCTCTCTCAAGTTCACAATGTGTTCCATGTATCTCTCTTGAGAAAGTACATACCTGATCCTTCACTTTTACTCAGCTCAGAAGTTGTACCGCTGGAACAAGATGTTTCTTTTGAAGAACAATCGATAGAGATTCTCGATCGTAGTGAAAAAGTCCTACGGAACAAGACCACTCACTTGGTGAAAGTTATATAGAGGAACCGCCAATTAGAAGAAGCTGCATGGGAGCTTGAGGATATGATAAAGGAGAGGTATCCTCATCTCTTTGTTACAAAGTGACGAATTTCTAGGGTGAAATTTATTTTACGGGGTGTAGAATGTAACACCCGAGATATTAATGAGAAATATTTTGTTTTTATATAAATCATCAAAAGAATCTTTTACTACACACAACACTAGCTTGGCTTGCTTTACACACAATCGCGACCTTCCTCGAAAGCTTGTGTCGTACGCAATACCGAGTTTCACTAAACAACGATATGCTATTAAAATATTATTAAAACTAGCCATTGTGAATAGTAATACCCACTTTTTGAAATTTTTTAAATTTTATTTTTCAAAATGGACTTCATTTTTGGATTCAGAATATCAAAATTATCTTAGGGTGAAATTTTGGTATTTTTCTGAAAACTATCACTTTTCGATGAATAGTGAAAACCATGGGTTACTATTTAAAAACCGACTTTTTATTTAAATAATTTTTTATTTAAATTTATTTTAGGTCAAAATTGATACATAATACCTATATTAGTTCAATGCGATTCATTGGAGTCATTTTATAATAATTTTAGATATATAAAAATTTTATCAATCTTTTCACCGTCTTTTACCCACCTCCTAGGAGAATTTCCAAATTTACATAAAACATAATTTTACCACTTCTGTGAGTGGAATTTCAAAAATCTGAGTGACACGGTTAAAATCAAGGACTAAAATTTGGTTCAATGAGATGAAAATAATTTTTGGTGAATAGTAACTTTTTTCTTTTTTTTCCACAATTAACAGTAAATAGGGTAATTAAGGGTAAAATGCTATTATTATTACCCTAACACATGTCCTAATTCTGATGTATAAGTTTAATTCGACCAAAAACAACCATAGGAATAAAATATGACCTTTGAGGCCCACTTGGGTTAGATTAGGACATTTATTATTAATTGATTTAAAGAAGGGTTAAAATAGTTAAAATCAATGTTTAATAACTAAATCATTTTTAATATTAGGTTATACATAAGATAATTTATACTATAAATATTAATTATAAATCTAAAGATATTTCCTACATAATGATATTTTATTTGTAATTTTTAGACTTGAAATATTTTAATTTATTTATGACACAATGATGATGCAGTAATTATATTATTAATGAAATATTGATATAATTGATGCTATAAATTCACAAATAAACGTAATTTGAGACTTTTAATAAATTTCAATAATTTTATATGTTAATATGACATGTTATTATTGAAATAATTAACTTTTTTTGAACTAATCTTTCTGTTATGATTTTCACAAAAATCAATTAACAAATAGTGTCAAAATTGACATAAAATAGTAATTAAAACAAGTATTATATTATTAATTGTTATTTTATTCCTAAAGATCTACGGTTCGGCCAAATGACTTATATATGGTTATATATATTAATAATAAACAATGTGGGGTTCGTTTGGCTTGTTATCGTTTGTTTATTAACATTATAGTGTAAGAAAACAATAAGACACGGTAAAAGTTAAATTATCTAACTTAAAGTTAAATCTAAATGATAATGTTAAAATAGAAATCTAAACTTGTCTAAATTCTATTAGATGAGAGGATTTAGACACATAACAACCTTAGATTCGAAATAAATCAATTTGGAGCTATCAAAAACCGAATATGACTTTATAATAAAATAATATTTATAGTTTTTCCCAAGATGCCCCTCTCATCTCTTATAAAAGGGCACCTCCTCTCTCACTTCGTCACACCACATTGAGCCTTCACGCTCAGCCAAACCCTGCAAATTTCTCTTTTCCATTTCCCTATAAATATCTTAGAGGTCCTGTTCTTCTTCAATGACCAATTTTAGTTCCCTAAAATGAGGTCTCAAAGAGGTGCTTCAAAAAATAGGTAATGTCCGTTACCGATTCTTTCTGCTTTATTTCTTCTTCCACTTATTCTTATTTAGTTTTTTAATTATGAATTAATAAAATCAGTATCACTAATATACTGCTATGTTATTATATGATTGAAACAACCCTATTTCACGATCTATCCATCCTACAAGAAATGAAATCACCGCGTGTGCGTACGTACGGAATACCGTCTCCACTCCGTGTGGTAATCTATTTTCCACCACCTCCTTACTTAGATGGGTATAATGGTGTAAATAATAAATATATATGATTATTTTAAAGTGATATTGATTCTGAAATATTATACATACACTCCAATACAATTCCACGATCATGGGAATGATATCATTACTCGTGTGGACGCACGGAATACCGTCTCCACGATGTGATGCTACTCGTTCTACATGATCTTCATTGCATAATGTTTATATAAATGAATTTAATGAATTAATATGATATATATTACACTAATACCATTATGTAAATGATTTATCTATAACCTAAAATTAATAATAAGAATTTATTCGACAAAACATGCATAAGAACAAAAAGTAATAAACACCTGAATAACAACTAGCAATGAAATATTACTAATAAGAAGCTAAGAATATGACCATATATGATATCATAAAAATAATTATGATTCTAGAATAAGTCAATGATATTATTTAAATAATAATACATGAGGTCTGGACACTTACAAAGCGAATCGGACCTAAGGTAAGGGATAATCTTGCAATCTCAATTTTTATCCGAGATTGTTTATATTTCAGAATTTACTCGGGAATATTTATCATCCACATCCATGATTATTAAATATGTTATATTATTTATATCCTCCTAAAATTGATTAAATCCAATTTTACCCTTCGGTCAGTTTTTAGTAAATGATATGAAAGGAATCTTTTGTCGTTTTTCGTATGAGGTACTTTTTGACTTTTCCGGCCAAAGTACTAGAAGAATGTTTTTTTAACTTATATGGCATGTATGGATTTTTAGAACAATATTTCCATGAAGCTTCCTGTACAATTTTTCATGTTTATTTTTAATAATCTTCTTTTAGTTCAAAATTATATGACATGTTATGAAAGGAAAATGTTTTTGAAGTAGAAAGTATATTTTCTTCAAGAATGGAGTTCAAGTGTTTTATCAAAATTATTTTCATCTAAGATAATATAGGGTTAATTTTCAATCCCTATTTTTACATTGTTTTTATTATGTTATGATGGAATTATTTTTATGATGTCCTTTTATCTTATATGGATTATGTTTTGATGGCATGATGATTAAGAATCCCATTTTTATTACATGGGTTATGTTATGAAGTATGATTTACGATTTGTGGCACACATAAGAATGGAATCATTATGAGATGGGTGGGACCTATATCTCCCTCCAATGAATTGGGTAATGATTTATATCTCGTGATATAGACATGGCAGGAATGGAATGTTAATCCGGTAGAGTGAAATAGGACTGAAACGAAAAGTGAACTTGGTTTAGAAATGGACTTTGTCTGCTAAGATAGTCTTAGCAATGAGTCTTGACTACTAATAAATGATTCTCTATGATTATGTGTGTATGACACAAAGTTTCATATTTTATGTTATGATTATTAGGATTACATTTCACTACTATGATTTATCACATGTTATGAAATTATGATCTCTTTTTTCGGTTAAGATTTCCAAAATGATATGTTCTTATGAATATGATGTGATTGATATTTCTTTTCTTTACACTTACTGAGAATTTGAGCTCACCCTATTTTATGATTTCATTCCCCAGGCCAGGAAGAAGGTTATTAAGTAGGATATTCCAAAAAGGGACTCTAGATATGATGAAATAAAAGGGAGACATCATAGATGATTTATGAACCAGTTGTTTATGTTTCCCAGTTTCTAAAGACACTATTCCTATACAGTCCTTTCATGGTTTTGTTATATGTTGTAATAAGTGTACTTAAATTATGAAGCATTAAAAATTTATGTAAAGTATGGGTCGTTATAATGAATATTAGAGGTATGAGATAACATTTGGGGTCAAATTATTTTATGGTTATTTTGAGGAATTAATCTCATTTTGAGAATTTTATATAGTTTTTGAAAAAGGACAACGTGAAGATCATGGGATAACCTATCGGGACATACAAAGTGTAACACCCTGAGATTTTATGAGAATTTTTTTTACGTCTTGTGTTATATGAAACACCAATGGAATCTTTCACAGCACAAAATACAGACTTGGCTTGCATTACACGCAATCACGAACTTCCTCGATAGCGTGTGTAGTACGCAATATCGGGTTTCATTAATCAACGATATATTATTATGAACTAGCCATTATGAATTGTATTAACTACATTTTGAAATTTATTATCCATCTTACACATTTTCTAGAACATGGTAAGGGAACAAAATAAATTTTTCGGGTAAAATAAGTATTTTTAAAAAAATGCAGTTTTGCCGCCTTTTGATGGCGCACCCACATTAAATCTAGTTTTTGACACGTTTATAAGTTCAATTTGAAAATTTAAAATTATTCTTTTTAATCTGGATATAAAAATTTACTTTGGATAAATTTTTGATATTTTTCTGATAACTTTCATAATTTGATGAATAGTAACAATACGCTAATTGTTAATTAAAAACAACTTTTTCCATTGACATTATTTATGTGGTTAAATTATAATATTGAATGGTTTTATAGTATAAACAGAATATATTATTACCATTTAATATAATATATGTCATTATCATTAATTTCACATTGAATTCATATGTAAAAACATTTCAATATTTGGCAATGTTTTATCTTTTAAAACCCGTTTTCTTAGCAACGAGATTTATTTTAAATCAACTAATGAAACTTATATGTTTTGAATTTTGAAAAATGGATTCCATATTTGGAATCAGTGGGTCCAAATTATGTAAATAGGCTACCTTTTATTTTTGGGCATTATGAATAGTAACTACGGTAAATTTTATTTACCATAGTTAAATATAAATCGAGTAATTAAGGGTAAATATAAGACTATAAAATTACCCTAACACCTGCAAAAATCCTATTGGATGAATAAAATTCTACCCATATCACCTAAGGGTCGGATTAGATTCATTTAATGGACTTTTTTCCATGAAAATAATTTAATTATTATTAAAACCAATGAATGTGACAACATGTCACTTTCTTAAATCTTATAAGTATAATAATTTTAATTTAGTGATAAACTTAATGAAACATTGAACATGAATACTCTCCAGAAATCTAATTCAATTCTCTACATCATAGAAATTTATTTATAATTTTTAGGGATTAAGTAATTCTCATTAATTATGACACAATAGTGATGTTGAAATTATTTTATTAATTAAAATATCAAATAAATGGTTTTAAAAATATTAAAATAAATATTATATGAACTATTTAATGTGCTCCACTAATTTTCTAGACACATATGAAATTTTATGAATTTTTAAAGCTTTTAGTTCAAACATATCTTCTGTATATATTTTATTTAATTTCAAATAAATGAATAGTGTCAAAATTGACACTATTGTTATTTTATAAAAATAACATATTATAAAATTGTTTAAAAATCACAAAAATATTTAAAAATTATAAATTAAAATATATATGGTCTAAAATTTACTAATGTGTCAAATTATTTAAAATTCACAACACATATGTAATTATTTATAATAATTTAAAATTTAGAATATTATTACCACAAATAAAATTAAATTGGTAAATAAGGATAAATCAAGTTGATAATGTTTGAAATAAATTCCTAACATGTATAAATTTTATCTGTTGGTTATATTAAAATCCTATCTCATCTAATCTTTAGATATGAGTCATTTTGGAAGTTTTTATGTGGGTTTGGGATTTAATATAAACTAATATTTCTTATATTTACAAAGGTGGCCCTCTCCTCCCTCTCCTCCTCACACCAATTTGAGCCTTCATGCTCGGCCAATACCTACCCATTTCACTTTCCCACTTCCCTAAAAACATCGTAGAGTTTCTGGTCTCCTTCAAAGACCAATTGTAGTACCCTAAGAGGAGGTCTCAAAAAGGCGCTTCAAAGAGGAGGTAATGTCCGTTATCGATTCTTTCAACTTTATTTCTTCTTCCAATTCTTCTAATTTAGTTGTTTCATTATGAATTAATAACATCAGTATCACTCATATATTTATCTGTTATTATAAGTATGAAACAACCCTATTTCACCATCTATCCATCCTATGTAAAATGAAATCACCGCGCGTGCGTACCGTCTCCACGCCGTGGTGTAATCTGTTTTCCATCACCACCTTACTTGGATGGGTATAATGGTGCAAATAAATAATTATATATGATTATTGTAAAGTGTTATTGATTCTGAAATAGTATACATAAACTCCAATACAATTCCACTATCATGGGAACGATATCATTTCTCGTGCGTAGGTACGGAATATCGTCTCCACGATGTGATGCGATTCATTCTCCATGATATTCATTGATTAATGATTATATAAATGAATTGACTGAATAAATATGATATATAGTACACTAATACCATTTTGTGTATGATGGATCTATAACCTAAAGAGAAGAATAAGAATTTATTCGAAAAAACATGCATAAGAACAAAAAGTAATAAACACGCAAATAACAAGTAATAATAAAATATTACTAATAAGAAGCTATGAATATGACCATATATGATATCATAACAATAAGTATGATTCTTGAATAAGTCAATAGCACTACTTAAATCATTATACAGGAGGTTCGGACACTTATGAACCAAATCGGACCTAAGGTAAAGGAAAATATCAAAATCTCATTTTTATCCGAGATTGTTTATACTTTGGTATTTTATGGGGTGTATTTTATCATCAACATCCATGTTCACTCAATATGTAATATTGTTTCCATCCACCTACAATTGTTTAAATCCAATTTTACCATTCGGTGAGTTTTTAGTAAAGGATATGAAATGAATCTTTTGTCGTTTTTCGTACGAATTACTCTTTGACTTTTCCGAAAAAAGTACGAGAAGAATATTTTTTTAACTTATACGGCATGAATGTATTTTTAAAAAATTATTTCCAAGAAGCTTCCTTTACAAGTTTTCATGTTTATTTTTAATCAACTTCTTTTAGTTTAAAATTGTATGACATGTTATGAAAGGAAAAATGTGTTTGAAGTAGAAAATATATTTTCCTCAAGAATGGAGTTCAAGTTTTATTTATCAAAATTATTTTCCATCTAAGATAATAAAGGGTTCTGTTTCTATCCATACTATTACATTGATTTGATTATGTTGTGATGGAATTATTTTTATGAATTCATTTATCTTATATGAATTATTTTCTGATGTCACGATGTTTAAGAATCTCATTTTTATTACATGGGTTATGCAATGATTTATGATTTATGAATTTGTTGTACACATAAGAATGGTATCATTATTAGATGGGTGGGACCTATATCTCCCTCCGATGCATTGGTTAAAGATTTTATATCTCATGGGATAGACATGGCAAGAATGACAGGTTAAACCGGTTCAGTGAAACAGGACTGAAATGAGGAGTGAACTCGATTCAGAAATAGACTTTGTCCACTAAGATAGTCTTGGAAACGAGTCTTGACTAATAAGAAATGATTCTCTATGATTATGTGTGTATGACACAAAGTTTCATGTTTTATGTTAGGATTATTGGGACTACATTTCACTACCATGATTTATCCCATGTTATGAAATTATGAACTCTTTTGCAAGGTAAGATTTTTACAATGTTATGTTCTTATGAATTTGATGTAATTGATATTTCTTTTGTTTACACTTACTGAGCATTTAATCTCACCCTTTTGTATATTTTCTTTCCCTAGGTCATGAAGAAGGGTATTTAGTAAGATATACCAAAAAGGGACTATAGATATGATGAAATAAATGGGAGACAATGTAGATGCTTTATGAACTAGTTGTTTATGTTTCCAAGTTTCAAAAGACACTATACCTATACGGTCCTTTCATGGTTTTTTTATATGTTGTAATAAGTATTATTAAATTTCGAAGTATTAACCATGTATGTAATGTATGGGTCATTATAGTTGGTATCAGAGGAAAGGTATAGTCAACCTTTGGAAACTATGATGTGAAAGCCTTAGTAAGAAACTGAAGGATATGTCTAAGCATAGAACACAATCTTAGTGTTTTAGAAATACCCATGAACAACCTATGATAAGACCTTAAGTGTGATATTTTATTCTTGATTATGTGGTTTTCCTTTTATAATTAGTGTTTCTCACACTATTCTTCTTGGTTTTAGTCAGTGGATGGTACCCGAAGAAACCGTGTTAAAGCGTTATGCGATGGGAAATGCAATGATTGTCCCCCTGAGCAACCAAACGTTAGGGGAGATGCAATAAAAAATCTTGTATCCATGCTCACACAACTTTCTCAAGCTATGAATCATACTAGACATCCAAATGAGAAAAGGAAGGAGCAACATTCTGTTGAATGCTTCATGAGGCAGCGTCCACCTTCATTCAGCGGGTCTTCTGATCCATTAGTGGCTGAACAATGGATCAGTACCACTAAAAAGATATTTTCAGTTCTTCAATGTTCTGAACATGATAAAGTCATATTATCAGTGTATCATTTTAAGGTGATGCAGATCAATGGTGGAATCTTATTAATAATATGAGGCAAAGGGATGAAATTGAGTCCATGGAATGGGATTAGTTCAAGAACTTATTTTTCAATAAGTATTTCCCTCGTATTCTTCAAACAAAGATTGAGAAAGAGTTTCTTGAACTAAAGAGAAAGGATGATGAATCCGTTGGTACATACGAAGAAAATTTAACAAGACTTGCAAGTTACGCTTCAGGAATTATAATCCAACCAGAGAGTAAGATTGATCGATTCTTTAGTGGATTAAAACCAAGTCTTCGAAGGTCATTACCCATAAGGGACTTCAATATCTTTGAGGAAATTTTATGATGTGATCTCATGGTTGAGATGGAGATTGGTGTAACCCATCAATCACATTGGTTTGATAAGAAGAGGAAAATGGAATTCAAAGGAAAATCTAAAGACCACACGGAAAAGAAGATGAGTTTTCCCTTATGCTCAATGTGTTGAAATAAACATGGAGTAAATTGTCTTAAGGGGACAAGCAAATATTATAAGTGTGTAAAATAAGGTCATCGGGCAACTGAATGTCTAAATAATGGGAAGAAGATGTCTAATGATGCAAAAAAAGGAAGGGATACACAGAATGAACCTACTACACTTAAATGATTCAAGTTCAAGGAGATGGGGGAATTATGCCAATCAATGCCCAAATCCAAGGGTTGATGATGATGAACGACGTCAACAAACTCTTAAGGCCAAAGACAAAGGAAATTCAAATGCAATTACTATCGGTGATGTGGAGTACGATAATGAAGTGGTGAGAGATACACTTACCAACCACTCTAAAGTAGAAAATGTTTTATTTGATTCTGGATCCACACACTCTTTTATTTATGAAGAATTTTCTAATGGTATCACCGTATTACCTCAACAATCAGATGTTGAGTTGGTTTTGACAACTCCTAATGGCACATCAGTCGCATCAAAAGTTTACAATTCTTCTATGATTGATGTTTGTGGGAAAGTGCTTCCTGCAAATCTTGTGGTCCTTCCTATAGTGGAATTTGATGTGATTCTTGGCATTGATTTGATTTCTTTATATGGAGATCATATAAATTTCCAAAGGAGAGAAGTCACATTTCATATTCCAGATCAATCTATTATCGTCTATCAATGCAAGGATGAACATAAACTTCCAGTGGAAATTTATTCCATCTTATGGGTCTTGATTCCACTAAATGAAGGTTATTTATCTCAAATGGTTGGTGAGAAACTCACGATTAAGAATATGCCCATTGTACGAGAGTTTGACGATGTATTTCCAGATCAATTTTCAGGTCTTCCCCCAAATCATGAATTTAAGTTTTCAATAGAACTCGTACCGGGTGCTTTTCCTATTTCAAAGACACCTTATAGAATGGCCCCAATTGAGTTTCATGATTTGAAGAAGCAACTCCAAGAGAATCTTGATAAAGGATTCATACGCCCTAGTGCGTCACCTTGGGGAGCACCTGTTCTGTTTGTTAAGAAGAAATATGGATCAAGGAGACTCTGCATTGATTATCGAGAACTTAACAAGATCACTATCAATAAAAAATATCCTCTCCCACGCATTGATGACCTATTTGACCAACTACACGGAGCTCAATACTTTTCCAAGATTGATCTCCATTCAGGGTATAATTAATTAAGGGTCAAAAGGGAGGATATACCAAAGACGACTTTCCGTACAATGTATGGACACTATGAATTTATAGTGATTCCATTTGGTCTTACTAATTCCCCTGCTATATTCATGGATCTGATGAATAGAGTCTTTAGAGACTATCTTGATCAGTTTGTGGTAGTCTTTATAGATGATATTATTGTCTATTCAAAGTGCAAGGAAGAACAAGAATATCACATGAAAATTGTATTAAAGACCCTAAGAAAGGAGAAGCTTAATGCCAAATTTACCAAGTGTGACTTTTGGCTTCAAAAAGATTCATTTTTGGGTCACATAATCTCAAAAGAGGGGATATATGTGGATCCAACAAAAACAGAGGTTATCGAAAGATGGTCGAGACCAACAACAGTAACTGAGATCCGAAGTTTTCTTGGTTTGGATGGATATTACCGACGTTTTGAGGATGATTTTTCAAGGTTATCTAACCCACTCACAAAGTTGACTCGAAAAGGAGTTATGTTTGTTTGGATGGAGGAATGTGAAGAAAATTTCAAAGAGCTAAAAAGAAGGTTATCCAGTGCACCTGTGCTCACACTACCTTGCAGTGGAGAAAGGTTTGTGATCTACAGTGATGCATCCATGAAAGGACTGGGATGTGTTCTCATGCAAAATGATATAGTGATAGCTTATGCCTGATGACAGTTGGGAATCCATGAGAAAAATTACCCAACTCATGATTTGGAGTTAGCTGCGGTAATCTTTGCATTACCGATTTGGAGGCATTACCTTTATGGTGAAAGGTGTGATATTTATACTTAACATAAATGTTTAAAGTATATTTTCACACAAAAGGAGCTGAATATGCATCAAAGAAGATGGTTGGAGCTGATTAAGAATTACGACTACTCAATCCATTACCACCCTGGGAAAGCAAACAAGGTAGCAGACGCATTAAGTCGACAAGATCATGCTAGCTTATCCATGATGAGGATCACAAAAGATCCAATATTTATTGATTCTAAAGGTTGGATCTTGGAATTTTAATGGAAGGGGAGAAATCCTATATTTATTAAATGAATGTTCAACCATCTATACATGTGAAGATTCAAGAGGCATAGAAAGAAGATATCAAGTTACACAAGAAGGTGAGAAATGTTACTGAATTCAACTTTGATTGTGATGGGATAATAAAGTTCAGGAATCGAGTTTGTGTTCCTCCCATCCCTGAATTAATGAAGGAGCTACTGGATAAGGCTCATAGTTCTTAATTCTCTATTCATCCTGGAATCATGAAGATATATAGGGACCTGAAAGAGTAATTCTGGTGGGATGGCATGAAAAGTGATGTTACTGAATATGTCTCTCGATGCTTGGGTTGTCAGCAAGTTAATGCTGAGAGACAGATGTTTAAGGGGATGTTACAACCATTACCCATACCGGAATGGAAATGGGAAAACATCACTATGGACTTTGTCACTGGACTTCCTAAAACATCCAAAGGCAATAATTCTATCTCGGTCATAGTTGATCGTCTTACAAAGTCTGCACACTTCATTGATATTAGAGATGATTTCTCTCTAGATCAGATTTCCAGGATATATGTAAAAGAAGTGGTAATACTGCATGGAGTAACACTTTCTATTATATCTGATCGATATTCGAGGTTTTCCTCAATGTTCTGGCGAAGTCTTCAGCATACTCTGGATATAGAGTTGAGTTTCAGCACTGCTTATCATCCTCCGATAGACGGTCAGTCTGAGAGGACAATTAAAACTCTAGAAGATATGTTGAGAGCTTGATCTATAAATTTAAATGGTGGTTGGTATCAACACCTACCTTTGGTGAAATTTTCTTATAATAATAGCTTTCACACCAGTATTCAGATGGCTCCTTATGAAGCTCTCTATGGAAAGAAATGCAGGACTCCAACTTGTTGGGATGAATTTGGGGAAATAAAGCTATTAGGACCTGATCTCATTGATGAATTGGAATAAAAGGTTAGATATATTCAACAACACATAAGAGCATCTCAGATTCGACAGGAAAGTTATGCCGACAACTGAAGAAAAGACCTAGAGTTTGAAGTGGGTGATAAAGTGCTCTTATGAATATCTCCCTGGAAGAGGGTCATGAGATTTGGAAAGAAGGGAAAGTTAAGCCCTAGATATATTGGTCATTTTAAAATTCTAGTTCATGTTGGGAAGGTAGCTTACTGATTGGCGCATCCACCGAATCTCTCTCAAGTTCACGATGGGTTCCATGTATCTCTCCTGAGAAAGTACATACCTGATCCTTCACATGTACTCAGCTCAGAAGTTATACCACCAGAGCAAGATCATTCTTATAAGGAACAACCAATAGAGATTCTGGATCATAGTGAAAAATTTCAATGGAACAAGACCACTCACATGGTGAAAGTTTTATGGAGGAACCTCCAATTATAAGAAGCTACATGGGAACTTGAGGATATAATGAGGGAGATGTATCCTCATATGATTGTAATGAAGTGACGAATTTCGAGGGAGAAATTCATTTTAAGGGGGGTAGAATGTAACACCCTGAGATTTTATAAGAATATTTTTTATGTCTTATGTTATACGCAACACCAAAGGAATCTTTCACAGCACACAATATGGACTTGGCTTGCATTACACGCAATCACGACCTTCTTCGATAGTGTGTGTAGTACGCAATACCAGGTTTCACTAAACAACGATATATTATTATGAACTAGCCGTTATGAATTGTATTAACTACATTTTTAATTTTATTATTCATCTTACACATTTTCTATAACATGGTAAGAGAACAAAATAAATTTTTCGGGTAAAATAAGTATTTTTCAAAAAATACAGTTTTGCCGCCTTTTGATGGTGCGCCCACATTAAATATAGTTTTTGACATGTTTATAAGTTCAATTTGACAAAATAAATTTTTTTTTAATCAGGATATAAAAATTTTCTTTGAATAAATTTATGATATTTTTCTGATAACTTTCATATTTTGATGAATAGTAAAAATACGCTAATTTTTTATTAAAAACAACTTTTTCCATTGAGATAATTTATATGGTTAATTTATAATATTTAATGGTTTTAAAGTATAAATAGAATATATTTTTACCATTTAATATAATTTATTCCATTAGAATTAATTTCACATTGAATTCATAGGTAAAAACATTTCAATCTTTGGCAATGTTTTAACTTTTAAAACCCGTTTTCTTAACAACGGGATTTATTTTAAATTAATTACTGCAACTTATATGTTTTGAATTTTGAAAAATGGATTCCATATTTGGAATCAGTGGGTCCAAATTATGTTAATAGGCTACTTTTTATTTTTGGGCATTATGAATAGTAACTACGGTAAATTTTATTTACCATAGTTAAAGGTAAATCAGGAATTTAAGGATAAATATAAAATTATAAAATTACCCTAACAGCTGCCAAAATCCTATTGGATGACTAAAAGTCGACCCATTTCATCTATGGGTCAGATTAGTTTCATTTAATGGACTTTATTCCTTAAAAAGAATTTAATTATTATTAAAACCAATGAATGTGACAACATGTCACTTTCTTAAATCTTATAAGTATAATAATTTTAATTTAGTGATAAAATTAATGAAACTTCAAACATGAATATTCTCCAGAACTCTAATACAATTATCTACATTATAGGAATTTATTTATAATTTTCAGGGATTAAATAATTATCATTTATTATGACACAATAGTGATGTTGAAATTATTTTATTAATTAAAATATCAAATAAATGGTTTTAAAAATATTAAAATAAATATTATATGAACTCTTTAATGTGCTCCACTAATTTTCTAGATACATATTACATTTTATTAATCGATTAAATCTTTTAGTTCAAACATATCTTCTGTATATATTTTATTTAAATTCAACTAAATGAATAGTTTCAAAATTGACACTATTGTTATTTTATAAAAATATCATATTATAAAATTGTTTAAAAATCACAAAAATATCTAGAAATTATAAATTAAAATTTATATGGTCGAAAATGTGATAAAGTGACAAATTATGGAAAATTCACAACACATATGTAATTATTTATAATAATTAAAAATTTAGAAAATTATTACCACAAATAAATTTAAATTGGTAAATAAGGATAAATAAAGTTGATAATGTTTAAATTAAATTCCTAACATTTATAAATTTTATTGGTTTATGAGATTACAACCCTATCTCATCTAATAATCAGATATGAGTCATTTTGGAAGTTTTTATCTGGGGTTGGGATTTAATATAAACTAATATTTCTTATATTTCCAAAGGTGCCCCTCTCCTCCCTTTTAAAAGGGCACCTCCTCCCTCTCTTCCTCACACCAATTTGAGCCTCAATTATCGGACAATACCTACTAATTTCACTTCCCCACTTCCCTAGAAACATTCTAGAGGTCCTGGTCTCCTTCAAAGACCAATTTTAGTGCCCTAAGAGGAGGTCTCAAAGAGGCGCTTCAAAGAAGAGGTAATGTCTGTTACCGATTCTTTCAACATTATTTCTTCTTCCACTTATTCTTAATTAGTTGTTTCATTGTGAATTAATAACATCAGTATCACTAATATACTGATATGTTTTTATAAGTATGAAACAATTCTTTTTCACCATCTATCTATCCTATGGAAAATGAAATCACCGCGCGTGCGTACGTACGAAATACAGTCTCCACGTCGTGGTGTAATCTATTTTCCATCACCACCTTACATGGATGGGTATAATGGTGAAAATAAATAACTATATATTATTATTTTAAAGTGATATTGATTCTGAAATAGTATACATACACTCCAATGCAATTCCACAATCATGGGAACGATATCATCGCTCGTGCGTACGTACGGAATATCGTCTCCACGATGTGATGCGATTCGTTCTACATGATCTTCATTGCATAATGATTATATTAATGAATGGAATGAATAAATATGATATAAATAGTATATTAATACCATTCTGGAAATGAGTTATCTATAACCTAAAGATAATAATAAGAATTTATTCGACAAAACACGCATAAGAACAAAAAGTAATAAACACCCAAATAACAAGTAATAATGAAATATTACTAATATGAAGCCATGAATATGACCATATATGATATCATAACAATAACTATGATTCTATTATAAGTCAATAACATTATTTAAATCATTATATAGGAGGTTAAGACACTTATGAAGCAAATCAGACCAAAGGTAAGGGAAAATATCAAAATCTCATTTTTATCTGAGATTGTTTATAGTTTGGTATTTAATGGGGTGTATTTTATCATCCACATCCATGTTACCTCTGTATGTAATGTTGTTTCCATCCACCAAAAAAATTTTAAATCCAATTTTATCCTTCGGTGAGTTTCTAGTGAAGGATATGAATGGAATCTATTGTCGTTTTTCGTACGAAGTACTTTTTGACTTTTCCGAAAAAAGTACGAGAAGAATGTTTTTTTAACTTATACGACATGAATGGATTTTTCAAACATTATATCCGAAAAGCTTCCTTTACAAGTTTTCATTTTTATTTTTAATCAACTTCTTTTATTTTAAAATTTTATGTCATGTTACGAAAGGAAAAATGTTTTTGAAGTAGAAAGGATATTTTCCTCAAGAATGGAGTTCAAGTTTTTTTATCAAAATTATTTTCCATCTAAGATAATATAGGGTTATGTTTCTATCCCTATTATTACATTGATTTGATTATGTTGTGATGGAATTATTTTTATGAATTTCTTTATCTTATATGAATTGTTTTATGAAGTTACGATGTTTAAGAATCCCATTTTTATTACATGTGTTATGCAATGATGTATGATTTATGATTTTGTGGCACACATAAGAATGGTATCATTATGGGATGGGTGTGACCTATATCTTCCTCCAATGAATTGAGTAAGATTTTATATCTCATGAGATATACATGTCTGGAACAGCAGGTTAAACCGGTTCAGTGAAACAGGACTGAAACGAGGAGTGAACTCGGTTCAAGAATGGACTTTTTCCACTAAGATAGTCTTGTAAATGAGTATTGACTGATAAGAAATGATTCTCTATGATTATTTGTGTATGCCACAAAGTTTCATGTTTTATGTTATGATTATTGGGTCTACATTTAACTACCATGATTTATCCCATGTTATGAAATTTTGATCTCTTTTGCAGGGTAATATTTTCAAAATGTTATGTTCTTATGAATTTGATGTAATTGATATTTCTTTTGCTTAACCTTACTAAGCATTTGAGATCACCCTTTTGTATTTTTTCTTTCCCCAGGTCAGGAAGAAGGGTATTAAGTAAGATATTCTAAAAAGGGACAATAGATATGATGAAATAAATGGGAGACAGTGTAGATTCTTTATGAACCAGTTGTTTTTGTTTCCCAGTTTCTAAAGACAATATACCTATACGGTCGTTTCATGGTTTTGTTTATATGTTGTAATATGTATGCTTCAATTTTGAAGTATTAACCATGTATGTAATGTATGGGTCATTGTAAAAAGCTATTGTAATGGAACCCACAACCAATGTGCGATTGGAATTTATCGCCTACCACTGGACAACCTGAATTCCCAGGTAAGTGCGACTAATTCAGTTAACTTAAATGATTTTATTGATCAATAATATGTTTATATGGGATTATATGATTTATAAAATAGATATCCATTTTATAGGAAAATTATTTTCTGATTAAGCGATAAATTTTATTTTGGAAGATGTAAGCTCTGTTGGGAACAATATATGCCTAAGGAAAAAAAATTCAATAGAATTTCCTTGGAGGAATAATGATTCATTTTTTTATTTTGTAAGAATATATATTTTTTAAGATATTCAAGTTATTAAGGGAAATGATTAACCTATCATAGAGAATATGATAGTTAGTTTATTACTCTTCTGTATGAGACATTAAGAGTAGTTTATGTTATTTGGAGATAAATGTTTGAATTTACTATGAAATAATTTGTGATTAAATTATTCAGAGTATTTTATTTTAATCATAGTTTGGATTATATTGGAGTATTTTAAGGATAATGGATTATTGAGTGGTATTTATTGAACATTGGGTATTGTATGTTAAATTTTGGAAATTAAGATTAGTATCTCTTTCAATAATGGATTATCAATTTTGGGGATCATATGAACTTGTACTAACCAATTGGTTTTGGTTAATCTCTAAAGAAAAGGTAAACATATAGTTCATCATTAGTGGATTATGTGATTCTATAGAAGTTGATTCTAGCACTTCAGGTGTGACCATGTCATCTTGAATAATCATTATTTGGTGAAATGAAGAGTTAGTGGTAGAAATTTATTAAAGGATGAAACTCTAAATTAAAAGTATGTATATATATTTATGTTCTTAGTAAATATCATAAATAAATTCATCATCTTTGTGAAATATATCAAAAAAAAATGTTGTCCATTTACTTTTCCTACTGGGAAACTAATGACCGTTTATCCCAGCACATGTTTTTGATTTTCTTATTGTTAAATTTCTCCTAATCAAATTTTCAATCACTTTCCATCATAAAATGACTCTTATTTTATCTTCCATGCCCATGTTTTCCAATATAGAATCCTAGCATGGGTTATCTTCGGTGACCTTTGTACTTCTCTTTCTTTATTTTAAATTTATTGTCTTATTGACTCTTTTTCCGATGTGGGACTTCCAATGAAGTTACCAAGCCCAATTATAAAACATCAAGGATGCAATTTTCAAAATAGGGAAAAAATGTTACACCCCATTATTTCATAGTAATTTATTTTCTTTAAAGTAATTCAATAGATTGTGCTACAGGAAACCCCGAGTTCGAGCACACCATGAATTACCAATTAAGTCGTTCAAAAAGAGGCTACAAATAGTATTAAATACACTTTGAATTTTATATACTCCAGATAATTTTAACATTCATATTATGCGTTTCTTAGACATAAAATAAGAACAAATTCAATTTTTTAGATAGAAGAAGTATTTTAAAAAAATGCAATTTTACAACTTTTTAATTGAGACCCATTTTTATATCTAATATTTGACAGTCTTATATATTCAATTTGATGAAATGAACATCTTCTTTAGAATTGGGTCATAGAAATTTCATCTGAAAAAATTTTCAGTTCTTTTCTGATAACTTTCATATTTTGATGAATAATCAAAAAATACTATATTTTAATTAAAAACAACTCTATTAATCAAAATAATTTATAGTGTTAAATATTATATTTGAATGGGTTTGAGGTGTAATTAGATTATATTTTTATCACTTAATATAATGTAGGTCATTGTATGTAATATTACATTTAAATAGGACATACACACATATCAATCATTTGATAGTTTTTACTTCTCAAGAACCCACTTTTGGTTGATGAAAACTGGAATATTTTTTTAATTAAATAATAAAAATTCCATATTTTTAATTTGGATAAATACTCATCATTTTTGAATTTGAAATATCAAAATTATATTAGAGTTAATTTTTTTAATTTTTCTGAAAATTTTAGATTTATGATGAATAGTGAAAAACAAAGCGTTTTTGTTTAAAAATGACTTTTTTATTTAAATTATTTTTTTTATTTAAATTTATATATAGTCAAAATAGATACATAATACCTATATAAATTCAATTAAATTCATTAGAGTCATTTTATAATAAGTATAAATGTATAATATTTTATTGAATTTTTTCCCTTCTTTTACCCACCTTATAGGAACATTTTCAAATTTGCATAAAAGATAATTTTACTGCTTTTGTGGAATGAATTTCAAAAATCTAAGATACATGGATGAAATCTGTAAGTTAAATTTGGATCAATAAGATGAAAATAATTTTTGGGGAATAATAACATTTTAATTTTATTTACTACGGTTAAAATTAAATAGGGAAATTAATTGTAAAAATGATATTATAATTACCCTATCACATGTCCTAATTCTATTGGATAAATGTATTTCGACCAAAATCAACTATAGGAATAAAATATGATTCTTTTGATCCATTTGGATTATATTCGGACATTTATTTTTATTTTATTTAAAGAAGAGATAAATGTGAAATATTTAATGTTTTGTAACTAAACAATTTTTAATATACGGTTATACATAAGATAAATTCGAAAATATATATTAATTACAAAGATAAAAATATTTCCTACATCATGATATTTTATTAATAATTTTTGGACATTATATAATTAAATTTATTTCTGCCATTACGATGATGCAATAATTACCTAATTAATGAATGATTAAAATAATTGTTAATATAGATATTAAAATAAATGTAAATTGAGACTTTTGATGCATCCCGAGAATTTTTTGGGTAAATAGAACATGTTGGGGTTAATTTAACGAATTATTTTCTAAGTAATAAATGTGATATTACTTTAAAAAAACCAAATACAAAATAGTGTCAATATTGACATAATTGAGTTTCTAAAAGAAATACTATTTATTAAATTATATAATATTATTAAAAATATACAGATAGGACAAATGACTTATATAATGATTGATATGTTATCATGGAACCACATGGGGTTCTCTTGGTAGTTTATAGTATGTTGATTAACTATATGTTATAAAAATATAAGGAGACAAGGTAAATGTCAAACTAACAAACTAAGAGTTAAATCTAAAAGATAAGGTTAATATGGTGATGTAAACCAATCTAAAACCTATTTTTTGAGATTTTTCGACCCATACATACCATTGACTCTAAATATATCAATATTAATCCATTACGATATGAATAATGTAATTATAAAAAAATAATATTTCATGATTTTCTTAAAGTAAACCTCACCTCTCTTATAGAAGATCACTTCCCTTCTCTTAATTTCACACCTGAAATGAAATTTTTCTTGGCTAAAACCTACCCAAATATCCACCCAAATAATTTCACTTAATCTTAGAGTCCATACATTGACCATAAAGCTATCATATGAGGTCATTTTGATCAAATCAAAAGGAAGAACCCAAAAAAGAGGTAATAATTTCATCACCTCATTCAATGAAATCTTCTTCTTCCACTTCCACTTACTCTTTATTTTTTTTTGTCATAATAAAATAATAACTCTCATAACTTTTAAATATTGTGATATTATTATAAATATGGTACCACCATATTCATTATTCTATCAATCCTATGATTGACAAAGTTACTATATGTCGGTACGTACGACTTACAATCTCCACGTCTTGGTGTAGTTGTTATTCAATAATAAATTATTTATATGGGTATAATAATGAAGTATAATTTATGAAAATAATATATATAATATGTTAAAGATTCTTTATATAAGATATAAAATCCAATTATATACTATTTCACCTTCAATTGAATGATATTGTCGCTCGTCTGTACATATGAATTACCGTCCCCATAAACCCGATGAGATTCCTTCCCCATCATAACCATTCATGAATAATTAACAATCTTTTGTTGAAAATATTGTTTATGAACTTAATATAATTATGGATGTGAATAAATTAAATCTTATACATAACAAAGATGACATATGTAACAAACCATATAAAGGATAACAAATCAGGTAACACCCAAAACAATGATACTACTAAAGTATTTTTAACAAAGAAATATTAGAATATCATATATGAGATCATATTTATGAATATTTTTATATTGTAATTTAATAACAATGATTTAACTATTATAATGTATTTTAACGTACCCTCGACTATGTAAAAGTACAAGGTAAGGGGTTTTCATCTCAATTTTTATTTTCATGATATTCATGCTGTAAAACAAATATTTCCTTTTCTGTGGTGTATATATTACCCATGATTTTATTCGCTGTGTAATATGTAAGGGTTTGTGTCTTGAGAACCAACTGGTTTTTTACTTTGATTACATGAATGTTCTCTTATTATATATAGTCCATTGTTCTGAATTACTATAATATAATATTGTCCTAGAATATTTGTTGCATTAATAAGGTCATGGAAGATCCCCTCTATGATGAGATCCTTGAAATGCTATAACAATATTCTTAAATAATGTTTTGCATCTTTAATGACCTATTATAATAGGCAACATAGTATACAGACGGTCATGTGTGAGTACTCGTAAGAAGACGGGACTCTATCTCATGGAGTTCGCACTTGGTAATCTCCAAGATGGGAGATCTTGAGAACAGACCGACCAATATCAATTCCGCATGACTTGGTGTCTTCGGATATTTCTATCTATGAGCTTGTGTAATGGTCCTTAGATTGGAAGATTATCATTAACTCATGTCATGACTCACACACTTAGTTTTACTAACGAAAACCATCACGAAGAGACTTGGTGGGAAGTAGGGTATGTTGGGTGCATCACGAATGACATGTTGTTAATGTATAAGTCGATGAAGGATTTGAACCATCCATATTTATGAAAGTAGATATCTCGAGCCCTTTTATTGAAATAGAACTGTCAAATAAATTCCTTTTCCATGGTGACACGATGAATTTATTTTTGGATGTCAAAGAATGACAGTTCAAGAATATAGGTTTATGACACTACCATGAAACATGTTTGATGAGATATTGAGACAAAGGGATTAAATTACACAGTATGAATTTGTATGAGGTGATATGTCAATGCTGCGTCAAATTCCTTCTCATGGGTGTCTTGACCCGTTGGTAGACAGTAATCTTGGACTTTTGGCAATCCCGCCTAATTCCAATGAGAAATAGTCCTAGAGGGTCACACACAAAGTGCATTCAAGTATCTCAAGTAGAATAAATAGTATTCTCATATGTGGATTAATAACTATTAAAGCAAGCCTAAATTGTTTTCATGTTGGAGAAAGAATGAAATGAAAACAAGTACACGTCGTGTATTAATGATTACACGCCGTGTAGATTTCATTTTGAAAACATGTACACGCTGTGTATTATTAAATGTACACACCGTGTTGTTTTCATTTTGGAAAGGAAATGAATAAATGAAAACAAGATATACATGACTTGTAAATTGAATGTACACTCCTTATAGTTTTCAATGAAAAACAAGTACACGATGGGTATTTATGATTACACGCCGTGTAATTTTTCAGTCGGGATTTTGAGGAAATATCCTTTTATTAAATGATATATATTATAATCAGTGTGGGAACATGTCAAGGAATAAATGAATTGACATGGGGGATTTCAATAAAAGTCAATGAAATAAATAAAACGTGTAACACATTTATTTATTATCATAACTCTACAACCTCAAACTCGATTATAAATATCCGCACAACCCCAAATCTTTTCCTAAACACAAGAGAATCGTTTTGCACAACAATTCAAGAGAATTCGCTCAGGCTCGAAAGAACCTCTTCCTCCAAGAATGCTCTCAAGACCGAGAGAGATCCTCTTCCATTGGATCAAGATGATCTATGGCGGACAACACAAACAATGGTTTCTCCACGCTAGCACCCAGAGACTCCTTTGGTGACGTCCAGAGATATGAGGTGCACGTGTGGATCACCGCTAGAGGAAGTCTACACTTGGTTTCTGTGACACAATGACGAATCACATTAGAACATGATCAAGACCATCAATAAAGAAAGAACAGCCAAAAAGTACTTCTTGTAATTTAATTAAATTAATTATAATCAATTTGTAATGATCCAACTTTTGTGGTTCTGAGACCTTTCTTCTTCTTTGTCTATTTCTATGAATTGATCCGTGGAGACTGGAGTTTATCATCATATTGATCCAGGATTTATCATTGCTAAGGAAAAGATCTCAGTGGGCACATCCTCCCACGCGCATCCGCTGTGATCAGAACCTTCAATTTGTATCAATGGAGCATACAACGTTGATTATAGTTATTTAATTTTTGTTTGATAATTTACACATTTATATTTGATTCAATTCTAAATAAATAGTTCTATAAATCTGAATAAATGAGATATGTTCTTCCTCCTTAGTTTCTCAATTCATATCACAGAAATGGACCTTTAATATTAATTTTTATTAAAATAAAAACAAGGAACTCATTCGAAGGAGCAACTCTTTTTGTATTTGCATAACGGGAATACACATCGTGTAATGAAAACTACACACAATGTACTTAGGTTCAATGAACCGGCACTGGTCCGCCAAACCACACCGTGTGAATTGAGTATGCCTAATTATTTATTATGCTTTGTTGACTAGAATTAAATGGACCGTGGGAACCAGAATAGATGGCGTTTATGTTGGAGAAACACGCCGTGTAGTCTGATCCATCCCAAGTGAAACTGTGTACAAAAGAGAAGCCACGTACCACATACACGGGATTTCCAGGCCAGTTACAGCGTAACAAGGAAGTACACACCGTGTACTCCAAAATTTACAAAGTACAGAACACATGAAAAATCCCCAGGTGTGTACTTTGGATAAATGGTGAAAGAAATACACACCGTGTAAATATAAACTACACGTCCTCTACTTTCCAGAAATGGAATTTCACCAGGTTTCCTCCAAATGTACAAAGACCTTTACAAGGGATGTAGATGAGAATAATCTCAAGGAAATTCAGAAAGGAATTTAAGATAAATAATTGATTAATTATAAGATCATAATTAATTGGATTCAAGCGTGAATTATCTTTAATAATATAATGATTAAAAGGATTTGAATTCTAAATATGCGTAAATGTCATTGCATGATATGGATGATCATGAGATAGACCAAAGACCCTTTGTATGTGTATGGTTTCATTTAAATTTATTTAAATTTTTTTTCCGATGAGTCTTCTTACAATAAAATGTAGGGTCTGTGTGCCCATGGTTTCTTTAATGTAAACCCATGTAATGGAGGATCTCTCAAGCCAGAGGAGACGGTTTGAAATCTGAAGCTGAGGCGAAACCAACCCAAGAAGATACAATGGTGGAAAGATGGGAGTTGCAAAACACGAACGATCAGGTTCAAGGTTTTTTCCCTAGGTTAGGGTTATCTTATCAAACCCGCTAGGTATGCTATACAATAGAATCTCATGATCATGCAATATTATTTTGTTTTTGGTGATTTCATGGTTTATTTATTATGTATTTGTTGTCATGATCACATAATTAATAAAATAAAAAAGTTTGCAATGTTGGAATAAAATAAAAACTGAACAATGCATAAACATTATCAAAACATGGATAATAAATTAAGAAAACATCACTTAATATTAACAAGAATGTGATAATGTGAAACTACACATAAAGGATTAAAATCTCTCAAATACCATATTATGTCAGACCAAGCCTTCTGTTACCAAATTAAGTGATAGACTAAACAAAACTATGTGTTTGACCAACCTTTCTTGGGACAATTACATTTATAAAGGATGCCTTTATGAAATGTTTTAGGTTGAATTAACCATATTACATCAAGAGGAGTAGCCCTTGCTAGACTTGGTGTAATATTGGAGGCAAGAGTTGAGGAAATCTAAGTCAGGATTTCAGGATTGGGGAGTCCACTCAATAGATCAAAGAACTGTAATATCAAAGTTGGGAAAGACATGCCTACCTAAATACCTTTAAATATCATGACCAAACCTTGTTGGGGTTATGCGAAGGGGAATATGGATCCTTGACACTAGAATTCCAAAGAAACTGGACATTCAGAGTTCAATGGTGAGGGACATTGGGCCTTGATAAAATTTTGGGAGAATTAATAAATTCAATTATTATTTTTCATAAAATGTACTCAAATGGTACTAATAAATCCGATATTTTAATTTGTAGAATTGGAATGAAAAACTCATCAACCACATTTTCCCTATGATCAATTCTGGATAAAGACTATACTTTCACCGACACTAACATTCAGGAATGGTTTAGGAACTTTTGTGTTATCATATGCCATAAATGAATGTTTTACATGCTGGAGTCCTCATTTCATGATCCTCCTGCCCATGGGGTGAGTGATGAAGATTTCTGGTTCTATGATCAACATTTGAGTGCTGCAATCGACGTTAAATGTTTGATGTTGTCATCAATGTCTAGTGAGCTCATGAAGTCTCCTGAAGACATGGATGCCTACAGCATGCTTGAGCACCTCTATGGTCTATACTAGGAGAGAGAAAGATTGGAAATGTTTGAGATCTCTAAGGATCTATTTCAAATCAAGATTGGAGAGGGTGCCCCAAACATGACTCATTTATTCAAGCGCATTAGCTACATTGAGCACTTGGAGGATCTAGGGTTTAAACTCCCCGAAAAACTAGGTACCGATCTAATTCTTGCATCACTCCCCTAGAGCTTCTCAAACATTGTTGTGAACTTCAGCATTAACAACATTGAGAAGTTTATGCCTGATCTTCTTATCCTCATTCTCCAAGTGGACAATGACATGAAGCGTCAAAATCCTTATGTCCTAACGTTGAAAAAAAGGAAATGGAAGGCAATGACCTTTAAGCCTAAAGCTTCTTCAAAGCCTTCCATGAAAAGGAAGATCAAAGGGGAGGCCAGAGAACAAGAGGTTGTTTGTTTCGCATGTGTCAAGAAGGGACACTGAAAGGAAAACTACACCCAGCCAAGGAAGCAAGGGGAAGCTTCAGATGAGTTTGTTATGAAATGTAATCTATCTATTTCTACCAATTGGGTATTAGATGCTGCTTGTGGTGCTCAAATATGTATCCAAATACACGAACCAAGTAGATTCAGAAATATTGATCGAGGTAAAGTAGTTCTACGAGCAGCCAACGGAGCAAGACTTACTAATGTAGCTATCGGGGAATACCACTTAACATTGCCAACTACAATGATCATGGTGTTAAAGCGTTTTTATTATGTTCCTTTTGTTACTAAAAACATTATTTCAGTATCCAAGTAATATACTGATGGATTCTTGTTCATGTTTGGAAATGAATGATGCTACTTTTATAAAGATAACATTTTTTTTGTAGGGCACATTTATATAACGACCTTTATGTGTTAGAATACACAAACCAAGTAATGGAAATCGATGACAAAGTCAATTAAGATGACTCATACCACACACAAATTTGGCATCATCAGCTAGGTCATGATAATGAAAAAAATTTTGAAAAAATTAAATCAACATTGGTGTTTAGATTATTTCGAACTAAAACCACCTGGTGTATGTCATGCGTGTCTACAAGGCAAAATGACCAAATCCCATTTTGTGGGAAAGGTGAAAGGGCTAAAGATCTTCTAGAATTATTTCACACGGATGTGTGTGGACCATTTCCAGTTGAAGCAAGGGGCAGGTTCTCGTACATCATAACTTTTACTGATGATTTTAGTAAATATGGATATATTTTCTTAATGAGGTATAATTCAAGTTCTTTTGATCGGTTCATAGAATACAAGGATGAAGTTGAGAACCAGCTTGTTAAGAAGATTAAGAAACTCCACTCAGATAGAGGAGGAGAATATCTCAATCAGGACATCATTGATTTCTTACGGGAGTTTGGGATTCTGTCTAAACTCCCTATTCCTTACACACCTCATAAGAATGGTGTATGTGAATGGAAGAACCGCACCCTGTTGGACATGATGAGATCAATGATGAGTCATGCGAGTCTTCCATTATCCTTTTGGGGATATGCATTACAAACAGAAGATCACATACAGAACCAAGTACCAACTAAATTGATAAATGGTATTCCATACGAGTTATGGAGTGGACGCAAATCCAAGTTATCGAATTTACATGTTTGGGGGTAGCGAAGCATTTATTAATGCCTATTCAGGTAACAAACTTGCACCCCGAGGCAAAAAGTATATCATTATAGGATATCCCATGGAATAAATAAGATATTACCTATACAACCCCTCATACAAAAAAGGTTACGGTGGCAAGACATTCCATATTCCTTGAGAGGGAGCACATATCCAAAAGAGATAGTGGGAGCACGATAGAATGTGATGAAGTCGAGGCTCAAGATACACAGGAGTTGGTACAAGAACAGATTCCACAAAGCCCCATGGAAGAAATATCTATTCCAAAGACCCAAGAACTGCATAGGAGCAGGAGAGAGGTGATAGAAATAGAACGATATGGTTTTCTATTCACCGAGTATGATGACTCATTATAGGTTCACAATGATGACTCTCTTACCTACAAGAACGCATTTGAAGGAATAGACGTTTCCAGGTGTCATGAAGCCATGAATTTTGAAATGGATTCCATGTACCAAAACCAATTATGGATTTTGGTAGATCCTCCAGTTGATGTAAAGCCTATTGGAAAAAATGGGAATTCAAAAAAAACTGGACATGGAGGGGATGTCAGCACCTATAAGGCATGACTGGTTGCACAAGGTTTTAGACAATGTCATGGAATTGAATACGATGAAACCTTTTCCCCGGTTGCAATGCTGAAATCCATCAGAATATTATTGTACATTGCATCTTACCATGACTATGAAATTTGGAAAATGGATGTCAAAACACCTTTCCTTAACGGGAACCTCTAGGAATATGTCTACATGACACAACTTGAAGGGTTTGTGACTCCAAAGGATCCCAAAATGGTATGCAAGTTGCAGAAATCCATTTATGGATTAATGCAAGCATTAAGGTCATAGAACATTCATTTTGATGAGGCCATAACAGAATTTGTCTTTGTTAAGAATGAATGTGAGCCTTGTGTCTACAAGAGGATTTGTGGGAGTGCAGTCATTTTCCTAATAGTATATGTTGATGACATATTACTGATTGGAAATGAAGTACATGTCTTATAGTCAATTAAGGAAAGGTTGTATAAATGATTCACCATGAAAGATTTGGGCGAGGGAGCATATATTCTAGGGATCAAGATCTATCGTGATAGATCCAAGATAATGTTGGTCCTGAGACAAAGTACAAAAATTGAAAAAATACTGAAAAGATTCAGTATGGAACAATCCGAGAGGGCATTGTTTCCAATGTCACATGGAATTCATCTTTCCAAGAAAATGTGTCCTCAGACACATGAGGAATGAAATAAAATGGCATGGATCCCTTATGCAGCCGTGATTGGGTCTGTCATGTATGTTATGCTACGTATGAGGATGGATGTTGCTTAGCATTAAGTGTGGTTGTGAGATATCAAGCTGATCATGGAGACCCACATTGGATGACAGTCTATACTATCCTTAAGTATCTGAGGCGTACTGAGGATATGTTCCTAGTTTATGGAGGAGATGAGGAACTAGTCATTAGAGGACATGTAGATGTTAGTTTCCAGACTGATCAAGATGACATGAAGTCGCAGACTGGATACATATTCAGTTTGAATAGAGGTGTGGTGAGCTAGAAGAGCTCAAAGCAATGTCTGGTGGAAGATTCTACAGCGGAGTCCGAGTATATCACAGCTTCTGAGGCAGCTAAAGAAGCAGTATGGATGCAAATCTTTGTCCATGATCTGGTTTTAGTACCGAGCAGTAAAGATCCTATAACACTCTATTGTGATAACAATGCAGCGGTGGCACTTGCAAAAGAGCCAAGGTCACATCAGAGGAAAAAGCACACACTTTTGAATTATCATCTCTTGAGGTATTTTTCTCAGAGAGGTGAAGTTGCAGTGAGTAGTATTTCCACAGAATACAACGTGACTGACCCCATGACTAAAGCCTTCACTTAGCTGAAACATGATCATCATGTGAGGTCTAGCATACTAAATGTTTTATCCAGTTTTTTCTAGTCCATGTGGGTGATTGTAAGGGTTGGTGTCCTGAGAACCAACTGTTTTTGTACATATATTACATGAATTTTCTCTTAATATATATTGTTCATTATTCTGCATGACTTTAATATAATAATTTCCTAGAATATTTGTTTCATTAATAAAGTCATGGTAGATCCCCACTATGATGAGAACCTTGAAATTCTATAAAAATATTCTTAAATAAAGTTCTGCGGTTTAATGACATACTATGATAGGACACATAGTATATAGACCGTCATGTGTGAGTTCTCGTAAGAAGATGGGACTCTCTCTCATGGAGTTCATACATAGTAATCTCCAAGATGGGAGATTATGTGACAGACCTGTTATTAGCAATTCCACATGTCTTGGTGTCATCGAACACTTCTATATACAAGATGAAATATTATCATTAACTCATGTCATGACTCACACACATAGATTTACTGACGAAAATCGTCATGGAGAGAGTTAGCAGGAATTAGGGTATGTTGGGTGTGTCACAAATGACATGTTGTTAAGGGATAAGTCGAGGAAGGATTTTTCCCTTCCATATTTATGGAATTAGATATCTTGGGCCCTTTTATTGAAATAGAAATTTTGATCAAATTCCATGGCCTTGGTGACACGACGAGTTTATTTCTAGAATTCAAAGAATGACAGATCAAACATATAGGTTTATGACATTTCCATGAAACCATCTTGATGAGATAGTGAGAAAACGAGTTAAATTATATAGTAAGTGTTCGTATGAGGTGATACATCAATGTGACGTTAACTTCTTTCTATTTGGTGCCTTGACCCGTTACTAGACAGTAATCTTGGACTTTAGGCAAGCCCGCCTAATGCCAATGAGAAAGAGGCCTAGAGGGTCACACACTAAGTGCATTCAAGTATCTCAGGTCGAATAAAGATTATTCATGTATGTGGTTTAATATTTATTCAAGGAAGCCAAAATCGTTTTAACGTTGGAGATGGAATAAAATGAAAACATGTAAATTCCATGTATTAATGATTACACGCCATGATGTTTTTATTTTGAAAACAAGTACACACCGTGTATTATTAAATGTACACACCTTATAGTTTTAATTTTGGAAAGGAAATGAACAAATTAAAATAGGATATACATGCCATGTACATTGAATGTTCATGCCGTGTAGTTTTGAATAAAAAACAAGTACACGCCGTGTATTTATGATTACACGCCATGTAGTTTTTCAGTAGGGATTGTGAGGAAATATCGTTTTATAAAATGATATTTATTATAATCAGTGTGGGCACATGTCAAGAAATTAATGACTCGACATGGTGGTTTTCAATAAGAGTCAATGAAATAAATAAAACGTGTAATGCGTTTTTTTATTGTCATAACTCTACAACCTCAAACCCAATTATAAATATCCTTACAACCCCAACTATTTTCCTACCGACAAGAGAATCACTGTGCAAAATAATTCTGGATAAGTCTTTCAAGACTGATATAACCTCCTCCTCCAAGAACGCTCTCAAGACCGAGAGAGATCCTCTTCCATTGGATCAAGATGATCTAAGGCAGACAACACAAGCAAAGGTTTCTCCACACTAGCAACCGGAGACTCCTTTGGCAAAGTCCAGAGATACGAGGGGCACATGTGGATCACTACTAGAAAAGTCTACAATTGGCTTTTGCGACAAAACGACAAATCACATCGTAACGTGATCAAGAACATCAACAAAGGAAGAACACCCAAAAGTTACTTCTTGTAAATTAATTGAATTAATTATAATCAACTTGTAATAATCCTAATTTTGAGGTTTCGAGACCTTTCTTCTTCTATGTCAATTTCTATGAATTGATCAGTAAAGACTAGCAGTTATTATCATATTGATCCTAGTTTGATCATTACTAATGACAAAAAGATAAGTGGGAATATCCACCCACATGCTTCTACTGCACCCGAAACCTTCATAATATACATTAATTAATGGGTATTTACATATTCATTGTATGGTACTTCTTTAATGGGTTGTATGTTTTGTATGCTACCAAATCGGTAATGGAATATCTTATTTCGATTTCCACTCATTTGGTTTTACACAATCTTCAATGATTATTTTAATCAATGATTATGTGTGATATACATATTTTTTTCTTTATGTAGTAATTTCCACTCCCCTTTGCATGTACATACTTTTGATACACATAATCACTCCATTAATAAATTCTCAAGTCAACGATATGAACTTGAAAAGGGTAATCTTAAATTAATTTCCCGTCATTGAGTAAAACATCCAAGTCATTGGTGTTGTTGTTAGAAGAATATGTGCGAATGTCCTCTGATTGATTGAAAATGACAATCCAATCATATTTAGTGTATTTATATTTTTAACACATAATTATTTCATTGAAATATCCTTATCCAAAGGATCCAATCTTTATAAATAATTTCATCTCAATTTACATTCTATTGAGACTTCTTTGTTGTTATGCACCATTAAAATTTATATGGTGTATAAATTTTTCTTTGAATAAGTATATAATGAATCCCTTTATTAACAGGATATAACAATGTTATGATTATATCAATTATTTATATTCAAACATCTCTCATTTGGTTAGGAAATCTAATTAAAATATCATTTTAAATGTTTTAAGGATTTATTCTTCTAAATCCATCCCATTAATGTCCATTTTTTAAAAATGGTTTTATGGATTTAATTATATTGAAATGAATGTTTTAAAAATAAAATTACTATTAAGATATCCAATTTGGTAAGGGACACTTTTATTAAAAAAATTATTTTTAACATCTTCATGACAAATAGTGAGACTTGAAAATATTTTCAAGAAAAAGGGGATATTTTTCTCAAATAGTTTTACTGATTATTTTCATCTATGTCAATATCCTTCATTAATCCAGATTGAGGTTGATACAATCATCTATATTATATTTAATGAGTTTTATTTGAATGTGGATGTGATATTTGTATACTATTTATGTTTTTTGATAAAAATATTGACATTTACTTTGATATATCTAATATGAATTTTTAGATTATGTTTCAACATATTAATATGAGGAATGAATTGGAATTACTAAGTGACGAGTGGAGCCCGCTATAGATTATTGATTCATCAATAGGTCTCATGAGAAAAAATAGTGTATTTTCTTAAGGCCACGAAAAAAATCATATTTGTAGTCTTGGAATGAGGCCTTGACTATGGGGTTATGATATTCTACATTATGCATTAAATCATTATGAAATTGGCTATTGATAATACATTTGATTATTCGACTAGTAGAAAATCCATGTGAATATGTAAATGACTTTTTTTATCTATCTTTGACATATTTCACTGAATTTTGTGATTAAAAGGATTGTGATTTAGTCTTATACATTTCCTTAAATGTTTATTCTTATTTATGATATTTTCTGCTATATTTGTATCTGTTCTGAGCATCTGAGCTCACCACTATCTTACGTTTTATTTTTTTCTAGGATGAAACGTAGTATATTACCATTAACCTACAGGAATAGGCTAAGGGATATAAGTGTGTTCAAAGGGGAAACAATGTTTTTTTATTTCATGATGTAATGTAAAAATTATGTATGTATATAGTACATCCAAGAATACTAAACTGATCAGTATTTCGGGAAATGATTCCTTGTATCATGCCAATGTTATGTGATAATGCACCGACTTTTGGTCACTGGGTCGTGGTGTTTATCCTAACATGTGACCTAATAGTATTTGTACATACATTTCTGACCATGGGAATTTTTGGGTCGATTTTGGGACCCCATGGAGCTACTTAAGAATGATAATGAAACATTATATTAATTAATTTTATGTAATGAAAAAAATGACATAAACAAATATCTTTTAGTAAATCAATTCACACATGGGTTTATATAAGTTATCTCTTGGACTATAAAGATTAATTATATTGATAAAATGGTATCCTACATCAATGAATTTTTTTATAATTTGTAGACATCACATAAATAAAATTATTTATGACACAATAATGATATAGTATTTACCTCATTATTTAATAATTTAAATAAATAAGATTATTAAAATTAAAACAATATCCAAAACCTGCCAAATTATTATTGGATTATTTTACTTCAAACAAGAGTCATCTTATCTTCTACATTTATACATTTTTGACTTTTATAAACCTAAAATCATTATATAATAAAATAATATTTTCACACATTCCTAAAACAGACCTCATCCCCTTATAAAAAGCCCTCACCTATATCAAATTAATCACACCGATAAATACCCATGGCTCATCCAAAATATGACCAATTAATCTCCCTAAATCCCTATCTTCTACCTAAAATCCTTAACATAGGCATAAGGCACTTTGATAAATCTTTTTGGTTCAAACCAAAGAGAGTTACTTGATTTAAAAGGTTACATCTTCTCTTAAGTTATTTTCTTTTATGTTAAATATAAATCCCCATAAACTCTTATTATTCCGTTATTTTATAACAATACCAGTATAATAAAAAAACTAGTATTTTTTTAAGATAAGTATTATAACTACACATTCACACACATCCATCTAAGGGTTAAGGAACATATTGTTTCTGTGGATGATGAACTGTTGCCTCACGGAACGATGATGGTTAAATCTTACCCTACCATGTATTATGGTGGAATTTAAGATCGAACTGTATTTATATGTGATATAAATTAATTGTATATTGTATAATTATTTTTTTATCATTCATTTATATCATACCTTTATGGTTTCCATAATGGGTAGACATGATAATTTAATTTGATGATGTGCAGACTACCAGCCCCTCAAAGTCATTTGACTCATTCATGCCATACATGGAACGTATAAAGGATGGATTTAATTACATTACATTACATAAATATTATAATTGAAATATATTATACCTATTTATTATTAATTTTTAATTCCTTAAGATATAAAATTGAAATAAATGTAGGTTTCCTTCGTACGTACAACTTACTGTCTCCATGAAAAGTACATTTCATTTCCTAACCCCAAATAATATGGAATATTATAAATACATATACATTAGATAAATATGATACCTAAGATATCTAAATCATGAATATAACTTTGAATATAATTTACTTTTGAACACATGTACAATTTTTAATTATCACAAGTTCATTTTTGATTAATGTTCTGAACAACGACCAAATGTCCAATTTGAACTCAAATAATTATCCAATTGTTATATAAAGATAATAAATGATATAAAATGAATAATAAAAATGAAAAATGTTATTAATGAAGTAAAAATTAACATATTTTTATTATTCAGGTAGAGCTCGGAACAAACAATTAATTCAGACACGATGTAATGGGTTTCTTATATCACTTTTAATTCCATGAGATTTCATCTGTTCAACACTTTTTTATTGCATGTGGTGTATTGTGTACTCCAATTTGATATATATTAATATGATTATTTTTATATTCATGGTATTCTATGATTAATTTGGTGGTTATTTACTTTTTTTCATATTATTTGATTGATTACCAAGTGGTAAGGGGTTTTTCATCTCACTTTTTATTCATCTGAGATTATTTCTATATTTTCATCTATTTCCTTTTGTGTAGTGTATGTTTGTATTATTTGTGTAATATATTTAAATTTATCACTAATTGAAATTGGCTCTAAGACTACAGTTATATACCCACTCTTTCAAAAAACTGTGGGGATAAATCATTTTTCTAATCCAATACCTACGGTTTGTTAGAAACTGTGGGAATAATCTCGAAAATCATGACCCACACTCAGGCATTTCCTCCTCCTCCCCCTCGACGAGCCCTAATCTCCACTCCCCTCTCTCTCCCCTCCCCTACCCACCCCGGCCTCTGCCTCAACATCCCAGCCTCCGCGTCCCAGCCCCCCCCCCCCCCCCCCCCCCGCCTATCGACTGGCGCCTCCCTCCATCCGCATTCGCCCTCCAACCTCCTCTTCCCTCCCTCCGCGTCCGCCTCCCTCCCTCCGCACCAACTTCCCAACCTGTGCCTCCTGGTCCTTGCCTCCCTACCTCCTCCTTCCTACCTCTATGTTCATCTCATCATTCGTGTCCACCTCCCTACCTCAGACTCGTGCTCTTCCTCCTCCTTAACTCCATCCCTTACCTGTCCGTAAACTCTAATTTACATGGGTCTCCTTGCATCACATGTAAGTTTGATTCAAATGTTCCTCTGATTTTAAATTCCATCTCAACATTCAAATTTGAAACCTACTATATTTGATGGAGAATTTTTAGAAGATCTTTTGATAAATATTGAATTGCTTGAGAAGGCATTAGATTAATCCAAATAGGTTTTGATGTCATTTGAGTGAAATCTGTAATTACTTTTTCTTTCACTGAAAAATGACAAATTTTGAAACAGACCATCTGCACATGCCACTTTATTTTGTGCATGAATATGAATTTTTTGAGTGTCTTGACATGACATTATAGGGATCTTTTTAAAACTCTAAGAGCTAATTTGCATGAATTTCATTAGGCTACTTAAGACATTTCATGATGCATAAGACTTCGGGAATATGATTTTCAGTGTGTATGAATTTATATTTAATATTAAGGGATATCCATGCCACATTACAGTGAAAAAATGAAGATGATGAAATGGGATGATGAGATAAACCATTCTATAGTTAAGGTTGTGGTCACTATAAAATTAATATGATGACATCATGATGATATAAAGATGGGAGTTTTGGTCATCATAGAGGATTAATGAATCAAAGGGAGTATTGGAATGACATGATAGTCATTGCACAAGGCATTGTGGAGGTCATGGGGGAAAATAGGGAAAAAATAACACAAAACATTGGTGTGAATTTCAAGAAAGATGGTTATCTACGAGAAACATAGAATGATTTATGATATAGTGAATACCATGTACAACGTCAGGATGATTGACATATAATACAAAGGATGAGCTTCAAAATTGTGAGGACCTCACTGTGGTAATTTCTAGGTGACTATTTTGATTAGCCTTTGAAGCTGGAAGTTAATCATGGTCTATCATAGGTAAACCCATACCTAGGTCTATGTTGTGTTTCAAGGTCATTCATACATACATGATTTAAATAGATTTAAATCAGTGGGATCTATGGAGATGATGAAGACATGATAATTGAAATATTACATGGAGATTATAATAAAAGTCTTTGGGATATATTATTGAATATAATATTGTTTTTAACTGATTTCAAATTATTATATATTGAAAACCGACCCAACATTTCTCAGTTTATGATAACTCAATCCAAACTAATATGAATGGGAAAAACCTAAAATGAACCATACATTGAAAATATATAACTAAATTGAATTGAAGTGAAGTGAAGTGAAGTGAAGTGAGGTAAATTAAACATAATCAATTGGATTTGGCATGAAATAAATAAAACAAAATTTTAGTGTACAAAACTAATTCAATGTGAACTGGGCCAAATAGAAATAACTAGTATTAACAAAATTTAACTATACATAAAATAACCCTGAAAAATAGTTCCTAGGAAAAAAAAACCAAAAAATATATATGGATCCACATCCTCTTGAACTAATATATTTTGTTTCCCCCTTACTTGTAGGAACATGTTTTGACCCATGAGGTGTGGTGGTTTTTATATTGCAGCAGTGACTTGTATAGTCACAAGAGACTGGTATTCTCTAGTTTAGTTTTTAATTTATTTTCTTTATCGTATCGGACACATATGTCTTTTACAACTTTCTATGGATGGAGGGTAGTTATATTCTGCGAAGGGGGCTAGAAAGGCACAGGAGGTGGCTACATGGTTTTCTTTGCAAGGGAGGGAGATCGGGATAGTGGAGGGATTAATTAGTGTGTTTCATTTTTTATACCTTTGTACTGTGTTGTTTTTGTTTATTTTACTTTCCTTCGATGTGTACATTCGACGTACATATGGGTCATGCCAAAAAAAATTTATTTTCTACTGCCGTTTTAATTAATTGTTTTGGGTGAAATTGTTCCTGAGTAGTGATTCCTTGATGCCTGGACACTTGTCCCAGCCTATGGGTGTAGCCCATCCACCTGAGTCCATCCTAGTATTCCTCTATTAGAGTTTATGTGGGAACCATGAGAAGGCCTAGAAAGCATGGATAATTAGGGAGAGATTGAGAATGTCTAGGAATTAATTTTGGATTCCCATGAATAAGGATTGAGGACATTAGAATTTACAATGAGAAGATATGGGAGACTATGCACTATATATTGATTCTGGAAATGCTATGGGTGTAAAATGTGGTAAAATTATAATGCGTTGAGACTAATAAATGGATAATCACATTCATAACCAAGTTTATAATGTATTATCAGACCCTGAGGTACTGTACATTGTTGGAATCCCACTCATCTGGTTCTTCAATGAATACTTTTTTCATTATTAGATCCACCCACACAGTTTTGTTTTTCCACGTAATCCCACCCATCTAGAAAACGAATGGTAAATGCCTCATGATAGTTGGGATCTCGGGATTGACTTGAAAATATTTGCAAGAAAAAACTAAATGCCCCCTGTAAGACTTTCCACTTTAGAACATATTACACCCAAGAGAATAGTGATTAATCCGTTGTATAGGACACCGAAAGGAGTGCCACAAAACAAATATAATAGACAGTTTCCTGTTTTTCTTCTTCTTCATACTCTGGTTTTACAGGTGTAAAAACCTTCACCATAGTCAAATATGTGATTTATTGAAATTTGCGAATATCCAAAAATCTTCAGTCAAAACATCATTGACATGAGACCCAAAAACATGATTCATGCAACCATGTGAACCATGAAAGAGTTGCATTCACATGTTACATGTTTTTCCTCATGAACACTACCTCTTAGCCTACTTGTACACACCTACAGCCGTAGTTCCCATTCTATAACAGCTTCATGAAATCTTCTGACTCCCCGTGCAACAATATTTATACAGGCCATTGAAATGCTGTGTAACCTCAGGCTACTGAATCAGTTAAAAATTGCTCCAACATTCATGTATTTTAAATCAGTTTCAAACTTCATATATTAAGATCAATTCCAGCCTTAATATATCAGCCCACTGAAATGTTGCTTGAAACCCATATCACAAGGCATCTCCTTTCTTCCAAATTAGGCTAAACAACCCGTATGAGCAAATTTTTCAACTCCCCATTAATGTCTTCATTTCCTACCCATATGGTGGAAGGATTTTACCATGAGAGTCACTTGATAATTTTGTCTTATTCAAAAATCTTCAAGGTTGTCTTTGAAAAACCACTCATCTAATACCATCATGTTAGTGAAAAATAAATTTACATGAAATATTAAATAATTATACTTCTTCATAAAGTTGTGCAATCATTTCACTAAGGACTGTCATCGTCAGATAGGTTCTGACTTCACTTTTGGAGCCTTCTAAGCATGTATCAAAAATGTTGGGGCTCAAGGTACTTAACTTTGACACCTGGATCACTTCAAATAAGCCATGATATTAACTATTTTATAATATATCAGCTTGCACAGATATATTCTAGAATGTCTTTACAGATTCACCATAGTTTTCTCCAAGGCGATGGATGATACGATATTGTTTCAAAGATTCTTGTTGCCATTGATTTCATAATATCATTTCACTTATAATCTTTATAGAAAGATTTCAGAAAATAAAAAACTAATTCTAGAAAATACAATCAGATTCCAGCATTAAATCCCCTAGATAACAGATTTAACAATACAGCTGGACAGATTCTAGCTTGCGACCTTCGAGGTAATAGATTTAAACACCTATTTCACTTAAATTATTCCTCACATCCTCAATGTGTCTTCTTTTGATGAAAACATAGTGCAACTCCCCCATGGATTGAATTTCCCCTAAATCAATACACTCATCATTTTATACAATATAGAGCTAGTGGATAGGGGGTATCTCCAATATATTCATTATGTGTTATGTGGTTGTTCCTTGTAAACCAACCCCTTCCATTATTTTTCAAGGTTTGTCATTAATGTGAAACACATGGAAAAACCTCCTCATTGCATGAATTGGAATTAAACCCTTTTGTAATGACCAGCTCACTGGTAAATAATTCTTCCTTTGATGAATGATATTTTGAGTTTTTTCATCCCTCTTTCTCCTTGTAAGAGATGCTCCATCATTCTTCCATTTATCCTTCATAGTGGTATGGTTGAAATGGAATAGACATGTCACTGTGGTAACATCTTTCTATATGGCCTTCTTAAATTACACATGGATTTTTACTGCATACTTCTTGATGCTAGAACAAAACTCTTCTGCTATTTTCTATTGTTTTAGGCTTCTCCCTCACTACATGGAACTCTTCTTGTAGCTTTGTGGCCCACAACTCCTTCACCTTTAGTAGTTCATCTAAATTCTCAATGGGAGAATTATTTTCAACATGAACTGACATCATCTGATCTTTAAACTGTTTTCTAAGGAAAACCATGGTGACTTCATGTTATTTATTAATTTTCATGATTACTTTCTATAAGCTCCTGTACAAGGTCCTTTTCCAATAATTTAGCTTATGAATAACTCTGTTTTTCCTAAATTTTGATTTTTCTTACTTTTAGATACTTATATTCTACTCATGAACCTATTAAACATCTAAATTAGTAAATAAAACATTCAACACTCAAAACACTTTCAGATTTACATCAATTGAAGTAAGAAGAATTACTAACTTCCATCCTTCCACATCAACCTCTTTAATTTCTACTTCACCTTTTGGAATTTTTTCCTAGTATGTGATGCTATAGGAGAATCCGTAGCATCTATTGATTTAATTTCTAGATTCACATTCCAAACTCCTTCATGTTTTTGGTTCATGTTTTAGAATAAAAACATTCAGATACTTCTCCATCAATCATAGAAAAAATCCATCTTCCATACGTAGCATGAATCATGAACTATTTTCAAACATTCATGATGATTGTTACATTAAATGGTCAATATAAAATCGAGAAAACTCAAATAATTTCAAGCATATAATCCTAATTTATCACTTTGTTGTAACACATACATATTATCTTCCAATCTATCACGTAAGAAACAGTTAATATTATGTATCACTATAGGGATTTATTCCATGTTTTTAAGATCTTTTATCTTCTAGTAATGTATTATGAACATTTTCAAGGTTGTGTCATTTAGATTCCATTGATTCCTATACATCTGGTGATCGGTACTTTATCTTTTGGATAAAAATTTCTTTTGTCTATGAGCCATCTTTTGAAAACGTATCTTCATTCTTTCTTCACATCAACATATCTTCCAAATGTGCACCTATCTTCATCTATCATCTTTTAGATTCACTTTAGATTAGCATCAATAACTCATCTTGTAAATTTAGGACAATAAATTCTATAATTCTTCATCCACTATGATGGGTTGAGTACTATAATTGATTACACATCATCTAGGTGGGTTTAATGTGAATGTGTTGAGAAATTATTTTCTTTTGATGTCGATAATTATTACCTTGCACTTTAAATTACAATGCAAGAAAAGAGTGAGGTGTTACAAAAAGGAAACATATAAACACATCGGCTACTGTACATATATTTCCAAATTCTCCCATGTAATTGAAATCATATTTCCCAAGAAAAGTCTTCATAAATTTAGAAGTCCAAATATTCCTGAATACGGTTTCTGAGTCGACCAACAAATGCATCCTCAAAGGATTTTTTTCATCATTTTCATGTTTGATACAACGAAGTTCACTCGTATAGTCATAGAGTTGATGTTTGTGGTATACATGTTAGAGGTTTATATCTATTTAATGAACATGAATATTTTTAGGTATTACTTGAAGATGAAGGTTCCACACCATGGTGGTAATGAACACACTATTTTAGAATAGACTTAACAGGCCTGTAGGTTAAAAATTTATATCATTCAGAAAAAATATCAGTGGAATAAATTGGTGATCATGACTCGATATTTGGAGGGTGACATAGTGATTCTATAGATATAATAAATAGATATATTTCTCTTTCGAATGTAGGAAGAAATCTCATGGAATTTAACAATAGAAATAGATCTCAAAGATACAAAGAGAGAACTAAGGATTTACATATGTGGGATGGAAAGTTAGAGAAAGGAGATCTATGAGGTATTCTTATTGGAGTTTCATTTAGTTCATCATTATATGAATGTAGAGCATAATTGATACACCTATGTTGGTATAAATTCATTCATTGTTAATGAAGAGTAGGACAACAACAAGCATGGAGAAATACAGAACTAAGGATTTCCATATGTGGGATGGAATGTTAGATAAAGGAGATCTAGGAGGTATTCCTATTGGATATTCATTGAGTTCATAATTAGATGAACGTAGAGAAGAATTGATACACCTATGTTGATGTAAATTTATTCTTTGATAGTGAAGAGTCGGACAACAAGAAGCATGGAGTTAGTGAGTAGTTTCAGTGTGTGAGAGTAGAGTGTTATTATATTCATGTGTAGAAAGATGGATTCTGCTGCTTTCCAATTTCCCAATTGAGCCAGTTCATTTAGAAGGGAATTATAAGTCTTGATACATTGAGTAAACCCAGTCATGACCATTTCATCATAAATTTTGGCAGCGTTAACTGTATACCCACTCTATCCAAAGACAAATCAAAATTCTTCCCACATTTAGTTTTAGATCCTCTATAAAAACAAGAATTTTGGTGAACGTCTGAATCTTCCATATTTATATTCATCATATTATTAGCTATATTTTTCATCACTTTTTTAGCAGTTTCTATATTCAAGTTAGTGCACTCCAAATTTCCATAATCTAGATGGTCACTTGAGTTTTCTAAAAACATGTCCTTATTATTTTGATTTTTATTTTTTGACATAGCATAAATTCCATTATATTTTTTCTATTCATTTGTGATAGAACCTCACTGATTTCCATGATCCTTGACCAAAAATGATCTTTTATAATTCATGCAAGTTCATTATTGAATTTTATCTTACTTCATTCTTGTTATCATTCGCAATAAAGGTTCATAATTAGTTGTTTTTATGTTCATGCAGTTAGTATGAGGAAATACAGATGGTTGCACAATCTTGGACATGAGGCAATATAAATGGTTAGTATTATGTTGGTTTATAATATCCTAGATTTAACTTAGTATTTTAGTAATCATTATTGATAATGTAAGTCACTTTTGTTCTGGGAACTCCTGCATGACATGATTTTTCCTCCATTTTTTGATTCTAACACCGATGGGAATATTGAATTTGGATTAGTAATAACCCTAGTAAAATAGAGAATGTTTTCTTTTTTTTCTTCATTCTAATATATGCATCATTTTGGAATGCTGGAATATTATCACTTTTTCTCCATCCAAGTTGGAATTTTTAATTTTCCCACCACCATGATTGAAATCCATCTATTTTTTATATTGGTTTCTATTGTTTTTAAGTGCAGGATGGTGGGAATAGGTGAGGGATGGTAGGAAGCTAGAAGTTGCAGAGGTGCAGGATGGTACGCTAAAAGATAAAATTTCTGGGGTAAAATGTTTATACCCACGGTTTATTAAACCATGGGTAATTCTGCTGTGCAATATGGGTATAGTTTGGGTGCTGTAAAACTGTATACCCATGGTTACCAAACTGTGGGTATAGATATATACCCACGGTTTGGTAAACCATGGGTAATCTGAGTTTTTCTTGGGCTATGCTGATGGTTTTATAGGAACTGTGGGTATAGAGCTATTGCGACACCACTCTAGCCCACGGTTCATAAAACCGTGGGTATAACCTATACCAACGGTTTCATGGGCTATACCCACGGTTCTAAACCGTGGGTATAGGTGATATTTCTAGTAGTGTATAGTTATTTAAATCTTCATTCTATGATCCTTTTTTCATGTGGTGTATGTTTCGTAAGTTACAAAATCTTTAATGGAACATTTTAACACAATTTCTATTACATGGGTTAATCTTCTAATTCTTAATTATTTCATGCTATGATTATTTGTTGAATCACTATTTTTTATTTATGTTGTAATTTACACTCCCTTTTTTGTGAATATACTTTTGATACACATAATCACTCCATTGATAAATTCTCATGTCATTGATATGAACTTGATAATGCTATCTTAACTCAGTTTCCATTCATTAAGTTAAACATCCATGTAATTGGTTTTGTTTTAAAAAGAACATGTGAGAATGTCCTATTATTGTTTTTCACTGAATATCCAATAATATTGGGGTTATTTATATTTTTCACAAGTTATTATGTAATTGATTTATCCTTAATCTAAGGATGTAGTTTTTATAAGGGATTTTGTCTCAATTTACTATCCATTGAAATTTCATTGTTCTTATGCACCAATTTACATTTTTATAGTGTATAAATAGACAATTGACATATTATATCATGAATATCTTTATTCTCATGATAATATAATATTTTATTAATGTTATTTCTCAATTATCTGAATTCAATCATCTCTCATTTAGTTAGGAACTATTTAACAAAAATATAGTTTGGAAGGTTTTAAATATTTATTCTTCTAAATATTTCTAATTAATTTCTATGTTTTAGAAATGGGTTTAAGGATTTATTAACATGGACAAGAATTTTTTGAAATTAATTTTTTTTTCAATAGCATCAAAGTGGTATGAGACACATTGATTCCAAAATATCTTTATAAAATATTTTAGATGATTTTGAAATTGGTTTGGTAAAGAATTTTTTATGTCAATATCTTGGAATGATATATTTTTATTGAAAGGTAGAAATGTTATCTTCAAATTAGTCTTGTTTTATGGGTTATGAATAAATTATGGTTCTTTGGAATTGTTTACATATATGGGTGGTTCTGTGATAAACCTTGGGTGGGTGAGCCCGAGATAGCTCTCCAATGCATTAGGTAACATGACTGAGGAAAAGTTTAAAGTATATCCTAATAGATTTAGGTAATATACTGTGAAGGGTATTCCAAATGTAACTCCTTACGTAGTTGTGAAATTACAATGTATGTTTTATATGGATTCCACCTGTTACCTTTATGATTTCTGATTTCAATGTGTTATTCATAAATCTTAGGATATACTGAGGTATATAAAGAGATTTTTTTGTATTGATGAACTAATGTTTTCTTTCTTTATTTTATAACCCTTACTGATATTTTTATGCTCTTCACATTTTTTAATCTGTTTTTCACTTGGTATAAGGATGGGTAAGAAATGAAAGAACTCAAGAATATTTATATCAAGAAATAAATTATTGTTTTATCTTTTCATTTTTTATTTTATGAAAAAATTGGATACTGAGTAGAAGTTTACACATTTTAATTTTTGAGATGTAATGTAGGAGTTATGTCAAAATTCCGAAAAAATATAATCTTAAAAATATTCTCAATATGAATTATAAGTTAATTCAAGATTATATAATGATTATTTTTTGTCCATATATTGATCGTATTCCTATTTCCTCTTGGGAGAGAAGTTTTATGGTGATTCTTGGAGTGTATATACACCCTAGGTGTGGGATAATAGTTGGTATGTGAAACCTATTCAGTGGGAGACTGTAGATTAAGTTATTTCAACTTGATGTTTTCATTAGATGATGAGATGTGTGCATGTTGATGCTTCATGAGTAGTAAAATTCTCGACATTTGTCCACTATTGGGACTTGATGTTGTGTGGATATCAAGGATGTCCCATGAGAGTTGTTGGACAAGTGAATTCAAAATATTTATTGAAATATTTTATAACACGCTCATATTACTCCATGTAATATAAAATACTAATTGATAACCTCAAAAAAACATAAGAAAGGGGTTATCTATAAAGACCAGTAAGAGAATGAACAAGTAATAACAAAATTAATATCATAGATATTATACAATTGGCATAACTAAGGGGCATTAAAATGATGGAAATGTAAATTTGAACAATGAGACATGATATATGTTCATAATCATAAAGGATACCTAGGAAATATGGAAAAAACATAAAACATTACATCATAAACATAGGTCATGTCTAAATATTCTAATTCCTCATAATGTAGATTGTACAAAAATGAATTAGGTTCAATATCTCTATCAAAATTACATATCAGTATACTAAACAATACCTATTGCATTGGATCTCTATCTGGGTGCACCCTTTATATTTATTTCATTCTCATGTTAAAGTGTGCATCATAGATCCTACAACATAGGTTTTTTCATTAATTTATTTTATTCCATTAATAATGAGTGTGGAATACATATATGTAAGTACCAAATTAATATGTATATATGATTAACTTTGAACACCCATGATTTAACAATTGGTTTTGTATTCACTGCACAATCTGTTTGGCATGGATAATCGTTGTGAAATTTCAACAGCATAACGACATTACATTAAAATTTATAAAAATTGTTGATGAGGGAAAAATGCGTCATTATTAATTTTAACATAATATGGGGAGTAATATGGACAAAGATGAAAATGTACCATCATTAAAAAATGAAAATAGAATGCATAATTCCATAAATAAACATGAATAAATAAGAGAATGTGAGGATCCCTTACAGAATATCAACATAGAAAAAGCTAAGGTAAATGTCCAAATGAGGGAGGATAAATGATCCATAATTCAAATTACATAAAAATGGATCGTAAGGGAGTGATTAAAATATGGATGAATATATGACCATTTGAAATTAAAATTACTAATTTGAAATATGTTTCTTGAATTCGAAATAAGGATAGGAAGGTGTCTTAAAAAATCTTATCATGGTAATGTGTGTACATATAATTATATATGAGGGAAAAATGATAGTGAAACTATATATCATAATTTATAAATTAAATTTAAATTAAGGGGTATATTGAAAACCAAATCCCAACATAAGAAAATGGAAATTAAATGAAACAATATAAAATATGTTCCCGGTAAGAGGAGAGTGAAAGATCCTTTACAAAATCCTGTAATAGTAGAAAATTATATAATGGTAAAAATAAGAGAGGATAAATAATATACTAATAAAATAATATCAATAAAATTTTAAGGTAGTTTTTATAACTATATTAAATAATAAAAAATCAATTTAGAAAAAAATCCAATGAATGTGCTAGTATTGAAATGTATAAGGGCATATGAGGACCCCTTACTTAAATGCGTGAATCCAAAGGCTTTGTTAAATCTTAATTAGAGATTTTGGGAACCTTTGGGGACTATAAAGATTAGAGAGAAGATTATGGAAATTCTCTATGGAGTTTCAGTGAAGAAAAATGGGAGCATGGGTCTGTTTATATAGGAAAAGAGGAGGATTTCTATATTATTTAATAATTGGACTCAACATAATAAATAAACCAAAACTATAATCCATACCATGGTTTTATTCCATGGTTTTCTAAAATTGTAGTGTTTTACGGATTTTTATGAGGAAAAGGTCTTAAATTATAAAAATATTAGCATCGGTGTTGTGGAGGTGAGTGACACTCTTGAAGAAATTATTTTAATAATTTAAAATATATTATTAGTTTTGGAGGATTCGCAAAGGATTTATAAAAAAATAAAATAAAGATAAAATATAATTATTTAAAAGAAAAAACATATATTGGTCCATTTATATCATTTATATTACTTAAGAAATTATATTTTTGTCATTATGATTTCAGAAAACTGAATGTATATTTATACAATATTTAATTATTACCAAAAAATTTGACCATCATAATTTTTTTTGAAAAATTCACCATTGGATAATTTTATAGTTCTGATTCAAAAAATATTATTTATTTTATTTAAATATGTTTTTAAATATTTTATTTTTCACTTTAAAAAAATTATAGGTATTTGTTAGAAATTATGAGTTTTTGAAAGTAGTTGTTTTTTGAACCGTAATAAAAATTTCATTTGACTTCGTAAAAATTATATGATCATTTATATTTGAAAATAATTATTAAATATTAATATTTTATTAAAAGAATGTTTTTTCAAAAAAATTAATTCATTAAACAAAATTCTTTAATTGATTTTCAATATTAACAATAAATATTATTTTTGTTTTATTGAATGAAAATATAATTTTTTATGAAAATAATTAATTATTTATTTATACTATAAATACAATAATGAATAAATATATTAATTATTTAAATTAAAATTTTAAAAAATATTCATACAATTAGGGTCACTTTTTTTCTTGCCTTTGTTAAATTATTTTTACCCTTAATTAACTTATTTTACTTTTAATTTGGTAATAAATATTGAAAATATTTTTAATTCCAATTGTAAAAAAATTCATTTTCCATTATTAAATAATATTAATTATAATTATTTGAAATATGAAATCCATTTTATCAAAATCAATTAATGTATGTGGAAGAATTTAATTAAATAAAAAACACGCAATCATGATAAAAAAGTTGGTTTTTTTCAAAAGAATAATTAATTAGTAACGGAAAATGATTTCACTATACCTCTATATCTATGAATATCAATTATATGAAATTAAATTCATAAATATAGATATATAATTTTAAATTTTTATTTAAATAATTTCTCCTTAGGGGTTATTTTAAATAATTAAATTAGAGACACATTATTTATTTTGAAACTATTTTACCAAAAATATGTATTAACCCTAAAAATAAACTTATATTAAAATATGTTATAAAGATAATTTATATGTAATTAATTTTTTTAAATAATAATAAATATTACATATGATTCGTTTAAATAAAATTAAAAATAACATTATTACTTTTATAAAAATTAATTTATCAAAATAAGTGACAATTTTAATTTCTATCGGTATTTTACAATTTTCACTAAAAATTCTATATTTTCAGAAAAATTCCAAAATTTAAACCTATGATTATATTTTTATGATTATATCAATAATTGATATATTATCAAATTAATTTTTCTTATTTTTCTATAAAATATGTATGATATTAAAAAAATAAATCAAAAATATTTTTAAAGAAAACTTATTTTTGAAAAAAGAAATATATTACCAATAATTGATAGTTTATTTATCAATAATTAATCAATATATATATATATTTAATTTATTATTTAATCCAAATTATATCTTAAATTTTAATGGAAGGGATAGAATATTAATATTTAAATAATCATTGTTTGTTTGGGTTTGGGGTTGCATGTCACATATGCCATCAAACAATGTTTTCTCTTTAAAAAACATGGGGAATTATATTCCCCCGCAAATTTAATAAATTATTTCCAGAAAACTTAATTTTTTTTCTAAAAATGAAGTTTTATGCCACATTGAAATATATTTATTGAAAACTGACATCATAAAAATGTATTATAAAAATCCTCTTGAAAAGAGAGAAATGGTAGTATGAAGACCATCACATAACTAGGCTTCCTAGGAGAAGAACATTATTAGAATGTGAAAACAGGTACATGGATTGTAATAATAACACCAAATAAATATTTGAGTGTGATGAATAACATGGTTAGGATTAGTTCAATGACCACAATTCTATAACTCGGTTATGGGTAAAATGACTATCAATTCATCAGAAATGAATGTAATATGAAGAAACATTTTATTCGCGAATATTTTCCTAGAGTTAAGGGACTTATTTATCACATAGAATATGAAAACAATGAAATATAATTTATTAACAATTAAAATTTCATCCCCTAAATAATTTCCATTGTATTCTCGTCTTTTTCTCCACATGATGAGAACTGAATAAAATTTTTTATACCAGAATATGTGAAATAAGATTCTAATAGATCACATAATCCACCAAAAAATTATAATATATTCCTCCCATTTCAATACATATTCCCTAATAAAGGGAATACTAGGGATTTATATTTTTTAAACTCTTAAAAAAAAAATAAGAATACGATTACATTAAATAAAAACTTATAATTAGATTTTTTTGTAATTATTAATTTATAGTATTAAATCTTTGTTATCCATGAAATATTTCCTATCTTATACTCTTATATGTGTTTTTTTATTCTATTAATAATTTATTTTAAGAGGCTTATAAATTTATCAAAACATATCTCCCATGAGTGTCAAACTAGGCGAATAGTAAGGCTCGTTGTCATGTACCAGGTAAAACCAAGTTTATCCTAGAATACATTATTAGAGTTGTAACTCCAATGTACATTTTATCCAAAACTATGTCCACTTTTTTTATCTACACATGGATGAATTATTTATTTAAACTAATTATTATATAATCAATAAAATATAGGGATGTTTCCTTATAATTAGTCTTATCCCTATAGATTTCTGATAGAGTTCTCTAATCCTAATCCCAAAAATGACTAAAATTTTCCTCTATTACAAACTATAACATCCCTACTCTTTATTTTATATTAATAGCTGATTTTTTACATAATACTACACTTGAAACAACATATATTATTGAAGAGTCTAGTGTATTTGGTATTTAAGTACATTATATCACAATATAAAATTGGGAATACAAAATCATTGTTGTAATTTTTTAACATGATTAAAATACACCATGTAACAAACAACTACAGGTCATAACCTAGGGACAAACATAATAAAGGGGTGAGAAATAAATCTAAACAAGAGAACAAATAAGAAATAACAAGAATAATATGATACATGTTAGACAATAATAATGTCAATGTGTAATAAAAAGAGTAGTAATTGTAAACATGAATAATGAGACATGATATATCATGGGAATCATAATTAAATCCTCAGAAATGTGGAAAAATCACATTACATCATAAACATATTTTGAGGATGAATTCTTCAATACCATTTGGTGGAAAATGTACCATAAACTAGATAGTTTCAATACATATTCCAAAATGACGTATTAATATACTAAACATTACTAAATGCATTGTAAAACTATATGGGTGCACCTATTATCTTTTGTTCATTCTCCTAATTAAGTGTTCCACATATATCCTACAATTTAGGTTAATTCACCCTCAAATTTATCCAATTATTAGGTTGTGATGAATAGATATAAATAATTCCCCAATAAATAATTATATTTTCATGGAGCTAAATACACCTGATAGAAAAATGGGCACGGTATTCACTACCCAATTTTTTTAGCATTGAAAACCAAGGATAAATTTTGGAAGCATACGACGTTGCGTAAAAATTCAAAAAAATTGGTTACAAAAGAAAAATGGGTCTCTAGTAATTTATACATAATATGGAAAGCCATATGGAAATGTATGGACTTTTCAAAACATTATTAAATGTAAATATATTTTATATGTTCACAAAGAAACATGAATAAAAAATAGTAGGTGAGGATCCCTTATGACATTTCAGAATACTAATGGATTAGATAAGGTTCAAAATAATGGAGGATAAATAATAAATTATTAAAATAAAATAATATCAAATGTAAGGGAATTATTATAAATGAATTAAAATACTACAATTTACAATTACAAGAACTAATTTGGAATAAGTTTCTTAAATTTTAAAGAAGAAGAGGAATATCCCTTAAGAAAATTTTGGTATGGTAATATGTGTAAATAAAGGTTAATTAGAGGGATAAATTGGAGTTAATTAGTATCTAATAATGTATAAAAAAATTAATTTATGAAATATATGTAAGAACATATCCCAATAAAGGAAAAATGAAATTAAAATACATAACTTAAAAGGAGTGGTTGATAAAAGTGAGTGGGTAATCCCTAACAAGAGTTTGGAATAGTAACAACTTAGATAAAAAAAATTATAGAGGATAATTAAAATCCCATTAAAATGAAATAAATTGGGTAGTAAGAAATTTTTTATGACTACATAAAATTATAAAAAATTGTAATTAAGAAGAAAAATTCCAATTAAGGTACTTGATTTTAAAGGATAATAGAAAGGTGATGATACCTTTCTTGAATATGTGACTCCAAAGGCATGTGAATGACTTCTTGAGATATTTAGGGTGATTTTAAAGAACTCTATAGAGTGGTTTGAACACTATTGACATGCTACAAGGAGTATGAGTGAGGATAAATGGGATCTTTTGTCAGTTAATATGGGAAACGAGGGGGATTTTTTTATTATTTAGTTTTTTGAAACTATATAATAACATATCCCAAACAAAAAACTAGGGGGAATTTTTTATTATTTAGGTTAGAAAAAATCAATTTTCGAACCCTTATAAAAATTACATTCGATATCATGAAAATTATATGATAATTTACATTTGAAAAAACTTATTAAATTAGAATATTTTATTTAAACAATATTTAATTAAAAAATACATAAATTTAATAAAATAAACTCTTTAATTGAAATGAGATATTATCTTGAATATCCCTAAGGACATCTTATTATTTTTTTATGGATAGTGGATCTTTTAATGGTTGAAGAAGTACCCTTACAAGACCATCAGGCCCAAGGCACAAGGCCCAACACGACCTGAAAAACTATGACATGAACCCAAAGCGTAGAGTGATACATGCCCACAATAAGACCCGTAGCTCCAACCCACATGAACAACCCCTACCCATCTTCTACATCATTGATTTCCTAGCTCCACACATTGCATTGCTGATAAACTAGCATCGCCCCGTGAAATGCGGCATGATTTCTGGTCCCAATGGCGGTTGCCATAACCTCTATTTCTTCCAATCGGGTTAGTTCTTCTCTGGTGTCTGTAACACTTGCTCTGATTCACTGACTGAGCTTTCTCTATATGAAATGGGCTACTTCATGGCCTGAATGACCCGAAGGTCCGGAGTCCCAAAGTCCTTTGATGTCCCAACGGCCCTGAGGCCTGTAGGCCCAACCTCATGGCCCGAAGGCCCAAATCAGCTGAATAGTTATGGTTTATACAGTACTGACCAGTTCCTACTACAGTGCCTACTATAGTACCCAGAAATTTACATCCACCCGTTTTTGAACCTAGGTGTCTTGGATGTCAAGAAGGAGCCCTTACCACTTGTGTACGGGCTCCTTCGCCTGAATTTGAATATCATCAATAAATACTAGTTGTGTTTTATTTTATCAAAATATATTTCTTATCAAAGTAATTACATATTCATTTATAAAGTGCAAAAAAATAATAAATACAAATATCAATTATTTAAATTAAAAATAAATTTAAATGTTCATACTATTAGGGATACTTTGTTTCTAGTAGTTGTTAAATTATTTCTACCCTTAATTTACATATTTTCCTTTTACCATGGTAATAAAAATTTACAAAATTCAATTTTAATATTTTTAAAAAATTGTTCACCATATTAATTATTATTAATTATTATTTTTCCAAATATGGAATAAATATTATCCAAAAATATTAGTAGTCATGGAGGAATTTAATTTAATATAAAACTGACACTCGAGATGACAAGTGGTTTTTCGAAAAGTACATTTTCACAAGGAAAAGTTGATTTCAAAATAAATATATAACTAATTGTAATAATTATATTAAATTCAATTTATATATATAGATATATTATCTGATAATTTAACTTATATCTTTTATCATTAGTAGTTATATTAATTAATTTAAATAGAGATACATTATGCCTTTCAAAACTATTTTCCACAAAAATGTGTAATTAATCATTAAAATAAACTTATTTTAAAATATGTTATATATAATACTTAAATGTAATTAATTGACATAAATATTAATAAATTACACCTATATTACCAATAAATCAAATCAAAATAACAATTTTACATTTATATTTTTTAATTTATCAAAATAAATTATGTCTTCACTTTAAATCAGTACTTTCCAATATTCACTGAAAAATTAGATTTTCTGAAAAATAACTATGATGATCTTTATATAATGTCATAATAAATGGATTTTTTATCCAATAAATTTAATAATTTTCAAATAAAATAATTAAAATATTTATAACAAGAAATTAAAACAATATTTTAGTTAATTTTTTTGAAGATGGAAATTAAATACTAATAATTGATTGATCATTTATTAAGAATATATATATATATATATATCATGCATTATTTAATCCCACTCATATCCAAAAATTTATTGGAATGTAAAAAATATTCATATTTAAAGTATAACTATTTGATTGGGTTTGTTGTTGCGTATCATATACACTATCAAACAAGGTTTTATATTTTGAAAACATTGGTGTTACATGGGTGTTTTAGAATTAAAACTCAGTAGTATGTATGGTATTACATAGTTTGGGGTTTTCATATATGATGCCTTTGTATTTTAGGAAGAGAACATGAATAATGAAGTTCAGACAAATGGTTAATTCCTAGATGGTTAGGTTTATTCAGTTCCCTATCCCGGATAATGTCTGTACTTATGGGATTTTAATGGATGTAATGAGTTGTTACGGGATAAAAATAGATGCTTGAGGGGATGGAGTTCATGTGGATGAGTACAATTCAGGTGGCGATCATGCATGTCAGTTTTTTGGGTAAGAATAATATATAGGTGTATACTTTTCTTGAGATGATAAATACTTGAAGTGATGGGGTGGGGATTTCATGCGCAGTTTTTAGGGAAGGACAAGTTTGGTGCATGGATCTATTCACATTTGGTGAATTTTTAGGACCGTGGTGATATGTTATATGGACAGTATGGAATTCTTTAAATGATCCTCTTTTTGAGCCATCATGCAAATATTTTTCTTGTGATTTTATTTTGGTTTAGAAATCACTAAGGGTGATCCAAGACACGATTGACAGTCATGCATGTTATGAATGAACATTTAATAAGTATTTTCAGCCACTTTTTCACACGTAATGAATCATTATATTTCAAATTAGGTTTAGTGGTGGGGTTATACAAGAGTAATATATGGTTGATTATTGATGGGATATTGGTGAGATGACTAGATAATTATATGCCATGTCATTTGGGTTTGTGGATTTGGAGTTACGAGAGTATACTCCCATGGTGCTTGAGTAGACTAGGTGGTATTGAGTTTACATAGAACCTAAGTGAATGAGATGAGATGAAAAAAGTTATGGTTTCCTGAGAACTATCGATGAGTTTGATATATTCCTCAAGATGGAGGTGGAATTCCAAATGGATGAGTTTGTGAAGTGCACCATAAACTATATCTGGGTGAGGTCCTCAGGATATACCAGATATGTAAAAATGACATGGGTTCCATTCTGAGATGTTGGGAATGGGAAATAGTTAAAACATTCATTTGGTCTCTATGGTGAGGGTGACATGGACTTGTCTATTTATTGTGTTATAAATTTTTGGAGATTTTAAAAGTGGTTTTTCTTTTTCATGTGGGTCAATGATAAAGAAAATATTATTGTGGGGATTTACTTACTAGTTACAGATGTATAACCCTTTTGCCCGAAGGTTGGTAGGTGTGTAGAACATTCCATGGATCTATTGTGGTATAATTTGGATTGTAATGGAAATCAATTGTTAGGTTTATATAAATTAAATAGTGAATTAGATAATGGAAAATTATTGATGATGGAAAATCAAGAAGAGCATTAGCTTCATGCTCGAGGTGGTTTTGGAAATAGTTATTGTATAGAATATATTGGGTATGTCTAGGTGGTTATGGAATTCCTATGAGTATGAGTGACTTGATAATATGAGATGATAATGAGATGTATAGTTGAGCTGAACATTTTGGAAACGAGTCTTGTGCTTGGTGGTATCATGAGTTCAGCTTTGGTTTGGGTTACATGATAAAAATGTTGTAACAAATCGAATTTTGATTTTTTTAATTTTGATCTTATAGTGGGTTGAACTATATCTCAATGAGTTATTATGTAATTCTGTAACCAATATTTTATTTGGATGATATTTTATGAGAATAATCATGGAGTGTTGGTATTGGGACACAACCATTAGCTTGGGGTTTTGGTTGGTTGATGGTCTTGAATTGGATGTTCTAAATTGGCAGTTTTTTAGTCTATTTGATGTATGATGAGGTTTTTGAACCAAATTTGGTGATTGAATTAGGTTGAGTGGTGTATATGGATGACAAAAAATGACTCTCTGAGATGATATGTATTAGGGTGGGGAGGTCGTAAAATTCAGTATCCTGATGGATACAATATTTCTGTTGGAATTTTATTTTTCATTACCAGATGGTTTGAATCTTGTATCAAGACATGAGATGCTGTTATAGGGATAGGTAAGTCCCAAAATAGTGTGTTGATATGGAAAATGATTCTTAGGAAGTATACCAGGTTATTTGATGATATTTATAGTCTTCAAGTTATGTTCAGTGGTTTGAGAGTTCTCTAAAAAGGGTTCAGAGTCTAGTCTATATTGTTTAGTAGAAACCATGTAACCCCATGATGCTAGGGGCTTTTTAAATAATTTTGGAATGGGATTTATTGGGTTTCATGGTTATATAATGGCGTGGGGTAAACCATTCAAGTCAAAAAGGAGAGACTGTGTGATGTGGAGGTGGTTCTGAGACATAGCGCATTGGCTTCGCATGGGTTCATACAAAACATGTACCTTACCATAGTGGGGAGAATGTACAAGAAGCACAGTTGGTTCACATTTTTCTATACCATGTGAAACAATCATATTAGTATGGGGGTGATAAATTGTAGTGGTGATCATGGTTTGTGCATGGGGTGAAAACTGTGTAGAAAAACTGTGCGAGAGTTATCCATATACTGAGCCAACCTCATGTTTGGTTAATGGTTTTGATAATTGTGTGGATAACCCATTTGGTTACCTAGGACTTCAATAAAATGGTGTTTTTAAAATTTTTACTCTTATAAAGTTTATCTTACCCCTCCCCTTTCTCTCTATCTTCTAACCATGAACCCGAGGAAGGTTCCCCTCCCTTCCTCCCTTCTTAAAACCTCTAAAATGAGGTGATTATATAGTGTATCTTCTATGTTTAGGGTAAGACTGATCTTCCTAAACCTTCCCATTAATACTTATTTTGGTTCCATATAATTTTTGAGATGATGTTTTAGAGTTTTGGATCTGATTTCACAATGCAATGATGGAATTAGTCAATGATGATGGAGATTTTTGTTGTCATGGGTTTAAGAGATCCCAAAATAGATTCCACACCTCGTTGTAAAGAATTTATTTATTGTATGTGACCATAATAAAATTTTCTAGGGATTCACAAATTTTTAAATTTAATTAATTTTCTACTTAGTAATGGATATTTTATATTTTCTTGAAAATAGTGTCATATATTTGTTGTGGATCATCCATGGTGGATTCATGGGGTTTAGAAAGGAGGTGGGAACATGATCAGTTTTCATGAATTATTCAGAGCTAGATTTTGGTTAATTGATTATTTTTTTTAAAATTAAGTAAATGTTGTGCTTTGGGGTGATACTATAGCTCATTTGGTCATTACTAGCTTAGTTGGTTATTGAGAGGTTCATAAAATGCATCATCAGGGAATGATGAGGACACCATGTTTTGGAAACATATTAAAAATATTATAAAATGTGGTAGGTGGTCTATGAAATTTAACAAATTTCATGTATTTTTGTGTATTCCGATATATTCTTTAGATAATAAGTGAGTTATTCTTGTTCCCCATATTTTATGAAATTTATTTTTACCATAGAATTACATCATAGACCTTCCATGGATAGTGTTGGATCCATGGAGATGTGAGGCTATACATAGGGTGACTTGTAGGGTGTTCCAACCATTGAAAGTGATTTTTTCATGTAAAATGTTTTTTAAGTACATATGTGGCTTTGGAAATGGTTTATATGTTTATGTGGAGTTATTATTGGTTTGGATTGTCATTAGGGGACGGTTGTTCTTTGAAATGGTTCTTATTTTTTAATGACTTGTCAAAATCAAGGTGATTATAAATTGGATTATATTTATTTCCAAATTGGATTTAAAATGGGTTGACGGTGGATATTGAAATGCTTTTCATGGCATATTATGGTCTTGGGGATTCATTGAATTTTAAGAAGAGGAGGACCCATGTAAAGGTGTGGCTTTGAAATGTGTAAATAGAATTCCAATTGTTGTGTTTCTTGACATTGAAAAAGGGGTTAGATTTTTTTGAGACATGTATTGTTTTAATGGTAGTTTGGGACCATGAAAACAGGGATATTTAAAACGGAATTTGAAATTGTAATAATGGTTTTGTTTATTATAAATTTTTTTGAAGGGAATATAAGGAATATTTATTTGGGTAATTGTTGAAATTGTTTAAATGTAAATTTCGTTTTGTATTGAACATAATAGACCATTGGAATGCAAAAAAATGGTATAATTTTTTAATGGAGCACTTTTATGTAGTTCGAATTGGACATGAAAAATCACAACGAGATTCATAGACTAATACTCCATGTTTTCTAACATGTGAAAAAGTATTTGGATTGGAGAACATGATGTTTCAAATTCTAGCGAGATTTGTGGTCTAATATTCTATGTTTTATGACTATTAATAAACGATTCTGAGATGATGGACTAAAAACCCACTCCTAGGTACACCAGAGTTGTTGGGGGGGGGGATTAATGCACCTAAACCCAACATGATGGACATAGAAAAAAATATCAAGTATGAAATGGTTAGACGTGGTGTTCTGAGTAGTGGTTGGATTTATGGATTATTCTTCATATTTTATGACTTGTGAGATAAAGGTTGTGATGGTCGGACATAGATTTCTAAGTCCTAGTTGGTTTCCTGGAACAATAATTTTGGTTTTCTAAATTGAGACCAAGTGTTTGGGATGGCTAGACATGACTTCTCACATCCTGATTAGATACTTAGACTGAGGATCCATAATTTTAAATGAATAAAAAATGTGACATACTACTCATATGACTATATTAGGGTGAGGTAGTTTGAATGTAAATGGGTATCTTTTTAAAGAATTACTAAAATTGAATAAATTACAAATTACTAAAGAGTGAAAACTTTTTTATATTACTATTTATATACACATATTTTCTTTTCCTGCATGAACTATTTCCTTGATTAGAATTTTATTAAGACTCTGATGGTTGTGGCCGACTCTGTTCTACCTCCAACCATTTAGGGCCACATTGTAGATGTTTAATCGAGCAGTTCTCACATGACTATTGTAGGGATGGTTTGGGGTGTTCCTCGTGTTGAGAACTAATTGGTCAAGGGGGATACCCGGGTGGGATTATGTGATGGATGGATATTTCATAGTGATGATATGGAACACTTTCAATGTTTATTTTATTTTTCTATGTATTTTGATGGTCCAAGTGGGATGTTTGTTGTTTATTTTACATGGTTGTTTGGTAACACCTTTCATTTAATTTTCCAATAGAATGTTTCAATACAATTTTATATTGTTTCCACATTCCATGATGGGTATTATATTTGTATATTCACTTATTCTGGTATACTCTGATATGTAGGTGTAGTATCCTCATAGTTCAACATTATACCCCTACTGATAGTTAGCTATATAACACATACAAGGAGTTGTGTTTGAGGAAATGTGGTGAACCAGCCCGAGGAACCAGTTTAGATGAACCCATGCTAATATGTTAAACCGTATATATAAAATACAATTTCATAATCAATGTAGAAAATAATGTGGTTATAATCATTTCAAGAATATTTTTTTTCAATATTAAAATATATATGAGTAAAACACTGAGATAAATTAATAAAATTTATTTTATCAAAATATTTTTACACAATTTTTGAAATATATTTAAAATGAATATTTTATTAAAATAGGTGGATAAGAAGTCAATTTTTGAAAACAATAAAGTGTACAGATAATGTATCTTTGAATAATAAAAATTTACAAGAGTGATGTGTTTTCCTAGAAAAGACGAAAAAAAATTTCACTTTGAAATGTCTCTTATCTAAAATCGTAAAATGATATATTTTAAAAAATAATTAAAAAATGATAATATTTTTGATAATAAAATTAAAAAAATCTTCACAGATGGATTTTAAAAAAACATTAACATTAATTGAATTAATTGTTTTTTAAAAAACAATGTAGAAATCATTAAGAAACCATTAAACACAATTTATTAAACATAATTTTTAAAAATTAAAATAAACTTATTCGTTGAAAATAGGTTAATGTTAACATTAAATTCACATGATATGAAAAGAATTTGGTTCATATATTACAGTTTATATGGAAAAAATGTCCACAAGAATGTATAGTAGTTATACTTAAAAAAATTATTATTTTTATTTTATAAAGAATATAATAATTTGGGAGGATATTAATGAATATGATTATTATCAAATTATTAATAGGATATCTATAATTTTAAATGATAATTTTTTTAAATGAGAATTGGAAGGCAAAACAATTAATATATTGGATTACTCGTAGTAAAATGACATAAGTTACGAAAATAATTATGACAGGAGTAACATTTTAAATTAATAAATTAAATAATAAATATCTTGAAAATGATCCTCACATATCATTAATATAAGATAAAAAATTATAAAATATCATTGTGGAATCATATATTCCATATAAAAGAAATTTTGTACATAAAAAATTTGACTCAATGAAGGTATTTGAAGAGAGAAATCCATTATGGATTATGAAAATTCCAATATAAACCCTTTTAAAGAAATAGTTCATGAAGTTTAAGTTAAATTATTATTAATAATTTTGAAATATTATACAAAATATCCAAATGGTAGTATAAATATTTTAAGAAAATATATATTCATAAAAGAACATGCGTCTCAAAGAAGGATTTTTTGAGTTGAAACACTTACATTTTTTCCATTTGTATTCAGATTCACTATATGATTTTATATATCATATATTCAAAAAATAATTAATAATTTAGAACCACATTCATACATAAAATTATTTATAATATCCATTTATAATCAATATGTACATGTGTAATATTTACTTTTCTGCTATTTTCCTTCCTCAGGTTTTAATAGTTGTGATTCTTTATAGTAGTTTGGAAAGAGATATGTTTTTGTTGATTCAACATTAAATGTTTATAATTCATAGTTCACTAAATATACTATATCTGGTTATTTATATTGGATTATTATGTTTTTATTTCCATATAATTGTACATTAATTGTTATCATTGAAGAATAAATCAATAACAGATATGTTTTGGTCATTTTTTAACTATAATGGTTGTTTTATTGAATAATTAGTTAAATATTGTTTTATCATTTTGTTAATCATTTAAAAAATCTATATTTAATTATTTATATCATATTATAAATTTTATTGTGTCTTCATAATTTTTAATGACATTATTTATTGATCATGTTGGTTGTCAAATTGACCCAAACACTGGCACACATTAACTCGAGTGGTGAGTATGGTTAAAGAGGGTTTAATTATAACATAATATCAATATAACTGTATAATATTTTTTAAATATTTGTTTTTTATGATTTTGAATTATAATTAAATTTTATTAGATAAGTAATATAAAACAAGGTACAAAATTGGAAAAATGATTCTTCATGGAGGCAATTATCTAAACAATAAATGATTAGGGTATCGAGTAACTCAACGAATGAGGGGGATGAATGTGGGTAGTAGGATATCCAGTAAGAATGATAAATAAAATATATAATTATTACTTATCCACCAATAACATCATCACAATCATACATTAGGGACGTGATGAGAAATGTCCATGTCACTTCATGGAGGCATGGATCCACATATACACAGTAATGACAATTCTTGTTTTTAATAGAATATGAATTGTAATTAATAATTATCTAACTAATATTATAAAAAAATAATTAATTAATAATATTAAAGTCATTATAATTCTATGGTTGTGGTTGGATCAAAATGTAATTACATAGAATGAAATTATAACATTGATATGTTACCTATATTGGGAAGATGGACTTTGTTTAAAAATAATATCGATTTGAGGTACTCAGGATAATTTATGGCGACTAGAGGAATTTATAATTGAAATGAAAATAAATAATAATATATCATTGAGGGTGTTGATTGAATTTTTCAAATTTTAGTGTCAAATTGAAATAGTTTAAGTGATAAACCATTTGTAAGAAAGGAAGTTGGAAATTTCGATGGAAATGAATAGTAAGCAAGGGGTAAGAATGGAAGGGAATACAAGAAACAAGATTTATGAGAAGAAATTTAGGAAATAAATTTAAAGTAGATGTTAAAACCAAACACATTTTTTCAGGAGCAATTAAATTTAATATTAATATACTAAAATTCTAGCAACATTAGATTAGTCATGTAAGAACTTTTGAATCTTAATTAAAGATGAATTATGTAAATAAAATTGATAATAATAATGTTAGAAGAATTTAATCATCAAATTTAAACAAATTAATTTATAAAGTGTGATATATTTTTCATAATTAAATTTATAAATAATAGAAAACATAATTTTATATTTAACATACAAAACTAATCGAAATTGATCTTTTATATAAAATTTTATTTTTAATCATTAAAATTCTATACAAGGTAAATAATTTATGGTTAATTATTTTCCTGATATAAGTGTATTTATTATAAAAATATTAATGTTTTTGAGACTATAATCCATCGATAAATTTTCCTTAACAAAATGTTAAATAATTAAATGAAATGATAGGAAATCACTATATGTATTAAAGTAAACTTTTATTTCAGTATACAAAAATATTTGTCATTGGTTCTCAAAAATAAAAATTATATTAAAAATGAATAATATAGTTTTTTACGTTCATATTTGATCACTTGAACAATTTCAGAAGATTCTATGTCAATAATATATATTTTAAAATCAATTAATACAATAGTTTATGAAAAAACATTGATTACTTAAATATTAATATATTTATAAAAATTATCAACAATTGATATGATGTAAATGTTGATATTATAAATAATAAAATAAAACATTAAGTTCTTTATTGTGAAAAATTATTTCTCTGACTCATAATAGATAACATTAATATATATAGAATGTACTTTTACTTTAAAATGACGTTATTATAAATTAATTTAATTATATATTATTTCATACAAGTCTTATAGTTTCACCAATTCTATGTTTTTTATCATATATAGTTATCTTATATCGTATCATAAATATATTTTAACGACGGTTAATTTAATATAATAATGTATCATTAACATTATTTCATTTCATGTGATAATTGATTTTGAACTAAAAATTTTATAAATAAAAGTATAAATATTGAACTCTTAGGATATTAAATTCTATCCCCCTAAAAAATGGACAATTATAATTTAAAATAATAATAATTTATATTGTAAAAAATTTATACATGAATTAATATAATATTTCTAATGAAATTTATAGATGAATATATTAGGTAAAATGTGATGAAAAATATTCCTCCTCAATCATGTTTACTGAATTATTCATTTTCCATCGGTAGAATGATGCTTTCTATACCCCTTTTCAATAAATAAATCATTTTTTACTACTTTTGACATATTTCCCCTTGTATCTCTTCCCACCGTTTATAAATTATGGAAATTACATCTTTTATGCTTTTTTATATTCATCACCCGAACTTACAAGAGAATACATCCTTCTATTATTTTTTACTATAGGGAATTTTACTATATATCACTATGAACCATAATTCGTGATTTTTTATTTCCATAATAAAAATATTTATAATCCAGGTTCATGAAAAATAGATTTTTCATTGGGATAATCATAAGAGTTTCTTTTTCTTTCAATGTTATCTCGGTTCCCCCTCACATCGTCCATTACATTAAAATAATGATTAGGTATGATAATACCTAAACTAGTAAATATATAAATTTAAAACTAGGATATTTGAATAAATGATACACCAATTATGTTCATACCATAACTATAATTTTTTATATTAATTAATGTAATCCATTATCGTTTCACTATTAAGATATGAAATCTATTTATCTGTCATTAAAGGACATGTTTAAATCAATAAAAATGGTTCAAAAAGAGAATGTAAAATAAATAATGCATATCCACCGTGTGAATATTTCCAAAAGAATAATTCAACTCCATTTTGTATTCCCATGATTGATAACCAATATAGAATTGAAAAACTATTTTTCTAGATGATAACCCTATATGAATATATGCTAAACCACGTCAATATTTAATTATCATGATCTGGATGTATCCTATAGGTATACCTGATAATCTCTAAATTATCAATATTTATGATGTTCACTTATATATATACTTATATCTATGGCTAAAACTATTGTTTTGTTAACAAAATCCCAAAATAATATATAATATTTAATACATCCAACAGAACGGTTTAACATTACTACTAAAACTAATACCATCCATAAATCATTCTTTCATTTTTTTTCATTACTAAATATTAAACGATCCTCATAAATTATCATAATTACATCTAATGTTATCATAAAAATAATATAACACAAACATTACTTCCACTAAACCTACACTACGGGTTTTGGTGCTAAAAATATATAAATCGCAATAGTAGCATTGAATCAATTTTATGATCATAATATTATGTAATTTTATTAAATTTAAGGGCACTTTATTTTAGAGTATTTTAGATTTATGAGATAAACTATCTAATAAAACCCATTTTATTCTCATTTAAGGTTCATTTTATTATTTTAATAGGAAAAATAATTACTCCATAAAAGGTCTTCAATGTTAATGATATATAATCCACATTAGATACTCTTATGATATTATCATACTTAATAGTATCAATAATTACCTAAATAAATGAAAAAATGGTAGTGGTGATCTTACATACATAGAAAGGATAAACATAATTATATTAAAAAACATAATATAAAAGTGGTATAACATGATATCTTAATGAAAATGATCACAAACATGGAATCATAAAATAAAGAGTTAGTATCAAGTGAACATTGATTAAATAATGAACATAACATCAATGAATGGAATTGTTGGAATTTTTAATTAACATAAACATTATACCATAGTCATATTACAATGATTACACCCAATGATATCATTATCATATTACATAAATTTCTCCCTAGTACATTTTCACATACCATGTAATACTCCCAAGGCTATCAAAATGATTAGGATTACTCCATTATCCTATATATATATTATAATTATTTAACAATAACAGTTCCAAATGCATTCAAGCATAATCTGATCAGAATTGTCATATTCAAGAATCATATATACACATGTGACCATATATGAATAAAAATATTACATAATTATAATGAAATAAAATATAGTTTATGTAATTTCCAATTGGTTCCCTAAGTATGCATTCGTTATTTCTTTAATAAAAACGATATGAAAATTACATAAAAAATAAATGGTCATTTATTTATTTTAAGCATCATTATTGGTTAATAAAACTCAAAAAGTAAGACACACATAGGGTATTTACACCATATATGAAATGGATATATGGTTTAGAAAAAAATTTCACTAATCAGTCGATGTATAGGGCATCAAATTTAGATACCATAAATCGTGTAATGAAATGTTTGGTATTATCTGAGAAATATAATTTTAATTTAATCATCACAATGAATTTGGTTGAATAATAAAGAAAAAATTGGTAACTAATCATATCACTTTTGTAAAATTGATGCTCATGATTCTTTCAAAAAGTAATAGAGATTGAATTATGTTAATTATACACACTTTCTATCATACAACATTGATGAAAAACTCTCATAGAATTATTAAGATAATTTATTTAAAAATAATAACTTTCTAAGACATTTTAAAACATTTTAAATGATATATTTTATTAAAAAGAGATTATGAATTTCAATTTTGAAAACATGAATGAATAAAGATAATATATCTCCCTATATAAAAAATAAGGTAGAATTATATGATAATATGGAATGTTATTAAAGAGATCAGCTATATATAATATGATCCATATGTAAATAATTTAAAATAATTATTTTATAACATTTTTATGGATGTTCAATGTTTTAAAAAATAAAATTATAAAATATTTATGTTATAATTCATATAAAATTTATAAAAATACATGAAAGGAAAACTTTTTTTTTGAAATCATCTTTTTGAAAAATAAATAAACACTATAGAACAATTTTAGGAAACTAATATAATAAAATGTATAATAAAATAATAATTTTAAAATAGGTGAATTGAAACATTATTTTCTCATGAGAAGAAACATATTGGTGTTGCAGATCACACTTTTGGTTAAAGAAAATCATCCATTACAATTTATAAGAGTTAATATAATATACATAATTGAATTTTTTGATGAATATTTTCATCGATAGAGAGAGTTTTAATCATGAAAAAAATTCCACCAGGGGTAAATGATATAATTTAATCTAAATATGATTGTAGGAAAATATATTTGTAAGATCAAAATAAAATGATATTTGATGAATCGTAAAAAAAAGGAATTTAGTCAAAAAGATAATTACAATTTGAGTATCATTTTAATCAAAACCATTAAAGGATAATGTTATGGAAATTGTACCTCAAATTCCATGAATAAATAAAATTTCATGATAACATATCAATTATAGAATATAGAAAAATATAAAATTAAATTTCTATATAAAGAAATATGTGTCTGAATGGATAGAGTTCTAGAGAAAAATACTCTATAGATTTTGAAAATTATATTAAAACCCCAGGAAATAAATATATCCTGATGTTGAATAAAATGTCTAAAAAATTATGATAACACATGATATAAACATTCCAGTATAAAATAATTAACCAAATAATTGAAATAATGTTAATAAAAGAACATGTGTCTCAAAGAAGCATGTTTTGTAGGATGGAACATATATTATTTTAGTGCTTAGTTAGTTAAAATATATGATCCAATATAAAAATGAATAATTTTTTGAAACTATTAACCAATAAATATTTATAATTTAAAATTATAAACACCTTATACATGTATATTACTAATATTTTCCATGGATTATCACATATCATGTTTATAGATTAGACTATTTGTAATATTTTCATAAGAGTGGAGTTATAATATATTTATCTTATAATGTTAATAACTAAAAATTAATAATATTTACATTAATTTAATAGTCATAAATATGTAATATTTTCTAATTTCATTCAATTGTAATTTTCATCCTTATCTATGAAGGTGACATTAAAAATGGACATTTTTCAATGATTTTTTACATACAAAGGGTATTTTTATAAATAATATGTCAGATATTATTGTATCATCTACAAAAATGAAAATTTAATTATTAATATATATATATATAAATATATAATATTATAAATTTAATTTTGTTCTCAAAATCATCAATGATATAATTTCATTGCATTGTTTATGTAAGTAGTGAAACCGACCAAAACATGGACACACATTCACTCGATTGGTGAGTCTAGGGATAAATGTTATTAATTTAGCATAATATAACTATACATTTTGAAAAATTATATTATATATTGGTTTTTTCATTTTGATCAATATTTTATGATACTTTTATAGAGTAAAAAACTAGATGAAAATTGAAAATGAAATTCTGCATGGTGACGATACTATATATAACATGTGTTTACTGTTTAATAATTATTCATCAATACCATCATAAATTCTATCCATGAGGGCTTCTGATGAATAAAAAAAATCATACTTCCTGGAGGTAGTAATCCACTCGTACACATAAATTTTGATTTTACTTTTTTGTAGTAGATATAAGAGAATAATTAATTGTTTTAATATTAATTTAATTATATATAAACCCACTAATTATTATTTTACTTTCATATTATATTTTGGGTTTGTTTATAAATTAATTAAAATGAATGAAATGTTAAGAAATATGTTTTTCTTCTATTGAGACCTTGAAATTTATCATAAATAAATACATTGATTTAATGGAATTTGATTATATTGTTGGGCATGTATTGTCTCAACAATATTCTATAAATATTAGTAATTATTATTCTCACAAATACCCTTGTATATTTTATTAATGATTTTATTTGTAGTGTATTTCAAGAAAATTATATTCTTCATATATTCTTATCTTGAAATAATATTTAACTATTTATTTGAGAGAAATATTCATTAGTTTTTAGAATGCTCTTAAAAATATTCTTGATATATTTTTCACCATATGGGGTTTATTAGAAATAATTTTCATTCAACAAATCGAAGAATGTAACCTATTGAACAAACTATATGTTTATGTTGAATGATCAACATGTATGGTTAATCAATCCTAAATTTGATGAAAATTAGGGTTAAGGAAAATTATATTTGTATAAGAACCTTATGCTTTCTAGAAAGAAAAATTATAGCTAAATAATAGTACACAAGTATAAAAAATTACAAAATTATAGATCATCAACCTTATTTTATGATCAACCTTATGTTTTCAACCTTATATTTGGAATAGTATACAAATGGATAATCAATGTTATATTCAAGGATATTTGTTGATGTGGATAAATGTATGTATCATCAAAACTATGTTATAAAGTTTTACCCCACATTTTTTGTTTTCTCATTTTTTGAAGGAAACTTACAGTTGAATTTTAAAATTTGGAGATTTGAATTTATGTCTTTATCAGAGCATTTTGCAATATACTTTGTAGAATTTCGGGTAGATTTAAAACATAGTTTCAATTGATTCAAAGCTAGTTTTAAATGATTTAATGAGCCATATACAAAAGATAATTTCTATCCTATTCCTACAGAATGTTACTATTTAACTGAACTGTATTCTATGAATTGGAATTCACTCTATTTATTTGACATATTTTTCGGATCTGCAATATTCCTATGATATATATTTTTATATATATCTATCTGTGCCACGTATTATTACACGAGGATCTGGATATTTCATAGATGTATATATAATTTTTATTGATCAATATATCTTGTAAAAAATAATCCACTAATACAAAAATCAAGCATCTCATATACAAGGACTACATTTTTCAAGATAAACATGTTCAAATACGAATTCATGAAGCTCTGTTTTTTTGTTGTTCATAAAATCAGATAACTATTGTGAAACCAGATCTCTTCTGATATATTTCATGATTATTATTCTTTTTAAGACATGATTAATCTTTTTCTAGTTGTGTATTACTACAACGTCAAGCTTCATCTATTATTTATATAACTACTTCGTATCAATCTTGAGTTACGCCTACTCTTATTCAGTTGTGGTGTACTGTCAGCTTCTCACACTAAGATGTGGTTTCAAATGTTCCCTGTAAATGAACCAGAATGCTTTATTTTTTAAGCCTTTGTTTGTATAGGGGAATCCTACTTGCACTATTTTTTATGTTAGTCTTATGATACAAGGAATTTCATTGTGAAATTCAAAATGAACCGATATAGGATGATTGGTGGAGTGGACTAGGGGACCATTATGCCCCAAACAACTATAAATTGATGTCATTTGTTCTCTTATTATTATCCTCTGCATATATATTCTAACAAAGAAATTCCACCAGCACTTTCTGCTATTGATGTGAATTGAAAGAATGGTCCAAATTTTAAAAATAACACAATTCAACCCCTATTGTGTTTTCAATATAGTTATTCCTACCTAACATTTGTTATAAAAGGTTGTCATTGTGAATAGCAATATAACATGCTAAAGGTATAAAATTTATTTTAGTGATGGAAATGGAAAATCTCACAGAAGAAATGTATGGTTTGTACTCCAAATTTCCATGGTTAGAATTATGGATGCATGAAGTCATGAATGATAATATACTTTAAAAATCATTGCTTTAGAGTATAGTCAATGATTTATACTCCATACACAATTTCTTGAAAAACCTAAAACCTTTTTAACTACTATAGAGATTGAGTATGATATGAATTCAAAATAAATTAATTCTATTATATGTGGTCCTAGACTAGATGAAATCAACATTGTATCGCAATGACCAACAACCTATGAAATATGGTAGAAAATTGTAGTTACCAATGAATGTACTGACAATGTTAGAAAAGTGATATATTCTATAGTGAAATTAAATATTGATACTTTCAAAATGTAATATAGAGAAAGCATCACACATATGAATGGAAAGATGATAGAAATTGTTAATAATATGAAAACATTAGGTGATCCTATCTATCAATCTGATCAAGCGTTGAAAGATCTAAGAGTATTACCAGCAAAGTGGAATTGAATTTATGATGTAATCCACCAATCAGGACCTATCATGATTCCGAAATTGAGTGAATTGATTGGAACCTTAATGATGTATGAGGCTGAAATAGAATTTTTTTGAAGGATTAAAATTCCTTGTAAATAAGGATAACATTTCTTTAAAAGTTGTATCCCAAAAGTAGAACATAAAAATGAAACAAGATGAAAAAAATTCAAACTCATTTGGATCAAAAATTGAGTTGGCTCAAATAGCTAGAAAATTTAATAAATTTTATAGGATGAAGAAAGTATTTATAAGATCCTTCAAAAAGTATGGGAAAAACTCAAGGGAATTTAGTTGTTATGAGTGAAAAAATTGGGCCATATAAGACCAGATTATCCTCAATTGAAAGGAGAAAAGAGAAAGATAGAGAAGAAATATCAGAAGAATTTTGATAATGTGAAAAAGAATAAAATAGCTATGAAAACCTCTTGGAGTGTTTCTGAAGACTCCAGTATCCCATAATGCTCTAATTCAGGGAAGGAAGATTCAAATCAGAAATATAATATGTCCATAATGGATGAAGAAGGGAAGGTGTGTAACACCCCGAGATTTTATGAAAAATATTCTTTTTAATTTTATTGATGTCTTGTGTTGTAAGCTACAATAAAGGATTCTTGCACAACACGCAACCCTAACTTGGATGCATTACACACAATCGTGACCTTCCTCGATAGCGTGTGTTGTAAGCAATACCGAGTTTCACTAAACAACGATATGCTATTAAAATATTATTAAAACTAGCAGTTATGAATAGTAATAACCACGTTTTGAAATTTTGAAAATCTCATCTTTCAAAATGGTCTTCATTTTTGGATTTGGAATATCGAAATTTGCCTAGGGTGAAATTTTGGTATTTTTCTGAAAACTTTCAATTTTTGATGAATAGTGAAAACACTGAGTTACTATTTAAAACCCGACTTTTTATTTAAATAATTATTTGTTTTATTTAAATTTATTTTAGGTAAAAATTGATACATAATACCTATATAAGTTCAATGTAATTCATTGGATTCATTTTTTAATAATTTTAGATATATAAAAATTTTATTGAACATTTGACCGTCTTTTACCCACCTCCTAGGAGAATTTTCAAATTTACATAAATCAAAATTTTATCACTTTTGTGAATGGAATTTCAAAAATCCGAGTGACATAGTTGATTTCAGTAAGTACAATGTGGTTCAATAAGATGAAAATAATTTTTGGTGAATAGTAACTTTTTAACATTTATTTACCACGGTTAAAAGTAAATAGGGTAATTAAGGGTAAAAATGATATTATTATTATTACCCTAACACATGTCCTAATTCTATTGGGTAAGTTTAATTAGACCAAAAATAACCTTAGGAATAAAATATGACCAATTAGGCCCACATGGATTAGATTAGGAAATTTATTATTAATTTACATAAAGAAGGGTTAAAATAGTTAAAATCAATGTTTAATAAGTAAATCATTTTTTATATAGGGTTATACATAAGATAAATTCGACTATAAATATTCATTAGAAATGTAAAAATATTTCCTACATAATGATATTTTATTTGTAATTTTTATAATTTAAATATTTTAATTTATTTATGACACAATGATGATGTAGTAATTATCTTATTAATGAAATATTGACATAATTGATGTTATAAAAACCCAAATAAATGTATTTTGAGACTTTTAATGAATTTAAATAATTTTATATGTTAATATGACATGTTAATGATGATTTAATTAACTGTTTTCGAACTAATCATTCTGTTATGATTTTCACAAAAATCAATTACCAAATAGTGTCAAAATTGACATAAAATAGTTTATAAAACAAGTATTATATTATTAATTGTTACTATATCCCTAAAAATCTAATGTTTGGAAACATTAATTAGATAAGGTTATATATATTAATAATAAACAACTTGGGGTTCTTTTGGCTTGTTATAGTAAATTTATTAACCTTATAGTGTAAGAACACAAAAAGACACGGTAAAAGTAAAATTATCTAACTTAAAGTTAAATCTAAATGATAAGGTTAAAATAGGAACCTAAACTTGTATAAATTCTATTGTAAGAGATGATTTCGAACGATCCCCAACTTATCTTCTAAATAACTCAATTTGGAGCTATTAATAACCGAATATGATTTTATTATAAAATAATATTTTTAGTTATTCCAAAGGTGCCCCTCTCCTCCCTTATAAAAGGGCACCTCCTCCCTCTCTTCCTCACACCACATTGAACCTTAAATCTCGGCCAACCCTGCCAATTTCTCTTCTCCACTTCCCTAAATACATCATAAAGGTTCTGGTCTTCTTAAAAGGCGAATATTAGTGCCCTAAGAGGAGGTTTCAAAAAGGCGCTTCAAAGAAGAGGTAATGCCCGTTACCGATTCTTTCAACTTTATTTCTTCTTCCACTTCTTCTTCTTTATTTGTTTCATTGTGAAGTAATAACATTAGTATCACTCATATAATTTTATGTTATTATAATTATGAAACAACCCTATTTCACCATCTATTCATCTTACGAAAAATGAAATCACCACGCGTGCGTATATACGGAATACCGTCTCCACGCCGTGGTGTAATATGTTTTTCCACCACCACCGTACATGGATGGTTATAATGGTGTAAATTAATTATTATTGTAAAGTAATATTTATTATGAAATAGTATACATACACTCCAATACAATTCCTCAATCATGGGAATGATATTATCACTCATGCGTGCGTACGGACTACCGTCTCCACGACCCGATGAGATTCATTCTCCATGTTAACCATTAAAGAATGACTATAAAGTATATATAAGAAATAATAATTAAATATATGACATTATAAAGAACTGGATTTATGTATATATGTATATTTATGTCATCTACTTAATTCCATTATACTCAATATGGAAACGAAAACAGCGTTCATGCGTATGTACGACCTACCCTCTCCATGAACGGTGTATTTATTTCCATTTATTGATCTATTATATATATGTATATTATGAATATATATTATATATAAATCATGTTTTATATTCTGGAATTAATTAATCATGATCTATGTAATCATATGAATAATTACAAGTAAAATCACGGACCATAAATGAATCGATTATTCGCAAAACGCTACATTAACATTAATTTACAAAAGAACGGGTAATATAAAGTCATAAATGAACCATATATGATATCATAACAATGAAGATGATTATTTAATAAGTCAATGACATTATTTAAATCATTATATAAAAGGTTCGGATACATATGAAGCATTTCAGACATAAGGTAAAGGATAATTGTGCAAATCTCATTTTTATCTAAGATTGCTTATTTGTAAGAATTTACTGCGGTTATTGTTCTCGTCAATGTCAATGTTTCCTAAAAATGGATTCAGGTATGTTTAATGTCCTTTTAACCCATTTTTTACTTTTACTACATGGTATGTATAGAATCTTTCTTTTATGAAGTACTTTTTGACTTTTCCAGCAAAAGTAAAAGAAGAATGTTTTTTTAACTTATACAGCACGAACATATATTTACAGTTTTATAAAGCCTTATTTTCATGAAGCATCATCCAAAAGATTTCATGACTATTATCAAAAAAATATTTTTCTTGTAAAATTTCATGATGTTTTGTGAAAAGAAATTGATTTTGAAGAAGAAAGGATATTTTCCTCAAGAATTCATTTCAAGTGTTTTATCAAAACCATTTTCCATCTAAAATGAAATTATTTCATATGTGTATGTTTCAAGTATAAAGTCTCTATGATTTACATGGTTTCTCTTTTCTTATGATGAAATGATATCCATTTGTTTTAGATGGATTATGTTATGATGGGATGATGTTTATGAAACCCATTTTTATTCTTTCGGTTATGATGAATGATTTGGGTTTATGTTGTGGCACAAGTAAGAATGATTTCATTATGAGATGGTGGGACTTATATCTCCCTCCAATGCATTGGGTAATGATTTATATCTCATTAGATAGACATGGATGGAATGGTAATTTAATCTGGATCAGTGTTACAGGACTGAAACGACAGTGAACTCGATTAAGAAAGGGACTTTGTCCACTAAGATGGTCTTGGCAGCAATGCCTTCGCTACTATGGAAATCATAACAAGTGTTGAATGGTTGACACAATTACATGTTTTATTCCCATGCTATTTTATCATGATTGATGTTCCCTTATGATATATGCCTTATGTACTTCCAAGATTCATGTCTTTGTTAAATATTTTGATGTTTAGATTTTATGTTCAAGTTTTTGCATTCAAATGTTTATGGATTGTTTTATGTTCTCTATGTTTACCCTTACTGGGAATTTTAGATCCCCCTTTTATGTTTTCTTTTCCCAGGATATATAGAAAGGTTGCAGTTAAGAAAAAAAGGCGAAGATCTTTATGGGAGATGTTGAAGATCTTTCACCATGATTAGAAGATTATATTCCGAGTTTCCAAAGACACTAACCTATTACGGTCCTTAGGTGTGTGTTTTTTGTATGTAGTAAAAGTAATGTAATGTCCATGTACGTCAAGCTTCGGGACTCTACAGTTGGTATCAGAGGAATGGTTTAGTCAACCTTTGGAAACTAGGATGATAAAACGATAGTGAGATCCCTAGTAATATTTCTAAGGTATGTCTAGGGATGTCCCAAAGGATAAGTATACGTATAGGATATTGTTCTAGAACTACGATAACGATTTTATAATTTAACCAAAGATGTTAGATATTGAAGGTACTCCCCCTTTATTGTGTTGTTTTCCCTAGCATGATTTTTGCCTCTCACACTATTCTTTTTGGGTTTTAGACAATGGCTGGAACCCGAAGGAACCATGTTGATCAATGTAATGGACAATGCAATGATTGTCCTCCTAAACAAACAAATGTTATGGTAGATGGAGTGAAAAATATTATTGCTATAATTACACAAGCTATGAATCATTCTGGACTTCAAAATGAGAAGATAAGGGAACAATATTCTATTGTTTCCTTCATGAGGCAATGTCCACCTTCTTTCAGTGGGTATTCTGATCCACTTGTTGCTGAATAATGGATTAGTACCTCTGAAAAGATATTTTTAGTTCTTCAATGTTCTGAACATGATAAATTCATCTTAGCAGTATATCGTTTGGAAGGTGAAGCTGATCAACGGTGGAATCTTATCAAGAATATGAGGCCAAGAGATGAAATTGAGTCCATGGAATGGGACGAGTTCAAGAAATTATTTTTCAATAAGTACTTCCCTCATATTCTTCGAACAAAGATAGAGAAAGAGTTTCTTGAACTAAAGAAAAAGGATGATGAATCTGTTGGTATATATGAAGCAAATTTTACAAGGCTTGCAAGGTATGAATCTGGATTTATCATCCAACTTGAAAGTAAAATTGATCGATTCTTCAGTGCCATAAAACCAAATCTTCGAAGGGAATTAGCTATAAAAGACTTCAGTAGCTATGAAGAAATTGTGTGTTGTGCTATCAAGGTATAAATGGAAGTTGGTGTTACATATCCATCTCATGGTTTTGATAAGAAACGAATGATGGAGTTCAAGGAGAAATCTCAGAATAATGGTGAAAAGAAGATGAATGTTTCCTTATGCTCAAAGTGTGGAAAGAATAATGGTGGAGACTGTCTTAAAGGGACTAGAAAATGTTTTAGGTTTGGAAAATAAGGTCATCGAGCGGCTGATTGTCGAAGTAATGGAAAAAGGGTTGCTATTGGTGTGAATAATGAAAAGACTGCAGAGAACGCACCAACAACACTTCAATTCTTCAAGTGCAATGAAATGTGGCATTACGCAAATCAATGCCCTAATCCAAGGGTTAATGATGATCGACATGAGAAACCACATAAGGAAAAGGACAAAGGGAAGTCCCATGTGATCACTATTGGTGATGTTGAATATGACAATGATATGGTGGAATGATTAAGTGTTTATGTAATGGGATTCCAAAATAATGTTTTATATAGTATCGTGGAATATTGGAATATTTATGTATTGGTCAATTGCGGATTTCAATAATTTTATGGTACCGGTAACAATGGAAAGTGATTGAGAAATTTTGGTAGGCAGATGATCTGCGTATAATGAAGGGATAAGAAGATAATGAGATGTTTTATTGTATTCATGATCTCATGATTGATATAAGGACTAAGTGATATCATGGTTTGAGTATATAGAATTTTGAGGATTTTGGTATGTGGAAAGTGTTAACTTTTAACTGAATTCATGTTTTCACTAAGGTTCAATGGGTATTCATTCTTCAAGAGAATACATGATTAAGGTATTCACAAGTTTTTAATTTGACCAAAAAGATATATCTTATGATATATGGGGGATAAATGATGGCCTTCACGTGATTGTTATGTGAAATTTCAAGTAATCATTTTCTTTATAATATAAGCGTGGACAGAATTATTTTAGATAAGCCTAAAGATTGGAATGGATTATGTTGGACATAAGTTAGTATTGTTTAAGGATAAATTTTTTTTTATATTATTGATGGGATGCTATAGTAATATAGTTTTAGAAAAAGGACAACTTGCAGGACAGGGGACAGCAGATCGCGTCGGACAATACTGTGGAAATCGAACCCACAACCGAAGTGCGACTGGAATTTATCTCCTACCAATGGCTTATAAGAAGTCCCTGGTTTGTAGAAACAAGATTAATTTTATTAAAAGGTATGATATATTAAGTATAAGTTCATTTTGGGAATCTTATATGATTAACCTCACCATAGATGGACTTATGTATATTTGATAACTTTTTATAACATGTTGTTTGAAAAAGATGGAATGACCCATCATTCTATCACATGATCTGTTAACACTTCACGAAAAACAAATTCAACTTAACTTCATTAAGAGATGAAGTGGAAATTGTTCAAAGCATGAACAACAGTGAGATTGTACCAAAATAAAGTAAGCATTTATTTTAATTCAAATTCTTCAACATTTGGGAAATGATCTTGATAACCAAAAATGTTATTCTAGTTCTCTTATATCCGATTAATCAGATGGTACCTTAGATAATCACATATCTATGGTTTTTTGATTGTAGGATTTTTCATAGCCATGTTCTATACCACTCTCCATGAGAACATGATGGTTAGGTTTCTCTTCCATATCCATATATTCACCTATGTCCTTCTATGTGGAATCCCATTGATTAGTTAATTTGGGTAACCGTTATGTTTCACAATTTAGTTTTTAAAGTTTGGTTTTGGTAGTCCTTTTTACGATGTGGGTTTCTATTAAAGAATCTTTCGGGTAGTAAACCATTTATAACCCTGATGAATTTTGAGGGCAAAATTCATTTTAAGGGGAGTAGAATGTAACACCTCGAGATTTTATGAAAAATATTCTTTTTAATTTTATTGATGTCTTGTGTTTTACTCTACAAAAAGGAGTCTTGCACAATATGAAACCCTAACTTGGCTGCATTACACACAATCATGACCTTCCTCGATAGGGTGTGTTGTACGCAATACCGAGTTTCACTAAACAACAATACGCTATTAAAATATTATTAACACTTGCCGTTATGAATAGTAAATACCACTTTTTGTAATTTTGAAAATTTAATCTTTCAAAATGGATTTCATTTTTGGATTCGGAATATCGAAATTAGACTAGGGTGAAATTTTGGTATTTCTCTGAAAACATTCAATTTTTGATGAATAGTGAAAACACTGGGTTACTATTTACAAACCGAATTTTTATTTAAATAATTATTTATTTTATTTAAATTTATTTTAGGTCAAAATTGATACATAATACCTATATATGTTCAATGTAATTCATTGGAGTCATTTTTTTAATAATTTTAGATATATAAAAATTTTATTGAACTTTGGACCGTCTTTTACCCACCTCTAAGGAGAATTTGAAAATTTACATTAAACCTAATTTTACCGCATTTGTGAAAGAAATTTCAAAAATCTGAGAGACACGGTTTATGTCAGTAAGTATAATGTGGTTCAATATGATGAAAATAATTTTTGTTGAATAGTACCTTTTTACTTTTTTTACCACGGTTAAAAGTAGATAGGGTAATTAAGGGTAAAAATGATATTATTATTACCATAACACATGCCCTAATTCTATTGGATAAGTGTAATTAGACCAAAAACAACCTTAGGAATAAAATATGACCATTTAGGCCCACTTGGATTAGATTAGGACATTTATTATTAATTTATTTAAAGAAGGGTTAAAATAGTTAAAATCAAAGTTTAATATGTAAATAATTTTTAATATATGGTTATATATAATATAAATTCAACTATAAATATTAATTAGAAATCTAAAAATATTTCCTACATAATGATATTTTATTTGTAATTTTTAGACTTTAAATAATTTAATTTATTTATAACACAATGATAATGCAATAATTATATTATTAATGAAATATTAACATAATTGATGTTATAAATACCCAAATAAATGTAATTTGAGACTTTTAATGACTTCCAATAATTTTCTATGTTAATATGACATTTTAGTATTGATTAAATTACCTTTTTTAGACCTAATTATTCTGTTATAATTTTCACAAAAATCAATTACCAAATAGTGTCAAAATTGACATAAAATAGTTTATAAAATAAATATTATATTATTAAATGTTATTATATTCCTAAAAATCTAAGGTTTGGAAAAAGGACATAGATAAGGTTATATATATTAATAATAAACAACTTGGGGTTCTTTTGTCTTGTTATAGTATGTTTATTAACCTTATAGTGTAAGAACACAAAAAGAGACCGTAAAAGTAAAATTATCTAACTTAAAGTTAAATCTAAATGATAAGGTTAAAATAGGAACCTAAACTTGTATAAATTCTATTTTATGAAAGGATTTCTACCCATCCCTACCTTAGATTCTAAATAACAAAATTTTGAGCTATTAAAAACCGAATATGACTTTATAATAAAATAATATTTTTAGTTATTCCAAAGGTGCCCCTCTCCTCTCTTATAAAAGGGCACATCCTACCTCTCTTCCTAACACCACTTTGAGCATTAAAGCTCGGCCAAACCTTGCCAATATCTCTTCTCCACATCCCTATAAACATCCTATAGGTTCTTGTCTTCTTCAAAGACCAATATTAGTTCCCTAAGAGGAGGTTTCAAAAAGACGCTTCAAAGAAGAGGTAATGCCTGTTACCGATTTTCGTTCAACTTTATTTCTTCTTCCACTTCTTCTTCATTATTTGTTTCATTATGAAGTAATAACATCAGTATCACTCATATACTGATATGTTATTATAATTATGAAACAACCCTATTTCACCATCTATCCATCCTACGAAAAACAAAATCACCACACGTGCGTACGTATGGAATACCGTCTCCACGCCGTGGTGTAATCTGTTTCTCCACGACCACCTTACATGGATGGGTATAATGGTGTTAATAAATGATTATTTTAATGTGATATTTATTCTAAAATAGTATACATACACTACAAAACAATTCCATAATCATGGGAATGATATCATCACTCGTGCGTACGTACGGACTACCGTTTCCACGACGCGATGAGATTCATTATCCATGTTAACCATTAAAGATTGATTATAAAGTATATATATGAAATAATAATGAAATATATTACATTATAATGATTCTTAATTTATGTATATATATGTATGTCATCTACATAATTCCATTATACACAATAAGGAAACGAAAACAGCGTTCATACGTACGTACGACCTACCGTCTCCATGAACGGTGTATTTCATTCCATTTATTGATCTATTATATATATGTATATTCTGAATATATATTATATATAAATCATGTTTTATATTCTGGATTTAATTAATCACGATCTAAGTAATCATATGAATAATTACAAGTCAAATCTCGGACCATAAATGAATCGATTTTTCCCCAAACGCTACATTAACATGAATTTACAAAAGAACGAGTAATATAAAGTCATAAATGAACCATATATGATATCATAAAAATGAAGATGATTATTTAATAAGTCAATGAATTTATTTAAATCATTATATAGGAGGTTCGGATACATACGAAGTATATCAGACATAAGGTAAAGGATAATTATGCAAATCTCATTTTTATCCGAGATTGCTTATTCGTAAGTATTTACTGGGGTTATTGTTCTCATCCATGTCCATGTTTCCGAAAAATGGATTCATGTATTTTTAATGTACTTTTATCCCATTTTTTACTTTTACTACATGGTATGTATGAAATCTTTCTTTTACAATGTACTTTTTGACTTTTCCGGCAAAATTACGAGAAGAATGTTTTTTTAACTTATAAGACATGAATGAATTTGTACAGTTTTATAATGCCTTATTTTCATGAAGCATCCTCCAAACGATTTCATGACTATTTTCAAAAAAATATTTTCCTGTTAAAATTTCATGATGTTTTGTGAAAAGAATTTGATTTTGAAGAAGAAATGATATTTTCCTCAAGAATTCATTTCATGTGTTTTATCAATACCATTTTCCATCTAAAATGAAATTATTTCATAAGTGTATGTTTCAAGTATAGAGTCTCTATGATTTACATGGTTTCACTTTTCTTATGATGAAATGATATCCATTTGTTTTATATGGATTATGATAAGATGGGATTATGTTTATGAAACCCATTTTTATTCTTTGGGTTATGATGAATGATTTATGTTTATGTTGTGGCACAAGTAAGAATGATTTCATTATGAGATGTGTGGGACCTATATATCCCTCCAATGCATTGGGTAAAGATTTATATCTCATGAGATAGACATGGCTGGAACGGTAAGTTAATCCAGTTCAGTGTTATAGGACTGAAACGATAGTGAACTCGATTCAGAAAGAGACTTTGTCCACTAAGATGGTCTTGGAAGCATTTCCTTGGCTACTATGGAAATCATAACAAGTGTTGAATGGTTTACACAATTACATGTTTTATTCCCATGTTATTTCATCATGATTGATGTTTCCTTATGATATATTCCTTACATAATTCCAAGATTCATGTATTTGCAAAATATTTTGATGTTTAGATTTTATGATCATGTTTTTGCATTCAAATGTTTATGGAATGTTTTATGTTCTCTATTTTTACCCTTACTGGGCATTTGAGCTCACCCCTTTTATGTTTTCGTTTCCCCAAGATATAAAGAAAGGTTGTAGGTAATAAAAAAAGGGGAAGATCTTTATGTGAGATGTTGAAGATCTTTCACCACGATTAGAAGATTATATTCTGAGTTTCCAAAGACACTAAACTATTACTGTCCTTGTGTGTGTGTTTTTGTTATGTACTAAATGTAATGTAATGTCCATGTACGTCAACCTTCGGGTCTCTACAGTTGGTATCAGAGGAAAGTTTTAGTCGACCTTTGGAAACTAGGATGCGAAAACGTTAGTGAGATCCCTAGAGATATTTCTAAGGTTTGTCTAGGGATGTCCCTAAGGATAAGTATACGTATAGGATATAGTCCTAGAACTATGGTAACGATTTTAGAATTTAACCTAAGATATTAGATATTGAAGGTACTCCCCCTTTATTGTGTTGTTTTCCCTAGCATGATTTTTGCCTCTCACAGTATTCTTTTTGGGTTTTAGATGATGGCTGGAACCCAAAGGAACCATGTTGATCAATGTAATGGACAATGCAATGATTTTCCTCCTGAACAAACAAATGTTATGTGAGATGGAGTGGAAAATATTATTTCTATACTTACACAAGCTATGAATCATTCTAGACTTCAAAATGAGCAGAGAAGTGAACAATATTCTATTGAGTCTTTTATGAGGAAACATCCACCATCTTTCAGTGGGTCTTATGATCCACTTGTTGCTGAACAATGGATCTGTACCACTGAAAAGATATTTTCAGTTCATCAATGTTCTGAATATGATAAAGACATCTTATTAGTATATCGTTTGGAAGGTGAAGCTTATCAATGGTGGAATATTATCAAGAATACGGGGCCTAGAGATGAAATTGAGTCCATGAAATGTGATGAGTTCAAGAAATTATTTTTCAATAAGTAATTCCCTCGTATTATTCGAACAAAGATGGAGAAAGAGTTTCTTGAACTAAAGCAAAAGGATGATGAATATGTTGGTATATACAACGTGAATTTTACAAGGATTGCAAGATATGCATCTGGCTTTATCATCCAACCTGAATGTAAAATTGATCGATTCTATATTGGCTTAAAACCAAATCGTCCAAGGGAATTAGCTATAAGAGACTTCAGTATCTCTGAAGAAATTCTGTGTTGTGCTATCAAGGTAGAAATGGAAGTTGGTGTTACATATCCATCTCATGGTTTTGACAAGAAACCAAATATGGAGTTCAAGGAGAAATCTCAGAATAATGGTGAAAAGAAGATGAATGTTTCCTTATGCTCAAAGTGTGTAATGAATCATGTTGGATATTGTCTTAATGGGAAAAAATGTTTTATGTGTGGAAAAGAAGGTCATCGAGCAGCTGAGTGTCGAAGTAATGGAAAAGGGTTGCTTGTCATGACCCATCCTCGGGGCCCATGTCGTGACTACCCCATGCCCTCCTTCCATAGGCCAGAGGCTGGCGACTAGCACAAAGGCGTAAATCCCGGTAAAAGGGAAGGCATTTCCATTGTAAAGTAAACAAGCACCATAGAGCAAGAAAGCAGTAGAAGTAATCAATAAGTAAAAACTGAGTACAACAGTAAGTGCGGAAAAGTAAGTGGGCCAGTATACAAACCCAAACTGAATGTAAAGTACAACTGGAAAGGGAAAACAAAAATTGAAAGTAAAGCTGCAACATCGAGCTGTCAACTAGAAATCCCACCTGAAGGGTGAGTACATATAGCCTCCATAGCTCCTCAGGTCCAGTCGTCCGCTCCGAGAACATCTCGCACAGTGGTCCACCTCTAGGTACTGTCCTGCTTCGCAAGCCTCAACCACGATCCGCGCCGTCCGTCGTCTGCAACCAACACAACATAGTGCGGGCATAGACCGTGTAGGGTTGAGTATAAGATACTCAGTAGGGACCCCGAGACCCCCGAAGGTCTCCCAGAATCCACAAAGTATAATCCACAAACGAAAGATACAATCACGAAGTAACATCCGACACTGCTTAGGTATATGTTCATACATATACCTAAGTCATCAATTCCAGTTCGACTCTAACATCCGAGCACACGTACAACCCAGTCCACACAGGAAAGAAAAACATAAATCCACACAGGATAGCACAACACAATCCACATAGAAAAGAAAACAGCATTCAGGTCACACATGTATACTTCTTCGTAAGATGATAGAGATGATCAGATATTGCCACTGATTCATCTAAGCCGTCAGACCCACAAAGGATCGATAGGTACTACCCCCCGCAATGACCCACAAAGGATATGACCCACACAGGATCGATAGGTAACTAACCCCACAAAGACCCACACATGATCCGTAGGCGCTTGCCCACACAGGACCGTTGAGCGCTGACGCACACAGGAACAGACCCACATATGATCTGTTGCACTGAACGTAGGATCACTGAGTGCTGTAGTCATTGCCATCGAGTCCACTGAGGATCTCTTTACAGTCGTCATCTTCGTCGCAGTCGCAGCCTGCTCTAGGGTTCCCGCAGACAGCAAACTCATTCGGGAGGGTCCGCTCCATGATCCGAGATGCTGATACATCAACTGACACATATTCCAGAGTTAATGTATCTAAAAGTTCCGCATCACCAATAGGAACTCAACGTCGCAGTCGGTGTAACGCCCCAACCCCAGCTACCCAGAGTCGGTGCATTATTACATAACATTGGCATGATCACAAGAAAGATCAAATCTCGAAAGACCGATTGGTTTAGTAGCCTTGGAAACACTAGATATATTCATAGGTTTTACATTACATCATAAAATGAAAAACTACTACAACAACATAAAGTCTCCATAATCCACACTCATATCCCCACATAATATCCCTGCAGGTCATTCATAATTTACTTCTTCACTTCCTGGGAAAAATAAAACATATAAAAGGGGTGAGCTCAAATGCCCAGTAAGGATAACAAAATAGCGGAAACTTTCATAAATAAGAATAAACTTTTAAGGCAATGTATAACTAAAACAAAAGCCTTTCAAACATGAACTTTCAACATGGTATGGCATAAATAAAATGAAATAATGCCATTTACTTATTCACATGGATATTCTACTAATCGAATAATCACATGCAAAAATCAATAACCACTTTCATAATGTTGGAATGCATAATGCCAGACTATCATAACCACATAGCCAAGGCCTCGTGCCAAGACTACAAATAAGATTTTGTCAAGGCCTTGTGCCAAGACACTAGTTTGTCTCATGAGACCTACCGATGCATCGAGGAACTATAGCGGGCTCCACCCGTCTCTTATTAAGTCCAATGCATTCCCATATGAAAAGGTTTAAACATAACATAAACATTCGTATTAAAACTAGCATACGAAATGTCAATAATTTCACCATAAACTATGAATGGTATAAAAATAGCACATCCATATTCAAACATATCACAAAACCTTCAATACAATATAGAAGTTTTGTATCATAATAAATCAACTTCAAATAATCTTAAAATCCATCAAAGGATGTTGACGTAGATGAAATCAAAATTCTTTTTAAAGAAATATCTCCTTTTATTTTGAAATCATTTAAGATCCATATAAAATAAAACATTTTCTTTGAAAATATTCTTATAATCTTGTAAGGAAAGCTTTGAAGATTCTATAACGGCGTAAAATAACCGCACCCGCCGTATAAGTTAAAAAAACATTCTTACCTCAATTCTGTCGAAAAGGTAAAAAATGACCTTGTTTTGAAAACGACGGAAAGATTCCTTTATAAACCTCTTATAAAAAGTCAAACAAGGGTATAAATGACTTTAACCCATACTCTTGTAAATAGTAAAAATGTTTTGAAATACATTTTTAAGAAACATGGATGTGGATGATAAAGATATCCCAGTAGATTATTACGTATAAACAACCTCGGATAATGAAGAGATTGTGAAATAACCCTTACCTTGTAATTTTCCTTGGTTGTGGTAGGTTAACCTATTGTATAATGGTGAAATAATTGTTATTAAATTATAAAAGAATCATATACATTAATATGATATCATATATGATCTTTTAATATTGATTTGATAATAATATCTTAGTATTATCATTATATCGGGTGTTAACTTACTTGTTTTCTTTTATATGTTTTGTTACATAAGACATGTTTGTAAAGGATAGGTTGTATATTATTAATATCCAGAATGATATCAAGTCCTTAAACATCATTTTTAAATCATCAAATGATAATTATACTTGAATGGATACGATGGAGAATGAATCTCATCGCGTTCGTGGAGACGGTAGTCCGTACGCACGAGCGACAATATCATTTTTTTGATATTAAAATAATATATAAATGAATGATATATCATATATAAAGAATCACTAACATGTTATATTTATTATTTACATGAGTTACACATCATTATTATACCCATCCAAATAATATTATATTGAATAACAATTACACCACGACGTGGAGACGGTAAGCCGTACGTACGCACGTATGGTGACATGTTATTCAAAGGGTGGATAGAATACTGAATATGGTTGTACCATACTTATAATAACATCACAGTATATGTGAGATACTGGAGTTATTATTTTAGAATGGTAAGAACAAAGGAAGAAGAAGTGGAAGAAGAAATGAACTTAGAAAAGGGTGGTGAAATCATTACCTCTTCTTCGGGTTCTTCCTTTTGATTTGATCAAAAGGGCTCCTTAGGTTGGCTTTCTGATCAAAATAATGCCTCTAGGTTGTATTTAGGGGTGTTGTGAGAGTATTTGGGCAGAGTTTGGCCGAACCAAAAGGCTTTGAAGGTGTGAAGAAATGAGAAGGAGGAGTTCCCTTTTATAAGAGGGGTGAGGGGCACCTTTGGAAAAGCTAGAAATATTAATTTATAATAAATTCATATTCGGTTTATAATGGCTCCAAAGTTGATTATTCAAAGGTTACGGTAGGGATAGGTCGAAAACCACTCATACAATAGAATTTAGACAGGTTTGGGTACTTATATTAACCTTATCTTTAAGTATTAACTCTAAGTTAATTAGTTTCACTTTTACAATGTCTCTTTGTATTTTTATAAAATATGGTTAATAAACGTACTATATACATCCAAGAGACCCCCAAGTGGTACATTAATGATGAACCTATCATTATATAAGTCTCTTGGCCGAACCATAGATTTTTAGGAATTTAATATCAATTAATAATATAATATTTGTTTAAGAACTCTTTTATGTCAATTTTGACACTATTCAATAGTTGATTTTTGTGAAACTCATAACAGATTGATTACTTCGAAAAAAGTCAATTAAATCAATCCTAATATGTCATATTATCCTATAAAATTAGTTTAATTCATTAAAAGTTTCATATTATATTTATTTGGGTATTTATAATATCAATTATTTTAATTTTTCACTATTATAGTAATTACTGCATCATCATTGTGTCATATATAAAATACATTATTTAATGTCTAAAAATTATAAATAAAATATCATTATGTAGGAAATCGTTTTAGCTTTATAATGAATATTTATAATCTAAAATCCAATATATATAACCATATGTAACAATTGTTGTTCTAAAAGATATATGCTTGTGTCATTTTTGTATTCATTTTAACTAAATTAAAATAAAGTGTCATTATCACTTACAAGTGGATCCATGGGGTCCCAAAATAGACCCAAAGATTCCCATGGTCGACCATGTATCAACCAATAGGGTTAAGACACGTTTTTGGGTAATTTATTATTATTATAATATTATTTTTTAACCCTTATTTACCGGATTTACCCTTAACCATGGTAAATAAAATATTTACCGCAGTAATTATTCAAAATGTCTAAAAATAAAAGTTACCTATTTACACAATTTGAACATCCTGATTCCAAATATGGAATCCATATTCCTAAATTCAAAACACAGAAGTGGCAGAAATTAATTTAAAATTAATTCCCGCTGTCAAAACAAAAAGCGTGTTTTTAAGAGATAATAACTATCAAAAGACTGACACTTGTTTATGTTCGGTTTAATTGTAAAATTATGTCCAATGACCAACATTATATTAAATTGTAAAAATATATTCTAAATATACTTTAAAACCACTCAAATTCATAATTTATCACTATTAATTATTTTGATTAAAAAAGTTGTTTTTAATTAAAATTTTGTAATTTTCACTATTCATCAAAATATGAAAGTTATCCGAAATGTACCAAAATTTCACCTTAGGCTAAATTCGATATTCCGAATCCAAAAATGAAGTCCATATTCAAATATAAAATATATATAATTTCAAAAAGTAGGTACTACTATTCATAATGGCTAGTTTGATTAGTTATGGTGTGTTATAACTCGGTGTTGCGTACAACACATGCTATCACATTATTCAAAGAGAAGCGTACCGTAGAAGATTGGGGTGTTACATTCTCCCCTCCTTCAAATAATTGCGTCCTCGCAATTTCTAGGGTATTACTGCATAAAAAGACTCGGGTGGTTCTTCATCATAAGTTCCTCGGGTTCCCACGTTGCCTCTTCCATCTTATGGTTTCTCCACAAAACTTTTACCAGACACGTCGTCCGGTTTCTCAGCACTTGTTCTCTCGTATCAAGAATCTTGACGGGCTCTTCGCAATAAGACAGATCGGGTTCCAGTTCTAATTCCTCATAGGTGAGTACATGCGTCGGATCAGGCATGTATTTCCTCAATAGATATACGTGGAACACATCGTGAACTTTGGAGAGACTTGGCGGCATTGCCAATCGGTAAGCTACAGCCCCAATTCGTTCTAGAATTTCGAAAGGTCCGATGTACCTGGGACTCAATTTACCTTTCTTACCAAAACGTATGACTCCCTTCCATGGAGATACCTTTAGGAAAACATGATCACCGACCTGAAATTCCAAATCCTTCCTTCGATTATCGGCATAGCTCTTCTGCCTACTTTGAGCTGCTTTGATGTGATTTTGGATTACTTTCACCTTTTCCACCGTTTCCTCCACCAGTTCTGGGCCTACAAGTTTTCTTTCACCAACGTCATCCCAACAGGTTGGTGTACGACATATCTTTCCATATAACGCTTCATATGGTGCCATCTGAATACTTGAATGGAAGCTATTGTTATAGGAAAATTCTACCAGAGGTAAATATTGATCCCACATACCCTGAAAGTCAAGTGAGCAAGATATCAACATGTATTCTAAGGTTGGAATAGTCCGTTCTGATTGTCTGTCTGTCTGAGGTTGGTAAGCAGTGCTCAAATGAAGTTCAGTATCCAGGGATTTCTGAAGACTTTTCCAGAATCTTGAAGTAAAACGGGGATCACGATCAGAAACAATCGATAGGGGTACTCCATGAAGTCTCACAACTTCATTAATATATAGTCTTGCTAGACGTTCCAGGGGTAGATCTTCTCTTATAGCAAGAAAATGTGCTAACTTGGTAAGACGATCAACAATAACCCATATTGCATCGTTCCTTCTAGGAGTCTTCGGTAGCCCCATGACAAAGTCCCTCGTAATATTGTCCCATTTCCACTCAGGTATAGGAAGAGGTTGCATGACTCCTCCAGGCTGTTGCCTTCCAGCTTTCACTTGTTGACAAACCATACATCTTGACACAAAATCAGCAATCTCCCTCTTCATATTGTCCCACCAAAAATGTTCTTTCAAATCTCTATACATTTTGGTGCTCCCAGGGTGTATAGAGAAATTGGAACTATGAGAATCATCCAGCAATTCCCTTTTTAGATCAGGTATATTGGGAACACAAAGTCTCTTCCCGAATTTCAAAATTCCATCTTCATACACAAAGTCTCTCAATCTCCCATCATTCACAGCTTTAATCTTCTTCTGAAATTCTTCATCATTGGTCTGAGAACTCTTAATCCTTTCTAGTAAAGATGGTTTGGCAACCATTTGAAAAAGCATTGATGTTACACCTTCCCTGGTTATTCCCATGTCCATCTTCACTAGATCCATGAAAATTGGATCCCTTTCAATTCTCATCATGTTCAGAACTCCATGGTCTTTTCTGCTCAAAGCATCTGCTACTTTGTATGCTTTCCCCGGGTGGTAGTGTATCGTACAATCATAATCCTTGAGTAATTCAAGCCATCTCCTTTGCCTCATGTTGAGTTCTTTTTGTGAGAAAATATACTTCAAACTCTTGTGATCAGTATAAATCTCACATTTTTCACCATAGAGGTAGTGCCTCCATATCTTCAAAGCAAAGCTCACAACTGCTAACTCGAGATCATGAGTAGGATAGTTTTGTTCATGAATTTTCAACTGTCGTGATGCATAGGCAATAACTCTATCATTCTTCATAAGGACACAACCAAGTCCTTTCTTGGATGCATCACTATAAATAACGAACCCATCATTCCCCGATGGTAGAGTCAATATAGGAGCATTGACTAATCTTCTCTTCAGTTCTTCGAAACATTCTTCACACTCTTTTTTCCAAACAAATTTAACCCCTTTACGTGTGAGCTTCGTTAATGGGTTAGCCAATCGAGCAAAATTCTGGACGAAACGTCGATAATAACCTGCCAAACCAATAAAACTACGTACCTCAGTTATACTCGTAGGTGCTGGCCATTCTTGGATTGCCTTGGTCTTAGAAGGATCAACAGAGATTCCATCTTTAGAGACAATATGGCCAAGAAAAGAAATCTCCTGAAGCCAGAATTCACACTTGCTAAACTTCCCATATAATTCATGCCTCCTCAGAGTCTTCAAGATAATGCGCAAGTGATTTTCATGATCTTCGTAGGTTTTGGAGTATACCAAGATATCATCAATAAATACCACCACAAATTCATCGAGATACTCCTTGAAAACTCTATTCATCAGATCCATGAATACAGAGGGTGCATTAGTCAATCCAAATGGCATTACAGTAAACTCGTAATGCCCGTACCTGGTTCGAAATGCTGTCTTCGGAATGTCTTCCTTCTTCACACACAACTGATGGTATCCAGATCGAAGGTCAATCTTTGAAAAGTATTGAGCTCCATGCAGTTGGTCAAATAAATCATCAATACGAGGTAGGGGATACTTGTTCTTTATCGTTATAACATTGATCTCCCTGTAGTCGATACATAACCTCATAGATCCATCTTTCTTTTTAACAAAAAGAACAGGGGCTCCCCATGGAGAAACACTAGGGCGAATAAATCCCTTATTACTCAATTCTTCTAGTTGTTTCTTTAGTTCGACTAACTCTACAGTGGCCATTCTATAAGGGGTCTTCGATATAGGCCTTGATCCAGGAATCAAATCAATGGAAAACTCAACTTCTCATTCTGGAGGATGTCCAGGTAAATCTTCCGGAAATACATCTACAAATTCTTTCACAATAGGTACATAATCTAATGAACATTCCTTTCCTCACCGACAGTTATTTCATTCTCTTCCTCCCCAATAATTGAATTAAGTTGAGCTACTGGGGGTGGATCTAAATAAGAATTAGGTGGTGACGATTCTGCTCTAAAAATAAGGTGCTCCTTATCATTATCATCAAGAATCGTAACCTCTTTCTTCTTACAATAAATCTTCGCATCATAGTCTGAAAGCCAGTCCATACCGAGGATTATATCAAACTCAATCATAGGTATGACGATGAAATCAGCAGATAACGAAAATTTATGTGCTCTAATGGGGACAGATTCACAAAACTTTGTTGCAACGATACTTCCCTTAGGAGTTTTAACTGACAACTCCCTTATTAAATAAAATTGGAAATATCTAACTTTCTTAGAAAACTGGGATGATATGAAACAATGTGATAATCCAGAATCAAATAATTCATTTGCTAAACTTGAGGAAACCATTAAATTACCTGCCACCACGTCTTTCATAGCTTCTACCTCAGCAGTAGTGATAGCATAAGCCTGGCCTTGATCCCTTGGCCTTTTCTGAGGTAAGTTCTCCTGACGCTTAGGACATGCATTTGCATAATTCCCCATCTCCCTGCAATTGTAGCACTGAACGTTGGTAGCTTCCTTCTTCCCCTTGCAATCATGAGCTTGGTGGCCTTTTTCACCACACTTGTAACAGACTCCCATTCCCTTCAAGCAAGTACCAGGATGTTTCTTCCCGCATTTAACACAAGATGGATATTCAACCTTTCTCTTCTTCCCCTTATTTCCATTCCCAGATTGATCAGCATGTCTCTTCTTCTCTTGCTTTGCTTTAAAGTCATAAGACTTAGAGAATTCCTTTTCGGTCTTGATAGCAGATGAGACAATGTCTTCGTACGATGAAAAGGATTGTGAGACTAACGCTCGACGGAGAAATGGTTTTAACCCATCAAAGAAACGATCAATCTTACTTCTTGGGTTACGAATATAATCACCAGCGTACCTCGCTAACCTTGTAAAGTTAGCCTCATACTTTGTGACATTCTCATCCTCCTTTTGTCTCAGACTCAGAAATTGCCTTTCCATATCTGCTCGATGGTCGCGAGGGAAGTATTTTTCTAAAAACAGATCTTTGAACTCCCTCCATTCCATATTTGATACTTCATCATCTTCCTTCGTGTTTTGAATCAATGACCACCATTGATCAGCATCTCCAGTGAGGCGGTAAACTGCCATGATAACTTTTTCCCTTTCACTGCTCCCCAAAGCCTGAAATATTTTCTCTAGGGAATTTATCCATTGCTCAGCTACTAAGGGATTTTTACTCCCATTGAACGTTGGTGGTTTTTGCCTCATGAATCGATCTAACATTGATCCTCCACGTTGCGGATCAGGGTGCTCCATACGGGTAAGGTTATTATTCATAACCTGAGTAAGTTGTCCCAGTATGGTGATTAGCTGATCGGCACCAGTTGCATCACCAGCCCCACTATAATTATCTTGAGCAGGAGGGCAATCCCTACATGGAGTGCGTGCATTGATACGGTTTCCATTTCTTCCACTAGGCGCCATTTCTAAACAATGGCATAAACTAGATCAGTTTATGAATCAAAATACATAATCCCATACTTATAAAACACTTAACATAAATTGAACTATTTATGGATATAATCCATAATCATAAAAATGTTTTCTTTGAGGAAGTATATACTCATAAACCCTTTATAATGATTTGTAAAGATAGTGAGAGTTATCCTAAGCATATCCCCCGGGAGTGTCGTAACCAAGAGTGCAGCAAGGCCCGTTGTCGTGCACCAGTTCCCGTTCGAGTCTAGCTCAAAGCGGTGTTTTCGGGTTTTACCCCTAGGTACATCTGTGCCAGAGCCGCCTCTACCTGCTCATATCTAGACAGGGATGTATTGCTCGGAAAACTCAAAAAATCTCTACAATACCAAAATTCTAGGAAGTTCTTCTATACTAATCCTCAAAGTTCATCTTAGGTCTACGTTCTCTAATCAGAGTTTATCTAAATCTAGCTTCCAAGGTTTGTACTAAACTTCCTCTGATACCAACTGTAACGCCCCGACCCCAGCTACCCAGAGTCGGTGCATTATTACATAACATTGGCATGATCACAAGAAAGATCAAATCTCGAAAGACCGATTGGTTTAGTAGCCTTGGAAACACTAGATATATTCATAGGTTTTACATTACATCATAAAATGAAAAACTACTACAACAACATAAAGTCTCCATAATCCACACTCATATCCCCACATAATATCCCTGCAGGTCATTCATAATTTACTTCTTCACTTCCTGGGAAAAATAAAAAATATAAAAGGGGTGAGCTCAAATGCTCAGTAAGGATAACAAAATAGCGGAAACTTTCATAAATAAGAATAAACTTTTAAGGCAATGTATAACTAAAACAAAAGCCTTTCAAACATGAACTTTCAACATGGTATGACATAAATAAAATGAAATAATGCCATTTACTTATTCACATGGATATTCTACTAATCGAATAATCACATGCAAAAATCAATAACCACTTTCATAATGTTGGAATGCATAATGCCAGACTATCATAACCACATAGCCAAGGCCTCGTGCCAACACTACAAATAAGATTTTGTCAAGGCCTTGTGCCAAGACACTAGTTTGTCTCATGAGACCTACCGATGCATCGAGGAGCTATAGCGGGCTCCACCCGTCACTTATTAAGTCCAATGCATTCCCATATGAAAAGGTTTAAACATAACATAAACATTCGTATTAAAACTAGCATACGAAATGTCAATAATTTCACCATAAACTATGAATGGTATAAAAATAGCACATCCATAGTCAAACATATCACAAAACCTTCAATACAATATAGATGTTTTGTATCATAATAAATCAACTTCAAATAATCTTAAAATCCATCAAAGGATGTTGACGTAGATGAAATCAAAATTCTTTTTAAAGAAATATCTCCTTTTATTTTGAAATCATTTAAGATCCATATAAAATAAAACATTTTCTTTGAAAATATTCTTATAAGCTTGTAAGGAAAGATTTGAAGATTTTATAACGGCGTAAAATAACCGCACCCGCCGTATAAGTTAAAAAAAACATTCTTACCTCAATTCTGTCGAAAAGGTTAAAAATGACCTTGTTTTGAAAACGACGGAAAGATTCCTTTATAAACCTCTTATATAAAGTCAAACAAGGGTATAAATGACTTTAACCCATACTCTTGTAAATACTAAAAATGTTTTGAAATACATTTTTAAGAAACATGGATGTGGATGATAAAGATATCCCAGTAGATTATTACGTATAAACAACCTCGGATAATGAAGAGATTGTGAAATAACCCTTACCTTGTACTTTTCCTTGGTTGGGGTAGGTTAACCTCCTGTATAATGGTGAAATAATTGTTATTAAATTATACAAGAATCATATACATTAATATGATATCATATATGATCTTTTAATATTGATTTGATAATAATATCTTAGTATTATCATTATATCGGGTGTTAACTTACTTGTTTTCTTTTATATGTTTTGTTACGTAAGACATGTTCTTAAAGGATAGGTTGTATATTATTAATATCCAGAATGATATCAAGTCCTTAAACATCATTTTTAAATCATCAAATGATAATTATACTTGAATGGATACGATGGAGAATGAATCTCATCGCGTTCGTGGAGACGGTAGTCCGTACGCACGAGCGACAATATCATTCTTTTGATATTAAAATAATATATAAATGAATGGTATATCATATATACAGAATCATTAACATGTTATATTTATTATTTACATGAGTTATACATCATTATTATACCCATCCAAATAATATTATATTGAATAACAATTACACCACGACGTGGAGACGGTAAGCCGTACGTACGCACGTATGGTGACATGTTATTCAAAGGGTGGATAAAATACTGAATATGGTTGTACCATACTTATAATAACATCACAGTATATGTGAGATACTGGAGTTATTATTTTAGAATGGTAAGAACAAAGGAAGAAGAAGTGGAAGAAGAAATGAACTTAGAAAAGGGTGGTGAAATCATTACCTCTTCTTCGGGTTCTTCCTTTTGATTTGATCAAAAGGGCTCCTTAGGTTGGCTTTCTGATCAAACTAAGGCCTCTATGTTGTAGTTAGGGGTGTTGTGAGAGTATTTGGGCAGTGTTTGGCCGAACCAAAAGGCTTTGAAGGTGTGAAGAAATGAGAAGGAGGAGTGCCCTTTTATAAGAGGGGTGAGGGGCACCTTTGGAAAAGCTAGAAATATTAATTTATAATAAATTCAAATTAGGTTTCTAATGGCTCCAAAGTTGATTATTCAAAGGTTAAGGTGGGGATAGGTCGAAAAACACTCAACCAATAGAATTTAGACAGGTTTGGGTACTTATATTAACCTTATCTTTAAGTATTAACTCTAAGTTAATTAGTTTCACTTTTACAATGTCTCTTTGTATTTTTATATAATATGGTTAATAAACTTACTATATACATCCAAGCTACCACCAAGTGGTACATTAATGATGAAACTATCATGATATAAGTCTCCTGTCCGAACCATAGATTTTTAGGAATTTAATATCAATTAATAATATAATATTTGTTTAAGAACTCTTTTATGTCAATTTTGACACTATTCAATAGTTGATTTTTGTGAAACTCATAACAGATTGATTACTTCGAACAAAGTCAATTACATCAATACTAATATGTCATATTATCCTAGAAAATTAGTTTAATTCATTAAAAGTTTCATATTATATTTATTTGGTTATTTATAATATCAATTATTTTAATTTTTCACTATTATAGTAATTACTGCATCATCATTCTGTCATATATAAAATACATTATTTAATGTCTAAAAATTATAAATAAAATATCATTATGTAGGAAATCTTTTTAGCTTTCTAATGAATATTTATAATCTAAATTCCAACATATATAACCCTATGTAACAATTGTTGTTCTAAAAGATATATGCTTGTGTCATTTTTGTATTCATTTTAACTAAATTAAAATAAAGTGTCATTATCACTTACAAGTGGATCCATGGGGTCCCAAAATAGACCCAAAGATTCCCATGGTCGACCATGTATCAACCAATAGGGTTAATACACGTTTTAGGGTAATTTAGTATTATTATAATATTATTTTTTAACCCTTATTTACCGGATTTACCCTTAACCATGGTAAATAAAATATTTACCGCAGTAATTATTCAAAATGTCTAAAAATAAAAGTTACCTATTTACACAATTTTAACATCCTGATTCCAAATATGGAATCCATTTTCCTAAATTCAAAACACATAAGTGGCAGAAATTAATTTAAAATTAATTCCCGCTGTCAAAACAAAAAGCGTGTTTTTAAGAGATAATAACTATCAAAAGATTGACACTTGTTTATGTTCGGTTTAATTGTAAAATTATGTCCAATGACCAACATTATATTAAATGGTAAAAATATATTCTAAATATACTTTAAAACCACTCAAATTCATAATTTATCACTATTAATTATTTTGATTAAAAAAGTTGTTTTTAATTAAAATTTAGTAATTTTCACTATTCATCAAAATATGAAAGTTATCCGAAATGTACCAAAATTTCACCTTTGGCTAAATTCGATATTCCGAATCAAAAACTGAAGTCCATTTTGAAATATAAAATATATATAATTTCAAAAAGTAGGTATTACTATTCATAACGGCTAGTTTGATTAGTTATGGTGTGTTAGAACTCGGTGTTGCGTACAACACACGCTATCACATTATTCAAAGAGAAGCGTACCGTAGAAGCTTGGGGTGTTACAGTCGGCACGCCAATCAGACGCCCGGTTTGAGAGTTATTGGAATTTTTATCCTAGGGGCCCTGTTAGTTTTTAAGTCAAAACCAACCCGACCGTAATCCACCTGCATCCAAACCTCAGGCGGAGTAAGCCAAAAGATCCATCTCACTTAGAGGAATCCATCCAAGTCGACGGCATGTCAATCAGACGTCTGAAGCTCAAGTTACGAGCGTTTCCGCTCCGAGGGCCCGGTTGGTTTCGTGTACGAACCAACCCGGCCGAACCCAATGTTCTCCAAAACCTTGAGTGTAATATACCAAAACGACCATCTCAATCCAAGGATTGCATCTCCGCTGACGGTGCATCGATCGGAGGTCCGTAGCTCATGATATGGGCAAAAGACCGAAGTGGTCCGAAAACGGGGGGTTTGGGCCCAGACCGACCCGGACCAACCCCCCCCCCCCACCGGGGTCGGCCCGAACCGGGTCGAACCGACCCGGGTCCAGGTCTGTCCTAGCTGGCACGACTCGGCCCAGCCCGGCCGGCGCGGCGCGGCTAGCGCTGGTCGGTTGGCCAGCGGGTCGGCTCGGCCGGTTACTGCCGAGTGGTGTTGGGGGCGCGCTGCCCCACGTGAAGGAGTCGCGGCCCTGCGTAGGGCCGCCCTTTCCAGCGGACGTGGCCGGCTGCTGCATCCCATCCCCCTCCAGTCCCACGCGGTCGTGGGACCGCGCCCTGCCACCGTGGCTTCAGTCGCGGCGGCTCCTTCCGGCGGCGCGCCGGCAGGCCGCTCTGCGGACCACCGGATGAGTTCCGGTGGTCCGAAAAACACGCTGTCTTCGCCAATGTGTCTCACGGGGCCCGTCCTTCACTGTGAGGACCTCACATCGCCCGTGCGGCCTATTTTTTCGTCGTCTGCCATTTCGCACACAAAAAACGAAAGGGCGGTGGGTTTGGACTTGTTCGTTGGTCCGCACCTACCGCGTTAGCATTTTTAAAAGTCTCAGCACAAATATTTAATCATACTCCGCCGGTTTAAATCAAAAAGATTTAAATGAATCAAACCCCTACCTCGACGTTGTCATCAAACGTGAGTTCGTCGCGGAATTGACCGTCGCGGAAGAAAAGGATCTTCGTGTCGCAGAAGGGGCGTCGCTGTCAAACTCCGAGTATTAAAACATATAGATTTAATCGCAACATTTAAACCCATGTTGAGGATATAATTCAAAATGGAATTAAAAGAACCTCAATCCCCTACCTCAATCGGTTGTTGATCGAAGATTGTCGCGGGGAAGGAACGTCGCGGAAGGAGGATCGTCACGTCCTGTCATCGATCTCTGAGGACCCGGCGTTCTTCGTCGCCCTTCGTTGGAGGTTGACGTTCTTCATGTTCTTCGCGTTTTTCATGTTCATCACGTTCTTCACAAATAAGGATAAAGATCTCCAAGACTTAGAGCTTCCTCCAATTCCCCTCAACAAGCAACCCTCAAGTAAACACGTGTTGGTGTTATTTTACTCTCATGCCAACGATTTGAAAAAACAAGTTATGAAACGAACCATTAATTCGATGAATTAATGGTAACGACTTAATTTCCCAATAAAAAGGGGTGTTTAGAATTTAAGAAAATGCACTGGTTGACTTTCATTAAAAGGAGGTTTTCGCGGGTGATTTACTTAGAGGAAAAGAAACGGTGGGGCTCGTGCGGGCCCCACCTCACAAATATCCTACCAAGTGGGTGGGATATTGTGGGTTCCACCGTATCCTCTTAACATAGCTTATGTGGCATTAAGTGGGTTTAAGTTAAATAAAATAATGTGTTGAACCACTTTTATTTTATATCTTAACTTAACCCCAAAAATTAAAAACCACACCCGCGCAAACTCAACTCCAGAAAAGGCGTTTTTAAGAAAATACCGGCACTGCGATTCCATCGGTGCCCTCGGAATTTGATTCCGAGCACCGGTTAAAATGTTTGAAAACTCCGCTCGTTCGTTCACTGAACGTACCCGAGCCAAACTTCAGAAAATGATTCCGGGCACACCGGGCCTCGGAATTAGGTGTCGTCAAAAACTGCATTCTTGAAAAATTCCCAACAAAATTTAGAAAAAGAATTCCTTGAATTTTACTGGTCTTTATGTCACTACCACCATAGGGCTTTACATCCCCATAAAAAAACATCATAAACTAGGGAAACAAAAGTGGGTACTGAGCACGCATCTGAGCCTCCCGCTCCCAAGTGCTCTCCTGGAGGTTCTCGTGCGGCCATATGACGTGCACTAGAGGAATCGACGGTCCACATAGTACCCGCTTCTATATATACTCAATCTCCAACAGGACCTCCACAAACGTCTCCCCATCATCAATGTACATCTCCCCATGGTCAATGATATGCGTCGGGTCGTGCACGTATCTCCTCAGCTGAGATACGTGGAAGACGTCGTGCACCCGGCGCAACTCAGGTGGTAGAGCTGGGCAATAAGCCACCTCGACAATCCTGCTGAGGACCTGGAATGGTCCTATGAAGTGTGGAGACAACTTGCCGCCTCGGCCAAATCTCCATAATCCATGTCGAGGCGAGACACGCAAGAAGACGTGGTCGCCATCCTCAAACTCCAGTGGCCTCCGCCTCTTGTCAGCATAACACTTCTTCATGCTCTGAGCTGTCCTCATCCGCTCCTGGATGATCTGGATCTTCTCTGTTGTGGCCTGGATCATCTCCGGTCCCACAAGTGCTGACTCCCCAGGGTCTGTCCATCACAAAAGAGATATGCAAGGTCTGCCGTACAATGCCTCGTATAGTGCCATCCCAATGCTGGAGTGGTAGCTGTTATTGTACATGAACTCCACCAAGGGTAGGTGGTCCTCCCATCTGCGACCAAAGTAGAGGACACATGTGCGGAGCATGTCCTCGAGAGTCTGAATGGTCCTCTCCATCTGACCATCCGTCTGAGGGTGAAAGGCGGTTCTCAGATGTAGTTGCGTCCCGAATGCCTCCTGCAACCCCTTCCAACATCGGGAAGTAAAGCGAGAATCTTTATCAGAGATGATATATGATGACACAACATGAAGCCATACATTCTCTTGAATGTAGAGATTCTTCAAGCTCTCCACTGATCCCCGCTCTCTGATGGGTATGAAGTGAGCCGACTTGGTGATTCGGTCAACAATCACCCAAATGGAGTCGTGACCTCTGGAAGTGTGTGGCAGTCCAGTCACGAAGTCCATAGTTATCCCGTCCCACTTCCACTCCGGGACCTCCATGGGCTATACCAAGTCTGCTGGTACCTGATGCTCTACCGTCTCCTGCTGGAAGGTGAGGCATTGAGAAACAAACTCTGCCACAACCTTCTTCATGCCCGACCACCAGTGCTTTCGTCTGAGATCCTGGTATATCTTTGCCATGCCAGGATGTACCGCCAAAGGGGATGTGTGAAACTCTCTTAGCACCTCCTCTCGTAAAGAAACTGGTACCAAGGTACATCCTCTAAAAATGAAATCATGCTCTCCTCCAACAGAGAATCCATCAGGTGCCTGTCCTGAGGATATCAGTGCATGACGCGTCTCAAAGTCAGTATCCCCACGCTGTGCCTCCCTGACCCGTTGCAGTAGTGGATGGGTGACTGTGAGAGACTGAAGGAAGGCTGCTCCATCTCTATCCACGAAGGATATCTATAAAGCGGCCAGCTGCTCTATCACCTCCTCAAGTAGCTGAATGCCCATCCTCCTGCTGAGAGCATCGGCTACCACGTTCCCCTTCCCAGGAGTATAGACTATCTCAAAGTCATTTTCCTAGAGGAACATAAGCCATCGCTGCTGTCTCATGTTCAGGTCCTTCTGAGAGAAGATGTACCTGAGACTCTGATGGTCTAAAAAGACTATAAAGCGCTCTCCCATCAGGTAGTGCCGCCATGTCTTCAGAGCGAAGACCACTACTGCTAACTCCAAGTCAAGGGTAGCGTAGTTCTACTCATAAGGACTCAACTAACGTGATCCATATGCGATCATGGCCCGTTCCTGTATCAGGAAACATCTGAGTCCGGTCCCTGATGCATCACAGTAGACTACGTACCCTACTCCCTCCTCCGAAAGCCTCATGATAGGGGTGCTGGTCAATCTCTGTCATAGCTCTTGGAAGCTCTGCTAACATCTTCTTGACCACACAATATGTTTCCCCTTCTTCTTCAAAGCTGAGTGTGGTGCCACAACTCTGGAGAAGTACAACACAAATCTCCGGAAGTATCCATCTAATCCCAATAAACTCTGCTCCCTTGTCACGCTCCTGGGTGGCTCCCAAGCTAGCACTGTCTCGATCATCGCAGGATCACCCGAAACTCCTGCCCCAGAGACGACGTGTCCCAAGAAGTGGACCTCACATATCCAGAACTGACACTTCGAGAGTTTTCCATAATACTGGTGCTCTCGGAGTGTGTCTAGTACAACCTGCAAGTGGTAGGCATGCTCTTTCTCAGTCGTCGAGTATATCAAAATGTTGTCGATGAAGACCACGAAAAATCGATCGAGGTATGGCTGAAAGATTCTGTTGACAAGGCCCATGAACAATTCTGGAGCGTTGGTCACACCGAAAGGCAAAACCAAGAACTCATAGTGGCCATACTGACATATGAAGGTCGTCTTCTCCACGTCCTCTTCTCGAACTCTGAGCTGATGATAGCCTGACCTGAGGTCTATCTCTGAGAACCACCGTACTCCCTTGAGATGATCGAAGAGATCATCAATCCTCGGTAGCGGATACTTGTTCGTCACTGTCACCTGGTTCAGGCGATGATAGTTGACACAAAGTCGCAAGCTCCCGTCCGCCTTCTTGGTGAACTGTATCGGGGAAGCCCAGGGTGAAACACTGGGGAAGATGAATCCCTTCCCCTACAAGTCCTCCAACTGTACCCGTAGCTCTCGAAGCTCAATGGGGTCCATCCGATATACTGGAGTCGATATCGGGGCTGTCCTATGGTACATGTCAAAATAAAAGTCTACCTCTCTGCGAGGAGGGAGTCCTGGAACGTCATCGGGGAAGACGTCCGCATACTGATCCACCACTGCAGGAAAACCAGGACTCCGCATGTCAACTACTCCTAGGATGAGGCTAGCCAACTGACGAGTGATGGGATGTCCTCTTATCTGCGGAATTCCATCCTATGCTGTGAAGGCTCCTTTCTCACCAATGAAGGTGAACCTGATCCCGTCGGTGCGTACACATCGTACCTTACGCCTCATACAGTCAATATGTGCATGGACTGTAGATAACCAATCCATTCCCAATATGAATTTGTAAGGCCTCGACACTGCTACAAGAAGATCCCAGCCGAAGATCTTGCCTCCTAGAGTAAGTTCACACTACTGGAAGCAGTGCGTAATCGTCGAGTCTGCTCCCGTAGGAGTCTCTAGCCGTAAGGATCGAGCCAACGGCTCTATCGAAATCTCTGAGCTCCGAACAAGGGCAGCGACTATGAAAGAGTGACTCGCTCTTATGTCTATAAGAACTGCAGTAATGGTGGAATAGACATAGATAGTACCTCAAATCATCTCGGGCGTGCCGTGGTCATAGGCCTCTGCTGCCTGGAGCTGTGCCTATCTCTGCCCACCAGCTCCCTTTGGTCGGGGTGGACCTCCTAGTGGTGGTGGTGGTAGAGCCTCAAAGCTTCGCCCACCACCTACTGCTTAGCCAACTCCTTTGCCTCATACCCCTACTCCCTGCGGACTGCCACGGTCGACCCTCTGCCTCTGCCTGGGTGGCCCATAATCCTTTTGATGCTCCTCGGCACGGCGGGTCGGGCAGTCACGAGCCATGTGTCCCTGACCGCCGCATGTGTAGCACTGGATCCCTCTCAAAAGACTGGCTCCGTGATGTGTGCCCCGCACAGCCGAGCTAGTGTCCTGAGGTCGTCTTCCTGGACCCATGAGTCATCCGTCGACTTCCTGCTACAGAAGACTCTGCTACTTGCCGCCCGGCGGTAGGTCTCGCTGCTGATATAGACTAAACAAGAAAGCTCTCAATCAAAAGGGCTCGCTCCAGTACTCCTTCCTGGGTCGGAATACTGAGGGAGATCAGTGATGCCCTGATCTCAGGCCTCAATCCATGTTCAAAGGTCTGGGCCCGGAAGAATTGATCCAGTACCATGTCTGTCGAGTAATGCGAGAGATCGGTAAATCTCACCGAGTACTGTGCGACCTTCAAGCTGCCCTACTGCAGCTGAAGAAGCTCCTGGATGCGCACCGTATGGAGGGTGGCTAGGACGAACTTTGAGCAAAAGAGGATCTCAAAGTCCGTCCAGAGAATAGATGCCTCACCGTGCACTTGGAGCATCAAGATCCACCATCGGCCCGTTGCCGTGTGTAGTAGGCTCGCTGTGAGGATCACCATGAGGTCTGCTGGTGTCCTCACTAACCTGAAAACTCGTACAACTACCTCCATCTTGTCCTCAGTGGCCTGAGGGTCCGTCTCCCTGCGGAACCTGGGCGGTAGTTGGCGCTGTAACTCGTGCAGCGCACTAAGGCTACATGCATCGTCATCGGTTGGAGCTGGAAGCATCGGTGGCTTGGCGGGTAAAGGTACCGTCGGTGCCTCAGCTGTCAAAGGGACATGTATCGAGGCCTCGTCGCTCGGCTGGCTGTCGTCACGCTCAACTCTCGGAACCCTAGCTGGCTGCCATCGTGGGGCCATCCTAAAAAGAAACAGGTGTTCCACGGTCAAACAGTGTACATGGTGAGCTAACATAAAGTAATCACAAAGAAAACATGAACACACATGCAATCAATGTTTTCGTGCATTAAATTGGAAATCAGAAGTCAGGGTCCTGGTGTACGGATATGTCGGCCGCCACACCAACACTGGACTCCAAGGACTGATAACCACACCCAATACGCTTAACACTATTGCTTCACATAGAAAAAGATCATAGTCCCACGTTCTGTGGTAGAACTGAACTCCTCGGATACCAATTTGTCACGACCTGTCCTCGGGGCCCATGCAGTGACTACCCCAAGCCCACCTTCCATAGGCCAGGGGCTGGTGACTAGCACTAAGGCATAAATCCCGGTAAAAGGGAAGGCATTTCCTTTGTAAAGTAAAAAAACACCACAGAGAAAACAAGAAGTAGAAGTAATCACTAAGTAAACACTGAGTACAACAGTAAGTACGAAAAAGTAAGTGGGCCAGTATACAAACCCAAACTGAAAGTAATGTATATCTGGAAAGTTAAAACATCAACTGAATGTAAAGCCATAATGTCGAGATTTCCACTAGAAATCCCACCTAAAGGGTGAGTACAAATAGCCTCCACAGCTCCTTGGGTCCAGCCGTCTGCTCCGAGAACGTCCCGCCCAGTGGTCCACCTCCAGGTACCGTCCTGCTCCGCAAGCCTCAACCACGATCAGTGCTGCCCATCGTCTACAACCAACATAATGTAGTGCAGGCATAGCTCATGAAGGGGTGAGTATAAGCTACTCATTAGGGACCCCCGAGACCCCCGAAGGACTCCCAGAATCCACAAAGGATAATCCAAAAAGGAAAGATACAATCACGAAGTAACATCCGACACTGCTTAGGTATATGCCCATACATATACCTAAGTCATCAATTTCTGTTCGTCTCCAACATCTGAGCTCAAGTACAACTCAGTCCACACATTAAAGCAAAACGTAAATCCACACAGGATAGCACAACACAATCTACATAGGAAAGCAAACAGGATTCAGCTAACACAGTTATAATTCTTCGTAAGACGATAGAGATGATCAGATATTTCCACTGATTCATCTATGCCGTTATACCCACAAAGGATCGATAGATACTAACCCCCGCACTGACCCACAAAGGATCTAACCCACACAAGATCGATAGGTAACTAACCCCCGCAATGACCCACAAAGGATCTGACCCACACAGGATCGATAGGTAACTAACCCCCATAAAGACCCACACAGGATCGGACCCACACAGGATCTCTAGGCGCTGGCCCACACAGGACCGCTGAGTGCTGACCCACACAGGATCGGACCCACACAAGATCTGTAGCACTGATCCACGTAAGATCGCAGAGTGTTGTAGTCATCGCCGTCAAGTCCACTAAGGATCTCTGTACAGTCATCATCATCGTCGTAGTCGCAGCCAACTATAGGGTTCCCGCACACAGCAAGCTCATTCGAGAGGGTCTGCTCCACGAGTCGAGAGGATGATACATCAACTGACACATAGTCAAGATTTGATGTATCCAAAAGTTCCACATCGCAAACAGGAACTCAACGTCGTAGTCGGCGCGTCAATCGGACGCCCGGTCTGAGAGTTATTGGCCTTTTTGTCCTAGGGGCCCGGTTGGTTTTTATGTCAAAACCAACCCAACTGTACTCCACCTGTTTCCAAACCTCAGGTGGAGTAAGCAAAAAGATCTGTCCCACTAAGAGGAATCCATCAAAGTCGACGGCATGTCAATCGGACGTCCGGAGCTCAAGTTAGGAGCGTTTCCGCTCCGAGGGCGCGGTTGGTTTCGTGTACGAACCAACTCGGCCAAACCCAAAGTTTTCCGAAACCTTGAGTGTAATATACCTAAACGACCATATCAGTCCAAGGATCACATCTCCGCTGACGGTGCGTCGATTAGAGGTCCGTAACCCAAGATATTGGAAAAAGACAGAAGTTGTCTAAAAATGGGGGGTTTGGGACCGGACCAACTCGGTCCAACCCCCTTGGGTCGGCCTGAACCAGGTCGACCTGACCCGGGTCCGGGTCTGACCCAGCTGCCACGAACTGGCCCGGCCGGCGCGGCCCGGCTGGCGCTGCCCGGTTGGCCAGCGGGTCGGCTCGGCCGGTTATGGCCGAGCGGTGCGGAGGGTGTGCTGCCCCGCGTGAAGGAGTCGCGACCCCACGTGGGGCCACCCTTGAGAGCGGACACGGACGGATGCCGTGTCCCATCCACCTCCGGTCTCGCGTGGTCACGGGACCGCGCCCTGCCGTAGTGCCGGTGAGGTGCGCTGGCAGGCTGCTCCGCGGACCACTGGATGAGTTCTGGTGATCGGATAAATGCGCCTTCTTCGCCAATTGCCCTCCCGGGGCCTGTCCTTCACTGCGATGACCTCACATCACCCGTGCGGCCTATTTTGTCATCGCCCGCCATTTCACACACTAAGAACGAAAGGGTTGTGGGTTCGGACTTTTTCGTTGGTCCGCACCCACCACGTTTGCGGTTTTAAAAGTCTCACCACAAATATTTAATCATACGCCGCGGGTATAAATCACAAAGATTTAAATGAATCAAACCCCTACCTCGACGTTGTCGTTGAACGTGAGTTCGTCACGGAATTGACCGTCATGGAAGAAGAGGATCGTCATGTCGCTGAAGGGGCATCACTGTCAAACTCCAAGGATTAAAACACACAGATTTAATCACACCATTTAAACCCATGTTGAGGATATAATTCACTAAGGAATTAAAATAACCGCAATCCCCTACCTCAATCGGTTTTTGATCGAAGATTGTCGCGAGGAAGGAACATCGTAGAAGGAGGATCGTCACGTCACACCGTCGATCTCCGAGGACCCGGCGTTCTTCATCGCCCTTCATCGGAGGCCGATGTTCTTCGCGTTCTTAACATTTTCACGTTCTTCATTTTCTTCGCGAAGAAGGATGAATATCTCCATGACTTAGAGCTTCCTCCAATTCCTCTCAACAAGCAACCCTCAAGTAAACACGTGTTGGTCTTATTTTATTCCCATGCCAACGATTTGAAAAAAAAGTTAAAAAATGAACCATTAATTCGACGAATTAATGGTAATGACTTAACTACCCAATAAATAGGGGCATTTAGAATTTATGAAAACGCACCAGTTGACTTTCATTAAAAGGAAGTTTTCGCGGGTGCGTTACCTAGAGGAAAAGAAATGGTGGGGCTTGTGTGGGTCCCACCTCACAAATATCCTACCAAATGGGTGGGATATTGTGGGTTCCACCCTATTCAGTTAACTTATCTTAAGTGGCATTAAGTGGCTTTAAGTGAAATAAAATAAAGTTTTGCACCACTTTTATTTTATTTCATAACTTAACCCCAAAAATTAAAATCCACACCCGAGAAAACGCAACTCCGGAAAAGGAATTTCCAAGTAAATACCGATGCTACGATTCCATCGGTGACCTCAGAATTCGATTCCGAGCACCGGTTAAAAAGTTAGAAAACCCCGCTCGTTCGTTCAGTGAACTTACCCAAGCCAAACATCAGAAAATGATTCCAGGCACACCGGGCCTCGGAATCAGGAGTCGTCAGAAACTGCGTTCTTGTAAAATTCACAAGAAAATTTAAAAAACTATTCCTTGAATTTTACGGGTCTTCACATTGCTAATGGTGTGAATAAAGAAATGACTGCAGAGAACGCACCAACAACACTTCAATGCTTCAAGTTAAATGTAATGGGGCATTATGCTAATCAATGCCCTAATCCAAGGATTAATGATGATCGACATGAGAAACCACATAAGGAAAAGGACAAAGGGAAGTCACATGCGATCACTATTGGATATGTTGAATATGACAATGATGTGGTGGAATGATTAAGCGTTTATGTAATGGGATTCCAAAATAATGATCTATATAGTATCGTGGAATATTGGAATATTTATGTTTTGGTCAATTGTGGTTTTCAATAATTTTATGGTACCGGTAACCATGGAAAGTGATTGAGAATTTTTGGTAAGCAGATGATATGCGCATAGTGAAGGGATAAGTAGATAATGAGATGTTTGATTGTATTAATGAGCTCAGGATTGGTCTAAGGACTATGTTATATCATGGTTTGAGTATATAGAATTTTTAGTATTTTGGTATGTGGAAAGTGTTAACTTTTAACTGTATTCATGTTTTCACTACGGTTAAATGGGTATTCATTCTTCAAGAGAATACATGACTAATGTATTCACATTTTTTTAATTTTACCAACAAGATATATCTTATGATATATGGGGGATAAATGATGGCATTCACGTGATTGTTATGTGAAATTTCAAGTAATCATTTTCTTTATACTATGAGCTTGGACCAATGTATTTTAGATAAGCCTAAAGATTGTAATGGATTACATGGGACATAAGTCAGTATTGTTTAAGGATAGAACTTTTTTGATATTATTTATGGGATGTTATAGTAATATAGTTTTAGAAAAAGGAAAACCTGCAGGACGGACGACAGCCCATCACGTCAGTAAAGGCAGTGGGAATCGAACCCACAACCAAAGTGCGACTGGCCTTTATCACCTACCAATGGCCTACAGGAAGTCCTTGGTTAGTAGAAACAAGTTTTATTTTATTACGCAGTAAGATATATGAAGTATAAGTTCACTTTTGGAAACGTATACGATTAACCTCACCATAGATGGACTTATGTATATTTGATAACTTTTGCTAACCTTTTGTTTGAATAAGATGGAATGACCCATCATTCTATCAAATGATCTGTTAACACTTCACGAATAACAAATTCAACTTCATTTCTTTAAGAGATGAAGTGGAAATTGTTCAAAGCACGAACAACAGTGAGATTGTACCAAAATAAAGTAAGTATTTATTCTAATTAAAATTCTTCAACTGTAGGGAATGATCCTGAAAACCAAAAATGTTATCCTAGTTCCCTTATATCCGATGACTCAGATGGTACCTAAGATCATCACAAATCAAGGGCTTTGTGATTGTGGCCTTTTTCATAGCCATGTTCTCTACCACTCTCCATCAGAACATGATGGTTAGGTTTCTCTTACATATCTATATATTCACCTATGTTCTCCTATGTGGAAACCCAGTGATTAGTTAATTTGGGTAACCGTTATGTTTCATACTTTTGTTTTTAATGATTGGTTTTGGTATTCCATTTTACGATGTGGGTTTCTATTAAAGAAACTTTCGAGTAGTAAACCATTTATAACCCCGACAAATTTCGAGGGTGAAATTCATTTTAAGAGGGGTAGAATGTAACACCACGAGATTTTATGAAAAATATTCTTTTTAATTTTATTGATGCCTTGTGTTGTACGCTACAACAATGGAGTCTTGCACAACACACAACCCTAACTTGGATTCATTACACACAATCACGACCTTCCTCGATAGTGTGTGTTGTACGCAATACCGAGTTTCACTAAACAACGTTATTCTATTAAAATATTATTAAAACTAGCTGTTATGAATAGTAATAACCACTTTTTGAAATTTTTAAAATTTCATCATTCAAAATGGACTTCATTTTTTGATTCGGAATATCGGAATTAGCCTAGGGTGAAATTTTGGTATTTTTCTAAAAACTTTCAATTTTTGATGAATAGTGAAAACACTAGGTTACTATTTAAAAACTGACTTTTTATTTAAATAATTATTTATTTTATTTAAATTTATACTAGGTCATAATTGATACATAATACCTATATATGTTCAATATAATTCATTGGAGTGATTTTTTAATAATTTTAGATATATAAAAATTTTATTGAACTTTTGATTGTCTTTTACCCACCTCCTAGGAGAATTTGCAAATTTACATACAAAATAATTTTACCACTTTTGTGAATGGAATTTCAAAAATCCGAGAGACAGGGTTGATATTATTAAGTAAAATAATGTTCAATAAGATGAAAATAATTTTTGGTGAATAGTTACTTTTTACTTTTATTTACCACGGTTAAAAGTAAATAGGGTAATTAAAGGTAAAAATGATATTATTATTATCCTAACACATGTCCTAATTCTATTGGATAAGTGTAATTAGACCAAAAACAAACTTAGGAATAAAATATGACCATTTAGGCCCACATGGATTTGATTAGGACATTTATTATTAATTTATTTAAATAAGGGTTAAAATAGTTAAAATCAATGTTTAATAAGTAAATAATTTTTAATATAGGGTTATAAATAAGATAAATTAGACTATAAATATTCATTATAAAGCTAAACATATTTACTACATAATGATAGTTTATTTTTAATTTTTAGACTTTATATAATTTAATTTATTTAAGACACAATGATGATGCAGTAATTATCTTACTAATGAAATATTGACATAATTGATGTTATAAATACCCAAATAAATGTAATTTGAGACTTTTTAGGAATTAAAATAATTTTATATGTTAATATGACATGTTATTGTTTATTTAATTAACTTTTTTAGAACTAATCATTCTGTTATGATTTTCACAAAAATCAATTAACAAATAGTGTCAAAATTGACATAAAATAGTTATTAAAAAAATATTATATTATTAATTGTTATTATATTCCTAAAAATATTTGGTTCAGAAAAATGACTTAGATAAGGTTATATATATTAATAATAAACAACTTGTGGTTTTTTTGGCTTGTTATAGTATGTTTATTAACTTTATAGTGTAAGAACACAAAAAGACACGGTAAAAGTAAAATTAACTAACTTAAAATTAAATATAAATGATAAGGTTAAAATAGGAAGCTAAACATGTCTAAATTATATTGGATGAGAGGATTTAGTCCCACCCCCACCTTATATTTTAAAAAACTCAATTTGGAGCTATTAAAAACCGAATATGAATTTATAATAAAATAATAGTTTTTGTTATTCCAAAGGTGCCCCTCTTCTCCCTTATAAAAGGGCACCTCCTCCCTCTCTTCCTCACACCACTTTGAGCCTTAAATCTCAGAAAAAACCTGAAAATTTCTCTTCTCCACTTCCCTAGAAACATCTTAGTGGTTCTGGTTTTCTTCAAAGACCAATATTAGTGCCGTAAGGTGAGGTTTCAAATAGGCGCTTCAAAGAAGAGGTAATGTCCGTTACCGATTATTTCAACTTTATTTCTTCTTCCACTTAATATTTTTAGTTTTTTCATTATGAAGTAATAACATCAGTATCCCTAATATAATGATATGTTATTATAATTATGAAACAACCCAATTTCCCCACCAATCTATCCTACAGAAAACGAAATCACCATGCATGTGAACATACGGAATACCGTCACCACGCCGTGGTGTAATATGTTTTTCCACCACCACCTTACATGGATGGGTATAATGGTATAAATAAATGATTATTGTAAAGTGATATTTATTCTTAAATATTATACATACACTCCAATAAAATTCCACAATCATGGGAATGATATCATCGCTCGTGCGTATGTACGGACTACCGTCTCCACGACGCGATGTGATTCATTCTCCATGTTAACCATTAAAGAATGATTATAAAGTATATATAAGAAATAATAATGAAATATATGACATTATAAAGCTACTTTATTTATGTATATATATGTATTTCACCTATTTTATTCCATTATACTCAATAAGAAAACGAAAAGAGCGTTCATGCGTACGTACGACCTACCGTCTCCATGAACGGTGTATTTCATTACATTTATTGTTCTATTATATATATATATATATTAGGAAAATATATTATATATAAATCATGTTTTATATTCTATAATTAATTAATAATGATCTAAGTAAGCATATGAATAATTATAAGTCAAATCACGGACCATAAATGAAACGTTTTTTTCCCAAAACGCTACATTAACATGAATTTACAAAAGAACGGGTAATATAAAGTAATAAATGAACCATATATGATATCATAATAATGAAGATGATTATTTAATAAGTCAATGACATTATTTAAATAATTATATAGGAGGTTTAGATACATATTAAGCATATCGGAAATAAGGTAAGGGATAAATTTGCAAATCTCATTTTTATCCGAGATTTCTTATTCGTAAGTATTTACTGGGGTTATTATTATCATCCATGTCCATGTTTCCTAATAACTGATTCATGTATTTTTAATTTCCTTTTAACCCATTTTTGACTTTTACTACATAGTATGTATGGAATCTCTCTTTTACGAGGTACTTTTTGACTTTTCCTGCAAAAGTACGAGAAGAATGTTTTTTTAACTTATACGGAACGAACATATTTTTACGGTTTCATAAAGCTTTATTTTAATGAAGCTTCCTCCAAAATATTTCATGAATATTTTAAAAAAAATCTTTTTCTTTTAAAATTTCATGAAGTTTTGTGAAAAGAAATTGATTTTGAAGAAGAAAGGATATTTTCCTCAAGAATTCATTTCTAGTGTTTTATCAAAACCATTTTCCATCTAAAATGAAATTATTTCATATGTGTTTGATTAAAGTATAAAGTCTCTATGATTTAAATGGTTTCACTTTTCTTATGATGAAATGATATCCATTTGTTTTATATGGATTATGTTATGATGGGATGATGTTTATGAAACCCATTTTTATTCTTTGGGTTATGATGAATGATTTATGTTTATGTTGTGGCACAAGTAAGAATGATTTCATTATGAGATGGGTTGGAACTATATCTCCCTCCAATTCATTGGGTAAAGATTTATATCTCATGAGATAGACCTGGATGTAACAGTAAGTTAATCTGGTTCAGTGTTACAGGATTGAAATGAGAGTGAACTCGATTTAGAATGGGACTTTTTCCACTAAGATGATCTTGGAAGCAATGCCTTTTCTACTTTGGAAATCCTAACAAGTGTTGAATGGTTGACACAATTACATGTTTTATTTACATGATATTTCATCAAGATTGATGTTCCCTTATGATATATGCCTTACGTACTTCCTTGATTCATGTATTTGCTAATGATTTTGATGTTTAGTTTTTATGTTCATGTTTTTTCATTCAAATGTTTATGGTTTGTTTTATGTTCTCCATGTTTACCCTTACTGGGTATTTGACCTCACCCCTTTTATGTTTTCGTTTCCCCATGATATACAAAAATGTTTTAGGTAAGAAAAAAAAGGGGAAGATCTTTATGTGAGATGTTGTAGATCATTCACCACGATTAGAAGATTATATTCCGAGTTTCCAAAGACACTAAACTATTAAAGTACTTGTGTGTGTGATTTTGTTATGTACTAAAAGTAATGTAATGTCCATGTACGTCAAGCTTCATGTCTCTACAGTTGGTATCAGAGGAATGGTTTAGTCAAACTTTGGAAACTAGGATACGAAAACGTTAGTGAGATCCCTAGAGATATTTCTAAGGTATGTATGGGGATGTCCCTAAGGATAAGTATACGTATAGGATATAGTCCTAGAACTATGGTAACAATTTTATAATTTAACCTAAGATGTTTGATATTGAAGGTACTCCCCCTTTATTGTGTTGTTTTCCCTAGCATGAGTTTTTCCACTCACACTATTCTTTTTGGGGTTTAGACGATGGCTGGAACCTGAAGTAACCATGTTGATTGATGTAATGGACAATAAAATGATTGTCCTCCTGAACAAAAAAATGTTATGGGATATGGAGTGAAAAATCTTATTTCTATACTTACACAAGATATGAATCATTCTGGACTTCAAAATGAGCAGAGAAGGGAACAATATTCTATTGTGTCCTTCATGAGGCAACGTCCACCTACTTTCAGTGGGTCTTCTGATCCACTTGTTGTTGAACAATGGATTAGTACCACGGAAAAGATATTTTCAGTTCTTCAATGTTCTGAACATGATAAAGTCATCTTAGCAGTATATCATTTGGAAGGTGAAGCTGATCAATGGTGTAATCTTATCAAGAATACGAGGCCAAGAGATGAAATTGAGTCCCTGGAATGGGACGAGTTCAAGAACTTATTTTTCAATAAGTACTTTCCTCGTATTCTTCGAACAAAGATAGAGAAAATTTTTCTTGAACTAAATCAAAAGGATGATGAATCTGTTGGTATATAAGAAGCGAATTTTAGAAGGCTTGAAAGGTATGCATCTGGCTTTATCATCCATCCTGAAAGTAAAATTGATCGATTCTTCAGTGGCTTAAAACCAAATCTTCGAAGGGCATTATCTATAAGAGATGTTAGTAGCTATGAAGAAATTTTGCTTTGTGCTATCTAGGTAGAAATGGAAGTTGGTGTTACATATCCATCTCATGGTTTTGACAAGAAATGAAAGATAGAGTTCAAGGAGAAATCTCAGAGTAATGGTGAAAAGAAGATGAATGTTTCCTTATGCTCAAAGTGTGGAATGAAGCGTGGTGGAGATTGTCTTAAAGGGACTAGAAAATGTTTTAAGATTGGAAAAGAAAGTCATCGAGTAGCTGTGTGTCGAAGTAAGGGAAAAAGGGTTGCTAATGGTGTGAATAAAGAAAAGACTACAGAGAACGCACCAACAACACTTCAATGCTTCAAGTGCAATGAAATGGGGAATTATTCTAATCAATTCCCTAATCCAAGGGTTAATGATGATCGACATGAGCAACCACATAAGGAAAAGGACAAAGGGAAGTCACATGCCATCACTATTGGCGATGTTGAATATGCCCACGATGTGGTGGAATGATTAAGTTTTTATGTAATGGGATTCCAAAATAATGTTGTTTATAATATCGTGGAATATTGGATTATTTTGGTATTGGTCAATCGTGGTTTTCAATAATTTTATGGTACCGGTAACCATGGAAAGTGATTGAGAAATTTTGGTAAGCAGATGATATGCGCATAATGAATGGATAATAAGATAATGAGATGTTTGATTGTATTCATGAGCTCATGATTGATATAAGGACTAAGTAATATCATGGTTTGAGTATATAGAATTTTGATGATTTTGGTATGTGGAAAGTGTTAACTTTTAACTGCATTCATGTTTTAACTAAGGTTCAATGGGTATTTATTCATTAATAGAATACATGATTAAGGTATTCACATGTTCATAATTTGACCAACAAGATATATCTTATGATATATGGGGGATAAATGATGGCATTCACGTGATTGTTATGTGAAATTTCAAGTAATCATTTTATTTATACTATGAGCTTGGACCGAAGTATTTTAGATAAGCCTAAAGATTGAAATGGATTATGTTGGTCATAAGTTAGTATTGTTTAAGGATAGAAATTTTTTTGATATTATTGATGGGATGTTATAGTAATATTGTTTTAGAAAAAGGAAAACCTGTAGGACGGGCGACAACCCATCGCGTCGGACAAGGCTGTGGGAATCGAACCCACAACTGAAGTGCGACTGACCTTTATCGCATACCAATGGACTACAAGAAGTCCCTGATTAGTAGAAACAAGTTTTATTTTATTACGTGGTATGATATATGGAGTATAAGTTCATTTTTGGAATCGTATACGATTAACCTCACCATAGATGGACTTATGTATATTTGAAAACTTTTGCTAACCTTTTGTTTGAAAAAGATGGAATGACACATCATTCTATCACATGATCTGTTAACACTTCACGAATAAAAAATTCAACTTCATTTCATTAAGTGAAGAACTGGAAATTGTTCAAAGCACGAACAACAGTGAGATTGTACCAAAATAAAGTGAGTATTTATTCTAATTCAAATTCTTCAAATTTAGGGAAATGATCTAGAAAACCAAAAATATTATCCTAGTTCCCTTATATCCGATAAATCAGATGGAGCCTTAGATCATCACAAATCTATGGCTTTGTGATTGTTTGATTTTCCATAGCCATGTTCTCTACCACTCTCCATCAGAATATGATGGTTAGGTTTCTCTTCCATATCCATATATTCACCTATGTTCTCCTATGTGGAAACCCATTGATTAGTTAATTTGGGTAACCGTTATGTTTCATACATTAGTTTTTAAATATTGGTTTTCGTATTCCTTTTTACGATGTGGGTTTCTATTAAAGAAACTTTCGAGCAGTAAACCATTTATAACCCCGACGAATTTCTAGGGAGAAATTCATTTTAAAGGGGGTAGAATGTACCACCCCGAGATTTTATGAAAAATATTTTTTTTAATTTTATTGATGACTTGTGTTGTACGCTAAAAAAGAGGAGTCTTACACAAACACACAACCCTAACTTGGCTGCATTACACTCAATTGCGACCTTCCTCGATAGCGTGTGTTGTACGCAATACCGAGTTTCACTAAACAACGATATGCTATTAAAATATTACTAAAACTAGCCGTTATGAATAGTAATAACCACTTTTTGAAATTTTGAAAATTTCAACTTTCAAAATTGACTTCATTTTTGGATTCGGAATATCGAAATTAGCCTACGGTGAAATTTTTGTATTTTTCTGAAAACTTTCAATTTTTGATGAATAGTGAAAATACTTGGTTACTACTTAAAAACCGACTTTTTATTTAAATAATTATTTATTTTATTTAAATTTATTTTAGGTCAAAATGGATACATAATACCTATATAAGTTCAATTTAATTCATTGAAGTCATTTTTTAATAATTTTAGATATATAAAAGTTTTATTGAACTTTTGATCGTCTTTTACCCACCTCCTATGAGAATTTGCAAATTTAAATAAAACATACTTTTACGGCTTTTGTGAATGAAATTTCAAAAATCTGGGAGACACTGTTGATGTCAGTATGTAAAATGTTGTTCAATAAGATGAAAATAATTTTTTGGTGAATAGTAACTTTTTACTTTTATTTACCACGGTTAAAATTAAATAGGGTCATTAAGGGTAATAATGATATTATTATTACCCTAACACATGTCTTAATTCTATTGTATAAGTGTAATTCTATCAAAAACAACATTAGGAATAAAATATGACCATTTAGGCCTACTTGGATTAGATTAGGACATTTATTATTAATTTATTTAAATAAGGGTTAAAATAGTTAAAATCAATGGTTTAAAAGTAAATCATTTTTAATATATGGTTATACATAATATAAATTCGACTATAAATATTCATTAGAAAGCTAAAAATATTTCATACGTAATGATATTTTATTTGTAATTTTTAGACTTTAAATAATTTAATTTATTGATGACACAATGATGATACAATAATTATCTTATTAATGAAATATTGACATAATTGATGTTATTGATACCCAAATAAATGTAATTTGAGACTTTTTATGAATTAAAATAATTTTATTTGTTAATATAACATGTTAGAGATGATTTAATTAACTTTTTTCGAACTAATCATTCTGTTATGATTTTCACAAAAATCAATTACCAAATAGGGTCAAAATTGACATAAAATAGTTTTTCAAACAAATATTATATTATTAATTAATATTATATTCTTAAAAATCTAATGTTCGGCCAAATTAATTAGATAAGGTTATATATATTAATAATAAAAAACTTGGGGTACTTTTGGCTTGTTATAATAAGTTCATTAACCTTATAGTTTAAGAACACAAAAAGACACGGTAAAAGTAAAATTATCTAACTTAAATTTAAATCTAAATGATATGGTTAAAATAGGAACCTAAACTTGTCTAAATTCTATTTAATGAGAGTATTTCGACCCATACCCACCTTTTCTTTGAAAAAACTCAATTTGGAGCTATTAAAATCTGAATATGACTTTATAATAAAATAATATTTTTTGTTATTCCAAAGGTGCCCCTCTCCTCCCTTATAAAAGGGCACCTCCTCCCTCTCTTCCTCACACCACTTTGAGCCTTAAATCTCGGCCAACCCCTGACAATTTATCTTCTACAATTCCCTAGAAACATCCTGGAGGTTCTGGGATTCTTCAAAGAACAATATTAGTGCCCTATGAGGTGGTTTCAAAAAGGCGCTACAAAGAAGAGGTAATGCTCGTTACAGATTCTTTCAACATTATTTCTTCTTAAACTTCTTCTTCTTTAGTTGTTTCATTGTGAAGTAATAACATAGTTATCACTCATATAATTATATGTTATTATAATTATGAAACAACCCTATTTCACCATCTATCCATCCTACGGAAAACGAAATCACCACGCGTGCGGACGTACGGAATATCGTCTCCACGCCGTGGTGTAATCTGTTTTTCCACCACCACCTTACATGGATGAGTATAATGGTGTAAAGAAATGATTATTGTAAATTTATATTTATTATGAAATAGTATACATACACTCCAAGACAATTCCACAATCCTGGGAATGATATCATCGCTCGTGTGTACGTACGGACTACCGTCTCCACGACACGATGAGATTAATTCTCCATGTTAACCATTAAAGAATGATTATAAAGTATATATAAGAAATAATAATGAAATATATGACATTATAAAGCTACTGGATTTATGTATATATATATATGTATGTCATCTACCTAATTCCATTATTCTCAATAAGGAAACGAAAACAACGTTCATGCGTACGTACGACCTACCGTCTCCATGAACGGTGTATTTCATTCCATTTATCGATCTATTATATATATGTATATTCTGAATAAATATTATATATAAATCATGTTTTATATTTTAGAATTAATTAATCATGATCTATGTAATCATATGAATAATTATATGTCAAATCACGGACCATAAATGAATCGATTTTTCCCAAAACACTACATTAACATGAATTTACAAAAAGAACGGGTAATATAAAGTCATAAATGAACCATATATGATATCATAACAATGAATATGATTATTTAATAAGTCAATGTCATTATTTGAATCATTAAATAGGTGGTTCAGATACATACGAAGCATATCAGACATAAGGTAAGGGATACTTCTTCAAATCTCATTTTTATCCGAGATTGCTTATTCGTAATTATTTACTGGGGTTATTGTTCTCATCCATGTACATGTTTCCTAAAAATGGATTCATGTATGTTTAATGTACTTTTAACCCATTTTTACTTTTAATACATGGTATGTATGGAATCATTCTTTTACGAGGTACTTTTTGTCTTTTCCTACAAAAGTACGAGAAGAATGTTTTTTAACTTATACGGCACGAACAGATTTTTACGGTTTTGTAAAGCCTTATTTTCATGAAGATTACACTAAAAGATTTCATGAATATTTTCAAAAAAATCTTTTTCTTTTAAAATTTCATAACGTTTTGTGAAAAGAAATTGATTTTGAAGAAGAAAGGAGATTTTCCTCAAGAATTCATTTCATGTGTTTTATCAAAACAATTTTCCATCTAAAATGAAATTATTTCATATGTGTATGTTTCAATTATAAATTCTCTATGATTTACATGGTTTCAATTTTATTTTGATGAAATGAAATCCATTTCTTTTATATGGATTATGTTATGATGGGATGATGTTTATGAAACTCATATTTATTGTTTGGGTTATGATGAATGCTTTATGTTTATGTTGTGGTACAGGTAAGAATGATTTCATTATGATATGGGTGGGACCTATATCTCCATCCAATGCATTGGGTAATGATTTATATCTCATGAGATAGACAAGGCTGGAACATTAAGTTAATCCGGTTCAGTGTTACATGACTGAAACGAGAGTGAACTCGATTCAGAAAGGGACTTTGTCCACTAATATGGTCTTGGCAGCATTGCCTTGGGTACTATGGAAATCATAACAAGTGTTGAATGGTTTACACAATTACATGTTTAATTCCCATTCTACTTTATCATGATTTATGTTCCCTTATGATATATTCCTTACGTATTTCCATGATTCCTATCTTTGCTAATGATTTTGATGTTTAGATTTTATGTTCAAGTTTTTTCATTCAATTGGTTATGGATTTTTTTATGTTCTCTATGTTTACCCTTACTGGGCATTTGAGCTCACCCCTTTTATGTTTTCATTTCCCCAGGATATAAAGAAAGGTTGTAGGTATGAATAAAAAAGGGGAAGATCTTTATGGGAGATGTTGGAGATCTTTCACCACGATTAGAATATTATATTCCGAGTTTCCAAAGACACTAAACTATTACGGTCCTTGTGTGTGTGTTTTTATTATGTACTAAAAGTAATGTAATGTCCATGTACATCAAGCTTTGGGTCTCTATATTTGGTATCAAAGGAAAGGTTTAGTAAACCTTAGGAAACTAGGATTCGAAAACATTAGTGAGATCCCTAGATATATTTCTAAGGTATGTCCAGGGATGTCTCTAAGGATAAGTATACTTATAGGATATAGTCTTAGAACTACGGTAATGATTTTAGAATTTAACCTAAGATATTAGATATTGATGGTACTCCCCCTTTATTGTGTTGTTTTCCCTAGCATGATTTTTTCCTCTCCCACTATTCTTTTTGGGTTTTAGACGATGGCTGGAACCCGAAAAAACCATGTTGATCAATGTAATGGATAATGCAATGATTGTCCTCCTGAACAAACAAATGTTATGGGAGATGGAGTGAAAAATATTATTTCTATACTTACACAAGATATGAATCATTCTAGACTTCAAAATGAGCAGAGAAGGGAACAATATTCTATTGTGTCCTTCATGAGGCAACATCCACCTTCTTTTAGTGGGTCTTCTGATCCACTTATTGCTGAACAATGGATCAGTACCAATGATAAGTTATTTTCAGTTGTTCAATGTTCTGAACATTATAAAGTCATCTTAGCAGTATATCGTTTGGAAGGTGAAGCTGATCAATGGTAGAATCTTATCAATAATTTGAGGCCAAGAGATGAAATTAAGTCCATGGAATGGGACGAGTTCAGGAACTTATTTTTCAATAATTACTTCCCTTGTATTCTTCGAACAAAGATGGAGAAGTAGTTTCTTGAACTAATGAAAAATGATGATGAATCTGTTGGTATATACGAAGAGAATTTTACAAGACTTGCAAGGTATTCATATGGATTTATCATCCAACCTGAAAGTAAAATTGATCGATTCTTCAGTGGCTTAAAACCAAATCATTGAAGGGAATTAGCTATAAGAGACTTCAGTAGCTATGAATAAATTGTGTTTTGTGCTATCAAGGTATAAATCTAAGTTGGTGTTACATATCGATCTCATGGTTTTGAAAAGAAACAAAATATGGAGTTCAAGGAGAAATCTCAGAATAATGGTTAAAAAAAATATGATTGTTTCCTTATGCTCAAAGTGTGGAAAGAAGCATGGTGGAGATTTTCTTAAAGGGACTAGAAAATGTTTTAAGTGTTTAAAAGAAGGTCATCGAGCAGCTAAGTGTCGATGTAATGGAAAAAGGGTTGCAAATGGTGTGAATAAAGAAAATACTGCAGAGAACACACCAACAACACTTCAATGCTTCAAGTGCAATGAAATTGGGAATTGTGCTAATCGATTCCCTAATCCAATGGTTAATGATGATCGACATGAGAAACCGCATAAGGAAAATGACAAAGGGAAGTCACATGGGTTGACTATGGGTGATTTTTAATATGACAACGATGTGGTGGAATGATTAAGTGTTTTTTTAATGGGATTCCAAAATAATGTTGTATATAGTATCATGGAATACTGGATTATTTATGTATTGGTCAATTGTGGTTTTCAATAATTTTATGGTACCAGTAACCATGGAAAGTGATTGAGGAATTTTGGTAAGCAGATGATATGTGCATAATGAAGGGATAAGAAGATAATGAGATGTTTGATTGTATTCATGAGCTCATGATTGATATAAGGACTAAGTGATATCATGGTTTGAGTATATAGAATTTTGAGGATTTTGGTATGTTGAAAGTGTTAACTTTTATCTGCATTCATGTTTTCACTAAGGTTCAATGGGTATTCATTCTTCATGAGAATACATGATTAAGGTATTCACATGTTTGTAATTTGACCAAAAAGATATATCTTATGATATATGGGGGATAAATGATGGCATTCATGGGATTGTTATGTGAAATTTCAAGTAATCATTTTCTTTATACTATGAGCTTGGACCGAAGTATTTTAGATAAGCCTAACGATTGGAATTGATTATGTTGGACATTAGTTAGTATTGTTTAAGGATAGAAATTTTAATTATATTATTGATGGGATGTTATAGTAATATAGTTTTAGAAAAAGGACAACCTGCAGGATGGGTGACAGCCCATCGCGTCGGACAAGGCTGTGGGAATCGAACCCCCAACTGAAGTGCGACTGGCCTTTATCGCCTACCAATTGCCTACAGGAAGTCCCTGGTTAGTAGAAACAAGTTTTATTATATTAGGCTATATGATATATGTAGTATAAGTTCATTTTTGGAATCATATACGATTAACCTCACCATAGATGGACTTATGTATATTTGATAAATTTTGCTAACCTTTTGTTTGAAAAAGATGGAATGAACCATCATTCTATCACATGATCTGTTAACACTTCACGAATAACAAATTCATCTTCATTTCTTTAAGGGATGAAGTGGAAATTTTTCAAAGCATGAACAACAGTGATATTGTACCAAAATAAAGTAGGTATTTATTCTAATTAAAATTCATTAACTTTAGGGAAATGATCTTGAAAACCAAAAATGTTTTCCTAGTTCCCTTATATCCGATGAATCAGATGGTTCCTTAGATCATCAAAAATCTATGACTTTGTGATTGTTGTATTTTTCATAGCCATGTTCTCTACCACTCTCCATCAGAACATGATGTTTAGGTTTCTCTTCCATATCCATATATTCACTTATGTTCTCATATGTGGAAACCCAGTGATTAGTTAATTTGGGTAACTGTTATGTTTCATACATTAGTTTTTAAAGATTGGTTTTGGTATTCCTTTTTATGATGTGGGTTTCTATTAAAGAAACTTTCTAGTAGTAAACCATTTATAACCCCGACGAATTTTGAGGGTGAAATTCATTTTAAGGAGAGTAGAAAGTAACACCCCGATATTTTATGAAAAATATTCTTTTTAATTTTTTTGATATCTTGTGTTGTACGCTAAAACAAAGGAGTCTTGCACAACATGCAACCCTAACTTGGCTGCATTACACACAATCGCGACCTTCCTCGATAGCATGTGTTGTATGCAATACCGAGTCTCACTAAACAACGATATGCTATTAAAATATTATTAAAACTATACATTATGAATAGTAATAACCACTTTTTGAAATTTTGAAAATTTCATCTTTCAAAATGCACTTAATTTTTTGATTCGGAATTTCAAAATTAGCCTAGGGTGAAATTTTGGTATTTTTCTGAAAACTTTCAATTTTTGATGAATAGTGAAAACACTAGGTTATTATTTAAAAACCTACTTTTTATTTAAATAATTATTTATTTTATTTAAATTTATTTTAGTTCAAAAAGGATACATAATACTTATATAAGTTCAATGTATTTCATTGGAGTCATTTTTTAATAATTATATATATATAAAAATTTTATTGAACTTTTGGCCGTCTTTTACCCACCTCCTAGGAGAATTTGAAAATTTACATAAAACATAATTTTACTATTTTGTGAGTGATATTTCAGAAATCCTAGAGACACGGTTGATGTCAGTAAGTAAAATGTGGTTCAATAAGATGAAAATAAGGTTTGGTGAATAGTAACTTTTTACTTTTATTTACCACGGTTAAAAGTTAATAGGGTAATTAAGGGTAAAAATGATATTATTATTACCATAAAACATACCCTAATTCTATTGTATAAGTGTAATTAGACCAAAAAAAACCATTGGAAAAAAATAAGACCATTTAGGCCCACATGGATTAGATTAGGACATTTATTGTTAATTTATTTAAAGAAGGGTTAAAATAGTTAAAATCAATGTTAAATAAGTAAATCATTTTTAATATAGGGTTATACATATGATAAATTCGACTATAAATATTCATTAGAAATATAATAAGATTTACTACATAATGATATTTTATTTTCAATTTTTAGACATTAAATAATTTAATTTATTTATGACATAATGATGATGCAGTAATTATCTTATTAATTAAATATTGACATAATTGATGTTATAAATACCCAAATAAATATAATTTGAGCCTTTTTATGAATTCCAATAATTTTCTATGTTAATATTACATGTTAGTGTTGTTGTAATTAACTTTTATTGAACTAATAATTTTTTTTTTGGATTTTCAAAAAAATCAATTACCAAATAGTGTCAAAATTGACATAAAATAGTTTTAAAACAAAAAATTATAATATTAATTGTTATTATATTCTTAAAAATCTATGGTTCGTCAAAATGACTTAGATAAGGATATATATATTAATAATAAATAACTTGGGGTTCTTTTGGCTTGCTATAGTACGTTTATTAACCTTATAGTGTAAGAACACAAAAAGACACAGTAAAAGTCAAATTCTCTAACTTAATGTTAAATCTAAATGATAAGGTTAAAATAGGAACCTAAAATTCTCTGAATTCTATTGGATGAGAGTATTTCGACCCATACACACCTTAGCTTCGAAATAACTCAATTTGGAGCTATTAAAAACCGAATATGACTTTATAATAAAATAATATTTCTAGTTATTCCAAAGGTGCCCCTCTCCTCCCCTATAAAAGGGCACCTCCTCCCTCTCTTCCTCACACCACATTGAGCCTTAAATCTCGGCCAGCCCCGGAAAATTTCTCTTCTCCACTTCCCTATAAACATCCTAGAGGATCTGGTCTTCTTCAAAGACCAATATTATTGCCCTAAGAGATGTTTTCAAAAAGGTGCTTCAAAGAAGACGTAATGTCTGTTACTGATTATTTCAACTTTATTTTTTTACACTTATTCTTCATTAGTTGTTTCATTATGAAGTAATAACATCAGTATCACTCATATACTTATATTTTATTATAATTATGAAACAACCATATTTCACCATCTTTCCATCCTAAGGAAAACGAAATCACCACGCGTGCGTACGTACGGAATACCGTCTCCACGTCGTGGTGCAATCTATTTTTCCACCACCACCTTACATGGATCAGTATAATGGTGTAAATAAATGATTATTGTATAGTGATATTTACACTGAAATAGTATACATACACTCCAATACAATTCCACAATCATTGGAATGATATCATCGCTCGTGCGTACGTACGGACTACCGTCTCCACGATGCGATGAGATTCATTCTCCATGCTAACCATTAATGAATGATTATAAAGTATATATAATAAATAATAATGAAATATATGACATTATAAAGCTACTATATATATATATGTGTGTGTGTGTATGTCATCTAATTATTTCCATTATACTCAATAAGGAAATGAAAACAGCATTCGTGCGTACGTACGGCCTACCGTCTCCACGAACGGTGTATTTCTTTCCATTTATTGATCTATTATATATATGTATATTTTGAATACATATTATATATAAATAATGTTTTATATTCTGGAATTAATTATTCATGACCTATGTTATCATATGAATAATTACAAGTCAAATCACGGACCATAAATTAATCGATTTTTCCCAAAACGCTACATTAACATGAATTTAAAAAAGAACGGGTAATATAAAGTCATAAATGAACCATATATGATATCATAACATTGAAGATAATTATTTAATAACTCAATTACATTATTTAAATCCTTATATAGTAGGTTCAGATACATACGAAGCATATCAGACATAAGGTAAGGGATAATTTTGCAAATCCCATTTTTATCTGAGATTGCTTATTCGTAAGTATTTATTGGTGTTATTATTCTTATTCATGTCCATGTTTCCTAAAAATGGATTCATGTATGTTTAATTTCCTTTTAAACCATTTTTGACATTTATTACATGGTATGTATGCAATCTTTCTTTTATGAGGTACTTTTTGACTTTTCCGAAAAAAGTACGAGAATAATGTTTTTTTAACTTATACAGCACGAACAGATTTTTACAGTTTTATAAAGCCTTATTTCATGAAGCTTCCTCCAATATATTTAATGACTATTTTAAAAAAAAATATTTTCCTTTTAAAATTTCATGACATTTTGTGAAAAGAAATATATTTTGAAGATGAAAGGATATTTTCCTCTAGAATTCATTTCAAGTGTTTTATCGAAACCATTTTCTGTCTATAATGAAATTATTTCATATGTGTATGTTTCAAGTATAAAGTCTCTATGATTTACATGGTTTCACTTTTCTTATGATAAAATGATATCCATTTGTTTTATATGTATTATGTTATGATGGGGTAATGTTTATGAAACCAATTTTTATTCTTTGGGTTATGATGAATGACTTATGTTTATGTTTTGGAAGAAGTAAGAATGATTTCATTATGAGATGAGTGGGACCTATATCTCTCTCCAATGCATTGGGTAAAGATTTATATCTCATGAGATAGACATGGAAGGAATGGTATGTTAATCTGTTTCAGTGTTACAGGACTGGAATTACTGATAGAAGAAAAAAACATATTCAATAAAAAGATATAACAATGCAAAATGAATACAATATTTAAACTTACATTTGGGAAGAAGATGTAAGCAGAACTCACTATATTATAAATAGAGATATAATTCAAATTATTTTCAAAAATACTCTTTATGAACATTGGAATAACAGAAAACCTAAGGTAATGTTCTCTAATGTTTTTGAATGCTAGGTATATATCTATAAAACCAAGGATATTATTGGAAAGATTGATCCAAAAGGTGATGATGGAATAATCTTAGGATATTATTAATCTTATAAGCTTGTAAAGTTTTTAATAAAAAGTCAAAAGCTGTTGAAGAATCAGTTCATTTGATGTATTATGATACTAATATTATTAATAAATAGAATGGTCAAATAGATGAAACTGATGATTCTTCTAACAACATGAGACTTGATAACTTTAAAATGATTTTGAAAATATAAATAAATTCTGTCCAGTTCAGAATAACATGATACTGATGAACCAAAAAGTGCTCTAGATAGAATGTATAGAATTATGAAAGATCACCATTTACAGACATCTATCATATATCTAGAAGTTAGAATAAATAATAGATCATTTATAATAATTCTAGAAGAATTATTTTCTTTTCTATCCCAGCTATAGCCTATGTCTATTAATGAATCCCTAGAAGATGATTTGTGGTTGTTTTCAATTCCAGAATAACTAAATTAGTTTAAAGGAAATAATGTATTAAAATTATCGGAAAGACCATCAAATTATCCTGTTATAGGAAATAAATGGGTCTATATGAATAAACAAAATGACCATGGTATTATAAAAAGAAACAATGCTAGACTGGTAGAAAATGGGTATAATCATGAATTATGTATAGATTATGATAAAACCATTTCTCCCATAGCTAGAATAACAGAAATTAGAAATCTGTTAGCCTATACAAATTATATAAATTTTAAATTATATCTGATGTATGTAAAATCAACTTTTTTAAATGGATAGTTAATCGAGGATGTTTATTTTGAGAAACCTCTTGGTTTTGAAAATTCTAAAAAACTAGATTTTGTTTATAAACATTCTAAAGCTCTCAATAGACTAAAACAACCACCTAGATCATGGTATGAATGATTAACATCATTTATTTTAAAAAATGGGTTTACTATTGTTATGGGATACCCAACCATCTTTATTACAAAAATCTGATGTAATTTATTATTTGTCCATAACTATTTGACGATTTTATTTTTGCATCAACAAATAATAAACTTTGCAATGATTTTTCGGAACTTATGAAAAATGAATTTGAAATGGGCATGATTGGATAATTGAATTTCTTTTTAGGACTAAAAATATATCAAAAAGATTTTGGAAATGTATTAAATCATAGTAAATACATTATCCATTTATTGAAAAAGTTCGGTCTTGAGAACAACAATACGTATTCAACTCCCATGTGTACTAGTATTGAACATGACTTGGATGAAGCATGAAAACAAGTGGAAAACAAGTTATATAGATGTATGATTGAAATATTACTATAACTAATAACTAGTATACCTGGTATTATGTTTTCATCATGTGTTTTTTCTCGATATAAAACATATTAAAATCAATCCCATATTACTGTTGTAAAATGGATTTTTAGATTTTTAAAAGGAATATTTATTCATTCTCTTCGTTATCTAAAAAAATATGGATTTAATTTACTTTCATAAACAAATTAAGATTTTGGAGGATGTAGATTAAATAGAAAAATGAACTTCAGGAACCTACCACTTTTTATGGAAATATTTAGTGCCTCTTTAAGTAAGGAGAAACACTTTGATTCACTATCAATAACTGAAGTAGATTATGTATTTGTAGAAAGCACTTGTAAAAATGTGTTGTGGATGAAAACCAATCTAGTAGAATTTGGAAATAATTTTCAAAATAAAATTTTTATGTTATAATACATGTTCTATAAACATTTCAAAAATCTAATAATTCATTCGAGAACTAAGAATATTGATATCATATATCGTTTTCTATGAGATCATGTTCCAAAGAAGTATATATCTTTAGAATTTGTTAAAACTAAATATCAGTTAATTTATGTATTTAATAAAACTCTTCCCACTACTTTTTTTGATTTTATTAATGGTGATATAAGTTTATTTAAATAAAAATTCAATATTTATTTAATTTTATTTAATTCATTTATTTATTTTATTTTATTTTTGTTTAATTTACGACTTATTTATTTCATTAAATTCTATTTACTTTTATTAGTTTTTTCTTATGGTATTTCGGTTAATACATGTTATCATAAATTTGTTTATATTGTGTAATTATTAAATTTTTTCATAATCACTCTGTGAATTGAGAAATAAGGAATGATGTCGTTGTGAGAAATAATTTGTTTCTCAAACCCCTTGTCTTCCAAATTATGTTTACCAAAAACAATAAAATCTGCTTCAATAAACCCTCAACTTAAATTCGTCCATTCAAACCATAAAATCCAAAAAACTCAGATTTTCATATCATCAAGAATGTTAAAAACCAAGAGAATTGAAGAAGGAGATGCATGTGAACTGAAACGTCAAACAATTTTTGGAAGAAAAATACTTCATGTAAAGGTGATTGATCTAGAATGGTTATACAAGGAAAACTTTCTCCTTAAACATGAATTGTATTTTCAATTCCTCGAGAAAACTTTTAATGAAAACAACTCAGAATTTCAATATAAGGTATAACATAAATATTGTTATAAGACTGTGTATTTATTTTTGAAGATTTAGAGGATCTGATTTTTTCTAGTATCTAAGATAAGGATCTCACTACTTCTTTTATTGTGGTTGCGAATATTTTGAACAGTCCACAAGATGATGATTTATATTTTAACCTTACATAAATTGGAGATAAGGACCATTCTTCCAAATAAATTAGGTATTTTTGGTTCAACTGAACATACATCAGAATGATTCTTTATAAATATTTAGAACATAAAAATAAGATTCTAGTGAAATTTATTGAAAATGGAATAGTGAAAAGGGTGGCAGCAATGGAGAGAATACTTTACCCATACATGTATAAAATGTTTCTTTTTTTTGAGTGATATAAAATTAAATTTCTGAAGGTATTTATTTCCATGTATTCATTATTGTTGGTCACTAGATATAAGAATTAATTTTTATCCTTATAAAAGGTCAATTTCAAGGATTTTTTTTAAGAATGTTATGACCAAACTGGTTGAGGCATCAGTAAAAAAGAATCACATTAAGGTGTTTAATGTTGTAACATTATGAAAACTTTCATTTTTTTGGTGCATTTTGAAAGTAATAATTTTACCTGTTGGAGCGGATGAAGAATAGAGATCATGGAATTTTTATGAGGGGGATCGTGCTGGTGTTCAAAAAGAAGGATTAGCTGAATATCGAGTATATTATGTTTCAAAACCATCCAAGAGAAGGATTAGATTTAACAATGATAAAGAATGAGAGGAAGAACAATGTCATGAAGGTCTTGTTATGAAACCAAGAAAAAGAGATGCTTCTCAAGTTGAAGAGTGAATTTTGGATTCTGGAGAAGTAATATGATCGGTTCATTTGAATGAAATAGATATTGAAGAGGATGATCAAGTGGAGTGTCAAGCTAGATAGCCTGTGATTATATCTATGGGGAATGAACCGATAGTAGAAAGCATTCTACTGTAAATAGTTCAAGAATATAATATTCAATAAAAAAATCTCAATCAAAATTTTTTAGTAAAAATGTTATTGAACAATGAGATTTTCAAGAATGGTTTGTTTTACAAGAATAATTTATAGAAATTCAACCATTAACGGTATATCATATTTTTTGATAGTCAGATTGTATTTATGAAAATAGTGGAAAATCCCTTCCCTACTAATAATTAAAATAAAGATATGAATGTAAATGAGGGGACATCTATTTCATTATCTCATCATGTAGATGAATTTTTGAGGAAATTCAATATGTATCAAGAGAAGAATTCCAATATGTGCTATGAACTAGAAATTGCAATGAAAAACATTCAGGAGCTTAATGATAACACTATTTCTTGAAGGAATTTTGATGCATTCAAAAGAGACATGTTACATGATAATGGGAAGATAAGATCTAAAGCTGTGTCAAAAAATATTGGAGAATAAACATTTCACTTGGGATGTCAATTTGAACCTGTGAAATGTTCAAAAAAATGGGCAAGAACATCTACTCCTACCCCTACAACAAGTCTAGATTTAATCATAATATTTCATGATATTATATCTGTTATGGAAGATATGAATATTCGACTTCAGGATATTCAATGAAATAGTTCTCTTCTATCAGTTTTATTGGAAAATCAAAAATTTCTTGTGGATTAGTTAACTGAAGGAGAACCAAGCATTGGATTGATGTTGATAATGTTTTCATAGAATTTGGAGTTATTCATGAAGCAATAAAAAAGTCTTCTTATGTTTCTGAAAGAAAAATTTTTAGATAGTATATATGTTAACAATGATGCGAAGCAGTTGATAATTTATCAAAGATATTGATTGATGAAGAAGTTGAGTTTACGGATGGCTAATTTGAAGGACATGTTTGAAGCCATACATAATTCTCATCCAGCCAATCATTAGCCTTCTTTTTCTTTCCTATCTTTACACATGGCAGTGCTAGTTTTTGTTTCTGAGTCACAAACTCTATTGTATTCATGTCTTTATAAATCAATGAGTTTTTATTCCATATAAGGGTCATATTGTTATATAGGATTTTTTTTATTTTTTTCCGATAGACAAATTCCATTTATTTTTATTCATAATAGCTACTTATAACATTCAATTCTCATTATATTAATTAATAAATGTGTTTTAGTCCATTTTTATAGATTCATTTTGATATGAAAAAATGGGGGAGAAGTGTTGATAAACACAACATTACTATTATTTTAGAAATTCCTATATTTCTTATTTATTGAAATAATTGAATATTTTATTTGGTAGAATGTAGATGAAACCACATTTATTTAGATAAATTAAAACATTTGTTTTATATCTATTTTTGGGATATAAATTCAATTATTTCTTCTTTATCGAAATAATTCTGTCAAATCAATATTTTATTTTTAGTTTTAAAAAAAATAAGAAATTATTTTTTCTAATATTTTGATTTTAATTTATGTGTTTTGTGATCATCAACAAGGAGGATATTGATAAGAATGTATTTTCTAAAAAATTATATATAAATTTTAATGATTTTTATCCTCACAAATACCCTAGTTTGTTTTAATAATGATTTTATTTTGATTGTATCTAATGAAATTTATATTCTTTATAGATTCTCATTATTATATAATATTCTACTATTTATTTTCGAGAAAGATTTTTTAATGTATTCAGAATTCTCTTAAGCATGTTCTAGAAATAGTGTTCACTGTTTTTCAATTACTAGAAATATTATTCATTCAATACATCAAAGATATAAACATATGGAAAAAACCACACATTTATGTTGAAATATCACTGCATATGGTTAATCAACCTTATGTTTAATGAAATGTATGGTTATGGAAAATTACATTTGGATAAGAACCATACGGTTCCAAGAAATAAAATGTATGGTGTATGAACCCTATGTGAGAATGGAAATTTAAAAATGTATTGATCATCAACCTTACTTTTATTATCAACCTTATTTTGTGAACCTTACATTTAGAAAAGTATATGAATGGATAATCAATGTTACATTAAAAGATATTATCTTACATGTATAAACATATGGATCATCAACCCTGCGTTATGATGTCTAACCCTAATTTTTGTATTTTTTAGTTTTTTGTAGGAAACTTACACTTGACATTTCAATGTCAGAGATTTGAATTTATGTCTTTATCGGAGAGTTTGGAAATAGTCATTGCGAAATGTTATAGGGATTTAAAACTTGATTTCGATTGATTCAAATCAATTTTTAAATTATTTAATGAGCTGTTTATAGAAAATATTTTATCTCATATTCATAATGGAGGTTATGATTACTCTGAGCTGTATTTTTTAAATTTCAATTCACTCGATTTGTTATGCATCTTTTTTAGATCTTAAATATTACTATGATATATATTGTTATATATATCATTCTACGTCAGATATTTTGACATACTAATTTAAATATTTCTTGGCTGTAAATATAATTCTTATACTTTATGATTTCTTGTCCAAGTTAATTAACTGATACAACGATCAATAATCTCAGATACACAGACTACATTTTTGGAGACATACATGTTCAAATCTAGAATCAAGATGATTTGTTTTTTTATGTTCTTAAAATCAAAGATCTCTTGTGAAACATGATATCTTTAGATTTATTTGCAGATTATTATTCTTCTAATGAAAGTATTCAAATTTTATATGTTTCATGTTTCTGGAACTGCGAGCTACATCTATTTGATAAAAAAGTACATCTTATCTATCTTGAGTTTCGACTACTCGTATCTAGTTGTGGATGATCATCATCTTCCCGCACAAAGACATGGTTTTAATGGTTCCCTATAAAATAACCAGAAGGCTCTGTTCTGTAAGCCTTTTTAAAGTGTGAAAACTGCCAAAACTCAGTTGTAGATCGGTCTTATCATACAACTACCAAACTAGTAAAATTCACTAAGCCTGTAGAGAGGGTGAATGGTGGAGTGGACTGGGGTACCTTCATGCCCCAATCTACTATATATTGATGTGAATTTTTGTCTGTTTATTATCCACTGCATAACAATTCTCATGTAGAAACACTGCAATCTCTTTCTATTATTGGTGGGAATCAACAGAATTGTGATACATTTAAAAAGAACACAATTTACCCTTGTTTTGTGTGTTCACTATAGCTATTTCGACCTAAAAATTATATCCTAGAGATAAGAATAGTGGATATTAAATGGATTAGGTGACAAAAAATTAGTATAGTGGTTTGAAGAAATTTTTATGTATTATTGTAGCCATGAGAGGGTGGAAGTGATATACCTTTTTTATGTTTGGAATAAAGACTTTTATATGAAAAAAGATGGTGAGTAAGGGATACGAATTGAGTGGAACGAAAGATATGGGTTTTATGTGAGGTAATGATGGTAAGATTTACAATTAATACTTTAATACAATTTTATTATTTTTTAAGATATAATTTTCATTTTAAATTAAGAAAGATCAAGCCACCTTAAATTGTTATTTAAACAGTTATAGGTTATAAATAAATATTAATCATATCAATTGTGTTTTTGTTAGAAATAGAAATATAATCTTGTAAAAAAATTTAAAAATGATAATTCCATATTTGATATGGATATAATGAAAATAATTAATTTAATAAGAAAATATTATATTATCATTTAATCAAACATGGCTATTAGAAATTATTTTTTGATAAAATATTTTTTATATATTAAATATATATATTAGATGTTTTTTTATGTTTACTATTTTTAATGATGGTAGTTGAATAATTATAAATCAAAAATATTTATTTCACATTAATATCATTCTATACTGACTTTTAATATAACAATTTATAATTAAAAGAAAAAAAATTTCTTTATTAATGCAACATTTTAATTAAGTTTTCTTCATTTTTTGGGAATGGGTTTTATAATTTTAAATTATATTTTAAAATGAATAATTTTATTCCTTATTCTAATATTTTACCACTATAATGGTTTTATGATATTATAGGTTAATATTTTATATTGAAAATGTCATTTATTTTTTAAATCATGTAAAAACCAAATTTCCAACTAATTTTTTTTTGAAAAAATATAAAAAACTCCTAAATTTATACTATTAAAATTATTATATTTTAAATTTTAAAAATAAATATAATTTTATAAAAATATAATTATAAACATAGATGAAATTATTTATAAAAAAATTAAAATATATTAAGATCAACTTATTTTATTTATAAATGATCATAAACATTAAGGGTTTCAAATATTATTTTATAAAAATATTAAATGTCTAATATTTTTAATAATCTATATCATATTTATTCATATTATGTGATTTCATAATGATATTTCAAATATGAATATTTTTATTTATTAATATATCAGAAGCTTTGTTTGAGTGCCCATGAGTAAAGATATCAAACTATGTATTGTTTATAAAAAGGTATATAAACTAATATTTATGGTTGATACAAATGAATTCTATATTTAGGTGAGACAACTAATTATTGCGAACAAAATTATGGCCAAATAAATTTTACCCAACCTAACAATGAAACCATGTGACATGGTATTGGGGTTCCTGATAGTAGGAGGTGGGGATACGAGGAGACCGAGAAGGGTTGTTAGAGAAAGGGATCATTTTTCCACATTGAAGTGGTGATTATAATATATCCATCTACAATGGAATATGTAACATCTTATACCTAGTATAAGGTATTATTTTATATGGGCAACCTCGAGTGGTTTTTCTAAAAACCCTTATAAAATCTAAGTGGTTTTTTCTCTGATCTACTTATTATATGATATAGGATATAGATTTGTATAGCATGGACATATCTAGAGTACATATATTAAAAAACAAATTTAGGGGATTTATTTATATATCATTATTGTGTTAAATAGATATTGTGATCCCACCATATATAAATGCATATAGAGTTTTGGGTTCAAGTAAGAAAAATATGGTTGAATTGTTTTCCATGTAAGAAACTGAGATAAATATTATTAATGATGTGATGGGATTAGGTTTGTTATTGGTTACCTATTTTTATATATTTAATTGAGTGTTCTATTTGATGATTTTGAAAAAAAAATTATTGAGCTCTAGATTTTCATCATGATGGGTGAGGAAATTTTTTGAGATTAGTATGTATAAATTTGGGTATTAGGGTTGGGTATGATTTGTTCTTTAGTTTGGTAATACATGGCGTGTCTAGGTATGATATTCTAATGTTTGGTATTACACATCGTTTGAAATGGAATTTTTTTTGTCTTTTAGTTTTAGTATTCAAGAAATAATTGTCGAGTTTGACATATTCATGGAGCTCCCTAGGAGACATGATACTGATGATCAGGTTATGATAGGGATTCCCATGAGTTTTTTATTATTTTTTTCAAGTGGGATGTTTTATTTTGGGGATATTAGAATGACCTAGGTACATTGGATAAAATTTACACAATCTAAAAATGACCTAGTTTTTTTAGCATATTCAGGCAATTGGAGATGTTGACAGATTTATATTGTTCATTTTCAATATTGGTGGTCCATTGTAGAGAATCTATTATATTGTTTATGAATTTGGAATATTGTTGGTAATATTTTCGTATCCTGGAATGGAGATAACTCACGATTCCGAGACTAATTGATCTCGAAATTAATTTTATAAAAATATTAAATAAATTTTTATTATAAAGTCATAGTTCTATTAAAAAGATGGAATATGTCATAAATTGAGTCTCGAATAAGAAATCTAATACCTCGGTTTAATTTAGAATATGGATTTCGTCCTAAGATAAAGCTAAAGATGGTCGAAGTGGGACATTCGTATGGGGAAGATATTTGTTGGTACTGTAGATAATTTAATAAATTTAGTTATTTTATTTAATAACCATAAGCCAGAGAACTCATAGAATTATACTCAGATGGGAAATATGAGACCCCCATTATATCTGGAATGCAGTGTTTTCCATAGATATGGTATAAAATGAGTTTACACAGGACGTTCACTCCCCTCACTCATTCATGGTGAATTTAATGAATTAAATAATTAATTATTTTATAAATAAGATTGTTTTTTGTTGGAAGAGAAATCATTGTATGAGTTATTATAGGGAATGTTCTACTGAGTTGTCCACATTAAATCTGAGTTAATTCTAGAGCTCTTTCTCCTTCCTCCATTAGCAGTTCCCATTGAAAGTTGATGAAATTCAAAATTAGTGCAGATCTGGATGTAGTGAACACAACAAAACATCCTCTTTCATTAGCGAGAATATTATTCAACCGTGAATGATCCCATATTGATGTAGGAATTAACTTCTTTTGTATTTATCCCTATTCAAAAGTTGAGACGAACTCGAAATAATACTTTCCAAAATTAATTCACGGATATGTCATTCATTGGTATATCAAACATGTTTTTCCTTGGAATTAGAGTTATTAAATATTCTATTTATAAAATTTATTTCTCATCCTATTATTTAATTATATCCATGATATCCATACACACATGACCTTTTGTTAACGTATAACCTCCCCTTTCATATTATAACATTTCATTTTTATTTTTCTGTGTCATTCATTATGTTACCATCACCAACACTCGATTGGATAGGGGTTCGACCAAGTATGAATAAGTTCCAGAAATCGAAAACATTGTTGATGTAACTTAATAAGAATTAGTATTCTTGAATGAAATTTTGTGATGTGATCTATTATGGTCATGTGGTTCAATAGTATGATAGGTCCAGTGGATGGTCACCTTGTCGGGCTCATTTAGTAATAGCGGAGCCGTGGCATCTCACTGGAGAGCATACATGGTTGATCAATCTAAGAGCCCAGTTCCTTGGTTTTTATTGTATCAGGTGAAATGATATTAGGGTTTTATGAGTATATAGGATAAATTCATTGAATAATATAATAGAATGGATAAATTCATAGAAAGAAATAGTAGATAAACAAAAAGTAAAAAAAGAGAGAAAAAATAGTAAAAGTAGGATAAAAGCGAGAGGGATGCCACACTGCTCATGTGGGGTACTGAGGATTTTAGATGTAATATTATTTTAAGGAAAATAAAAATATAATAAAAATATAAATTATTATTATTTATTTATTTTGGTTGTCAAACCTAAATCTAGCCATAACTCCTTCATATGACCTATGATTGGTGAACTGTTAGTGACAACATGACCCTCGAATTATGGGGTGTTACATATAGAGACCCTTATTTTATTACAAAATTTTTTCATTATTTTAATGATATAAAAAATAAAAATATTACACCATCAGGATCCTATGTTTTTGTGTCCTGGGAAACCATGGACGATACATAACTTTTACAATATAAACAATAATTTATTTAATTCCTTCTTAACTAGCCTCTTTTTGGACCCGGAAATATTTTAGTACATATACTCACCAGAGGATATACATAAAAAATTAGTGAGCTAAAATCCCAGTAAGAGGATAGATAAGAACATGAAACAACATAAAATGGGATTATAATAATTATTCTAATCATAAAATATGCATAGGATCACATCATAGAGTGGAAACATTATAAAAAAATACTTGGAAGGTGGGAAATCATAAAAATGAAAAATCATGTCTTAGTGGCCAACTACCACACATATTTGTGAACAATGAAATCATTATGTTAACACATAATTAAAATTAAATCATTAGATTAATCACATTACCCAATGCATTGTAGAACAATATAATTTTGAGTGCACTCGTCACATCATTACATTTACATTGCATTGTATTATTCATGGTGAGTCCATCACATCACACTTTATCATTATCATGCATGCCACATTGAACATATATAAATATTGGAAATAAATTACACATTTAAATTAAATGGGTATAATTTCAATAATATTACATTCATAAAAATAAGGTTCCTAAAATAAAGAGTGAATAACATTCTTGATATAAAACAATCAACATTGAGTGAGATGTAAAAGGAGTGTTTTTTTGGAATGAAATGTTCGATAGGAATACATTATGTTTGAAATAAACTCCATAGTAAAGCATTTGTCTCCAATAAAAATGTTAAATAATTATGAATAAATTATTATTATGGATTAAAAATATTTAAAATGGAGTGAAAAAGGGTAACCCCAAAGAACGAATTTCGAGTTTGAGAATTCCCCTTACCTTGTGTCCGAATTATTTACTCAAATTAATGACATATATAGTGATACTATATTTATCAATTAACTATTTCAGAATTTTTTATACAGGAAAATGATTTATTATGGTTTTATTATGTTTTTGTATGGTCTATTGTATGAGTTATAATGTTTTAATTCATTGTATTACAGTGTTCATTTTTTAGTTTTCATGAATAGTTCACTTGTACACATGAATGGAAGTTCATGATGAACATGTATAAACAACCATCAAATATATTAAATTTTATTAATGATATTCAATAACTTAAAATTATCTTATAATTATTTTTTTATATACCATGTGGATTAATCAATAGTAAAATTTTAATGATGATCGTTTTATGTTAGTTTTGGCGATTTTCGGATCCCTACGAACCTATTTTAGTTTATCAATTAGTATTATGTATATAAGTTGATTCCGATACATAAAAGGGGTTAATATATACATATTATTAAATTTTTTCTTCCATTTAATTGTTTTATTGATATCCTTGATGGTAAATGTAAGTGTATCACCAATAATGTTGGTAAATTAACACATCACGAGAAACAATTACATATTTATAAACAAAGAGGCAGGGTATTATAATGAATAGTATTACATTAATCAGATATTATACAACTATATCAATAATACTGAACTTATCATGTCATTTGGATAAGATTATTTGAGGATAAGAGAATAAAAGAAATGAAATTTGAATGAAATTTGGAGGAAAAGAGAGGGAGAAATGACCTCTTGAATATATCTTCATTGAGTGCCTCTTTAAGGGAGTAGTTTTGGTATTTTTTGGATACCATGGGATGATGAACGTAGGTTATGAGATTGGGATAATATTCGAGTAGAAATTGGAGTAGTCATATATATTGAGATGTGTGAGTAACTAAGGTTGTGATGGGTGGTATTTATAGTTGAGGGGAGAGGGGGGTTTTTAATATTATATTCATTAATTTATTATTCCTTCAGAAGACAAAAAATAATGAAGATTATTGTGACTAAAAATAATAATAAGTGAATTTGAGGTTGAACCAATTTCTATTTACAACACCCATGACTCAAGCATGATGCATAATTTTATTTATATAGAATAATTTTTAAATTATCGAATTTCACTCTTCACAAAAAATTAATTTATTTTTAAAAAATCCCAAAAAATTACCCTAACCATTTTTTAACATGTAGAAATCATGAATTAACTACATTTTAATAAAATAATTTTCTAAATATTATTAATTTAGTTTTTATTCAAAATCATTATTTACTTGAAAAAAATAAATTCAAAAGTTCAAAATGGAATTTCAAATAAATTTAAAAAATAATAAAGGTCACATTGAAATATCATAAATTCATAATAAATCTAAATACTTTTCTATGATTAAATTTTATGACAAACAATTTCCTTTGAAATTATTAAATTAATCAGTAATTATTCATGACTCACTAAAATACCAACAGAACAATGTAATTATATCATATTATCGCTTATAGGATGGATTAATTTTATTTATAGTATCATTTGTAATATTTCTATTCACTGGGAATATTTACTATTCATAACGGTTATATTAATGTTCATAAGGGAATATTTACTATTGACAAGGGTATGTTACTATTCACAAAATATTAAGTCTCTCTTATAGGACTCCAAACATATTACTAATCACAACTATGTGTGATAGTTTTTTGAAATTCAAAACATAGAAGTGTACAATTTATGTCTAATGATCAAATAGTTTATCATTTAATCATGATGTGGTTCTGTGTTTCCGATGGTTATTTTATGTGATCATGTCATTACTATAATAATGGATACATATCATTGACAAAAGTCTGGGTCATTACATTCTTCCCCATTTTAAAATTTCACCCTTAGAATTTTGTTTTACATAAAAAGCTACGAGTAATTATCCTTTATCACATCCTATAGTTCCCACGTTACGTCTATATACATCTAGTTCATCCAAAAAAATTAAATGTTCGGTTTTCATGTTTCATAAAACCTCATCTCTCTGGTCCTGAATCTTTATAGGCTACTCCTCATAAGATTGATCATCTTCCAACTTTACCATCTCGGAGTTCAGTACATGATATGGATCTAGTAGTCACTTCATATTGAGTTATAAGTTAAAAACATCATTAATATGATCCATATTCTGTGGTCGTGAAATCCGATAGGCCACAACTCATATGCAGTCAAGTTTCTCAAAAGGGCCAATGTACCTTTGGATTTTGTTCCCTTTAATTCCAAATGCAATACTCTATTCCCCAGATATATCATAAAGAAGAATTTATCTCCATCATCGAACTCCAAGTCCCTTTGACAGTTGTAAGCATAACTATTTTTCCAACAATGAGAAGCTTAGATATGTTTCTGGATGACTTGAACCTTTTCCTTCATCTCTTGGACTAGGTCAATGTAGCCTTCTTTCTCCAACATCATCCCAAAAAGTTTCAGTTATACACAAATTTCCATATTGTTCGTCATATGGAGCCAATTGAATAATCGAGTGGAAGTTATTATTTTTTGAGAACAAAACTAATGGGAGATGTTTATCCCATCCACCATTAAATTTTGAGGAACATTCTATTAGCATATCTCCAATAAACTGAATAGTCCTTTCAAATTAGGAATTAGTTTGGGGGTGATAGGCTCTGATGAATTTGAATTCAGTAATCAAGGAATATTGATGACTTATCTATAATTTTGCTGTGATCCTTTGATCACAATCAGAGATTATCGAGAGTGGAACCCCATTCAATCTCACCAAATCCATTACATATATTATTGCAATATATTCAATCGTTAAATCATCCTGAATAGTGATAAAGTGGGATTTCAAAGTTAGTTCATCCACCAAAACCCATATCACATTATTTTCATTGTATGTCTTCGGGACACCCATGAAAAATTCCATACTGACATTCTATTATTTTTATATGGGTATATGAAATGGTTGAATTATCCTTTGTGACCTTTTTCTCTTTACAATAACTTGTTGACATATTAAGAACCCTGAGATTCTCTAATGGCCTAAATTCCTACTTTTTATTGATTTATGACTACCCACATTTAAAGGGATGAGGGGGAGCCCATACAAGGCCCATTGGTATAAATATTAGATTACCGTAGGTCGTGGGGAAATATAAAGAGAATAACTACACGGATCTTCCCCCACAACATCTTCATCATGATGTTAGCTCTATGCCATCAAATGGATTGCTTGGATGGGCTTCCCAGGGATGCTCATCCCGGTCTTGAAGATAATTCCATACCCTCTCTTTCGGATAAAATCATTTAGCATTTTCTGTAGTGAATGCACCTGTTCTAATCCCTCATCATGAGTCTTCTCTTTATAGAGTATGTCTAGCCAATAAGCACTATTTAAGGTGGCCTAAAAGTCCTTGAGGTAGCTTGAAGGCCATGAGGTTGCCCAAAGCCCTTGAGGTGGCCTGAGATCTTTACTGGCATAAAGGCTTTAAAGGACCTAAGGCCAAAACTGGTGTCTTGAAGGCCCAAATGGATGAATATTTTTGGCTACTATATTACCAAGCTGTTTCTACTAGGGTACTACTATAGTTCCTGCTACAATACTACTACAGTACCTCAGAAATTATGTCTCTACATTGTTTTGAACTCTAGCCTATTGGACTCACTTGTCGAGTCCTAACCAGTAGGATTACATCTCATGTTCAAGAACCTTGAGATATATTATGCAATCTCATTCTTCTTGTCATCCCAACAGAAGTGTTCTCAGAGATCTCAATACATCTTGGTGCAATGAGGATGGATAGAGAAAGGTGAAATATGGGAATTGTCCAATAGATCCTTGTTTATCATAGGGGATGAAGGCACACAAAGCTACATTCCAAACCGAATCACGACATAATTGTCGATATGGGAATCCTAAAATATCCCTTACATTACAACATTCACCATATTTTGTAACTTCAGATCATCCCATTTTTCCTATTTAATAATCTCTTGGATATATGATGGGAAATTATTTTGGAATGGTATTATTTATTCCCCATCATCATGATTTCCAAATCAATCCTTTTCTTGTCCATGAAGATGAGGAATTTCTCAATCTGCCGCATGGAAATAGTATCATGTTTTTTCTTCTTAGAGAATCAGCTACATTTTCTAACATGCTAGGATGATAGTAAATAGATAGATTATAGAATTTTATTAGATATAACCATCTCCTTTGATGCATACTGAGTTCATTTTGTGATAGTATATGTTTTAGACTCTTTTTATTGGTATATATGTCTCACTTCTCACCATAGATGTAGTGGTTCCGGTTTTCAAGGAAAAAATCCCAGCTGATAGCTCTAGATCATGTGTCGAGAGGTTCTTCTCATGGATCATCAACAATCATGAGGTGTAGGCTATCACACTATCATTTTTCATGAGTAAACAATCCATGCCTTTCATAGAATTATCAATGTATGTCAAAAAACATTCTCCACTATTCAGTAGTGTGAGTTAAATTGTAGTGACCAGCCTTCTCTGTAGATCCTTGAATCTATTCTCACATTCTTCTATCTAGACATACATTACTCCTTTCCTTATTAACATCACAAAAATTCAGTAGTACCTACCTAATACAAGAAAACTACGGATTTCTATGACACTAGATGGTCTGGGAAATTCCTCAACCACCTTTTGTTTCATGGGTCCACATAAATTCCCTCATATTTTATCACATGTCCCAAGAACATGACTTGCATCATCCATGAGTCACACTTGCAGAACATAGTGTTCAAATTCACCTTTCTCAATGTCACGAAGAGAAGTCTTAAATGTTCTTAATGTTCCTCATTGATCATAGAGTATATTAAAATATCATTAACAAACCATACCTCTAATTTATTAAGGAAAATTATAAGGACTCTATTCATAAAAACTCTGAATAATGGAGGGGAATTTGTAAGTCTGAAGGGAATAACCATAAAATAATAGTCCTCATACATTGTATAGAAGGCGATCTTCTAAAAATTTTCCTTCTCCAACTTTAGTTGGTGAAATCAAGAATTATGATCCACATTTGAGAAGTATTGATATCCTCCCAATTGATTGAAAATGTTTTCAACCCTTGGGATAAGATAGTTTTAAATTACAGTGATCTTGTGGTGTTCCAGATAATCGATACACATCCACATTGATCCATTATTCTTCATTTCAAAGAGCTTCGGTGCACACCAAGGTGATGCACTAGGGTGGAAGAACCCTTTTTTTAAATTATCATGAAACTTATTCTTTAACTTCTATAGATTTATAGGACCCATCCTACACGGACACATTGAGATATGAGTATCTCTGTGTATGAGTTTTATAGAGAAATATACATCAAGATATTGGGTAACTCTAGGTAACAAATCAGAAAATACATCACAGTATTCCCTCACAATAGGAAATTCCACTAGGTTGACATATTCCTTGGACCCATCTATTTGAGCAAGGTATGCCTATTTATAGGGAATAAACACCCACATCATTGTAGGATTTTTAATGGATATTCATGGTCTTAATTTCATTTGTATTGGAACATGATATGGTTAGGAATATGGAATTATATTTACATTTCCTAATGGTTGATATGAAATTTATATAATGAAATAAAATCCATTCCCATTACAGCGTCGAATTCCACCACGGGATGTAGTATGAGATTCATTGGAAGAATATTCCCACATACCCCAACAGGAGAAGAATCCAAAAATTATGTTTCAATGATTTCACCACTAGGTGTTATTATGGATATATCTACTTCATGGTTTTGGGGCTTCGATTTCATAGTTCTAGAAAACATGGAAGATGTAAAGGAATGCATATAACCTGAATCAGATAAGACATTTTTGATTATATAGTGAATAGAAAGTGTACCTTCTACGACCTCATTTTCTTGATCATATTCCAATGTAGTGATGGAATAAATCCTTCCCTTGATCCTTTGGATTCGGTGGCTACTGACGCTGATTACCCTCAAGTGCTTGAGGATTGTTTACTAGAGTACATAGTTCCCTTTCTCCCTAAATTTTAGCATTGGACCACGAGTAGTGATGTCATTTTTTCCACCACATTCACCTTCCTTTTCAACTATTTTCATCATTAATGAGTTATGTGGCCATCTCTAAGACACTAGAATCATTTCCCCATACATTTGAGGCAATTATCAAGATGTTTCTTCCCACATTATTGGCATGTGGGTGGTTGTGTTTTCTTCCGTATTTTATCTTAATATCCTCTGTCTTGAAACTCCACATTTCGTTTCTTATCACTATATCCATGGGAAAATTCTCCAAACTCCATCTATACTTTTAGTGCACATCGAAACACTTCTTAATGACACTCAATATCTCGAATTGAAAGAGCCTTATGAAGTTTTTCTCTTATCCCACTAATGAATCTATCATTTTTTCTATCAATTACTTTTCAAAAATCATAAGAGTACCATGGAGGCCTTGTGAAATTCACATTGTAGACGGTGAAATATTATAATTACTTTTGCATGACCTCTCTAAATTATATATCCATCATTCTTTGATGATGTTTTATTAAATACTTGTTAGAAAACATGATCTTAATGTCTTCATTTTCTATCCCTTCAATTTTGTCAGCAGACATGATGTTCTTAATCAAATCCCACCATTAATCGGCCAGTACATATAGATGATAGATGGCTAGAAAAACTTCTCCAAATAAGAACTCTGAATAATAAAAGAAATATTCTTCAAGTAGTTGAACAAATTTTCTATAATGAGTGGATTCGAAGATCCACTATAAATCAGTGGTCATTGAAGCATAAAACACTCGATAGATAGTTTCTCCCTCATAGGTGATGGTGGAAATTATACATTATTCAAGTTATTATTTATAACCTAAGAACGTCGGGAAAGCATTACCATGATGTTTTAAACTCCTCCTCCAATAGAATTTGGGATGTATTTTGAGAAATCATTGCACTGGCCCTCACACGGGTTGTTACCCTAGTTTCCCCTTGTTCCCCCTATATTCTAAATATAATGTGTAAGAATAAATCATAAGTCAATTTTTCATGAATAAATTATTGATTAATTTTTACAATTATCACTAAAATAATACCTTATGGGAGACCAATGTTTAGAAACTTTCTTGTGTGATTAAATATATTTATTCGCATGCTAGGTGTTTCACTATGGTTCCCTAATCATAATTCCAAAATTAACTAAAAAATTTCTTTGATACCAACTATAGATACCCTGCTTTTCTAACATTACATTAACATAATTTTATTGACATACAACAAAAAACTATTACACGATGTGTATCCAAACGTATAGTGTCTTGAGAAAACTAGGACAATACATAACTTTAACATCATAAACACATACATTTATATAGATTCTCCTTGTCTAGTATTTCATTGTCCCTTGAATTATCCATAGTACATGTAGTCACTCAAGGATATACATAAAAAATCGGTGAACTAAAAGCCCAATATGAGGATATAAAATAACATTATGCAACATAACATATGATGAGAATAATAATTATCATCATAAGATAGTCATAAGATAATAATCACTACAGGAAACCTTATGAAAATACTTGGAATGTGGCAATGCATAAAAATGAAACATCATGTCATAGTGGTAAACTACCACATATAGTTGTAAAAAATTATAGTATCATGTTCATTCATAATTAAATTTGACTCATGAGATTCATCAAAATACCCAATTCATTGGAGTTCTATATAATTCTAGGCAAACCTTTCACATCATAACATTTACATTTCCATGTATAATTCTGGGTTCACCCATCACATCATGAGATTATCATTATCATGAATTCCATGTAGAACATATGTCAATATTGTACATAAATAACCCATTTAAATGAGATGGGTATCGTTTAATAAATAATACATTCCCAAACAATAGGTTCCAAAAATTAATAGGGAATATCATTGTTGACATAAAACCATCAACCTTGAGTGAGAAGTAAAAGGTGTTTTTTAAAGAGGATTTTTATTCGAAATGATTAGATTTGAAATAAATTTTAGAGGGACACATGGAAATACTAAAAAATTTTAGATAATGATAAAGAATTTATTTTTAAGGAATTACCATTCTGAACATGTAGTGAATGATGGAAAAGATGAAGAATGAAAGTTGGGTTTTAGAATTTCCCTTACCTTTTTTCTGAACGCTTGCCTCACCTTCATTTAATGTATAATGAAATTTCATTAATTAATTAAAAATTATATAACCTTTTATAAATTTAATTGATTGAATATGGTTTTATTATGTTATTTAATGGTCCCTTTCATGTGTTATAGAGTTAAATTCGTTGTTTGAGGGTGTACTTTTTCATAGTTTTCATGAACGGTTCACTAATACACATGAATGGATGTTCGTGTAGAACATGGATACACATATAAAAAAGTTCAATTACATTATATTAATTATATTTAAAAAATTTAATTTATCTTATAATGCATTTTTTTATATAACATGTGTATAAATCATTAGTTAAAATCTAATGATGATCGTATTATGTTAATTTTTGTTGTTTTTGGATCACTATAAATGTGTTTGGGTTTATAATTTAGTATTGTGTATAAAAGTTATTTATAGAACATAAAAGTTCTTAAAATATACTTATAAAAATATATTTTCAACTAGTTAATGGTTTTATCGATATCCTTGAAGGAAAATGGAAGTGCATCACAGATGATGTAGGTAAATTAACACATCACGAGTAATGATTTCATTTTTGTCAGAAGAGAGAGAGAGTGAGGATTATAATGAATAATAATCCATTAAAATTTTATAATAACTTCATATTAATCATACTAGAGTTATCATGAAATTATGATATGTTATGTTTAGGTTAATAGATTAAAAAATGGAATTTAAAAGGAATTTGACTGAAAATAGAAAGAGATTTACCACTTGAATATATATTCTTTGAGAGCATCTTTAGAGGAGTGGTTTTGGAATTTTTTTTGAGTCCAAGTGTATTTGGATGTGTGTGAGGATATTGGTTGATATTTGAGATAAAAATGTTGTAGATTCAAGTCATTAAATGAGTGAGGAAATGAGGTTGTGAAGGGAGGTATTTATTGTGGAGGGGAGAGGGGTATTCTCAATATTATATTCATTAAAATATAATTTCTCCGCCAGAGAAGAAATAGTGAGGATTATTTTGACTATAAAAAATAATAAGTTCATGTGAATTGTAACCCATGACCATTTACATCACACATTACTGAATAATGATTCTGAAATTCATTTATTTATTATATTTTGTAATATATTCAATTTCATTATTCAGTCAAAATTAATGAATTTTAGAAAAATCTAAAAATCTCACCAAAACCATTTCACAACATATATAACAAATAAGTGACCTCAATTTTAAGAAAATAATTTTTAATATTATAAATTAGTTTTTTTAATCAAAATAATAATCTACATGAAAAATACGAATTTTAAAATCAAAATTTGGTTTTATAACAAATAGAAAAATTAATTAATGTATCATAAAATTATCATATAAAAATAAGATATATCAATAATAGTTTATGAATAAATTTTATAAAAATGAACTTCCTTTTAAATTATTATATTAATAATTAAATATTCATAACCTACAAAAATACCAGCAGTAAAATGTAATAATATCACATTATCAATAATTAGATAGATAAAGTTTATTTATACTATCATTGGTAAGTTTTATATTAATGTGGATGATTTAATATTCATAAGGGTAACATTACAGTTCATAAGGGTATGTTACTATTCACACAAAAAAATATGTTTTACCTATCAGACTCCAAAAATGTTATTGATCTTAATTGTGTGTATCAGATTATTGAAATTCAAAATATTGAAGTGAAAAAATAATGTTTAGTGGTCACATTGTAGTTCATTTATGCATTGTGTGAGTTTTTTTATAATTTTATTTAATTTGATTATGGTATGACTACAAGAAGGGTTAAATTTTATTGATAAATGTTTGGGTTGTGACATTACCATCTAGATATGGTGGTAAGTGGAGTTCCCTGAGGACCTTTCCTAGCATTACCCTTTGTGGGGTTAGGATAGTGGAGTTCCATGAGAATCTTTTTGGGCTTTAACCATAAACAGGGATAGGTATTGGACATACTAGGTGACTACTAAAGTGGAAAAACCTAACGTATGAGGCTATGGGCCCTATACATAGAGTTTCAGGTCCCTTGATTGTGCAAAATAGTGTTCATATTTTTTTTATGTGACTTTGGAATCATAATGAAGAGGGATGCATTCCAAACCAAGACACATTTTTGCAATGTAACCTAATACCATGCTGGTGAGTCACTACCATCCAATGTAGAGAGTGTCAATGTGAGGTGAATTATTCCCGTAGAATTGCATGTTTAGGAAGGATGCATTAGATACTAGGAATCATTGAAGGACACTTTTGGAACTGTTGGTGTCCATTATTATTAGGCTGAGCTATGAGATGGAGTTCCCCTTACTCTCACATTTGAGCTTCATTCATTGAGCATATATATATATATAAATATATATATATTCTTATGTATCGACCCTTTGTATTTGGATACTGTAATTCCATGAGAGGAGAATATATGTGGCCTATTATACGTGCGTTAAATTTCAAGATTCTCATTTTTGGATGAGTCTACTCTCTTGATATTGGTGGAGAATAAACGATGGTAAGCTCATCTAATCACTATGTTGCGACCATTATGTTTGAAAGAGGTTACTTCTATTCTTGGTTTGGGATGAGATATTCTCTTAGAATTTACATTGAATCTATTATCATCCTATATTCTATTGATGTCATAATGACCCCACCTTCATCTTATAAAGAATCCTACTGGGTCATTATATACTCACCCCTACATGTGATTTTCCCACACGTGTCATGTCTTATGAATAAGATGGATAGGTCCACCGTGACTTTAGAGGAACATAGGGATATTGGGTTCTTTCAGACAATGTACGATGGTCAAATATTTGGAATTAATATATAGGATCTCTCAACATTTTACATTTTTAGTTTTTTTAGTCTGGAAACAATATCTTATTGGGTGTGTATTTGTTTCTCCTACTTCTCATTTTTTACAACAATACTCTTTATTTGTTTATGGGTTTTTCATTAATGGTTCTTCCCTTAGAATTTTAAATTATTTAATTTTATTCCCTGTAAACTTTATCATCTATATTGTTGTGTGTGCTCATATAGGTTCAAAGGAAAAGTTATCCTCATGTTTGTTATTCATTTGACATTGGTCTGTACCCCCTGAACTATGGAGGCTGGCTTGGGTTATTTGTGACCATATCCTTGGCTTGGTTCAGGTCCCGAATGATTGGTATATGAGAAATTTAATTCTTTGGAATATTTTTTAGATATTACTCTTTAATAGGATTTTAATAGGTTTATGATAATTGTGAGAAAATATCCATAGTGCGGCTCTCAAGATAGGTAGTCAAGTGATGGTGTGATGGCTGATGTATCCATTCAATAGTACCATTACTACCTACAAATCTACTCCGCATGCTGATAAATTTTTTGTATGGATGATTGATAAATGAATATTATGGGATGGAGTATTTGAAAATCATTATTGATTCATATTCCCACTATTATAGATATATATTATCAAATTACTGTGGTACTCGATGATAACTTTTAAGAATCTTCCCTGATGACAACCACCCAGGATGCCTACTCTGGATCATGATGATGATTTTATTAGAGATGAGGCCATAGATTAGGGTATATCATGTGGCCCAATTTCCACTTAGTGGTTGGATAGTATCACATACCCCTTTATATAAACATGTCATTCCAATTAATCAAGCTGAGGATTCACATATGCTTAGTGTGATCCCTAAGTTCTAGGATTAGAGAACTCTAAGGATCCACAGTGAGACCAATATGATGGAAACTGAGGTTTGCCTATAGTAGATGGTTTGTATCATTAATATTGTCTATACCCCAAAGGATTAGGTAGTTGAACTAGAATATATCCTCTTACACGGAGTGTCTGGGCAATAGTGGATCTTTATAACGTAGATTCATGAGGAGTTGCCACTCTCGTGTTCTGACTTCCAAGATGTTTCGTGAGGAGTACTACTCCTTCTACTAATGGTCAGTCTATATCCAAGAGCTTCTGGAGCTTCAATTGTGGGATGATAGTGGATATTTTTGATGTGAGGTTAATATACGATAATCATTACTCCATTAACATGATCTAGGACATCTACTTTTGACAACATAAGTTCAAGAAAGAACTCCATTGATAGTTCTGAGCCAGCATTGTACACTTGTCCATTCAAACCTATTTCGGGGTAATTCCTAGCATCAGTGTAACCATGTGTTAGTTTCGTTCCATTTATATTCAAATTCGTGAGGAATAGGTGTACTTCACATACCAGAGACTTTTTTGAGATGTGAGAAAAATCACACGAGTGAGTCTATGGCACACAAAGTGTTTAACATCGAGGTATGGTGGATGACTACCTAAAAACTGTGTGTTTGGGACTGTGATATGTGTTGATGTTTTAAATTAAAGGGCCCAATGATACCATATTGAGCATTTTATAAAACCATTATTGTTCTATTGTACCCTCATGTACTCAGAGTATGTTTGTACACAAGGTGCTTGAGGAGAATGTGACAATGTTTGAGCTATATTTGGAATCATGATGAATATGAATTTGTTTCCCACCAACACATGTTTCTACGACGTGACCAAAATAGTGCGGGTGAGTCAGTGCCTCTAAAAGGGGATAGTTTTGAGTTATAGTGAATGAGTTCCTTATACTAGTGCATTCGGGGAGAGGTTGTGCGATGGAGTCTTAGAGTATGCCGAAAATTTCTGGATGAGTTTTTATACTTGAGCCATTTTTTTCAGGATTCCACTAGTGGGTGTGGAGTATTTTCTTGTTTGGTGTTACACTCCTCCCAATAGTGGTAAAGACTAACTGGGTACGCCAAGTGATTTCCATGTCTATATTCCCATGGATGGCTGAGCATACCTGCATGCCTTGTCCATCGATACCCTTGAATGTTCGGCATCAACCATTGTGTAGTGGAATATTGTTATCACATATGATTCGGGGCAGTTGAGACCATTTGAATAGAACTATGTGACTCACTACCTATAGGTGGTAGGGATATTCTTCACCTCGAATATGTAGAGACACTACCTTATTGGGTACACTAAATGTGAGGTCTGTTGTGAGCTGATATCCTTTAGAGTTTCATTAGATTTTATTATGATGAAGGGAATCATGAAATTATTTTTCAGGGATGAATGGTGATTATGGTCACAATATAAGAAGAGTTGATGAGGTAGTTTCACACATATCATTCACTATTCATCCATATGTTGGAAAGAGTTATGGAAATGAGATAGGCTAGGAAAATGTCTGCACCCTTTTTCACCATATTGAGATATCTGGGAACCAATGGAATGGAAGAAGGGAACAATGTAGAGACTCTATTTTTTCATTGTATGAGTTTTAAATATTCCTAGGAATATTTTTTTAGATATTCACTTAGACGGTTCATTATTTTGACCCTAGATGAGCCCAGAAATAAATTTATAAAAATATTAAATATACTTCTATTACACATTCCCAATTTTCCTAGAATGTGGAACATCTCATAAAAAATTCACTGGTTTATAAATATAAGAACAAAGTTGAATACAAAACAATGATTTTACAGTAGGAGCAATGCAAATATGGTCAGTGTGGGACATTCATATGTGGTATCCATTCGTGGGTAAATTGGAAAAAATTAATTAAATTAATTTATTTATTTAATAATAGTATTCCAAATAACTCACATACAGTGAATAAAATTTAAAATCTTTTACCATATTTGGGTTTTTAATGTGGTTTTTACAATAGGAGTTCTATAAAATGGGTTGTCACATGACGTTCACAACCCTCACTCATTGGTGGGGCATTTAATGTACTAATGAATGAATAGAAGAATGAATTAGATTTTTTTAGTGAAACCAAAAATTCTATAAGTGTTTTTCCAGGCCAATTTCTCTAGGTTTAGCTTCATATACTCTAAGATAAATCAATAGCTCTTCCTCCCTCCCTCATTGGTATATCACATCAAATGACAATGAAATTAAGAATCAAAGATTACAAGGATGCAACGAATACAAATAAACATTCTCATTCATTAGAAATCACATTATTCTCCATTGAAGGATAAAATATTTAGGCATGACATCTCATTGTGGTTTTATCCCTATTCAAAATTTGTGACTAATTAAAATTAATCCCTTTGAATATTAATTCACTAATCAGACTTCAGTTGATTTTTCAATCATGTTTTTTCTTGGAAATATTATTTTTTACATATTTAATTTAATTAATTGATAAGTTCTTTAGTTGTTGAATTCCATTGATGATGTCCAAATGAACATGACCCTCAATCGATGTCTGAACCCCATTTATTCTATAATGTTTCATTTGTCTTTTTTTTGTGTTGTTTATCACATTACCACCACCATCCTGTGATTTGGTCCTGGGTTTGAACAGGTTTGAATTTGTTCAAAAAATAGATCACATGGTTGATGTTAATGATGAATAATTTTTTATTAAATATATTGTGTGATACAATGGATGATTTTCGTGCAGGTCAATGATGTGAGTGGTATAGTGGATGGTCATCTCACTGGGCTCATCCAGTCATGAAAAAGTCATGGAATCTCTCTAGAGATGCTACATGTTAGAGTGCTTTAATAGATGTGTTCTTTTTTATACGATGAATCAAGTGGGAGGAGATTAGGGTTGTATGTGTAGATTATATAAATTTAGGGAAGAAGACAACAGATTAGAGAAATTCATGGAAGAAGATAATAGATGAAATAAAAAGTATGATAAAACAAAAAGAGTGAAAAAAAACTAATAACAATAGGATACAAGAGGGTGGGGTGGCACAATACACATGTGCGGGGAAAGGGGAGGAATGAAGTAATGTTGTTTTAATGAATATGAAAATATAATACTAATAATATAAAATGTTATTATCATTTATTTTGTGTGTGAAACCTAAATCCCTTTGTAACTTCTTCGTACGTCCCCAGATTAAGGATTTGTCTGTAAAAACACGAACCTAAAATGAAGATGGCGATTTGAAGGCCAACAATGAATAAATTTTTTGGAGACATTCCTTAGGTAAATGAAACACCAAATAATAATAATAATAATAATATAGAAGCTTGTATTTGAAAAATCTACCTCAAACGATGTCGACATGATGTACTGTCTGTGACATTGTCACCATAGATTTAAGGTGGATATTTTATGAGAAATTTTGGGTATTAAATATGGATTCTTATCTTGGGACCAAGAAGAACCATTCATGTATGATGGGGTGAAATATGTATTTTTTATCAGGTGTCTTATTTTTCAATGTAAATAGCCTATCTTGTGTTTTTTTCTATGGGTTTTGAAAGAGACTGATCCATTTGGCTATTTGGGGCAGTTTTGAAAGGATTACTTGTGAAATTAATTTCTATTCCCTTCGTACGAATGATGAAACTCATGTGTTCTTCTAATGTTTGGATAACAAAATATCATGTAGTGCTTTTACATGTAGTTTAGTTTTTTCTAGCTAGAAATCATTCTACCATTATGAAAATGTCCTGACTACCGAGTGGGAACACATTCTATGTGGGTCCCATACACATTGTGCACCTTCATTTTAGGTGACTTAAACCTACCGAATATCCTTCATTTAGACTTCTATTTTGGACTATGAGTAGCCTATCTTGAGTTATTTTCCATGTAAAAAGATATGATATCATTTATAGTGTATTTTGAGGTATGATGTAATATTTTCCAAGAAAGATGATTATTTAGTAGATTCAAGAAGATGATAGTGACCAATAAGAGGTAGGATGTGGAGTTCCCTAATTTATTCTTCTCGACATTACCCTCCAATAGGGCTAGGAAGTAGGGTTCCCAAATGAATTATTCTAGGAATTATCCTCCATAATAGATAGGAAGTGGAGTTCCTAGATCACTTCATCTAGGTATTACCCTCTAGAAACACCGGTCTGTGGATTCCCCTGATGACCATTCTTAGTGTTACCCACTAGCAGGGATGGGTAGTGGAGTTCTTTGAGGACCTTTTTGGGCATTACCAACCAGAATGACTGGGTAGTAGTGTTCTGTGGTGTCTAAGAGAGTGGAACAACCCATGAAATACTATGTTTGGGGTCCTCAATATTGATTTTTGTCCCTAAAACTATGTGACTTAGTGATGATACGTGGTTTGAAATGGATTTGGACTCACTAGGAAGATATATAACATCCAATCTAAGATGTGGTTCTGTGATGTGATCTCAAACCATGGGGGTGAGTCCGCTCCACCAAAAGTGAATAGTTTCATGGTGAGGTGAAGTAGTCCCTTAAAAATGCAGGTTCTAGGAAGGCATTTGGGAAACTAGGCATTATTTATGGATAATTTTAGAAATGTTGGAGGCTGTAATTATTGTGCTGAGTTATGATATAGAGATTCCATTACTCTATCATTTATGTTTCTTTGACTAAGATCGTATATATATTTTCGTATATCCACACCTTGTATATGGTTACTCTCTTTACAAGAGAGGTGATGATGTCTGGGGTATTCCACTTGTATTCCATGTCTAGATTCTCATTACTGGATGAGTCTACTCTCCTTTTATAGGTGTCGAAGACTTAATGGGTAGTTCAAAAACACTTCGTGCTGATCCCCATGAGATTGGACAAGGTTACTTTTACTCTTTTATTGGGATGAGCTATTATATTTTACTATATCTTACGTATACTATGTTTCTTTTTTTATTTGGTATCTATTATTAGTCCCCATCAATTTCTTGGGAATCCTTCTAGGTATGTATATACTCACCCATGTTAGGGATTTTCAAACACATATAGTTCCTTATGCATCTGATGGATAGGTTTATCTTTAAGTTATATGTGCTTAGGAATAATGGGTTCATCAGACCACATGTGGTGGTCGTATATTGGGATTCAATAGTTAAGATTTCAAAGAAGCCTACATTTCCAGTTTGGTCAGGTTGGGGTCTATTTCTGGATGGACTTGTGTTTTCCTAATTTACATTTTAGTTTTTATTATTGTACATTTATATTTTTAGAGGTTTTTTACGCATGGTCATTCCATTATCAATTTTTAGTAATTCTAATTTACTCCCTAGGAAATATATAACAAATATTGGTGTGTGTGTGCATACTAGTAATTAAGAAAATGTTTCATTTTTTTATCTATGCCTTCAACAATGGTCTCCACCTCCGGACCAAAAGAGGTGATCTTGGGGTAGTTGTGGCTTGAGGATCAGCCTATTTCAGGTCATGATATTAGTTATGGAGTAATTTTTTGATAAGAATATTACCCCCATGAAACAATATTAAAAATGAATATTTTGATATGCACCTACGGTTTTTTTTAATTTCCCTTTTAAAAAGTTTATTGAATGAAATATATAAATAAGGATGGGAAAGTCTCATTTGATGCAGGATAAGATAAATTCCTTAATCTCTACCATTGTCATAATTTATCTTATTTAAATGGTATTTCACCCATTTGTGGTCATTTTATGTTCAATTCCATCATAAGAAGTCACTACAGTTAAGGCATACTATCCTTCGAATATTATTTTTGTTTCTTCCCTCCGATATATTTGTTTTGTAAAAAATATTACTCTTATAAATATTTATATGTATTATATATTTCTTCTTCCTCAACAGAAATATATTCATGGTATCTGACAGAAAATATCCTCATTAATGGTAGTAAGGTTATTCAATTATATTTCTAAAGTAGTTATACTTTCATGAATTAGGCGTTCTTCTAGTGTGATGTGGGTCGTGTCAGAGACATAGAGTGTTTCCATCAACGATCTATACGATTCAAAGGGGTTGGGTCATAGAGGTAGTCTAGTTGTATTAGGTGTGGATTTATATTGACGTATGAAGAAAAAAAATTTATTTAGACAAAATGATTTGGTATCTGGATATAATATAGAGTACACACATTCTGGTTATGTTTTTTATTATATGGATCTTGGATTTGTTGTTATTCACAAAGATGTTGGAATCATGATATGTCATTCACCAATAGTTTGGGGACAATTTAATTCTATATTTACATTCATAGTACATGGATATCTCCACATACCATTCATAACTGATTTTATAGGATCAGATACATATGATTGAGGGTGGTGATGATAACGACATTGTAAGAAGGATCCTCTAATGATGTTTATCTTAGAGTGATGATGTTTATCATTTTTTAAATAGAATTATATTAAATAAATGTTTACAATATGAAATTTTATAAAATTATTACTTATCTTTGGGGATATGAGGTACTCTACAATACATAATTTCCTATGGAATAATTAATCATTATGTTTTTTATGTTGTGATGGTTGATGGTATTTTATTACTCACGAATTATATATGATATATGTATATTATACCACTGTAAAATGTCTTCATCTAAGTTTAATAATGACCTCTGGCCAGTTAATTTTGGAATTAATTATGGATCAGTTGATGTTTAGTTGTGCATATATTCAACATTTCATGAACCTATATTTATGAGAATACTACAGAAGAACATTGTTTCTCGTGTTTGTATAAAAATATACTCACACCCTGCATAGGAAACTCGGTCCACATATATAATTTATGAATTATGAATCTAGAAAGTGAATAGGTCTTGTGATGAATCTATATGGGTTAGATCAATAATGGTCATACATGTGGGATGCTGATTAATTTTTCAGATAGACCTAGGGGATCATCAGTACCACTGTCATGTTGATTAATTTTTATATTTGTGAAATTAATGTATATGATATTGATATGGGTGATCCAATTTTATTTAATATGAATGACATGAAATTTTATAACTATAAATTATATTTCACATTTATCATTTGATTTTTTATTTTCAATGGGTTTAAAAAATGTCATTTTGAACCCATGAGTTTTAAGGATGCTTGCATTTTAGGGTATAGTTTACCAATTATCACACCACATATTGACCACTGTAAAATATTTCATATAAACATAGTAATATATCTTTCATTAATGATGTTTTAAAGTATATCATAACTTATATAGCTTTATCCTTAAGCAGGTAATTGTTTTTAAAACAATTAAAAATAAATTTAAAAAATTGTAGATTGTTTTGATGACACTCAGCTCTAGAAAAAGTTTATTCATTTAAAATATATATTATCATCAATATATTTTTTTATATTTTTATACATTTTAATAGTTATTCGAAATTTACTGAATATATTAAAAAAATAATCACATGTATTCATTATTTTATTACATTTCTAGACTATTATATAATTTATAGTTTGATATTATTTTTTATGAACAACTGAATGAAACATAGTGTTACACTCCTAAAAATGTTTATGACATACATATATATTTTAATCACTAAAAACCATAGTTTCATCCACAATTTTATTTTGTATATAATTGGCTATAAATACTTACATATTTATTAATCAAATTTTATCATGGTGAAAAAATATTATATATTTTCCAGGTTGACATTATTATCTTTCAGAGTTCGATTATCTATAGTTTAATGTACATGAAATCAGAATGTAAATTTGATTAATTTTTTATTCAAATGACATTTATTGTCACTACCATAATATAAGTTATTTATGGGTTATTGACTGGTTTTTTATTTTAAAATTTTGCTATTATAATACAGATATTGTACGACTTTGTCGTTGATATGTTTTTATCATTAAATGGTCTGTAATGGTTACCACTCATCTAAGAAAAGTTATTTTATAATGAAAATGAATAATATGGATTCAGAGTATTATTTTAAACCATAAGTGGTGTTATCTTCGAGAAAACCTTTATTTCTTCATAATATCTTATATAAAGAGCCACAATATGAACACTGTCTTTTTTAATTTACCCCTATAGAATACATGACATTGTTATTTTATTAATTCATATTTATATAAAATAATTTATATTATATAATTATAAATATTAATCATATGAAGATTAATTAATATCCTCGTGGTAATATATATAGTTTCATGTTTATAAAACTTTTGGGATGATGGTTCCCTATACTACTTGTAGAGGATGACAAATAGTTTTCCTCATGCCATTATCACAAGAAATTTCAAAATTTATGTTGATGAATTTTTACATGTATTATATATTCCATGATTCATTGTTTTTTACATTAAATTATTCCACAATATAATGTTTTAATGTAGGGTACACACATTGTTTTCGTTATAATCATTCACCATAATGACAGAGAATTATTTCTGTAAAAATTAAAAATAATGAAAATAAGAACATATATTAAAAATATATAATTATAAATATGTATATATATATGTGTGTGTGTGTGTGTGTGTCAAAATTAAATTATTTAACAACCAATATAATGATAATTTGTATAGTTATAAAAACATAAAATTCATGTTCCATATATATATAATTAATATAAATTAGATTAAATTTACATCATTACCAACAAGATTATTTCACATATTAGTGGTATAATACAGTAAATTTATTATTATCTAATTAATCATTGTTTTAAGTGTGGTTAAAATAAATAATTATTATTAAAGAAATTTGAATATAATGGGATGAAAAAAATTTCATAAACATATATTATTTGAAAAAATTTATACCATAGGATTTGGAAATATTAAAATTTTATTAAAAAAATTAAAAATATCAAGGAGTATAAATGTGTTGGTGAAGTCATTATATTCTTGGATGGGGTTCAAACTAATAATATATAAGTAAATAGACCACTATAAAGATATAATGGATTAATTTTGAAATTAAAAATATATTTTCAGAAATATCAGTGTTAGATAAGAATATATTTTTTACATTTAAAAAAAAACAACTCATGGATTTAGATTGGATAATTCATATAAAATTTTATAATTACATAAGTGGTATGGTGGAGTTGAATAAAATTCATGGAAATTGATATGTGAAATATTAATTATCAGTGATTCACATTTGAAGAAGATAATGTGACAATGATCTAATTGAAGGAGAGTAATATGTTGAATGGATGCAATGAAATCACTATAATGACTTTTTATAATAGTTACTAATTTTAATTGAGATTGAAATTTAAAATAAAATATCATGTACCTCGGGTTGGATGAACTAGTTTCTGAGGCATGTGTAGATGTTTTGTCATACATCAATATGTTTCTTATTGGGGTATCTATGAAATTGAATTTCTATTCTAATATTGGATATTTATCTTGAAGTGATATATTTTTCACATATTGAAATATATTTTATATATGTATTGGTACCAATTTTTGTAATATTTCTGAATATCCATAGAGAAACCATATCATGGAAGAGATTATGTGATTTCTAGGAATGTTTGTTAACAGAATGAAACATGAAGTAAATAACATTGAAAATATAATTTTTCTTTTATATCTATATTTTAGAGTAATTAAGGATATGATTGTAATTCATAGATTACAGGGGTAGAAGAATAATCCTGAAGGCTATGGAAAACTTGGGTTTTAGACCTATTTTATATTTATTCAATTTTCTACATAATTAAAACACCATAAACAATGGAAAAAATTGATTACATGACTTTAGTAAAACACAAAAACTAGATGACGATCATATAAAAATGCAATTTTTTGTTTCTTTATAAGAATATATATAATTACCCCAAAAAAATTATTATCTATTCAATGATTATTCAGATTTATATAAAATGTTGAATAGTTGTTGTGATATAGGATCCCAGTGCATAATCCCTATTCCGATGATCCAAATGTGTACAAAAATAGTGATAATTTTAATTCAATTATTACTTTCTATAATGAAGGATCCTTTTCACTTACATTGAGTATGGTCACTTGTACATGCATTATTTTTCATTGAGAATGAACTCTTGATGTTATATTGTTACCTAGAGAGAGAATGATGAGAGAGTGCACTCACCAACTCTAGATCGTCTTATAGGTTTTGAGAGAGTCTATCTATATACATTATTAACACCAATAAGGATTATGAAATGATTTATAATTAAATATTTATTATATAAGGTTTTAGTTTTGTAGAATTGTACACCATAACCTTTCAAACCTAATAATACATAGTTGACCCCATGTCCAATAATAATAATAATAATACTATTAATCTCTTAACATGTGAAACAAATTTTTAATATAAATAAATATCATTTATATGTTTTATTATTAGACCATTAATCTAATTCCACTTTACTTTTTAAATATTTAACAATCCTAAAATAATTTCAATTTAAAAAAATTCCCTGAATTATTCATTGATAAAAATGAAAATATAAATATTTTTTAAATTTTAAAATAAAATAATTTTTATTATTATTTCACTAATATATAATTTCAAATAACTAATGGATAGGTTGTAGGGACCAAAAAAACATAAATAAATATTATTTATTTGAACATGTCAGATTTAATACTTTAATATAACCGAGATTGAGAATACAAATAGTGTGTGACCCTAAATAAATAAATCTCTATAAAAATTATCTATGACTACGAAAACTTCCTGATTAATATCCCACAACATGGTATGGATCCCAGAGAGAATGAATTTAATGTCACAACATCATCCAATATATTACACGAATTTATTATGTATTATAATATCTTTATCAAAATATCTCAAAAATTAAAATTTTCACGCATGAGCCTCTTAATTATATTTTAAATATCTATTTAATTTAAATTTAAGAAATGTACTAACCCATTGACCACCATGACCAAGTATCTATATTGATAATTCCATTCACACCGAAGGGACTAAGACATAAACATCCATCATGAGAAAAAAATGGTAAATCCTTACTCTAATTGTCCATTAATGTGATATTACTCATGATGTACATAATGTTCTTTTTACATCTCTCTGGGAATATGTCATAATTATTGTCATCATTATATCAATGTATATGAGTTGTGATATCCTATTATGAAAATAAAAATTTTCAATGATCAATATAAATATCCCCATATTGGAACATCCAATTAGACCTGAAAATATATATTTTGGAATTACTAGTCTATTCACAAAACATCATATAATAGAGATTACCAAGAGAGAAAACCTCGAGAAAGTGTCTCAATATCATTTCAGCCACCTAACACTGATATCATGTATCATCTATGTCCTGTCAAAAAATATCATCCATATGGGGAATAATTTTTAAGAATATTATCATCGAAACCCATGATTGTAATCAAAGTAGATATCTACTATTACCATTTTGTGTGATAAGTAGTCATTGTACATTATCATCTAAGAATTTCATGAAAATGAATTATCATTATTTCATGTCAACTTCATTGTCAAATAGAATTCATATTCATGTACTAAAAATGTTGTTTATAGATAAGTAACTTTAAGGGACTCCCTCATCACTATTTATAAATGAAAAAAATTCATTCCACTTACTCTATAATGAACCTTATTCCTCTAATAAGATAATTATTTAGTCCAGGGGTATGACATGTTTTCCTCCAAGTATTATTTACTCACCACAACATCACCTCATAGAGTAGAATCTTTCAGGAGATGAATCACCCAATGTATATGCTTTGTCCTATGGTCTGATATCACCACATTAGAGAGATACAGAACTATATTGTTATCACAGTATTCAGTGACATGTGATTTAATATTATGAAAAACATCAATCAATTTAAAAATTAATTGAATGAAACTACTTTCATTACTACATTGGGAGCAAAAATATTCACAAGCATTACAATAAATTCGATGGAAACAGGATAATTTGAAATCAGCTAGACAAAAGCTCTTTCGTTGAGAAATTTACATATCTAGGCATAGAAATTATATCATTATTATATATTTAAAAGTCATGATTTGTATAACCCTTGATGATTATCTCCTCATATCATCTGGAAACAATGAAAATATACTCTTTTATCCACATATACCTAAGGATAGCCATGAAAATATTACAATGATATCCATTGAGATATGCTTTATATATATCATCAATTCTCAATGAATATCCAATTACATGTCTCTTATATAACATGTAATTTATAATAAATCCAATTACATAAAAATATCGGATTATACTCATTATCCACCTTCCTATTATGTATTTTGACATAGTTTCATTGATTGTTATATACATTGTGTGGTTGGAACCAATTGAATATTTAATTGTTACATACATTACCTATTTAGTATATAGTTAATGAATGTACCTTTAACATCTCCATGAAGACTCTTCAATATATCACACATGAATTTAATCCATTGAATATAGGATACTTCATCTAAGTGCTTTATATAGAATCACATTCTCAAACATTCTTTATCCTCATAAAAGGATAGTGTATTGTTTTGATTTAGTAAAATGTCATCAATATATACTAAAATTTAAATAAAATTACTATCAATAAACATTCTATAAAGCCATGAATCACATTTTTTTTATTAATTAATCCAAATAGTTTAATTTCATAATATAATTGATTATTACATGATTTGGTTTCTTATATTAACAAATATACGTAGATTTTTAAAATTCATAACATTTAGGTTTTCTTGGTGGCCCAAAATCACAAGTTTATCTCATGTATGAATTGTCTTGAGGGATAAAACTATGGTGGGTGGTTTTTAAATAAATTTTCCCTATTTAATATTCATGGAAATCTACAAAGTAATGTAAAATTCATTTGGTTTTAATCATAGAAACTAATGAAATTGTTTCATCATAGTCAATTATTAATCATTCCATAACCCCTTTATTCATTATACATGTTTTTTGGTGTTTAAAATACAATCCATGATCAAGTTTATCGTGAATAAAAATTTATTCTATGAATGAATTATATTAATAGGTATATTGATCATATAAAAAAATGTTTTGATACATACCATCTATCTCAAAATTCTTGAGTTATTTCTTTATTGATTAATTATATCTCCCCAATAAATCCTTATTGGATATATGATCATTATTTTCAACAAATAATGACTGAAAATCATTGGTTATAATAAAAACATGTCTCTCTATTTCATTCACAATTATTGTACTTGTACAAAATACTTTTTTTTCATGAATAAATTCTTCCTTGTGGTCCAATTGAATTTTTTCTTGTACAATATATTATATTTCATGAAAATAAACTTAATTAAATTCAATATTTCTATCACTATCTTACATGAGGATTTGATCCATCATGGGAATATATATAATGGAATGTAATAGTTACTTTTTTAGGGGTTTTATATATATAATCTCTTTGCTTGTGTGCGATAACTTATAAAGATATACATCATGCCTTAGGGTGCTAGAATATTACAAGAGGTATCCTTAATAAAAGTATTATAACCCCATTTACAAATCAATGAAAAATATGTTTTCTTTCCACTAAAAAATTCAATGATAATATCATTTTCCCCATTATTCGGTACTTGTTTTAGCATCTATGATATTGTAAATAATGAATTTCCCCAATAATGTAAGGAATGGATTTGATGAGTCGTAACTCAATTAACCATGTCAAGTATTCTAAATTTTCTCCAGTCATAGAAATAATAATTATGTTTATTGTGTTGATATAGAATCCCAAACATCTATATGAATTTTATAATGTCTTGGTTATGATATTCACCACCTCGATCCAATTGATATTTTTTTATCTTCTTACCATGATGATTCTCAAAATTAGTTTTGAAATTTATAAACATATTAAAGGATTAAAACATAAAATTCATAATATATATATAACCATAAATACTCATCTCATTTGTATATGTAATAAGTTAGGATAAAAAACATATATCATCTACATTCAATGGCCTACAAATATCACAGTGTAAAAATTCTAATATCTAAATGGACCTTTCACCATTACCCCCAAATTGTTGAATGGTCATATTTTCTTGGAAAAACATAATGAATCATTCATGTGAATTATGGTTAATATAGTTTAACTTATTAGTCTTATATATATTTATTAAAAACGTTTTGCATATGTGACTAGGATGGTGTTTCCAAAACTATGTGTTATATGAGACTTACATATTTGTTTTTTATCAACTAATTTTTTTTGTCAAATTTAATACATAGATATTGTTATTCAACTATTCTATAAAATATTATATTCTACCATTTGTAATGCTGAAACCATCAATTCCAAATGTAAAAATAAATAAATTTGTTTTGAAACAAAAAACTTGTATATGTTTTCTCGAAATATTAGTCCCAAAATAATAATTCTATAAAATAATAATAAATATTATCATCAATGAGAGATGGTACTCTCTATTTTATATAATAGGCTACCTCACACCAATAGTAGCATATATATCCTCTTCATATCCAAAAACCATATAAAATTTACTTTCTGATTGAATTTGGCTATAATTTTGAGCACCACATGATGTATCTAATACCTAACCTGTAGATATGAATTTATTACACTCAATAATTAATGCACATGAATATTCCCCATACTTATTCAACTAAGTGAAATTCCTCTTTCAGTGGACCTAATTTACACATGAAAAACATATTATACCTCATTCTAATAATTTTATATAGATATTATTTTTATTGTAAGGATTCTTCTTTATAGCCATATAATTGGATCAAGTATATGACACCATTTCTATATTTCTCATTTTTTTATTCATTATATGGAAAGTGTGATTTCCAAACCTACCTCTTTATCATCTCGGGGAATGAGATTAAGATGTTCTGAATGTAACTTCTTCCTAATGTTCATATTATAATTCCTAATTAAAGTGGAGTTGTTTTTCTATAATAATTAATTAATGTGAACTATTCATATCATGTTTAGGGTATTAAAAGAATTATTTATATGTACTCAATGTATGTATTCATATTTAATACATGTGACTTAGATGATATCGGCTCTCTAATCTTTCACATGATTGAGGATCCATATAATCATATTTCCTTTAAATCACATTTTATATAGAATATAAATTGAAAAATTATATATACATTTCATCATCAACATGGATCAAATAAAATCATAGTTCTTCCTAAAAATTATATTTGGAATGTCATTCAAAATCTAGGGGGTCTGACACGTATAATTTCAATTCATGGAATAGTAGAATGCACAAGATTCTATACCATTATTGGAAATTTATGCCAGTTGGATGGAAATCCTTCAATATTATGGATCATACTACTATTTTTTAATTTAATTGAATTTCCATATTTGAAAATTTAGAGAATGTAATTAGTACAATTTTATTATAAAAAATATTTAGTGATTTTAAAAATTATTAAATTTCAATATTATCCCACAATATTTTAATAAATAATACCTTTAACCACAATATAATGAAAATATTGTCTCATAGATATTGTTTCATCAAGGATACATATTCACTTTTTTATATCCCAGACCTCGGAATGAAATTTTTTATAATGATTTATAGATGTGTGTAACTTTTAAACAACATTAACTTTTACATCCTTAATCAATTTTGTGGATTCCAAATTCCTAAAATTCATGTTAATGATTTCTTCCACAAATACAGTTATGTTTAAAAAAATCTGGAGTAGCTAGTCAATTATTTATTGAAACTACATTATGTCAGCATATATCCTCAATATAAAAGTCCCATGATTATTGAAAATGGCCTAAAATGGTTTATTCTTCCACGCTGAATTTTAATTTCCATATATATCATAAGTAAATGATGGAAATAATTACTTAATAACTTTATTGAGGTATTTTTTGTTTCTATTTAATAATATATTAATTTTTCTTCTCACATGCCTTGTTAATATTAATTTTACTTTAAATATGTGATGGTCTATGTATGATAAAACATTTAGACATAATTTTTTGTATATTATAATATATTTCTTGATTTTTAATTCATTTATATGGTCACCATTCATCATCCAAAAACATAAAAAATTTATAATAAAATTGATGCAAATAAAACACAAGTAGAATGATCCTCATATTATCCAATGGATAATTTATCTAGAAGATAATAAACATATCCTCTAACAAATGGAAGAATACCATGAACCATATCATGGATCATGTTGTTGTATTCCTATTTTGCTACTATTTTTTCGTTGTTTGATTTCTCTTTGAATCATATACATTGACCCCATCCACATTGCAAGGAGTTCTATCTTTATATAATGCTTTTCTCATAATTTGGTGGGGAACGAATGGATTGGATAAAGGGTGTATTGAATAAAAAATGTTCCCACATAGGCCCATGTGTTGTTATAAAGAGGATTTTAAAAGAATAAATATATTAATAATAATAAAAAAAATTAAATGTAACCAATCACATACACATGTGTATTCTATTATGAGGAGCATCCACGCATCATGTAAAGTGAGTCTACATGTGATCTCTTTATCAATTGTTTTGATTCATTTAATAAATAAGATAATTTGACAACGATGAATCAAAATTATACAATTAACATTAATTATATCTATGACTCATTAACTGAAAATAATATAAATGAAGTATATAGGTGTACCTAGACTCAACTCTGTGTTATTATCCAAAAATTTTACTCACAAATCAAATTAAAATATAATTATCAATCCTATGTAATCGAACGTATATGAAAGGAAATTCCATAGGATACACCATTGAATATGTTTTATTGTAAATTAAACTTTTCTCCATGAAAATATTTTCACACCATCTAAAATATACTACATAATGTGTACTATAGTTCTCTCCATGTACTATCTGTTTCCCTTGTCCAAGGAACATACCCAAGGACCATAAATTATTTACCACCACAAACATGTTTGAGGTGGACAATTTTTACATATAATTCAATGATTATGGGCTCGTAATGGTAAAGTATTTCAATCCCCATGTCATGTATCTTATACACACCTTTTTGGGAAACCCTGTGTCTTAGTCATGAGAAAACGAGTACAACACATCATGATCTATGTTACATGACATGTAATTAATCCTGTTATTCTTCTATATAAATGGAAGTACACCTCAATCATTGATTTACTTAACTTATATATTATTTCATAGTATCTATTTTAATTTATATTTTGATAATGATGTTAAAAACACAAAATTTATGTACAAAGTACATGATTTATATTGTGGTTCTACCATAGTAGAGGATTTGGATCATCCAAATGTTTTTTTCAGATGATTCGTAATTTCTATTGTAAACATTTTTCAGTTTATGTTAGTAACAATGACTAATTGTAAATATTTTGATATCATATATAAAAACAAATAAATATAAGTAAACAAAAACCTAAACACTTCGAAACAATAAATAAATAAATAAATAAAAATTAAAAAATAATTATGTGATCACTTTTTCTGAATATTTGGTTCCGATCGTAGTAGAATCTCCAAGGATTTTATTCCAAAAATTAGTATTATTATTAATTAATTGATGTAATTTTGGAACATGATTAAAATTTCATTTGAAATGATATAAATTGAAAAATTGACTATATTAAAAGACCTAAAGAATAATATGATGTTCTTTAAATGTAATTTATAATTAATTTATCTATAGATATATAATTATCTAAATTTTTAATTTTATTTTTTATGATGATCCATTTTACAAGATAATTTCTTTTTTATATATGATCTATGAGAAATATATCTACAATTTTTCTCCACAATTTCTCTATAATATCTTAAAATCATTATATAATTATTGGTCTATAGAAAAAACCAATCATGATTGATTACATCTCTCATTTTTAATAACATAAAAATTAATTTTAAGGAGAAATAACTCTTAAATTTTTATATATATTTTGAGAGATTATGAAGAGGGAGTTTTCTCAAAATCTCTCTATATATATATGGTTCTAGATAGTAACTTTCTCTCACTTTCTCTATGTGTGTGTGTATTGCAAACCCAACATATTTATGGATAGTTTAATAATTATATAATTTTTTAAGGTGTAGTGTTGTTAATATTCTGAAAATCACCATTCAAACAAAATAATTCATAATTGAATCCATTCCGAATAATTATTATAATACTATTATTAATTTTATAACATGCAAAGAGCAATAATAATATAATAAAATATCATTTATACAATATCAACTTAGGACATTATGATTTCACTATATTCCAATGTGGAAGTTTAACAATCCCCAAATAATTACTATATAATAAATAAATGTTATTTAATTTTTTGATGATAAATATAAAAATATTATTTTCAAATACATAAAACTAAATTATTTATTAGTATTATTTATCTCAAATTTTAATTTAAATAACATGTGATTAAATTATGGTGATCAACCAGAACCATAATTAATCTAATTCATTCTAACTTTATAGATACAATAATTGAATATAAAATTTATTATAGATACAAATAGTATGTGACCATGTTTGCCTCTCTCTCAGAGGAATTTTTCATTTCAATCTAAAGTCTATGGTAAGTGTCTACCAAGACAACTATACACTATATAAATTATAGTTGGTGTCAAAATGACATCTAACAAATTAATTACTGCATTTCATTATTAATGTCATTTCATATCACAACATTATTAATCATTTTCCTTAAATATATACTTGATAATGTCATAAGAATATGTGTTACATGGAAATTTTCTAGTTTTTCACTCACTTTGATGAGAACATAGAGGATCCATAATTTTATAATATATTTTTGTGGATAGAAGATTTTTTATCACTATAAATAGATGATTTAGGATGTCATGGATAGGACGAGTGTGGGACATTGATACATCTTCTCATAATGTTATTATTTAGTAATATCCATCATAAGATTTTAACTGCATTTTTTGACACTAATGTCTATGGTTAGTGTCTACCAATACACCTATCATGAAGTTTTAATGATTTATATGTTGGTCTTAAAGAAAAAAATAATTAATATTATAATGATAAGTGTGAGGTATAAAATACGTATAAAATAGTTGGAAATTTTTCCAATCACAAGATTGACTGAAGGACTGTTGTAATTATTAAAGATACTAGCTGACTTTAATTTAATCCCTAAATTGAAGAATGATATTTTCAATGAGATTTTAAATACTGATTCATCAATTTAGATGCATTTGATATGGATTGAATCTGTTATATTCTAAAATTAATAATTTCTCTAATTACATGTCTGTAATTTTTTGGAAAAAAATTTGTGCGATGGAGTTAAATTATCAGAAGGTATTTTATGAAATTGATATTGTCCAAGACCGAGTAAAAGTCAATAAAGACAACATATGACTCATTGTTTACATATTTATATAATATCCCACAACCTTTACTTCCTGATATAGAAATAAAAACAATCATTAATTTTGTGGTTTTGATTCCAATGATTATGACACAATTTTGACCAACCAAATCTAACAACATGAATATAAATAATTGGATTAGTTACATACTGAAGGAAATTTTAGCTCATTATTTTAGATATTTAGGAAAAAAATTTTAAATGGGTCTACATGATCTCAGTTTCCATTTTCATACAATATATAATAAATAAAATAATTTTTTATTCATGAAAAATATTTCTAGATATAAATAAGATTTCTTGGTTTTTATGATATATCCATAAAAAAAGTGAAATATATATAAAAATTTGGGATGAGAAGAAAATTCATAGTAAGGGACATAAATAAATTAAATTTGTTAATAGAGTGAGAAAATGAGAAAACATAAATTTTTACCTTAATGATAATAATCATTATGAATCTGAAACAAATCATATCCACAGGAAAGATAAATTTTTTCTCAAGAAAAAAATTCCCTTAAATAAAAAAATAGGTATATTTTTATGAAATAAAGATAATTATATTCATAAAAGTTTAAAAAACATGTATGAAATAAAATGGGTAGGATGAAATCCATATGATAAACCACCATTTTTTACATTGAATAAATGTTACATTTTCGAATGCATTGGAGAGATCTACAGGGCTCCATCATCATAAAAGCTACATTGAGATCACCATCTGAATATGTGATTCCTATGTCACCGATCATATAAGATAAATGTGGCTACTCATCATATAATATATATATGGCTCGCTGAAATTCATCTATAGTTTTATTTTACCATATTATAAATAATTATTTTTATTCATGAATTTTTTTAATATTAAAAACATGAAAACCTATTTTGAATCCATATTTAAAACATTTTGGGATATAAAAATTCCATTTCCTATTAATTTTTTTCCAAAACATTTATACAAAAAAAATGAATTTTTTTCAATTTTATAAAATGTTAAATATTTTTTATGAATAAAATAAAAAATAACTAGATGTAGTGGTGGGTAAAATTTTGACACTTTTATATTAAAAAAGATAATTCCGTTAATTATTTTTTAAATTATGTCAGAATATTTTATATGAAACAAATAAAATTGACCCACTGTAGATAATTTATAAAAAAAATAATTTTCATATATTTTATTTATTTATAATTTATAAAAATGAAAAAAAAATTCCAAAAAAATAATTTTATGAACAAGTACATGGATGAAAAAATATTTTGAAAATAAAACATTAAAACATTTAAAATGTAGTTTTATGTTGAAGTGTCGCATAACATTAGTATGAATCATCATGTACATTATTTAAAAACATAATTAATAAAATAATATTATATATTTAAATTCATAAAAGTTTTTTTAATGTATGTTATTCAGTTTATTTTTATAATATCATTTTATATTATATTATATTATCAATTATTTTCTTGTCTGATGTTTTAATGATATTAGGCTCATATGACCAAAATTACAACTATATGTAGAGCCTGGAAAATGTGATCACTATTCAAAAAATATTTTGAACACAAACCATGAAATTATTATAATTTATATACAAAACAAATAATTTTAATACCAAACATAAAATATGGTTATGAAAATTGAACTACATTACAACTATATTGGCGGTAGACCATATGTATGATTTAGTAACATTTTTATTTTTCAATAAACACTAAGGAAATAAGTTATGTATTAAAATATTAATATATAATAATAATTGTATCATAAATATAATATCATTTATTAAAATAAAAACATATATTATAGCCATGTTTTGTGGTTATGAAAATTGAATCAACTCATTTAATAGAGGTGGTAATCTACACATATGCATGAATGGATTTTTCACCTTTTAAAAGATGGAAATATAAAAAAGGTGATATAATATAATCATAAAATATTATTTATTTCATAAATATAATATATATTAATTAAATCAATCATTATAAGAAGTTGTGCTTACCTGTGATGTAAAAAAAATTCATTTGTTCACATAGAGGAAGTCCTTCGAGCACACAAATAGAAGATTTATTTCTCATTTCATAGAAGTGGATATGGAAATAGCTATTTATTTTAATTTATTTTCTTACTTATAGAGTAAATATTTTTTCATTAATTTTTTAGATGATTTTAGTGATGTATGTGCTTAAATAAAACTGAATCATTTGGTTAAATGTTATACCACTTATTCAGATAACCGGATTTGATTTACTCAATATGACCTCAAATGTATGTAATATACCAAAAATAAGACCCATATTATGTGGATTGTGATTCTTAAACATTATTTTGGTGGGTATTGGATGAAAATGGGTATGTTTATGTGTATCAATGAGAGGAGAGGGTCGCCCATATAAAATTATAGATTTTGGAATTACTGTAATTTCATTAAGTATTTGCATTATATAAATTAATTTTTAGTTAAAAATTAATCAAAACAGATTTAATAAAAATTTATTATGATCAAGAGACTAAATAATACCATTGAATAAATTTTCAGTGTGTATAGTAAATTTTTTCACCCATTTCCTTTTTTGTTTTAATGCCCCTATTTACCCTCTTAACAATTACCGTAATGTGAATTTTCAAAATTATTTAGGGTATGAGAAAGATATATTAAAATGTAATATACCCAAAAATAGATGATGGATGATATTTTCATCAAAATCTCATTCAATTGGTGTAATTTAATAATTAAATAATATTTTTTAAAAAAATAATTACATATTGTTAATTGTAGAATATCATTAACGTCCTTTTGAAAGTACATCAAATTTTATAAAATAATTTGTGTCTAATTAATTCCAAATTGTACCAAAATAAAAACAATAAAATTATTTATAGTATATTATCTTAATTTAATAATCGAATCAATTATTTATATGTGTATATATGATTTTAATAATTTGTTTTTCATTTAACTCATTAGTAAACCAATATAAACCCTAACCATTGTAATTTATTTTTTAATACATATGCATTATAATATTACATATAAGGTGAATTGTGGATATAAAACTGACCAGAAATAAAATTTTGGATCATTTAACAAACTAATTTTAATCTTCAATGATTTATACGACTTTTAATAAAACTCATAATATATCTTTTTTACATAAAATATTATCAATGCCATTTTAATAACTATTCATAATGTTTTGACAATGAAAACAAGACTAATGTAGTGGAATCTAATTGATTAACATTAAAACATCTCTAATATGATATATTTATCATTAAAATTATTTTAAATTTTAAAAAACCAAATAAATATTACTTTTAGAGTTTTTAAAATAAATTCCTTTATTTTTATAAAATAATTAGAAGCATTGTTTATGTATTGGAGTTGAATTTAAAGTAATTATATCATATCTAATGATTAAAAATATATTACCATGATAAAAACATCCATTCATATTTAAAATTACTATTAATAATTGGACATAATTTTATCAGACTATATCATAAAAATTGTAAATATTATATGCAAGAAAGTGTCATTTTAGACATAACAAATTTTTAAAATAGTATAAAGATTTAAATTATTCTGAAATACATTTAAAAGGACATATCATATAATTTAATGTGATTATGGACAAAATAGAACCATAAAATGAAATCATGCCAGATTTTTTGATGAATTTGGTGTATCATTACATTAATTATATCCATAAATAACTCATTTACCTTTAAAATGGATAAATCATGATATGATTACTATTCATATTGATAAAAATTAAAATGGTCATATTTAAAAAATTTGAACTCATTATTCGAAATAGAGATTCTATTTTTAAATATTCTGTTTCAAGTGGTGTTAATATATAATTAAAATTTAAACATATTAAATCTAATGAAAAATGATTTTCTAGAAAATTCCAAAGAAGTATAAAAAATTTTTATAAAAAATTATAATAAAAAATTCATTAAAAATATCATAATATTATATTTTTAATTAAATGGATATATTGAAATTTATATATCAATATAATATATAATATCACTTGAAGATTACTATGATATTATATAATGATTCAAATAAAAATCAATGATTTAATTATTCATTAAAAAGAAAAGATTTAAAAAATATTAAAATCCTTCCTTAAGTAATTTTTTTACTTTTATTTCAAGGTACATATTATTTTAATGAAATTAGATTTAAAGATTTTATAGATATTATTTATAATATCCACTCACAGAAATCTAAAGAATGTTTTTTTGAAGAGAACATATTTTTTACGCATAGAAATAAATTTCTGAAATATTTAGTGCTTATTTCTTATGAATTAGTAAATAAATTTTTATTGAGTATAAATATTATATATATTTCATAATAAATTTAATTGTATAGATATTCCCCAAATGAATATCTAGGTTATAATAATTATATTTAAATATTGATATTTGGTGGTTCACATATGATTGATGATTGGTGATTTATTTGATATCGAACATAGTTTTATTTTAAAATCTATAGATATCAAAACATATGTGTGATTTAAAAATATTTATGTATCATTGAGTTTTTTATTAGATTAATCAGAGTATATTAATGTGTCATTTCACTATGCGTTAATATCATTTCAGCTTTATAGTGGTTAATGTAGTATTTTTTATGATGCAACTAGATATATAAAAGATTCATTAACTATGAAATTACGAATATTGGAAGGGGTAAGTCTTGTATATGATTAATATATAATATATATATTGATCATTAGAGGCTTCATAATGAAAAATGGTTGGTAAATTATAATTATTTAGTAATTCATGAGTCACTGTTACATATTAACGTTTTTGATAAACAGTAAATCACATAACATCAAACAAGAGACCATTTTTATAGAATAAATATAGAATATATGAATACATATGAAATTAGATGATATAGTTTATTTAATTTTTATTATTCAAAAAGAAACATCAATCTATAAATATAGTGATTAAAAATATATTTTATATTAGAGTCATGAAAATAAGTTGTTGGAGTTTGAGAAGAATTATATGCTAAAATTGGAAGGTTCCAAATCATAATGTAAATATCCACAGATATTTGTATGGGAAATTAAATATACATATGTTATTTAATATATGTGGGTTATGTAATTCAATATTATTTTTGTCATGGAGATTGGAGAAACCATTTGAATCTTATATTTTTCAAATAGAAAATATATTTTTATTAATGTGATAAAAAAATTAAATAGTGAAGTATCTTGCTGTGAATCAATGGTGATTTCACATCTATTATAGAAATAAAATTCTAGAATAAAGTTATATTAATTTATACAATATTAGGAAAGATAATTAATGAGGATGATATTGAGGTATACCCCTTTTATAATGAAATCATTCAAAATAAATTTACCCGAACTAAGGAGATGTGGAGGGTGATGATAAAATCAATAAAACATAAGTGAATTAATATTTTAAAGACACAAATCTACTTCTTCATCCAATATATGGTTTAAATGTTCTGAATGTTTATTTGGCCATTGAAAAAAATATATTATTGAGATATCATGCAGAAGAAAAATTTCAACTATAATAGTGAGTAAATGGTCATATCATGGTGATTAATGAACTATTTATTGGATAAAATAAGTAATATTAAAAAAACTATTGGTATCATGTGGACCATTCCATCAATTCATGGGAGTTTAAGACTATGTGATTATATATGAAGAACCTATTTGGAGATATATTATGGGACATGATAATTCATACTAAATGGTCGTTGATGATACATCCCAAACCATTCCATGTCTCTAGATAAAAAACAAGTTATCAGTAAAGTAAAATACTGATAATTCATGTTTTGATTGACATTTGAAAAGAAAAGAGTAATTTTCTTCATAAGAGTTTAAAATTTAACAAATATTTCTAATATTTTTCTAATATTTTTCTAATATTTTTATCCATTTCATGCCTAGGTTACGGTTGTGTGTGATATGTAGGATCTATATCTCTTACTCAGGATATATATATGATAAAAAGTTGATAAAAATATAAAATAAAGAACAAAAACACTTGGGAAGACAAATTCACCCTCCCCTCTAACTATACTTGTATGAGAAATGTTCTCTAGATGATGTATAAGAGAAAACATGGAATGGATATAATAGGATATATATTTGTATCAGTTATTTTTTAAATGTTTTGGATGTTTTAATTTTATGTAATTGTGGATATTCCTTATATAGAGAAATATTAATGCCCTTCAGTTAATTATATAATGGAAGATATATCTAATAATATATAGAATTAGACGAAAAGTGTGGAAAAGAAGAAGATAATGATTTTAGTGGACATAAAGGATTAAACACTATATAAATCAATTCAAATTGGTAGTATTTAATCTACCAAACATGTTGAGCATGATAATTATGATGAAATATGTTGATTCTTTGGAGAGTATAAATAGGATTATTCCATTATGAATATTGAAAACATATAATCTAAAATTTAATGCTTCATTAAGAATGTCCCTATTTATATATCAAATTATATTCGTGGTTTTATAATTGGACTTCTTGAATTCAATTCATATCGATTATATGGTATTGGTGAAATGGAGAATGCACTATATAGAAAACCTAGAATGTGAAATTCTATCACATAATATATGGATGTAGAGGGACAATAAATTTTACTTCAAAATGATAACAATAACATGTTGAAAGGAATGTTACAATAAATTTTTTTGATAAATTACTATCATATATTATTCATTTATAAGTCTTTATACACTAATAAAATTATTTAATACAACTATAATTTACAAAGAATCACAATTGGGGTATAATAAAAAAAGAGAAAAAATGATAAATATTTACAATAATCGAGAAACATACATATGGATCAAATTACAAGGTTCAATAGTTGATTGAATTAGATATATTTATCTGTTTTGGATAAGAAAAACTCCATTAACATGATGTTTTTTGATCATAAGGTAATATTCTGAAATACAAATCCAATAATTTCAACGACTTCCCTAATTAATTAAAAAGTGTTTTTCTACAACAATATATGATGAGAATATGGTCATAAAAGGAACTCATATTAGTTTCATGAAGATAATAGAACTGTATTGTAATCACTAAACATCAATATTCTCAAAATAATTAAACCATTTGATAGTAATTCTAGTATCACAATTGTTTTCTAATGTACAAGTGTTCCAACATAAAGAAATACTAAACACAGATAGGTCAATAAAAATTTCATTATATAAAATATAAATAAATGGTTGTGGATGTAATTTAAAAAAATTCTTCCTCAATTAAGAGACTATGAAATTATTAAATCCACTAAAAATATCAACCTTTTATGTTTTTCTAGATTACCTCAACTAGTAATAGAATGCCTTTCTGTATAATATATTTATAATCGTAATGATTTTGGAACAAATAAATTGAATTTTCCACAATATATAAATTTATATAATCTACATGATTTGTGGAGATAAAAGGACAAAAAAATTATAAAATATAAAACCTATGATTTTAAATCACAACCTAAATATAAAGGAAAAAACATAACAGCAATAATAGATTTGAATATCCGGATTTCATCAATGCTAAATTACTCATATTCTGTTAAAAATTAAGGATATATATTATATATGAATATTTCATTTTTCATTAGTAAAAAATTAATGGACAAAAAGTAAATCGTTGAATATGAAAACATGAAAAATTTAATCATGCTATAGAAACATGTGAATAAAGAAATTCATAAGATGAGAGTAGAGTGATTCCATTTTAATAATACATTAAAAAGTATATAGGGGATATCTATAGATGATATCCTCTACTATAGTCATAATGAAGGAAACACCAATGAGTACTATATGCAAGCCATAGTAATAAGTGTTAAGAAATTAAATTATAATCAAATAATGTGAGTAGTCCAAAAATGGTATTTATGGTTTAGTTAAGGGATTGAAATCCAAAATTATGTGTTGGAGGATTTGATCAAAGATGGTAACACAAATATTGCCTAAAAACCAAAAATTACACCTTGAAATTCAATTATGTTAAGATATATTTCATGATCCTTCATAAATGCAAATTTATAATGGATAAACCATTGGAGAATGATCAAGATATTTTAATGGATAAATATGATTTTCACATGATAGTAAAAAAAATTCATAAGAGGCTATCATAGAATAATAACACAAGTGTCCATAAGAATAAATATGGAAGATGAAATGATGTTTTTCTATTATGTAAAACCATTAATTTTCTATATATTAAAATAAATAACAAATTATGAAAATTATAAGAAAAAAATATTAGCAGGACAAACTTTATTCTATATGATGAACATTTTATTCCACATAAGAAAAATAATGAAAAAATATAAAATATGTAGTGCATAAATAAAATAGAAATTGAAAAATCATAAGAGGAAATTTTATATATAAAAAATTCAATAAATAGTTGATTGAATTGAATATAAAGGTTAGAAGATAATTCGTAACCATTCATGTATCGTTATGAAGAATGAAAACCCCCACCTTATTCGGTTAGCCATTTTTATTTGACTAACTCATAGTAAATTAAAGATGATAAATCAATTAATGTTCTAGATGAAGCAAAAAAGTTAGTACATATAATTCAATTTACCATCATGGAAAATTATCATTATTTTAATAATGAAATAAAAATATAATCCATTAAAGGGTATAATAAAGGAATATATTTTAGTCCATTACATCTATATTCCATGAATCAAATACATCTCTACATGATTTATGATATCATAATATGAGGTATTTGTATCAAACATATTATTATAGAATATTCATTTTCCATTCTATTGTAAGGGGGGGGGTGTTCTTCAATGATTAATTTTAGATAAATTGGTAGTTTTATGTTTTTAACTATAATATTTTTGATGAAATTGTTTAAGATGAGTGTCAATAACAATTATTGAATAATATATTTGAAAATCATTTCTCAAGATAATGTGAATATGGTATCACATGCTAGACATATGAATGGGAAATTTTATAATCTAGATGAATATATATAATTTTTTCTATTAGTAATTTCATTATAAATATACACTTAACTTGATAAAGGCTCATGTCTTGGAAGAATCTATAACTTCCTTCTATTAACAACTGAAAGAAAAAATAAATCAGAACTAAAGAGGAATAAGTTTATACACTAAATATATATATTCCTCTCAATAATAATTAGGATAAAATGATTAAAAAATACTCCTCTACACAAACGTTTTATTTATTTATAAATTTTTTATAATAAATAATAGATAAAATGAACATATACTGAATTTTTAAGAATTTTATGATAAAGTCAATAAATTCAAATTTAGATATTAATGTACCCCTAAACACGATTTAATATCATTCTTATTAGTGACGTTTCTTCAATAGGTGTTATTATTCAAATATCAATGTATTATATTAGAAAATAAGGTTTAAATACTCCAATTATGTATTGATAAATGATTATTAAGAGTTTGGAACTAAATCATGAAGACATTTTATAAAGAGATTCAAGATGCCTATAAATGTGAGGAATTATATATTATTTTTCATGGTATTAATGATTTGAATTAATCATGAGAGAGATATACATAATAGTCCAAAATATATTGGAATATTCTAGGCAGTGGATAGATTGAATGACTAAACTAATTTTTTATAATTCTAGTTGATATGAATAAGGTCTATACTTTTCAAAAATATCCATCAGGTGAGGTTTAAAATTAATTTAAGATGATACATAAGGTTTTAAAATTTAATTTTGGAGATATAATATGAATTTAATTAAATATATAGTAATATATATAATATTTTATGTTATATCCATGTGTGCATTATTTATTTAATCAGTAAGAACATCAAGTAAAACATAATCCCTTTGGGTGTGTAAGAGATATTACTAGCTAGTTAAAATTATTTATGTACATGTATATGAGTAATTCATGGATTCTTAAGTATCATTGATATGTAAATCATATTCATCATTATAAATCAAATGAATCATCAAGTTCCACAGAAAAGTCACTAACTCTATAAAAGTATAAATTCAAAAAGAATATATCCATGTGTGAGTATTATTGGATCTATGTGTGGGTAATTTGAGGATTCTTATAGATAAATTACCTTTTCATAATGATTTCCTATAAATATAAGATTAATTTTTAAATATCGATATTTATTGAGAAATTTATAATCATTTAATTTCATATGTTTTAGTTTTAACACAAAATAAATGTGGTATTACAAAATAAATATTATGTTAGATGATTTAGATCCCTAATCATTCAGTGTGAAAACATCACTATAACATGAATATGTTTTTTATTAAATATGAGTTTATAAAATATTAATATGAGAAAATAAATATTGTTTGAGAATAGTATGACTCCACTAGAAGATAGTTCCTCCTCACAATATGGGTATCCATGAATAAATAGATGTGGAATTTAAAATATTTAAATAAATTAATTAGTTTTGAAGAAATTAAATAATTTAAATTCCATATGAATAAATGAAAAATAATGTGTCTTAAAAAGAATTTTACATTGGTCATTCACTACAATATTAATAACAACATAGATAAAGTAGTATCCTATATATATTCAAGGGTTGTGTGAAATATATTGAGGAAATAATAGATAAATATTTTTAAAATAAAATATTTTTTGACGAGAATTATATGAGGTAGAGATTGTGAGAGAACACCATTATAGTGTAATCACATGAAATTAATTATTTTGGTCATAGAATAAGATAAAACCTATAACACGAAATGATAGAAGAATTAAATTTTTAAGAAGATGAGTTGACCAATATTTTTTTTATATTATTTCTTAAAATAATCTAAATGAATAATAATATACTATGGTAGTAAATCACAGTTAGATGGAGGTAACTAATAAGGCCAAAAATCATGGATAATTAAAAATCATATCTATTTAGTTGAAGAAATAATCATTAGTTCAAAGGAGTAACTTTAATAACATGTTTTAGTAGAGTAAAAACCCCAATCCTACAAAGCAAGTAATAGTCTATGTTATATAATATAGAGTACATTTTATGAAATGGATAAATTGTGTGGATTAAAACTTCAATTTTGAAATAAATTATACTAACATAGATTTTATGTTTTCCGTTATTAGTAAGTTGTAATCAATATAATATATTATTTATAATATTTTTCTAAAATTCATTCAAGAATGGATTGATTTATGATTTTTAATTTTACAAAAACAATTTAGAAAGAATATGTTGTATTGTTATTAATAATTCTATATTTTAATGAATGGAGAGGGTTGAGTCCACATCATTGGACCAATGTCTCCAGATAGGGAGATGGGTTTGTTCATAAGAGGAAAAAGTATAAAGGGAATCAAAATATGGTATCACTAATTTTCCTCGCATATTATTTTACTTATATGACCACTTAAAACTGAAAATGAACTGGTATCTAACGTGGTTTATTTCTAATTTCATGATTTTATTAATATATATCTTTAAAATACTATAAGAATTGTGATTTTTGATAAATTATTGAGATTATTTATTTATACAAAGTGGAATCCCCATCTGTTTATTATAGGATTTACATTAAAAAAATGAATTTATGGAAAAGAGAGGGAAGGAATTGGGGAAGCATTTAAAATAACTTGAATAATCATCTATAATATTATGTTAATCCTCGTGGTAAGTGTTCATTTGTAAAATCTACTAAATTTTATCCTTTGGATTAAACATTCACTAGGTATGTATTTTTTTTCAATGAAAATTAAATATAAACTATTTATGAAATCCACTCTAATGTTGATTGGTATTTGTTTAATTTCCTTGTTGATGCGGTCACTTATATACATTGGTTTGTAATGGAATTCCTAGAAGAAAAATAATATATAAATGAAGAAATTTATGAAATAGATGATCCACTAGAATGAATATATATATATTTTCAATTCCCTCCAAGTCCTTGCGGAAGTTTAAGATCAACTTGTTTTACATTACAATATTATAAACTCTTTAATTGAATTTTTTTTGGAAATTATTGTTTTCTAGAATGAAGTAAAAGTGTATTTCTTTGATGAAGTGTCCCTTTCACTAAGTACACTATATAGAGAACCTAAAAATGAAAAATATTCTAACCTAATGGTTAATTAAATAAGACTAAATGACATAATAATGAAATACAATAATTAATAGACATATAAGAGGCCAAATAATGTACATTAATAATCAACGAGAATGTATTTGGAGGTTATAAAAGGATAAAAATTACTCCCTTAGCCGGAACAGCCAGGTGTTTGTGGTAATTTTGAGAAATATAAAACTAAAATTATATTAAACAAACATAAATTTAAAAAATTAAATTGTTTCTATAAAATCATTAGATGCAAATATACTATCAAAATAGATTAATATTGAAGGGAATATGATATTTTTACCATTATATGTTTACCTTATAACATGATAAAGTAAAATGATAACCTGTTATCCATTTAAATTTATTTCAAATAATTCTATCTCATGTAAAGGTATAAGTTTAGGAATAAATATTTTAAATCTTTTGGGCATAGTAATAATAAAAAATCCACTTTTTCATCAATGGTTATTACTATAAAATATCATAACATTTCCCCCCATGAACATATATAAATTATAGATTCTAATATAACATATCAATCAAGGAATTTTGGCATAATTAATTGAAAAAGTATAATTAAGTGGTATATTTAATGCTCTTAGTGATACAAGAGATTTTGGAACAATAACATTAAATATCAAAAAAATATTTTTTTAATATTAAAGATAAATGAGCCTTGAATAAATGGAGGTAAACCCATATTAGAAATAAATTCAAACATTATAAAAGTATAACACAATTAAAAAGGAATCATTACTCATCAAAAACATATATGATTTTATTTATAAAATCATAGAATATTTTTTCATAGGATATAACAATATTAAGGAGTGTTGGTATGTACCAATTAGATATTAATCCCATATAAAAATTTAATGAAGTATATAAAATGAATCAAATTAGATTATTTTTTAGAAAACATTATTGGAAGGGAATCAAGGGATGAAATATAATCATGTGAAGAGATATCAAAAAAATAGTTCCCCCAATTCTGAGAATAATGTTGTAAATTACAACTCAACAAAAAAGAATTTATTCTTCTATACAAGTAGTGTAATACATGGGACCATTTTAAAGTGGAAATTAAAATCATGATAATTGAAAATAATAAGAATATTTTAGGGGAATCAATCATATATAAGGATAATATATTATTTTTAGTTATTGATATCCCAAAATATTGGATTATAGAGCGTATTAAGGGAATACAAAAAAATTATGATTCTTGGAGAAAATACTTTGTAATTTCAATATGTTAATAAATTGAATCTAAATATTTGTCCAAACCCACTTATATAGGATAAAATGATTAATAAATCTCAAGAATTTAATATTGAGAAACATATTTTGTTATGTTATGTTGTAATAATATTTTATGGGAGGGTTTATAAGAATAAAAACCCAATATTCCATTAATATATTTATGGAATATAAATTTATTTTCAACATAATGAGAACTATTAGATTACTATAATTTGAACTAATAAATAACTTGTAAAATAATAAAACCAATATAACAGTGGAAACAATAATTATGATAGGAAAAATAAATTTATTCAACAAAAGAAAAAGGAAAAAAATTAATAGGAAGTCCATATTTCCCAATAACAAGATTAAAAAAGGGATTTTGATATAATAACTCCACCAATATAAAATCTAGAATTAACAAATTATTGATGATGATATATAGTTATCAACACCGATAAAATTATAATAAAAAAACTACAACCACTAAATATTATTTTATGTTTTGAATTTCACTAACTTGTAATTAATTAAATGAAACAAAACATTGTGGGAGTTGGAAGAAGTTATAATCTCAATATTGTAAATTGATGTAACTATCCTAGAATATTCTCACTAATAAGATGGATTGATGATATTCAGAACACTTGAGTGGTAGATAAAATTTTGTATTATTATATCTATATATAATTATATTTAAAAACAAAAATTCCTATGAAATATATAAGAAAAAAAATGAAATGATAAATACAACCCATTCTTTTATTTTATAAGTACTCATATTATAGGGTAATTGTATATGTCTAATAATTTTAGAGGATTTTTTTAGAATCTTTTGAATTGATTTTTTAATTTCATGATTTTTTAAGCGTGGTATATTTCCAAAAAATATATATTTGAACAACCCATTTAATGAGAAATTGATAGTGGTAACACATGATATGAGTGTTTAGAATGTAGTCTATGATCTTGGTTAATTTATCTAATCTTTTATTTGGGATTTTTATAGCAGTCATATAAAAAATTAGATAAATAAAAATTGTTATAAATTGTGTGGTTCTATCCTTATCTAGATAAATTACTATAGCTATAATTTAAAAAAATAGAGAAAAGAAGTTATATTTAATGTACCATTTTTTCAATATTAATAATGATATAATATAAAATATTTGACTCCAAATTAAACATTAATTTTATTTTAAATAAAATGTAGATAAAAATATAAAATGAGATCAAATATTAAATTAAAATGAAATTGATTATATTGCCAATTGGTATAGAGGGGAGATTGAAGTTCAAAAAAATACTAGATTTCGTTTCTTTTTATATTAGTTTGGATGTTTTTATTTTGAAAAAATAGTATATATTTGTTTGGATTATTTTATGTGAAAATTGAGAGGATAAAAGTTTTCATGAAAAATAAAATAAAAATGGTTTGGATCTTCTCCATAAAGGAACTATGTAGATTTATTTGTTTAACCCTGAAATGTGGTAATAGAAGTGTTGTATATCATAGAAATATAGACAAGTATTATTGTTGTTAATTATATCTAATATAGTTCTCCATGGTCTTATATTTTCTAGTTAGTGGGAGATATTGAATAAATATGGAAATGAAAAAATATTACATAAGATTTGAAGAAGATTAATCCATGATGGAATATTCATTACATGATATTATAATTTTTGTTTTTGAATAATAAGTCTAAGGTACTAATTAATAAAGATCATGGTTGAATTTAGTGGTTTCTATAAGTATAGGTATGTTATATTTTTGGGAAATAAAATTTTATATTATCCATTTCACCACGTGGGATACTAAGATATTTAAAATGGAATAAATTATGTATGATTCATTTAAAGATATATGTGAGTCTTTTTTGACCCACATATGACTAAATAAACCCTTTATTAGTATCATTGAGTTAAATTGTTGAATAATCATTGAATATGTATGGTTATTTTTTTCAATGTGAACAATAATTGAGTCCTGTAATTATCACAATAGAGCTATGTAAGAATCACATAGATTAATATAATATTCATATACAATTATCTAGTAACTATTGCCAAAGGAAGATCCTCCACAATAGTCATTTGTAAATACTATATGGATCCATGGATTATACATAATGATAAATATATTCTTGTTACATATCAATGAGAAACAAATGAATCATTTTTAAATTAGACAAAATATGGGAGAAATGATAACTCTATAATCTCTAAATAGATGTTTTCATTATAGAATTAATTGGTAATATTATATTGAATATTAATTCAGATGAGGCGATGAACTAAACTTTATGGATTCATATATAAGGATCACATTAATATTATTTGTATTAAAGACGAATTTAATAAAGATCCATCTAAGAAGAAAGCGTACATTTTAGAATAGTTCTATAAAATATGAGTATGCCTATAGAACATGATGAATTCATTTATGAATACATGGATAAAGACGTAATTATATATAAATTACATGGTATTTATATAGAAAAGTAATCAATAATTTTTTAGTGCATATGGAAAGAAAATAATATGAATATAAAGGATAACAAAATTGGTGGTCATTTACACAAATTTTAAGGATAATTTTAATAAATATATGTAAATCTAAGAACATGTGAGTTTTAAATATATATTATGGAAATAATTATCATAAGAATATTTAGTAAATTATAATAATATATAAAAAATAGAGTTATATATATAGATAGTACCCTAGTAATGTTAAATCACAGAGAAGATATTCATTACATTATTAGAGGATAATATTCCAATGTTATATCACTACAATGTAAATTAATTAATAAGAGGAAAAGTAAAGAAAAAATTTTCTACCATTTACTGGAATCGAAACTTCAAATAGTTGAGAAACCACTATGATAAAAACTAATAGTATTTCTAAGGTTATGGACACAGTAAGCATTATAAAATAGTTACAAATCAATAATTAATGGTTGAAAACCTATTCCCACGATTATGTTATGAATCTTAATGAAATGACAAGACCAATATCAACAATTCCTTAAACTAGTATTTGATAAGGACATTTGGATGAAGTATAATGAACATATGAAGTGACTAATTAGGGATGCTGATGTTTATGTTTCTATATATGTGGATGATTACTGTAACATCCTGAGTTTTAAAAAATAAAGACTGTGTTTGATAGCATACGTGATACGCCACATCAAGTTTAAATGAACAACACAAAATTAATTGTTAAATGTTTTCATTATAGCATATTCCTTAGAATAGATGAAATCAATTCTATAAATTGATATATGAAATTATGGTTTACAGATTTTAATAAAATTAATCATTTTTTAGAAAATTAGTTAAAAATTAAAATAAAAAAATTCAATATAATGGATGTGTTTTTTGAATTACTATTTAAGTGAAAGTAATTGTGTTAATAAAATATTTAAATCACTCTTGTTTTCTTATAATTATTAAATATAAATTTAATATATTTATTTTATTTTTTAAAATTCATATTATGTTCTTTCTAGTCATAATATAACAACAAATATGGTTTTGATAATAAAATATGTTTTTTAAAACTGCAGTTTTACTGTATTTTGATGAGGAACCCATTTTAGATTTAGTTTGGTACCTTTAATATATTATATTAGACCTAAAAAGTTTATTATTTTTTTGTGGGTCATCAAAATTATTATTGGATGATTTTTTTTATTTTTTGGATAAAATTCATTTTTTAATGAATGGTGAGAAATACTACATTTTAATTTGATGCTAACATTTCATCTAATTTATTTATATTCTTATGCTATCCTTCAACCTCTTTTTAAAGTAAAATAAAATGAAATTTTAATCATTTAATCTAATGTATTTCATTTAGTGAAATTTAAAATTGAAATTAAATAGAAAAACAATGTGAACTTTTGAATATTTTACATAAAAAACCTTTTTTATCGATCTGTCAATAAGATTTGTTTTTAACCTAATTTAATCATTTATGTGAATTGAATTTCAAAAATAGTACATACATGATGGTACTCAATATAAAAAAATTGATCCAATAAGATCAAAATAACATTTATTGAATAATAACCTTTTTATTTTATTTTCCACTCTTAAAGGTAAAGAGGGTAATTAAAAGTAACATCGAAAATAATAAATTATATAATTTCCATAAAAATGGTCTTAACTTAATGGGATAAGTTAACATTGATCATTACCATCCATTTTCTGAAATTGGGACATTTGGTATCCACGTGGATGTGATTATAACATTTATAACTTCTTATGAAATGTAAAGGCAAAAATGTCATAAATTTGACTCCACATACTAAATTTTTTTAATATGGGGGTTATTTAAGTGATATCCTCTACTATGAATAGAACATAGAAATATAAAAATATTACCTTTATCTTGGTAATTTATTTATAATTAATTAATTAAATAATTAAGTTAATTCTGACTCAAAGATGGAGAAATAATAAATTTATTAATGAAAAAAAATCCAAAAATGATATTAAGAATATTAAAATAAAAAAAAATTAAAATATTTTAGGCCTTCCAAGAATTTTCTAGAAGAATATCGCATTTTCGTGTTTAGTTAATATAGTGTTTTTAAATAAATCAAGTTATTACGATTTTTTTAAAAGTCATGTAATGAATAGTTTCAAAATAGATATAATTCAAATTATAAAATTTAAAATATTTATTTAAATGATATAAATTTTCTAAAACCATAATATTTGGAAACCAAATTGGTTATGAGTAATAATATTTCATTAATGAATCATTATTTGGTATTTTTTCTGGATTTGGTAATTATTTTAACCCTCAATGTTTAAATTACTTGATAAATATCTAAGTGTTAAAAGGTGTTAAAACAAGAAGATAATTATTAAAAATATGAGACCTTTTCGTATAATGAATTTTTTAATATTAATTTAATACCTTTAATAATTTTAAGAGTTCCCCTCCCCTCTCCTATATAAGGTCACACAGTCCTACCTATTACCGACACATCAAAAACACATTTGTTCAGAAAAAATCTTCCCAAAAAATTACTATAATTCCCACTAAGATTATTGATGCCTTATTTTTGGAATATCACCCTCTATTGATGTGTTAAGGTTTACTTCAAGGGTGATCAACTGAATAAGAGATATTGTGTTTATTTATGAATTTCTATATTATTTTTTCTTCTAGATGTTTTATATCATCTCCATCCATGATGATATAATAAATCTATTATCATGAATACCCTGAGATTTTTTTATGTTAACATCATCACCTGAATCCATCTCCAATTTCATCAAATGGGAAATGAAATTTTCATGTGTGTCTATCACAAACTAGGTCAGGTCATCATTTGAATCTACACCTAACCCAGTCGATTGAATAACATAAAGGGAATTCAAGTTACCCATGTGTTGGAATAAGTTCTGAAGTTTAATAAATAATAATATTGGAACCATTAACATGAGAAAAAAAAACATTTAAAAACCATCAATGATAAATAAACTAAATAAGAAAATTCACAGAAAAAAGTCTTAACAAAAATTCATAACTGAATTACTAGGTTTGTAGTAGAGCCCAAGGACAACCACAAAGTAATAAAGAAAAAAATAACAGCCCAAGAACCACCTCATTGAAAGGGGGTATCACCCTCAAGCCAATCCCATGACACCAAACCAAGAAGGACCACTAGTAAACTAAACCACTTTCTCTAAAAGCATTACCCATACCCGCGAGATACATTACCATGTCTCCTTACATCCAATGGTGTAAGTACAATGTTATCCAAAGACAAGTAGTATTCCACACATCAAGGTTATATTATATAAACATTATAAGACCAAAATATTTCGTGTATTCAAAAATTGGAAATTGTATCAACAATTTTAAGGAAATCAATTTTAAATGAAAACAATTTTCAAGACTGAAACATCAAAAACTGAACAATTTTAATGAAAACACACATGATACTAAAATTATACTCTAGACACATGATATTACAATATTGGGTATAATAAAATCAATGATAACTAGTCATGAGAAATACCCTTAGGTAGTAGATTCATGTGTGGATCTAGGTACATCATATATCTGTGAAAAAGTAACCATAACCAACAACTTTCCAATACACGATCCAATGGGAGGGGAAACATCAATGGCCTAGTGGTCCCCAAATATCATTATAGATCAGTTAGTCTTATCATAATAAATCTCTCTAATTTAAATAACGACGAATCCACTATTGGATCATTGTTATACTAGTCATTGTTCTCCCACTTAGATACCCGAGATTCCGTCATTCTGGTCAAAGAAGTTCTACATGTCATAAAATACCATATTCTTATAAAAACTCCATTTTCAAATCATAAAAAAAATTTAAAATTACCCCAAAAATGTTCTAATTCTCCAATATAGTTCATTAAACCCAATACAATTATTATAATGCAACTTCAAGAGGAGTTATTAGGCTTTGCACAAAACATTCATTCAAAAGTCCTCCTTTAATGCCAAACACCAACAATACCATACCAACCCATAATTTTCAGCCCTAAAACAATTTAACAAAACAATTTCATGAATCATAAAGTAACACCAAATTATATTACTTGGAATACAGATTAAAATTACCCAATTCCATGTCAAATGAAACTCTAAAATTAAACACTTAATAAATGCTACCAAAAATGGTTATCAAAATTTTATAAGACTATTAAAAATTTATACACATCAAAAACAAACCATGAACTTAAAAATAACCATTTTAAAAACACCCAAAAACTAAAATAGTTTTCCAACATATTTTTCCTCATATATCATTTAATATAGCAGTTTGAGAACTTGTAAAACAACCAATGAAATAGAACATGGATTTACACCAAAATCATCTCTAAAATACCCCTTTTAGAAACAAACACACACTAATACTATACCACAACAAAAATTTTATCCCTTTCCAAATTTTGTAAACAATTTGTCTAAATTATAAAACACATCCAAGTTACACAAAATGGGTTTACACCTAAAAAATACACCATTTCATAGAAATATTCCATTTATAAATAAAAAAACATATTAATATATTTAAAATACCACTTTCAAACCACATATATTAATTAATGAACATGATAAATAAATTATTCATCTGAAATAATTCATCCAACAATGATTGTAGAAGTAACCAGCTATCGTTAATTTTCAAACCCCCCTAAAATCATTTGAGAACTTAAGCCGCACCTCAACCCTACCATAAGAATGTAGAAACAAACCATAACCAATATGAAAGAATCCAAAACCCAAGATTTATCCATAAGAATAAATCCCTAGGATCATGGAACATGAAACCATAAGTAAACTGGGAAGAAACCATAATGATAAGGAAGACACTAGAGTGAAATCCACTTACTTGTTGTCTCTTGAATTTTTTCCACCAAATCCTCATTCAAAATTTGGTTCCAAGGGAGATTGAGCGATAATGGAGACCTCCAATGGATTATCAGTTTAAATGGGGGAGGAATTTCATTAATTAAGTTCATTTTATAAAGGAAACAATTGGTCAAAACCCATTTTTTTAACACCTGGACATTGTGTTCCTGGCATTTTCAACCATAAAAAACATTAGTTTCTTCCAAAATTTAAGTGGGAGAGTAAGGGAAACCTATTTCGAAAGGTAGTCCAATCATAAAAGAAATAATGCCCCAAAATTTCAAACCTGTCACACCTAGTTCTGGAAAAAATATCAATGAATCCAACCCAAAATTGGATGATTTAAAATTCAAATACCCAGGTGTGATAATTATCCCCTCCAAATAGGTTTCATCCCCCAAAAAGCCACGACATTGATAGAAGAAACAACAAACATGATACCATTTCATAGTTCAAAGGGCGTTTTCAATGAATGTTAAATGAAATGACAACAAGGACCCTTCCATCAGGAAGATAAGGAAATAAGTTAATTTAGGATACCTTGGATGACTCCCCCCTAAGTTTAACCATACTCCAAAATTAAAAGAAACTCTAACTGATAATGAAATGGAAATTATACTATCATCTCACTAAAACTTACATCCCAAGATAAGCACCATTGAAATTATTGAGATGTTTAAATAGTGAACTTGAAACGAAACACAGATTCGAATGAGGTAACCCCATCCTTACTTCAAAAAATTGTATGGCACTCTCCAATTCCAAAATTTCCCAAGAAGGTAGTCAATTGTATGATAGTCCCAAATGGGACTAACTATCACCAAGGAATCACTAAGAGTACAAAATAATTACTGATACAGGGATATATGAATAGAATACCCACTATATGAAATAAACTAACCCCTGAGACTGAACCAGAATACCGACATAGGGAGGTCAGGATAAACTCCCCACAATAAGAGTAATCTTAATTTCTTATGATACAACTTGGACCAAAAATAGGGGGAGGATGAAATAGAGTCCCCACCATAAGTGATATAATAATATTAGACATATTCTAAAATAACCTATCTGAGACTCAAGGTGGGTCTCCCCACTGAGAGAACCAACCATTTTTACCAACTAAAATGGGCCATCAAAAGAAATTGGCATGGGCTAACTTAGGATCTTACCACACAACTTATTCACCCACTACAAGATGTCTATTAAAATTACTCCAAACCAATTGAGACACTATATTTTTACACAATTATTTGAGAATTACAAACCACATATTAGTCTAGATGCTTCATCATCAAATACTCAAACTATCTCCACCTCCCACACTAGAGACAGAAGTTAAACCAAGATCCTATACATGAATAGGGTCTTCCGGGACTACATGACAACATCAATCCGATACATATTTCTAGAGATTATTTGATTGAAGAATATCATACCTTGTCGACAAGAGTTGAAAAAACCCTAAACTAAACCTCTCTTTATGGTTCCATAAGAAACCACATCACCACTCAGACAAAACCACCACAACATTAAACACTCTAAAACCCACATTACTCAAACATGAAACCTTCAAAAATACATAGTCCTCAATGATGAAAATGCATTTTCCCTCTCACCATGAACAAAAATTAGAAGAAGAAAGAACACAGGAAAGAATCATTCATTCAGAACTGATAATTTCCAGAATTCTCAGAAGAATACACTATTTAAATTATGTGGAATTCCTCGAAAAGGTACAAAATATCCATGATTTCACTTAAATGAAATACGAAATATCTAGGAACCACCTATCAGGATTCTAGAAACTAAAATAGACATTACAAGTAATTGGACCTTAAAATGAGTCCCAAGCATCATGAGGATACATCAAGAAACAATAATAATCTCAAACGAGATTATTATCCACACTTTTGGCCTAACATGAATATATTCATTGAAAATACCGATGAAAGACCCTGAAGACCGTAATGAATACATCCACATCGTTATCTCTGGACTTATTTACTACTCATCACTATAATTCCCTTCACCCCTTCCAGATAGGGCCTATATACACAACGATATCTAATTTAAATATTCATGATTCAGGAAACACAAGAGACTAAGGTCTATTTCTTAAATTCCACATCCACTCTACAGCTATAAGATGATCTCTTTAACAGAAAAACAAGGTGGATAGACTCAATCTTGAATGTTTAAGAAGAAATAACTTATGTTGATAAAATGGAGGATCTTCCATTGGTGAATCACCTATAGCCATACTTTCATAAAGCATTAACTCTCCCTAGGGGTGTAACCTAGCCTATAAGAAAACCTAATGACCTAACCAAGTTGGTCCGTTAGTAAAAACATATGACAAATTAGAAATGAACACATGAGGGGAGACACCACTAAGTCTTCCTCAAACATTTCTCATAAAATTCCACTAACCAACAATCCAACATAATATAACAACAAAACACAAACTGAAAACATTTTTAAAACAAGAGGGGTTATAGAAATAAAAATATCCCAAAACCAGATTCCCGAAACTCATAGGACACACCATCCAAAAATTTATTTTCGAATCATTAAATTTTTACTTAAATGAAATAATTTATTTGAATGTAAATGGGGTCAGTTGATAGTGCATTCACTAATGGTATTACATGGTCCTCACAAATACATGTTTCCATGTGATACTAAGCACCCTCCCCATATCCATCCCAAAACCCATCTAGGTTTTCCATTAACCATCAATATTTTCATGTAAACTAATGCATGTGGTCACCTATGATGATACCAATAAAAATAACTAAATCATTCCTCTTTTCAGATTCAAAACATTCTACCACCCAATTTCACTTTCCCAAAACTAAAAACCCAAAAATCAAAAACTGAATTAAATATTAAAATTATATCTGAAAATTACTTACCATTTACATAAAAAGTAAATTACAGGTCTTATATATTAATTTCAAGAAATTTCACCCCATTTCAAAAAAACATTAAATAGTTTAACAAATTCTAGTTGAAACAAATTTTCAAAACCCACATTGACAAAATTCTTGCTTTCCAAACAATAAATAGCATTAAACCACATTTATAGAGTATCCAAACCCAATATTATTTTACACCAAATCCACTTCTTGAAAATATATTGTCCAAATCCCTTTTCATAAAAACAATTCTGAAAATTCATTTCACATTAATAAAAATTGTGTTGGTAAATTCTAAAAATCCATTTTTACTTTTCACAAATAAGTCAATTTTTACTATAAAACCATGTCTCCATCATTCCCAAATATGGGATTTTAAAAATAATTTCCAAACATAAATAGACACAAGATGATTATTAAAATATAAATACTAGTGATAGTGGGTGTCTCTGATATATGGTTGGTGGTCATATTCTAGTCACACCACCATCATAGAGAGTGTTCTAGGACCATATCCTCGACACAACATATATTTCTAGGCCCTACGAGCTCATTGGTTCTACTGACCCAAATCCAATTTCATTTCACAAAATAATGAGAAACTAAAGGACTATAAGACATAGATGAAACCAAACTTCACATGGAATATCATGTCCTTCCATGAGGTTTTCTTGTGAGACACCTCAGTCGTAACTAGAACAACATGTTTCAACAATACTAGATCCAACTTACCGAATAACTTCCCCAATAGAACATGACCTAAAAAGAGAAAACCCATTTTGATACCATTTTTTCACAAACAAGGTTGGGTCACCATCTAACGTAGCACCTGACCCAGTCCATGGAATATCTTGAAGGGAGTTGTCAATCCCCATGGGCTGGCACAAGTGCCCTTGTATAATGAAGAATTGTTTGGGAACAATTTACCTATGATTAGAAACACTAAACAACGAACAATGATACATAAATTGAATTTTAAAAATCACAACTATAAAGCCTTGAAAAAATGATAATTGAATTACAAGGTTTATTCAAAAGCCCATGGACTGCCACAAAGGAAAAAAATATAAAAACAATAGCTCAAGAACCACTTCATGGGAAGGGGGAATTGCCCTCAAGCAATCTCTATGACATTTCACAAATAAGAGCACTAGTAAATTGATATACATTCTCTAAATGCTTTACCTATACCTGCAATAGACATCACCATGTCTACATACACCAAAAGGTGTAATTTGGGTGTCATCCTAAGCCTAGTAGGATTCCACCAATAATTGTTCCACGATATATCATTATAAGAAAAATATCATTCATGTTTTTAAAAATAGGAATGTTATAAATTTGTTTTAAAAAATAAATTTCAAATAAATAAAGTTATCCACAGGGAAACATCAAAGAATGAACAATTTTAATGAAAATAGACATGCTTCTGAAAGTATCATCCAAAAAGACTATATGTCGATGGTGGGTACAATATAATCAATGTCCACTACACACGGAAAATACCACTCTGCACTAGCTTGTTGTGGGGCCCAAGGTATATTGAATCTCGGTGTAAAAGTAACTGTTACCAATAACCATCTCATGCACGATCCACTTCATGGGGAAACCCCAATATCCTAGTAGTCCCCAAACATCAACATAGTTTAGTTAGTGTATTCCTTATCAATATTTCTACATGAAATATGGATGAAGCCACTACTGAATCACTAGTATACAAGTCCTAGTCTGTCCACCTAGATACTCGGGCTTCCCTCATTGTGACCAAAAAAGTTCTAAATGTTAAAGAATACAATTTTCAAATCAAAAATCTATTTCTAAATAATAAATACACTAAATCTTACAAAAAAATGTTCCATGCCCTCGATGTCATTCATTAAACCCAAAAAAAATTATACATCAATTTTAAGAGGTTGTACAAGGCATGGCACACAAAATTCATTCAAAAGTCCTCTATTTAGGCCAAACCCCCTATAATACCATACAAAACCAGAATTTTCAGCCCTAACACCATTTAATAAATCAATTTCATGAATTTTAGATGAACCCCATATTATATAACATGGAATGCACATGAAAAAAAAATTCTATATCGATTTAAAAATGAATCATTAAAATGAAACACTTAAAAAATTATACAAAAATGGTATTAAAAATTTTATATGACACTTCCTAAATAGTACACATAAAAAATAGACCATTCACTTCAAAAGAAAAATCTTTAAAACATACAAAAACCAAAATTGTTTCATATAAGATTTATCATTCTATATCATTCAATAAACAATCTCGAAAACTTATAAAACAACCCATGAAACACAACATAGATTAAAACCAAATTCAATCCCAAAGTCTTACTTTTAGAATAAAAAAGACCCTAATTCCAAACAGAATATCTTTTTGTAGCCCTCGACACATTTAATAAAAAAATCACAATTTATAAAACACTACCATGTGATACAAAATGGGGTTACACCAAAAACACACCCCATTTCACACAAATATTCCATTTAAAAATCGAACACTTATTAATATCATTCACAAACCATTGTGACACCACTTATAATAATAAAAGAACACGATGAATAAAATAGGGAAGAAAAATCATTAATCAAATAATGTTTATAGTTGGAACCACTTACATTTTATGTCAGAACTCCCCAAAACATAATCGAACTTCATCCACACCTCAACTACATGAAAAACAAGTAGAAATGAACCCTACCCAAAAATATTTCACCAAAAAAACACAAGGTCAAAACATAAAGACAAAACTCTATTCGAATGAAAAAAGAGAACATACGAAAAATGGAGGAAAGGATAAAGGGAACTATGAATCTATAGAGAAAATCACTTACTTGATGCATCTTGATATTTCCACCACGAAATAATCCATCAAAAGTGGGTTGTAATAGATCTTGTGGGATCTTGGAGGACTCCCATGGATTCTAGGGTTCAATGGGGGATAACATGGGTGAATTAAGTTTATTTATGATAGGAAAAAATGGTCAGAATCATCTTTTAACAACTGGACACTATACATTGGTTGGAATCATGGTTTTGAGAATAGTGAGGCCATACCATGCACCTATTTCTGTCCAACAAAGAATAATAATTTTTTTCCACTATTTATGGGGTATCCTAGGAGAAGAATAAGGGGAAAGATAGTTCAAGAAAAGGGGGAAATAATGCCCCAAAAATTCAAACCCGACACACTCGGTTCCCAGGAAAATGACCAAGAACATAACCCAACTCAGGACAATGTAAAAGTGAAAACCATGGTTCTAACAATGTGTGTGGAGGACTACCGCCTCACGAACTAATATAGTTCATTTTTCTTAACCATATTTAATGAATGCTTATCCCAATATAATTAAAGGTCATATATGATATTATTGATATATTAATCATTTTATGATAAAAATATATCAATTATGTTCTTACATTCTATGCATCTAAAAATGATAACGTTATTCGTGTGTACGTGTGAACTGTTACCTCCAAGATGTAGTGTGATTATTTTGTATTAATTACATCACTTGTAGGATGTATATAATTATAATTAATATATTAATATTATATTAATTATTTCATGATAATTATGGAATGATAATATAGTACTTACCGTCATTCTATATGGATGAATGAAAAATGAAGATGTTACTCATGCGTATATATGGCTTACTATCTCTCTGACTGTAATGTTGTTAATTTATCATATCAATATTTAATTAATGGATTTTAAAGGTATTATTTATATAAAATTATACTATTATGTCATGAATATTATTGGGAGATGATGTAATTGTAATCTCACGGTCTATTGACATCCTACCAATATCATTTTTGATTCGATTAATGAAAATCAACAAAATGCCTGATGTGACAATAAATAATTATGTAATTTTTCTTATATGATAGTTGCGAAATATAAGGTAAAAATAAAATTTATATTGTTTCATATTAATGTAAATAAATAACCAATTTGTATTATTCTTGATGAAAAATATTGTATGTGATGAGTCGGACTTTAAGAAAGTTATTTCGTCTAAATCTCCTTTCATTTAGACATTTCTTGATGATAATCTCATTTATTCATTTATAAAGTGTATATAAATTTCTTTTGACTTTTTTTATCAATATTATATCAATATTCATTTTATTTAATGTGTTTTAATGTTTTATAATTTCATGTTGCTTATAATTTATATGCTCAAAATGCTATGAGATTCTTTAACAAAAACATTGTTTTATGTGTTTTAAATATTAATAATTCTAAATCATTTTCATTCATGACCAAATTTTTAAAATTATTTTGTAGATTTTTTATATGGACATAATTTTTTTAATATTTTCATTATCTAAATTATTTTAAAATTTTCAATGTGGTATGGGACACATTTATTTAAAAATATCATTTAATTTTTTTTAAATTGGATTCTAAAATTGGATTGATTATTTTATGAACTCAAAATGATTTTTTATGAGTGAAAAATAAATTTTATGATTGAAATGATGAAAATTATAATCTATTATGTGTTATGAATGTATAATGGTACATGTTCATTTCACGGGTGTGCTCGACAAATCTTATACGAATGGTTGATCACCATTATAGCTCAAAGGTGATCTCGATATAGCTTATAAAAATGGCTGAGCTCCATTGCAGATTATGAAATACTAGTGAGCCTAATATAGTTTATTCAAAGGGTGAGCCTCAATATAGATCTACAATTAATTGGGTATTATGTAGGTGGAAGTTGACAATACAGTTATTCCGTTTGTAAGGGTGATTATAATAGTGATATTGTAATGATGTTCCAAGTCACCTACATGATTTTATATTAATGCTAACATGTTTTTAAGAAAAGGGTTTTAATGGGATTTTATGTCCTAATAGGACTAATTATTCATTTATTTAATTACCATGCTATTCTTTTGTTCTTTTCCCATGTTTTAAAATGTTTTTTATAGGTCTTAATATTAGAATGGAAAATGATGATGTATTAATGAATGAATTGCACATGTGTGTCAAAAATAAGTCATGTTTTTTAAAGGTTCCTACTTTAATGGAAAAAGATGATATCAAATATAAATATCCTCATGTAATGTGTGTTTCTACAATTTATGGTGGTTTTCTAATTCTCTAAACCTCAATAATTAAAAGATCAACTAATTTGAAAATTTCTTCAAAAAACCCACAATATGTTTTGTTTAAGGAAGATTCCTTATAGTTGTTACTAGAGGATTCTTTAAAAAAATTGAGATTAGGATGTTTTCATAAGATATAGGGATAGAATCCCTAGATTATAATTTTTTGGTTCATCAGAAGATCAATGTCATAGAAATATATTTGGAGGATTTATGTTCTATAATATTAAATGATTAATGGTAATTTTGGAGACATTTATTTTTGAGGTAATTATGGGATATTACATTTTGGGATGAAAAAATGAAGGAATGATATAAAACATGAGGTTAAAACAAGTTATGATTTTTTATTAACATTTTAACTCATTTTGAGAATGCTATAAGAATATTAATGTTTTAGAAAAATGATAAACTGTAGGAAGGGTGAAAACTCATCACATCAGAAAATGCCATGATAATCAAACCCACTACAAAACTAAAAAAGGATAATCTTCTACCACTATCATATTTGATGTTCCTAGTTGGTATGTTTTTTTAATTTTATATAAATGGGTCGATGAAATAAGATTAATTTTATTTGGATAACATATGTTTTATCAAATGGACATCCTTAGTATAGGAAAATGATTTGGTGATTAAGTGAAAAATGTTAATTTGGAAGACATTAAATATTTTGGGAACTATTATTATTAAGGTAAATATAAAACTATGTTATTTTAATTGAGGATTAGTGGTTGAATTGTATTTTGGAAGAATCCATGATTTCATTTGTGGGCTTATTTTAAATTAGGTAATTTTGGTAAATGATTAACTTATCATGGATAATATGTTACAAGGTTAATCTATTTCTATTATGATACATTAAGAATTATTGATGTTATGTGGAGTAAATTGTTAACACATATCTTGAAATATTATTTGATTAAATCCCTTTTTATTTTTGGGATTTTATCTTAGTTAGATTATTTTTGAGGAATTTGAAGGATAAATATTTTTTAAGGGTCAATGTTGTTATTTTTTTATTACTGTTTAATTTTGGAGATAAAAATAAGTTCATTAATCCCTTATTATATTGGGTTTTGTTAATATTTCATGAAAAGATAAAAGTATAGCTAATCATTTTTGTATTATGTGATTCTCTAGAAGTTGATTCATCTTGAATACTCATTGTATAGAGAAAAATATGAGTTTATGGTGGAAATTGATAAAATAATGATACTATAATTTTAATTTAATTATGTTTCATAAAGTTATTAGTCAAGGGAAAGAATAATTATTCATGTTTATGAAAACATAATTAAAACAAAAAGGTTTTCAGTTTAGTTTTCTTACTACGAAGTCAAACACTAATTAACCCATCACAAATTTATAGAATTGTGATTGTTAAATTTTTCCTAAAAATGCATTCTGTCAAACTCCATCAAAATATGACGGTTATTTTTACATCAATATACATGTTTTTCTATATGGAAACATAATATGTGGTACGTCAGGTGATCTTCATACTTTCCCTTCTTTTTTTAGAGTTGAAGTCTAATTAATCTTTTTTCTAATATGGGGTTTCAATAATGGTATTTGGTAAAGTCATACCTTATTTACCAAACAATATTTAAAAATTTAGATGATTCATTTTCTATAGTTGGATAATGTTACATCTTGAGTTTTTTTAATTAAGAAAGACTATGTTCGATAGCATATATGATGCACCACATCACATTTAATTGAAAAAATTTAAATTTATTATTAAAGTGTTTCTATTATAACATGTTTTTTGTAATGGAGGGAAGTAATAATATTAATTGATCTTGTAAAATATTTTTTCTAATTTTTAAAAAATGATTCATCATTTTGTAAATTACATAGAAATTAAAATAAAAACTAATTGAATATAAAAGATGTGTTTTATGAAAAACAATTTACGAGAAAATAAACATGTTTATAAAATAATTAATTCACTATTTTTATTATATAAATCAAATATATATTAAATATATTTAATTTAAATATTAAAATTCATCATATTTTTTTCTAATGTTAATATAAGAAAAAATCTGATTTAAAAATATAGAATATATTTTTCAAAAAAATGTATTTTTCCCCCTTTTGACAGAGAACATATTTAATATTTTATTTTTGTCACTTTTATATTTTCTATTTGAAAAAAACTAGTTATTTGTTATCGGGACCTTAAAATTTACCTGGGATAAATGATTGTATTTTTATAATAAAATTTATATTTTAATGAACAGTGCAAAATACTACATTTTAATTTCAAACTGACTTTTTTGTAATTAATTTATATTTCATGATTAACCTATTATATGGTTTTGAATTATAGATATATAAATTACTTAACATTTAATCCAATTATGTTCATTGGATTCAATTTTTAATTAAATTTAAATAGAAAAACTATGTGAACTTTTTAACGTTTGACATAAAAACCCATTTTCTGGATCCTTCAATGAGATTTGTTTTAAGCCTAATTTATCAACTTCTGTGATTGAATATTAAAAAAATTGAATAAATGGTTGTATTCCTTATAAAAAATGTGGTCAAATAGGATCACGATAATTTTTGGTGAATAATAACTTTAGTGTTTTATTTACCGTAGTTAAAGGTAAATATTAAAACTAACGGTAAAATGAATGTTACAAAATTATGAAATTACCATAAGACTTGTCATAATATCATCAGATGATTTATTATCTACCAAGAACATCCATGGGACTAAATTCTGACATTTTGATGCCACTTTGGTGTGATTATGTGATTTATAAAATTTAATTTAAAGTAAAGGCCAATATGACTTAAATTTATCCCATCTTATTAAATGATTTTCTTATGGGTTTATGTAAGTTATATATTTGAATATGAATATTAATTTGAAATACTAAAATTTTACCTATATCATGGTAAATTATTCATAATTTTTATTAATTAAATAATTTAATTTAATTACGACACATAGATGATGCAGTAATAAATTTATTAAATAATAAATCAAACAAATGATATTAATAAAATTAAAATAAATATAATTTGAAATATTTTATTCCATAATCTAATTCTCTGTATGACTATGAGATGTTAATATTGATCTAATATTGTTTTTGTAAATTAATAATGTTTTTATGATTTTTTAATAAAATTCATGTATGGAATAGGGTAAAAATTGACATAATTCATATTTTGAAATTTAAAATATTTACTCAAATGAAATAAAATTTATAAAAATATAAATTTCTATAAAAAATTTGATATATTTATAATTATATCATTAATAACATAATAATTGTTGCTTTTTTTAAGATTTTTTAATTATTTTAACCTTCAATGTGTAAACTACTCGATAAATCTGTAAGAGTTAAAATGGGTTAAGACCAAAAGATAAAGATTAAAAAATATTCAAAACATCTATAATATAAATTGGATGATAAATAATTGATCATAGATAATCATATCTTAGAAATACACTAGTTTGGGACCATTTGGGATTGAATATATATATATATATATATATATATTAATTTAATACTTTTAATAATTCCAAGAGTTCCCCTACCCTCTACTAAAAATGGTCACCCCTAACTCTATATGTATAACACATAAAAAGAAATTAGTTCATTGATGATTTTCCCAAACCCCTTCCTAGAATTCCTACCCACAATTTTGTGGTCTTATGTAACCAAGAATTCCCTTCATAGTGGTTTTAATGTGCCCTTCAATGGTGATAAACCGAAGAAGAGGAATCATTTTATTTAGGTATTTCTATATTATTTATTCATACACATACATCAAATAACCTCCAAAAATTATGAAATATTAACACAATTATCCTCAATATTCCTAAATTTTATTATGTTAATTTCATCACTTGAATCAATCTACAACTTCATTAAATGGTAAATGAACATTTCGTTCATGCGTACGTAAAACTACTGCCTCATGAACCAATATAGGTCAGTATTCGTAACCATCTTTAACGAATGCGTATACTAAGGGAATTAATGATTCTATGTGATATTAATGACATGTTAACAATTATAAAATAATAATATATCAACTAATTTCTAATTTTACATGCACATAAAAACGATAATTTCATTCGTCCATATGTGTTAACTATCACCTCCACAAAGCGATGTGATTTGTTTTTATTCACTACATCATTTTTATGATATATATAATTATATTTTAATTATTAATATGATATTAATTATTTCTGGATAATTCTGCAAGGTTAAAACAGTATCTACCCTCTTTCCACAATGATCAATGAATAATGAATATGTTACTCATGAGTATGTATGACTTACCATCTCCATGATTATAACATTGTTCATTTTCTAGATCTATATTTAATGATTTGATTTAAAAAAACAATTGAAAGAAAATTATTATTATCATGTAGTTAATTTTATTCTAGATATTTTTTATGTAATAACCCAATCCTTATTTTTAGGCATGATTTTTATTTTTTGGTGTTTTTTAGAAAAATAGGAGAATATAGAAATTTAAGGATTACACACCGTGTACATTGGAGTACATTCGATGTAACTAGTTGCCGCGGGTAACCTTGTTCTGGCCGTGTAATGGCTGAGTACATGGTTGTGTGGTGTGACATAGATAACACCTAAAGCGAGGCCTGGTAAAGGTATATACACACCATGTACTTTTAAAAGAGGCGTTGTGTACATTTTTTTATTTGTTAAATCGAATAGCGATGACATCTAATTATCAGAAACGCCTTCTTCTTGGTTCGTCTCATCCATTAGAGACCGAAGCTAATGATTCTTATCTGAGCCCCTGAACTGCTATTCATTCTCTAAATCAACCACCATCAATTGAGTTGGAATCATCATGGTGAGTTCTTCCTTTTTCTGGAACATCATCACTCGATTTATCCTCTCTCATTAGATATTCTTGTACCGACCCAAACATTAATTAATTAAAATTCTTCCTAATCTAATTAAATGAATCATAATGTAAAATGGTTATATAAAAAATTCACCTCATTGGTTTTATATCTTCATATTATAAAATATCATTAATAATTTGGAATTTTTCTAATATAGTAATTGAACACATATCACATGATTGGTATAAATATATTGATTTATCAAATTCAATTTACTCAGAAAAAGGATATGATGGCCTTATATATTATAATTTCCTCTTACAGGTCCCATTTTCGGTGCTCAAAAATGTGGGGGCATCAATGGGCTTCACTCTTGACAAATCCCAATCCGAGCTTCAACAAGTTATGCTCGAACAGAACCACCTATGAGAGAAGGGGAAGTTAGTAGAGATTACCACCCAAGCGATGTTATCTAAGCCACCTAGAGTCTATCACCATCGCACACCTTACCCTTTAGTCTTATATAGGTGTTATTAGGGGTTATGTAACATGTCAATAGCATAATTATTATTTGTATTATTTTTGTATATAATAATGAATATACATTAATTTTATTATTGTTACATTGTAAATAGTTTTTAAAGCACAAATAGTATTTTCAGTTAATATTAGATTAAAAAATATTTTTTGATAAATTGATGGAATTTTGAATTAAATAATACTTTAATTAAATATATTTATTATTAAATTAATTTTTATTAATTATAATTGATGTTTTAATTCTTAGTAATTCAATTCTGATCGTCATTATGGTTTAAAAGCATTTATTTTCCTAAACCCATAATTTTTTTTATAAATATAGGTTTTTAATTTAAAAGTAAAAAATTAAAATATTTAGAAATTTATTTTGATAAAATTAATATTATTTTTGGAATCAGGATGTCGAAATTATCCAATGGATAATTTTTAATAATTTTTTGAGACAATCTAATTTTTGTGTAATAATTAAATACTGTTTGAATATATAATGTTTATTATGACATCATAATGACCCAATAGTGATGTAAGAAAATAATATAAACATTATGTTCATGAAATATATGTATTTACATTAAAATAATGTGATTTTAGTTTTGTTTTATTTATTTTACTATGCCTTAGTGGACCCTCCAAGACTTATAAAACATTTTATCAATTTAAATTGGTTTTTTTGAGAGTGTGACTGAGCTCCACATAAGCAACTCTATGATTATAATATGTTCAGATATTAGAATAATAGAATAATTTATTCCACTACCATTTTTAGAAAAAAATGGTAAATACTTGGTATGGTTTGTGGTTTAATTAGTTTAATGTGTGGTGTCCCAAACCTAAATAATAAATAATTCCATCTCATTTCATATATAAACATACCCAGGCTCCCACTTCCTCTTCATTCAAAAGCCTTTGGTGTTCTTCCAACTACTTCCCTCATCTCTCTAGAATCCGCCCAAGGCACCCCAAACTCCCAAGAAGCATCTATCAAGCATCTCCCAAGCCATTGGATCACTCTTCCAAGAGAGAGATTCCTTCCTTTCTTATTTTTATCCATGATTCTTTATGTCATAAAAACCATTAAAATTCAATTAATAAATTTAGGATATGACTTATAACCTCCCTTGTTTTCACTTTTTTATAATATAAAAGATGAGAGACCTCTCTCTCTATCTCATTAATTCCTCCCATGTACACCCTTTACGATGCCGAAAATTCGTAAGGAATTTCTCTCTTCTCATTCACATTCAAGAAATTGTTTTCTATTATGAGTCTAAAATTACATTAAATATGTTGGGTCATGTATTTATATGACCCACCGTATTGTCAATTTCATGTACATATTATGAGACACCGCTTTCCCTCTCATCAACCATTTTTATGAATTATTGTAAAGCCCTGACCCTAGTTACCCAAAGTTGTAGCATTATTATATAACATTATCATGATCACAAAAGATCATGTCTCGAAAGACCAATTAGTTTAGTATCCTTGGAAGTACTAGATACATTCATAATGATTAAATTTCACCATAAAATGGAAAACAACAACAAAATTGTTTCCATGGACAATGCTAAGATCCCATAGACTATCCCTGCACTTCAGTCATAATATACATCTTCATATCCTAGGAGAAATAAAACATAGAAATGGGTGAGCTCAGTTGCTCGGTAATGATAAAAATATAGTAGAAACATTCATAAATAAGAATAAACATTTATGGAAATGTATAGAATTAAATTAAAATCCTTTTCAACATAAATATCATCATAATATGTAAAATATAGATCAAAATAATTCCATTTACTTACTCACATGGATATTTTACTAGTCGAATATTCACATGTAATATCAATAGCCACTTTCATAATGATGGAATGCATAATTCCAGACTTTCATAACCACATAATCAAGGCATTGTGACAAGACTACAAATAAGATTTTTTCAAGTCCATGTGCCATTAAACTAGTTTGTCTCATGAGACCTACCAATGCATCGAGGAGCTATAGCGCACACCACCCGCCACATTCTAACTCCAATGCATTACTTATATTAAAAGGTTTAAACATAACATAAACATTCATATTAAAATTAGAAAACAAAATTTCAATAGATTATAGATAAACCATGAATGGTATAAAAATAACACATCCACAATCAAACATATCACAAAACCTTCAATACAATATGGAGTATTTGTATCATAATAAATCAACATCAAACAAGTTTAAAATATCAAAGGATGTGGACATAGATGAAAATGATTTGTAAAAATCTTTGAGAGAAATATCCCTATATCATGAAAACATTAAAAAGTTACACAATTTATAAAGGAAGTCATTTAATGACATTTTTGATTCAAAGTGTCCCATAACACTTTGAAACTTTTGAAAGGAACTAAAATTTCAAAAACATTCATGTCCATATAGATAAATCCTTAAAATCCGTTTTGAAAACATAAACATTGATGAGAATGATTTAGAAGAATAAATATTTAAAGCATTTAAAATGATGTTTTAGAAAAAATGTACCTTAAAATATTCCATTTGAAAACTCTTTCATGAAACATGGACATGGATAAGAAATATGTCCCAATAGATACTTACGTAAAAATAACCTCGGATAATAAAGAGATTGTGAAATTAACCCTTAACAATTTGGTAACTTATGAAACATACACCGCAATAAAGTCGTATAATAAAATGAATATTTGAATACACATACATTAATGTTTATTACACAATGAATACAATTATGGGAAGTACATACTCCACATAAATGGAAATACTGGTAATATCGCATGAATCTTAAGGGGATAAAGTGTGAGATGAAAACACCTTACCTTGTTCTTTTATAGGTTCAAGGGTAGGTTAACCTTCTTTATAATGGATAAATAATTGTTATTAAATTATAAAATAATCATATATTATCATTTAACATTTCATTGTTAATAATATCTTCGTAATTTCGTTATTTCAGTTGTTAATTGATTCATTTTCCTTTATAATATTGTTTTCGTAAGTAATGTTGGCTGTGGATAGGATGTATGTTATACATATTAAGAATAAAATTATGTATTTAAACATTTTTTAAGTCAAATAATGAAAATTATCTTGAATGGATACGATGGGGAATGACTCTCATCGCAATCGTGGAGACGGTAATCCGTACGTACGCATGAGCGACAATATCAAAATTTTAATAATAAAATAATATACAATTGGATTTTATATCATTTATACAGAATCATTATCATGTTATATTTATTATTTTCATCAATTAAACATCATTATTATACCAATCCAAATAATAATGTATTTAATAACAATTACAGCATGATGTGGAGACGGTGAGCCGTACGTACGCACGTATGGTGACATGTCTTTCAAAGGGTGGCTAGAATAATGAATATTGTTGTAAAATATTTATAATAAAATCACAGTATATATAAGATACTGGAATTTGTATTTTAAAATGGAAATAAAAAAGAAAGATGAAGTGGAAGAAGAAAGGAACATGAAAGAGGTGATGAAATATTTACCTCTTCTTCGGGTTCTTCCTTTTGATTTGATCAAAAGGACACCATAGGCTGGCTTTATTACTCATGTATGGCATCTGGAATGAAAGGAGGACAATTTATAGGGTATTCGGGTAGGTATTGGAAGAGAAAAATGGATTTGCAGGTGTGAATTAGAGATAAGGGGGAGATCCCATTTATAAGAGGAGTGAGGGGCACCTTAGGAAAAGCCAGATATATTATCTTATAATAAAATTATTTTAGGTTTCTAACGGCCCCAATGTAGATTATTTAAATTCTATGGTGTGTATGGGTAAAAACCCACTCATCCAATAGGTTTTAGATAGGTTTGTGTCACTATATTAACCTAATATTGTAGTTTTAACTCTTAGTTAAATAGGTTGACATTTACCATGTCTCATTGTATTTTTATATTATATGGTTAATGAGCATGCTATATACTTCCAAAAGAACCCCAAGTTGTCCATTAATTATACAGCTATAATTATATAATTCTTTTGTCTAGACCTTAGATTTTTATGAATATAATATCAATTAATAATATTATATTTGTTTTAAAAACACTTTTATGTCAATTTTGACACTATTTGGTATTTTGTTTTTTCTACATTCATAAAATCATTATAACTTAGAAAAAAATTCATCTAACCAACCCTATCAGGTCATATTAACATATCAAATTTGTGTAATTCATAAAAATTCTTAAATTATATTTATATGGATTTTTATAATATCAGTTATTTCAATATTTCATTAATTATATAATTACTACATCATGATTGTGTCATAAATAAAATAAATTAATTAATGTATATAAAATATAAATAAACTACCACTATGTATGAAATATTTCTTGATTTATAATGAATATTTATAGTTGAATTTATTTTATGTGTAACCCTATATTAAAAATGGTTTAGTTATTGAACATATAAATTAACACTTTTAACTATTCTTTTAATTAAATGATAATAAATGTCTTAATCTAATTAAAGTGGACCAAAGATGTTCATATTTTATTTATATGGTTTTCATGGTTGATTTATACTTATCCAATAGATTTGGGACATGTGTTATGGTAATAATAATATAATTTTTACCCTTAATTACACTATTTACTTTTAACCATGGTAAAGAAAAGTAAAAAGTTAATATTCACAAAAAAAAATTTTTATGTTATTGAACAATATTTTACACCTTGATAATATTTTTGTCTCTCATATTTTTGAAATTCAACTCACAGAAGTGGTAAAAAAAATTTAATGTAAATTTCCAAATACTCATAGGATGTGGGTAAAAGACAGTAAAAAGTTCAATAAAATTTTTATATATCTAATATTATTAAAAATTGACTCCAATGAATTAAATTGAACTTATATAGATAATATGTATCAATTTTTACCTAAAATAAATTTTAAAAAAATAAAAAATAATTTAAATAAAAATTCAGTTTTAAATCATAACTGAGTGTTTTTCACTATTCCTGAAAAATTGAATGTTTTTAGAAAAATATCAAAAATTCACCCTGTTCTAATTTTGATATTCCGAAATAAAAAATGAATTTTATTTTACCAAATCCAAAACATATAAATTTCATTTTTTAAATTTAAAATTATGTCTCGTTCTTTAAACCAAAAAGTGCATTTTTAAGAAATAATAACTACAAAAAAGATTAACACTAGTTTATGTCCAATTTCAAAGTGAAATAACTTCCAATGACCAACATTGGATTAAATGGTAAAAATAAAATTTTATTATACTTCCAAACCATTCAAATTTATATTTGAACACAATAAATTATTTTGATTAAAAAATTTGTTTTTAGTTAAAATTTAGTATTTTTAACTATTCACCCAAATATGATAGTGACCAGAAAAACACAAAAAATTTATCAAAACTAAATTTTTATCTCATGATTCTAAATAAAATGTTTATTATGTAAAATTTAATATATAAATGTTTCAAATATTGGATTTGAAATGGGTTTTCAATTAAAAGGTGGTAAAATGGCATTTTAAAAAAATACTTCTTTTATTTGAAAAAATGAATTTGTTCTTATATTATGTCTAAGAAACTCATAATAAGGATTTGAAAAAAATAAGGATTATATAAAATTCAAAATTTAGTTAATAATATTCATAATCACTTTTTAAGGGCTAGTTTTGTAAGTCGCAGTGCGCTTGAACTCTGTGTTGCGTGTAGTGCAAGTTATTGAATTACTTTGAAGAAATAACGTACTATGAAATCTTGGAGTGTTACATTCTTCCCTCCTTCAATAAATTGTGTCCTCACAATTTGAAATTGTTCATTGAAAATAAAAGGTTTAAAATAGAAAATACCTTTTTTGGAAAAACCCACATCGAAAATTTGGTTAATCAAATTTAGTCTTAATAAGAGGAAAATGTGACTGAAAATGTTACCACCAAACTATGATCTCTATTAGGCTAACATTTGTGGAAATTAGAGACATATAATTGGAGGAAAAATTTAAATATTTATTGAGTGTTATTGAGGACATCAGTCACAAACAATTGCAGTATTGAGGGCATCAAATCCATCAATCTATGAGGATTTGAAATATCACCGGTTCAACAACACATAAGGTACTAGGGTAACACATTTTTAGTATTAAGATCCATCAAGTAATGTTTAAGAATTAATTTCATCATATAATAAGATAAGAGAAAAATATATACTTGAAAAGTAGAGTTCTATCCTTTAACTAATTTCTACCACAAACTCATCTTTAACTCTAAAAGATAATAGAACTTAAAAAATAGCCTATTTATTCTATTCATATAGGGATCAAATAAAATAATTTATAATTCATCTACCATAACTCTGAAAAACTACATTATTCAATCTAGGACATAATGTGGGCCCTTGGTATGTGATACATCCTTGTCACCCTTCAATTTCGGGTTCAAGTCTCACAGCCTTGCCTGACGCGACAGGTTGCCGCCCGACCTTCGAGTTTTCCTTTTATAAAAAATCCAAAAATCAATATTATGAAATTATTTTACCTTAACAATAGAATCCAATGTCAAAATTAATCCATTCCAACCTTTAGAATAATCCAAAAAACATCTTTCCAAACTCACAGTCCAAAATTTATAAAGACATAAAACACAATGAAGATTCTTTTTTCAATGTAATAACATGTGAACACCATCATCGTGTATTATTTTAAAACATGGTAAAACCATGAATTACCATTAAAACTTATATATTACATTTATTATCCCTTATCCTTTATATAATACATGATATATTCATTATATCATAAAATATTGAATATTCCAACAATGATTAAACAAACAAACCAATTAATCAATTACAAGAAAATCAGGAATATCCAATATTATTTATCCAAATAATCCATCTCTTATTCCAAAATTACTACCTTAGTATCAGGACCATATACTCTCAAATTACCAATGAAATAGAACTGTTGTACAATCCTTATTTATTTCTATAATTCATATAACCATTACATTATTGATACAACACTAAAAAGACACAATACTTTAATAAAAACATAAGAACTCTTAATAATTAATCTTCATCTTATATAGTAACACAACTTGATTCATATCTAATATCAGAATTTGGGGTATACATTGATGATTTGAACATTGATTTGCGTTGTGTCCTAACTCCTTTCAGATGAATCATTGTACATTTGAAACCTTTTTCTTACCCTTGCAATCATGTACTTGGTGTCCTTTTTCTCCACACTTGTAACAAACTCCCATTCCTTTTATACATTTACCATGATTCCTTCCACAATTGTCACATATTTAAAAATCCTTCTTTCCCTTATTCCATTTATTCATCGTTGTCTCTACCATCCTTTTTGCCTCTTTCTTCCCTTCAATGCCATAGGACTGAGAGAATTCTCTACTTTTCTTATTAACACATGATAAAATTTCATGATATTTTGAGAATACGTGGGAGAATATTTCCCTTATAAATTTTGGCATAATACCAGGAAAGATTTGATCCTTCTTACTCTTTGGATCATACATATTGATAGAGTCCTCAATCCTTCTATTGGCTTCATTTCTAAATAGTGGCATACACTATGTCAGTTTGTGAATAACAATGAATAATTTAAAACATTTAAAATACCTAATGTGAATTGTAACATTTATTGATATAATCCATAATAATAATAATAATGTATTCTTTTAGGATGTATTTACTCCTAAATCATTCCTAATTCCTTTTAATGAACATGTGAATTATCATAAGAATATCCCCTGAGAGTGTCATAACCAACAGTGCAGCAAAGCCCATTGTCGTGCACTAGTTCCCGTTCGAGTCTAGATCAAAATGGTGTTTTCGGGTTTTACCCCTAGGTACATTTGTGCAAGAGCCGCCTCTACCTTCTCATATTCAGATAGGGATGTATTTATTAGAAAACTCACAAAATCTCTATAGTACCAAAATTCATGGAAGTTCTTCTATACTAATTAAAAAAGTATATCTTAGGGATATGTGCCCTAATAAGAGTTGATATAAATCTAGATTCCATGGTTCATACTAAACTTCCTATGATACGAACTATAACGCCCCGACCCTAGTTACCTAGAGTCGGTGCATTATTACATAACATTGGCATGATCACAGAAGATCATGTCTCGAAAGACGGATTGGTTTAGTAGCCTTAGAAGTACTAGATACATTCATAAGTTTTACATTCCATCATAAAATGGAAAACAAAAAAAACATTGTTTTCACAGAAAACACTGAGATCCCATAGACTATCCTTGTAGGTCAGTCATTATATAAATCTTCACATTCTAGGAAATATAAAACATAGAAAGGGGTGAGCTCAGATGCTCAGTAAGGATAACAATATAGCAGAAACATTCATAAATAATCATAAACATTTAAGGAAATGTATATACCTAAAACAAAATCCTATTCAACATAAACTTCATCATAATATAGGAAATTTAAATCAAAATAATTCCATTTACTTACTCACATAGATATTCTAGTATTCGAATATTCACATGCAATATCAATAGTCACCTTCATGATGATGGAATGTATAATGACAGACATTCATTACCACATAGTCAAGGCCATAAGCCAATACTACAAATTAGACTTTGTTAAGGTCTTATTTCAAGACACAAGTTTCTCTCTTGAGACCTATCTATGCATCAAGGAGCTATAGCGGGCTCCACCCGTCACTTACTAAGTCCAATTCATTCCTCATATTAAAAGTTTTAAAAATAACATAATCATTCATATTAAAACTAGAATACAAAATTTTAATAATTTATCCATAAACCATGAATGGTATTACAAAACATCCATAGTCAATCATATCACAAAACATTCAATACAATATGGATGATTTGTATCATAATAAATCAATTTCAAACATGGTTAAAATTCATGAAAGGATGTTGACATAGATGAAAATGATTTATAAAACTCTTTGAGTGAAATATCCCTTTTTCATGAAATCATTTAAAAGTCCCATAATTTATAAAGGAAGATGTTTAAAGAAAAATTGGAATAAAGTTCCCATACCACTTTGAAACTTTTGAAAGGAATTAACATTTTAAAAACATTCATGTCCATAAAGATAAGTCCTTAAAACCCATTTTTAAAACATGGAAATTAATGAAAATGATTTAGAGGATAAAATATTTAAAACATTTAAAATGATGTTTTAGTAAAAAGTACCTTAAAATAATCTCTTTTAAATATCTTTCATGAATCGTGTACATGGATAATAAATATTTCCCATTAGATACTTACGTAAACACAACCTCAGATAATAAATAGATTGTGAAATTAACCCTTAACAATTTGGTAACTTATAAAACATACAACCCATGAAAGAAGTATCATAAAATGATGATGTAAATACACATAAATTAAAGTTTATTACACAAAGAATATAATTATGGGCACTATATACACCACACAAAAGGAAGTAGTGGAAATATAGCATGAATCTCATGGGAATAAAGGGTGACATGAAAACCCATTACCTTGAACATTTCCTTGTTCGAGGGTAGGTTAACCACATGTATAATGGTGAAATAACTTTTATTAAATTATACAAGATTCATATATATTAATATGATATAATATATGATATTTTAACATTTCTTTGTTAATAATATCTTAGTATTATCGTTGTTTCAGGTGTTAACTGATTCGTTTTCCTTTATTTTCATTGTTACGTAAGTAAGTAATGTTTGATATGGATAGGATTTATCTTATTCATATTCAGAATGATATTAAGTCATTAGAAATTATTTTTAACCATCTCATAAAAATTAATCTTGAATGGATATGATGGGGAATTAATCTCATCGCGTTCGTGGAGACAGTAATCCGTACATACGCATGAGCAACAATATCATTAATTTGATATTAAAATAAAATATAATTAGATTGTATATAATATATACATAATAATTATAATTTTGTATTTATTTTTTACATCAATTACACATAATTATTATACACATCCAAATAATAATGTATTGAATAACAATTTCACCACGACGTCGAGACGGTAAGCCGTACGTACGCATGTATGGTGAAATGTATTTAAAAGGGTGGATGGAATAATTAATATAGTAGTATCATATTTATAAAAAACTCATATTATATAGAAGATACTGGAGTTATTATTTTATAATGAAAATAACAAATAAAGAGTATGTGGAAGAAGAAAGGAACTTGAAAGAGGTGATGAAATATTCAACTCTTCTTCAGGTTCTTCATTTTGATTTTATCAAAAGGGCTATTTAGGATGTCTTTAAAACTAAAGTAATTCCTATAAGTCGAAGGGAGGACCATTAAGAGGGTATTTAATCAGGGGTTGGCTGAGCCAAATGGCTTTGAATATGTGAATTAGAGATTAGGGGGAGTGCCCTTTTATAAGAGGAGTGAGGGGCACCTTAGGAAAAGTTAGAAATATTATTTTATAATAAAATATTTATCTATTTATAATGGATCCAAAGTAGATTATTTAAAATATATGGTTGTTATGGGATTAAAACCAATCAACCAATGGGTTTTAGATAGGTTTGTGTCACAATATTAACCCTATCTTTTAGATTTAACTATTAGTTAAATAGTTTGACATTTACCATGTCTCTTTATATTTTGATATTATATGGTTAATATACATACTAAATACTACCAAGAGAACCCCAAGTGGTTAATTAATGATACAAATACCATTAGATATATCTTTTTTTCAAACCATAGATTTTTAGGAATATAATATCAATTAATAATATAATTTTTGGTTTAAAAACTCTTATATGTAAATTTTAAAACTATATGGTATTTTGTTTTTTATAAATTCATAAAAACATTATTACTTAGAAATAAATTCACCTAACCAACTCTAACATGTCATATTCACCTATAAAATATTTATAATTCAAAAAAAAGTTTCAAATTTCTTTTATTTGGATATATATAATAACAATTATTTTAATATTTTATTAATTAGGTAATTACTGCATTATCATTGTGTCCTAAATAAATTAAATAATATATTGTCTAAAAAATATTAATATACAACAATTATGTAGAAAATAGTTTTATCTTTATAATGAATACTTATAGTCTAATTTATCTTATGTGTAACCCTATATTAAAAATGGATTAGTTAATGAACATTGAATTTAACAGGTTTAACTCTTCTTTGAATTAAATATTAATAAATGTCATAATCTAATATAGGTGGACCGAAAAGGATCATTTTTTAGTCCTAAGTATTTTTATTGTTGAATTATACTTATCCAATAAAATTAGTACATGTTTTAGGGTAATAATAATATCAATTTTACCCTCAATTATCCTATTTACTTTTAACCATGGTAAATAAAAGTAAAAAGTAAATATTCTCCAAAAATTATTTTTATCTTATTAAACAAAATTTAAATCCTTATTATTAACTGTTTCTCTCGGATTTTCAAAATTCAGCTCACAGAATAAATAAAATTATGTTTTATGTAAATTTGAAAACACTCTTAGGGGTTGGTAAAAGACGGTAAAAAGATCAATAAAATTTTTATACATCTAAAATTATTATAAAATGACTCCAATTAATTACATTGATCTTATATAAGTATTAGGTATCTATTTTGAACTAAAATAAATTTAATTAAAATAAATAATTATTTAAATAAAAATTCGGTTTTAAACTATAACTATGTTTTTTCACTATTAATCAAAATTTTAATTTTTTCAAAAAAATACACTAAATTCACCCTAAGATAATTTTGATATTCCAAATTCAAAAAATGAAGTTTATTTTATCAAATTCAAAAAATAGAAATTGAATTTATAAAATTTCAAAATAATTCTTGTTTTCAAAACCAAAGCGTATTTTTAAGAAATAATAACTACCAAAAGATTGACACTAGTTTATGTCCAATTTCAAAGTGAAATTACTTCTAGTGACAAACATTGGATTAAATGGTAAAATATATAATTTACCTATAATTCCATACCATTCAAATGTATAGTTGAACACTATAAATTATTTTGATTAACAAAGTTATTTTGAGTTAAAATATAGTATTTTTCACTATTCATCCAAATATTAATATTATCAGAAAAACATGAAAAAATTACCAAAACTAAATTTTTAAGTCCCAATTATAAATAAGAAGTTTATTTTGTCAAATTTAATATATAAAAGTTTCAAATATAGGATTTGAAAAGGGCTTTCCATCAAAAGGTGGTAAATTTTCATTTAAAAAAATTCTTATTTTATTTGAATAAATGAATCTGTTCTTATATTATGTCTAAGAAACACATAATATGGATTATAAAAATATAAGGATTATATAAAATTCAAAATACAGTTAATAATATTCATAACCACTTTTGAACAGCTAGTTTGGTAAGTCGTGGTGCGCTTGAACTCAGTGTTGTGTGTAGTGCAAGTTATTTAATTACATTGATGAAATAATGGACTATGAAATCTTAGGGTGTTAAAATTCTTATGTCACATCGTTATGTTGTGAAATTGCACCATAAATTTCCAAGCCAAAGTCATTGTGTTGTGAATACCATACACATTTTTTTATCAATGGTATTCACCTTTATGCACATTTACATATTGTTTAAATATCTTCATATATGTTTTCTGCATTCCTTTATCTTGAAATATCTGATGATGTTGAAGGATTCCATGTTTTATGATCCATGTGGTACACTTATATATGAAATGAAATGATTATAAAGGGTGAACCCTTATAGCACTCCAGTGCATTGGCTAAATATTAGTATCATGATAAGTCAAGTGCAAGGAGGATTTAATCAAGCTAATTCAAGTGAAATGAGGGTTTACTCACACTCCATTTGCAATGATCCTAGGATCATTCTAATACATTGTTTAGTGTGGTTACCACAATTCATTTTTGTGATAATCATGTGTTATCTTGCCTTTACATTCATGTTTTTTATGCTCCATTGATATTTATGATTTCTAACATGTATTTTATTCTTCATGTTATGAATTTTTTACACCCTTAATGGGCTTTATATCTCACCCTTTTCTTATGAATGTCTTCAGGTTATCCCATGTAATTATAAGTATGAGGGAATGTAGTGGTCATGTAAAGTATGTTTTCAATAAAGATGTTGTGTTTTATGTTCTAAGTTGTTTTGTATTGTTCATAATCTCCAAATATAATAGACCTATTTATCTTCTATGTTCTATCAAGTGAAGGAATTTATATGATAAATCATGTTCAAGTGTGTAATAAGGTACATAGTTGTTACAGTTGGTATCAGTGGATTGGTTTAGATATTTTTTGTATTAGGATTAGAAATCCATAATGAAAGCCTTTGGGACAAGACTAAGTATAATAAAATAATCACTATTTTTTACTAAGTATTTACTAAGTGTTTTATCATGAAAATACATCCATGTCTAGATATGACCTAGTAGAGGCGGATTTAGAACAAATTTCCCTAGGATTGAAAACATGAAAAAAGACTTTCGGGTTTGACCCAGGGTATCCTAGTACACGACAATGGTCCTTGTTCCACTCTTGGTTATGGCACTCTGAGGGGATATGCTTTTGTAAATTCACAAGATTTGTATGAACAATTTTTAAGGGATAAAATTCCCCTATGAATATATGTTAGAAAGTATATCAATTATAACATAGATTGAATCCAATAGATTCATAAGTTAAGGAAATTAATGTTATTTATAAGTCATCAATTTTTGTCTTTGGATTACCCTTTATGAGTTACCCCTGACATTCATTTAATTCCATCCACTGCCCATTAATAGGAGGAATCGGGCTAACATCCAAGGCAAAGTTGATTTTATGATTATTCTAATGAAATTCCAAATCTGATTGGAGTAGGAATAATGAACATTATCATGATACTCATTCAACTAACACATGATTTGAATAGAAACATGTGTTATGTGGAACATTTAACCACCCTAAGAGATTACATGTCTCTATTGGGAGCTTCCTCAGACAAATGCCTCCTATTTTTAATGGATCATCTAATCCCTCAATCATAGAACAAGGGATCAACTCTATTGAAAAGATCTTCTCCATCCTTAAATGTTCCTAGTAAGATAATATTTATCATGATGCTTATCATGTGGAGGGTGAAGCTGGCCAATGATAGAAATCGATCAAAAATATGAATCACGAGGAGTATATCAAAGAATTAAAATGGAATTATTTATGAAAAATGTTTTCCAGTAAATATTTTCCTCGCACCCTTCGGGTTAATATAGAAAGTTAAATTCATTCCCTCAATCAAAAAAGAAGATGAATCCATTATATTGTATAAAGAAAACATCACAAGGCTTCCACGATACACCTCTGGCTTTGTAGTTACTCTTGAATGCATGGTTGACATCTTCTTTGGTGGCATGAAACCTAGCTGGTAGAAATCCTTGGTGATCCATGACATCGATAGATATGAAGAAACTGTCTAATGTTCACTCATGTTTGAAATGGAGATCAGAGAATCTCAGGGGTATCATGGGGATAATAAGAGTAAGGTGGACTTCAATTTTGGAAATCCAATGGATAAATCAAAGGGTTCTAATAAAATCCTGAACCCCACTTGTTGAAGGTGTTTAACGAATCCCCCAATAATTACCGGAAGGGGGTGAGTAAATGCTTTAGGTGTTGAATAGAAGGTTACCTAGCCATTAACTATTGACATGACAAACTAGCTGATGTGATACAGGAGGGGAACACTCCAATAGACTGTCAATGAATTCTTCATTGTTTAAATTACAACGATCAAGAGCACCTTCCAAACTCGTTCCCTATGCCAATGGTTTTTAGAGGCAACCAACAACCTCCACGATAGTAAGGGTGACCTTTTTCTATCACTACCTTTGATGTGAACCCCGACAATGAAGTGGTGACTGGTACACTTGTTATTCATCTGAGAATAGTGAATGTATATTTTGATTCTAGTTTTACACATTCTTTTACATCACGAATGTTTTGTATAACAATCTCAACACCACAAAAAATCCTGGATGTAATGAAGTCGGTGAGTAATGAAAAAGGAGAAATCATTACATCCCATGAATATAACTCTTCCCCTGTCATAATTGGTGAAATTAACTTCTTAGAAAACCACTTTATACTCCTTATTGTGGAATTTGTTGCAATTCTTGGCATTGATTGGATTTCCATATATAGAGCGAACATAAATTACCAAGAGAGGTAAATCACTCTACATTTGGAGAATCTACCCACGATTCAATACTAGTGCAAGGAAGAATATGAATCTTCTTTTGAACCATCATCTCAAGCATGTATATTAATGCCCTTTGAGAATGATTATCCATCATAGATTATTGAGTCTCATTGAGAAAACATCCTTGAAGACATGCCTATTTTGCGGTAATTCACTGAAGTGTTTCCCAAGGGATTGCATGGTCTTCCTCCAAGAAGATATGTTTAATTCTCAATTGACCTTATACATAGATAATTTCCAATATCGAAGACTTCATATAAAATGGATGTTGTAGAGCTTGAGGATCCAAAGAAAGAACTACATTAGAATCTTGATAAAGGGTTTATATGCCCAAGTGCTTCACCATGGGGTGCTGCAGTCCTCTTCTTCATGAAGAAGTATGGGTCAAAATGCCTTGGAATTGATTATCGTGAGCTCAACAAAATCATGATGATGAACAAGTATCATATGCTTTGAATTGATGACATGTTCTATCAGCTACATGGAGGAAAATACTTCTCCAAGGTGGATCTGTAGTTGGGATACTACCATGTAAGTGTGAAGAAGGTAGATATTCCCATGTCTACTTTTCCTACAAGTCACATGCACTCTGAATTCATAGTAATTCCTTTCTTATTCACCAATGCTCCATCAATATTCATGGAACTGATGAATAGAGTCTTTAGATATTAACTTGAAATTTCTGAGGCATTATTTATAGATGATATTCTTATATTCTACAAAACTATGGAGGAGCCTGAGGAGCATCTAAGCATTGTACTAGACAACTTGAGAAATGAGAAGCTCTATGCGATGCATAGAAATTGTGAGTTCTTTTTGAAGGTGGTATTATTCTTTTCCATTATCATCACATGAAATGGGATATCTATGGATCCCGCCAAGACATCTTCAATTGAGGGATGACAGTGGAAAATGTTGGTAACAACTATCCAAAGCCTCTTGAGGTTATCGTGATATTATCTCCAATTTGTGAGAAATTTCCCCCAATTGTTCAAAACTCTTACCAAGATTACTCCAAAGGGAGTAAAGTTTTCTTGTATTGATGAATGTGAACAGAGAATCAAGGAGATAAAAAGGAGCCTTGTTACTATGCATCTGCTCACATTACCCATGAATGGAGAACTTGTTTTGGAATTTAGTTACGCTTAAAAGAAGGTCAGGGGTTCTATGTTGGTGTATAATGATACTGTTATAGCCTATAACTCAAGGTAGAAAAAAATACATGGGGATATATATAATGTTCACAAGAGCCTAAAATATATATTCACTGAAAAATAGCTTAATATCTTCCAATGAATACGGATAGAACACATCAAGGATTTTGACTACTCAATCCACTACCATCCTAGTATGGAAAACAAGGTGGTTGATGCTCTAAGTAGAAAGTATCACACATCTTAATAAATGTTGAGAATAGAGAAGGATCTAATGATCCTATAAATGTAGTGGATGGAAACTAAAATCATTAAGGGATGAACATCATAATGCCTTTCCTAAATGATTTCTCAATCATCCCTCATGGAGAAAGTAAAGGATACTCAAAGAAAAGATATGGAAATTCTGAAAAAGGTGGTAGATATAACATATGGGAAATCCCTACAGTTCATGGTTAAAAAGGATGGAATTATGATATTTGAGTAACGATTATGTGTAACAGAAGATACATAGGTAAAGAAGGAGTGTATTAATGAATAACATAGCTTAAACTTTTCTATTTACTTAGGGAACACAAATATGTATCGAGATATCTGAGAAAACATTTTTTGGGTCAACATGAAAAGGGAGATTGATTAATATACATCAAAGTGCCTGGTATGTCAGAAAGTGAAGGATGAGGGGAAAAAATATAAGGGGATGATATAACCACTAACCATAGCAACATGGAGGTGGGACAAAATTACAATGGGATTTTTCACTGGACATCTAAGGACATCCTACAGAAACAATGTTATATGGGTCTTTGTGGATCGTCATACAATGATAGCACACTTTACCATGATTCAAGTGGACTTATCATTGGCTCAACATGAATGGATTTTTATCAATGAAGTGGTAAGGATGCATGTAGTACTGCTAATTATCGTATCTGATCGTGATCCTATAATCTCGTCGATGTTTTGGAAAAGTCTCTAACATGGTCTATGCACTGAACTGAACTCCAGTACAACCTAGCATCCCCAAACTGATTTCCAAATTGAGTGACCTATTAATATACTTAAAGATATGTTAATATTATATTCTATGGACTTCAATGCATGATGGGATCAATATCTTCCACTGGTTGAATTCTCCTATAAAAAAATATCCACTCGAGAATTCGAATGGAACCATATGAAGACCTTTATGGGGAAAGATGTAGAACATCGGTATGTTGGGAGAAAGGTGGTGAGTGTTATCTGTTAGGACCTGAAATGGTTGCAGAAATCGTGGAGAAGGCAAAAACCATTCAGTAGTATATCAAGGAAACCCAATGTCTACAGAAGAGTAATGAAGATAACCCTCAATGGGAACTTGATTTCAATGTTGGAGGCATGGTATTTCTATGCATATATCTATGGATGAAGGTCATGGGGTTTGGAAAGAAAGGTATGTTAAGTCCTCGTTATATTGACCAATTTAAGATTCATGATCTGGTCGGGGCTGTGAACAATTGACTAGAAATTCCACCTACCATAGAAAAACGACATAATATCTTTCATATATCCCTCTTAAGGAAGCACATAAAAGACTCTTAACATTTAAAATCTTCTGAGGTAGCATAGTTAGAGGATGATATTTTTTATGAGGAGGAGCCAGTGTAGATCTTAGATCATAGGGATAATTTTCAACAAAATAAGACAGTTCCCCTCGTCAAGGTGTTGTGGTTAACCCACTAGTTTGAAGAAGTAACATGGGAATTAGAGGAAGTGATGAAGCAGAGTTACACACATCATTTTTAGTATGGGAAAATGAAACTTCAATGGAAAAATTTCTTAATGGGGAAGATTTTACATACCAAAAATTTTAATAATGTAAATTCATCTGGATAAAATTAAATGTATTATTATATAAAATGGTTATATAACATATTCACTTTTTTGGTTTTATGTTTTTGTTTTTTAAAATACTGTTAAGAATTGTGACCACTTATAATATAGTAGTTGAACAATGATCACATGATTAGTATAAATATTGGGCTTTAAGAAATCCAATTTACTTAGACAAAGGAAGTGATGACCTCATCAAGTAGATTTTCCATGTACGAAGATCTTTTTTCGGAGCTCAGAAAGCAGGTGGAATTGTCAGGCTTTGCTATAGACCAAGCCTAAGATGAGCATCAACATGTTATGTTCGAATGGAACTGCCTATGGGAGAAGTGGATATTGATAGAGATTACCACCTGAGCGATGTAATCTGAGCCACCCCAACAGTCTGTCACCATCACACACCTTACCCATTGATCTTTTGTGGGTGTTATAAGGGGTTATGTAACAAGAACATAGAACTACTTTTATGTGCAGTAATTTTGTATACAATAGAATATTCAATCATATTATTGTTGTTACATTGTAAATAGTTTTAAAGCACAAATAGTATTATTAGTTAATATTCAACTAAGAAATATATTTTTAAAAATTAATAGATTTTTTAATTAAATATTATTTTAATAAAATATTAATATTGTTAAATTATTTTTTATTATTTATAAATTATAGTGTAATTTTCATGAATACAATTGTAATTTTTATTAAGGGTTAAAAGCTAGTTTTTCCTCAAAACCCATCAATAAATGTAAGTTTTTATTTTAAAAGTAAAAATTCACAAATTTAAGAAATTATTTTCATAAAATTATTATTATTTTTGTATTCTGGATATAAGATTTATCCAATAGTTAATTTTGATTAATTTTTTGAGACAATAGAATTTTTGGGTATAAATTAAATATTGGTTAAATATATAATGTGTTTTATGATAGCATACTGACCCATTAGTGATGTAATAAAATACCATACAAATTATGTTCTACCAATATATGTTTTACCATTAAAATAATTTGAATTTAGTTAAGATTTTTTTACAAAGCCTTAGTGGACCCTCCAAGACTTATAAACCTTGTATAATTTAAAATGGATTTCCTTGAGAGTATGACTCACCTAAAAATAAGAAACCCAATTATTTTGAGAAGATAGGCCACTGTCCTAATATAATATTGATTCCACTCCACTTTTGGAAGAACCATGGGAAAAAACCATGGCCTGGTTTGTGGTTTCGATTAGTTTAATGTGTGGGGTCCCAAACCCAAATAATAAATAATTCCCTCTCATTTCAAATTTAAACCCACCCAAGCTCCCACATCCTCTTAACTCAATTCCTTCTTAGTAATTTCAACCTATTCCCTCTTCTCTATAGAATCCTCCCAAGGTTCCCCAAGTTCCCTAGAAGCCTCTCTCAATCCTCTCCCAAGCCTTTGGGATCACACTTCCATGTAATGGATTCCTTCCTTTCTTATTTTTATCCAAGTTTCCATATATTGTAATATCATTTAACATTCAATTATAAATATTGGGGTATGATTTAGAACCTCCATTATTTTCCCATAAATATGTTTGAAATTATAAGAGACCCCTATCTCTCAATAATCAATCCAATGTACACCTGTTGTCATGCCAAAATTCCATATGGAATTTTCTCTTCTCATTCAGAATCAAGAATTTTTTTGTATTATGTGTCTTAAATTCTATTAAATTAAGTGATACATTTATCTATATTACCCACCATACTATCCATTCCATTTATATATGATGATATAATACATTCTCTCTAATATACATTTTTTTCAATTCTTATATCACCTCGTTATGCTGTCAAAATTGCATATTGATTTTCCAAGCCAATGTGATTGTGTTTTGAATACCATGCTTGTTTATATATCCTGGATATTCTACACTATAAACACTTCCATATTGTTTAAATATTTTCACATATGTATTCCACATTCCTTTATCATGTAATAATTGTTTATGTTGAATCATTCCATGTTTTATGATCCATTTGGCAGACTAATGCATGAAATGAAATAATTAAGAAGGGTATGCCCTGATAGCGTACCAAGGCATTGGGTAAAGATTTCTATCATGATACATCAAGTAAAATGAGGATCTAATCATTATAATTCATGTTCAATTAGGTTTTACTCATTCTCCATGTGCAATGAGCCTTGGATCATGATAAAATTATCATAATTGTTGTTGCCACATTTCCATGTAGTGATAATCTTTCTTTATCTGGTTTTTGTGTTCATGTTTCATTTATGCTCCACTTATATGCCTATTTCCTAACACTTAATGAATAATTAATGTTGGGATTTTTTACTCCCTTACTGAGATTTATTTCTTATACTTTTCTTATGCATGTCCTCAGGTTATCCCATGAAATGTTATGTATAAGGGAATGTAGTGGTCTTGTAAAGGAATTTTTCAATAAAGTTGTCTAGTTTTATTTTCTATATTGTTATGTAATGATATAAAGACACAAAGGCACTATAACAATCTATATCATATGTTGTATCAATTGATGTATTTTATGTAATAAATCATGGTTAAGTGTGTAATAAATAGAACAATTGTTGTAATTATTGGTTGGTGTTTTAGATGTGTTTTTAGATCTACGGCGGTCTAGGTTGATCTAATGGATGGGATTCTACAATATTGATCGTACAACGACATGTATGTGGTTTTATCCTTTCTATAGTATTTTTTTAGATATTATGTGAAAAAGTTCCTAATACCCTAGAATAGGTAATTTCCTGTTTAGGGATTTTAGACATATTTATTCATGTTATGCCTTGTGTTCCTGAGTAGAGGTTGTTTAATTTTGAATAGGGTTATTTTCTATTCAATGGATATGTTTCCCATGTTTGTTTTGATTTTGACTATTTGGTCTCACTTTTCCGGTTAGGTATTTTTTACAAGCATGGTGTTTTTAGGATGGAGTGACATTATCTGGTGATGTTATATGCTTCTAGATGTTTGGGAAATTGGTTCTTGAATGATTTTAGCCAAATAGTTCATAAGGTTTACATTCGATGGTGAACATAGTTGTGCATTATTTACATACATAGGGTTGTGGGAAACTAGTTTTGTAGACTATAGAGGGAATGGATGATGAGGGTTTCTACAGAGTATGTTTACATTATCCTGGTGAGAAAATAAGGAGGATGAACTCTATGGTCCCTCAGAGTGTCTGTAGTTCCACGTTGCGAGATGACAAGGGGAATGGGATGTTGACTGCTTCTTCTGAGTATCAATAGTTAAATATATGAGACCACAAGGGGAATTGGCAGGGAGTTCATTATCAAAGAGTCTTATCTAAAGATGATCCAGAGGGGTTAGATTGTCAGTGCTTCCCATAGGGTTTCATGTGTTTGACTGGATGAACCAGAGGGGTTAGGTTGTGAGTACATCCTAGAGGGTTACATGTTTTTGAATTGTTTCTAACTTGATATATGAATATTAATGAAATTAAAACTGTAGGATTGTTTACTTTTGAGTACTTCGTTGAATACTGCTTCAATTTTCTTATTGACTATCATATATATCCACCGACTATTAGACACAAGTATTTGGATGGATTCCTAATTTGATTAATCTCACACCCTGTTTAGGCCATGCTTTTGGTCCCACAAAAATTATATTATTGTATGTATATATAATGGAAACATCCCTTCTATGTCAGGTACATGATTATTGTGGAGATAAGGAGAATGGAACCACGATGAGGTGTGTGATGCTACTGGAGCATATTTGTTTTCATTTTAGTTTTTTTAATTATCGTATTCAAGAATTGTGACTTGTTTGGATACTTTTCTAGACATATGTATCATGCATACTTTATATATGTGTTCTCTAGTTTTTATTACTTCAAGTCTTCCATTGTTTACTTATTGCATGTTACTTCATCTATTGTTATATTATTATTTTTTCTCATTACTCTTCCAATGAATGAATTATTTCCCTACTATCACACCCAAGTCCCTTTATGTTAGTCGAAAGCCTCTGGAGTTTGAAAAAATATGATTTAGGTAATGTGACCTGTAGGGTACATGGCACCTCTAGTGGCATTAGGAACCGAGACATTACAAAGTGGTATCAGAAGAATTATTTTATTCTTGAGTTACTATTTAGAGCCTATTGATATGGATATGATAGAATAGGTAGTTGGTTATAAACTGTGACTGGTAGTAGCTATCTCTTGTATAGAGAAAACCTAATTTACCCTGTATATTGTAATTTTTATTGTTTTCCAATTATTACATTTGATTTGATTTCCCCATTAGGTGATTCACATGTCTTTTTCTGTTGTGGTTGATAATATTGTTGTTCGATTTCTATTGTAACTCGATGAGATGACGTTATTCCAACTCATGAATCCTCTTTCACATTCTAGATATCACTAGTTAGGAAATCATTCCCTAACATTTAGGGTGCATTACTGATTTCATGTTTTTGTGATAGATGTTGTTCTAAATATGCATACTGTTGTGACATATTTCTTGATAGAATACCTGATAATTGATAGGGTATTTGACTGTGTATGTTTTGTTTGAATGAATGCCAAACATTGGTTCTTGAGGTTCTATGGACCCTCACGGATTAGAATTTTGAGGATTATTGCAATTTTATTCTTCTATAAGACATGTATATGTTTCCAATTTTTGATTCGCGGGGAGTATGGGCCCTCACAGATCTAAATTTTGGCACATTAATGTTCGTTTCAGTGTTTTTATGGTTTTCGGAGTAGTTTCTGAGACTTACATCCCAAAAAACCCATAATACACAGCGTTTATTGCTGAATACCTACCATGTATCCATCTGTTCGAGAACAAAAAAATTTTCTTAAGTACGTGTCATGCACTGTATATACCCACCATGTAGTCTCTAACTGTGTCACTGGTTTTGTGGGAAGAGACATGGGGTTGGGACATCCTTGGATGAACATGCTGTATATCCGTCGTAAATGCCGTTATATAGGGACTGTGTGTCCACCCGTGTGACTAATGACATGGATGAAAAAACATAGTTTATACACACCATGTTAAGATTGAACACACTGTGTAGTTTTAGCCATGTATATGGATGTGTGACTAACAACACAGGTCGGTGAAGTTCTTTCTAGTACATCCTATGCCAGGCACAAACATTCCACGTTTTCTTACTATATGAGAACCGTGTGGGTTACGTCTAGTAGAATAACTTGGGCAGGGGAAGAGGATTCAAGAACATACCATGTGTTAGGACAACACATTGTGTGTATCTGGTATACATGTCCTAGGCTAGAAAAAGTACACGTCCATATGAAAGATTAAGGGAAAAATCCATTTAGGAGTTGTACACGCCATGCATCCATCATTTAGAAATATTTAAGGCTTTCTTTCCCAAATTTCCTTCTTGCACTTCTATGTTTGCATCCCTAATAATCTTGATCTATGGTGTGAGTTAGACCTTACATGGTCATAATACCAACACGCCCTTCGGTTGTATGCCAGATATAAGGAAATGACCAGACACAGGAAATAGTAGATCATGATTTACTTGTATATCCACCTCTCATGCCCATCATGGCACCAATTGTTATCCCAAATTCCATTTCTAATGCACAATTCTGAGAGGGATTAATGAGGTTCATGCAGACCTTCTGATGAGTACTTCCTCCAGCCCCTTCTATAGATGATTTGACGTGGGGTTTTCAGCTAAAACTTCCTCCTTCCTTTACAGGGGATGGAGGAACTTAGGATATAGAATCATGTTTAGACGCCCTAGTTTCAATCTTCAAGCATCTATAGAATCATTTAGAGAGGGGGGTAAATCTCTCTACATTGATACTATGAGATTCTTCCAAGAGATGGTAGTATGTGATATCATAGACGTGATGCCTTCAAGTTATGGCTTGGGATGTGTTTCAGCGTGCCTTCTACGATTACTTATACCTGAAGACTCTGAGGGAAGAGCGATCTCGAGAGTTCATAAGTATAGAATATTGTACTCTCTCAGAATTGGATTATTCTTATTGCTTCATAGAGCTTGAGTGCTTCACACTCATCCGAGGAGGTGATGAGTTATTTTTATCAAGGATATTTGAATATTCAATCAGAAATGCCATATGATCTCCGGTGGATATCATCAGGTTGACTTCCATAACCTCTAAAGTCAACCAATCGCTGATCACATGGTAAAATATGAGGGATTATGAAGCTGTGAGAAAGGGTGTCTTGTCATCCACAATTGGTACCCCTACTACTAACAACAAGAAGGGCCACAAGGAGTCTATGTGCAGGGCTCCGAGGGAGTGGGATACATATTTTGGTAGCTAGGTGGTGTTCTACGAGTGTGGGATGAGTGGACATATGAGGACACATTTCCTAAGAGACCCAGTAGAGATCTGATATTGCGGTAATATGGGTCAATTTTAGTGGATCTCTCTTATTTTATCACTAGAATCTAGTGATAGATGTTTTGTTTCAACTCCTCATACTCGAACAGAGCCGCTAGTTTCTCATTAGTCTGGGAAATGGAGTTCTTCTTCTTCTTCAAGCTGTGGTGGAGGTCATGGATGTGGTAGCCAGTCGGCATGATTTCAGTGACTACAAGGTTGATCAACACAGGTTGGTCAGGCAAGGTCACATGGCCACATTATAAGCCAGAATTTTGCAGTGGAGCAGACCCATCAGGTGCAGGATCCTTAACCCTCTATAGTTCGATGTTCAATTTTAGTTCCCTATGTTTTTTCTTATATAATTTTCGATACAGGGGCTTCCCATAGTTTTATATATGTTTCTGTTGTAATGAGGCTTGGGATATGTATCATTACATCTGATAATTTCTGGACACTGAACACTCTTTTGGAGACAAGAAAAACTACTGTACGTCAATGCAAGTAGTTCCTTCTTGAGATTAGTGGGTGTCACTTCTCAGGGGATCATTTTGTCTTATAGATGATAGGAATGACATCATTCTCAGGATGGACATGTTAGTTCCCTTCCAAGATATTATTGATTGATATCTTCATAGGGTATGTTTTTGGTCACCATAGGGAGGATCCTTTTAAAAAAATGGGAAATAGGATTTTTAGGAAAGCAGAGAAGGACCCACGAATCGGGGGTTGGGACGAATTAGTCCCAGATTTCTAGTCTGTATCTGAATGACTAGGGGACATAAAAATTGGACATTCCTCTAATGGTTCATCTATTTAGGGATAACTTTCCAGAGGACTTTTTAGGTTTACCTCCTGAGTGAGAGGTTGACTAATCTTTTGAGACTTTTCTACAAGCTACAATAGTGTCCATTCATCTTTTTAGTATGTATACACAAGAGTCATAGGTGCTCAAGAAGTTGTTAGAGGAGTTATTGGTATAAGGATTTCATCCAATCTAGTACTTCTCCGTGGGGTTCTCCTTTCCTTTTTTAAAACAAGTCGGATGGAACAATATACATTTTTTGGATTTTTGGAAGTTGAACTATTTAACGATCAAGAACCGATAACCCTTTCCAAGGATTTATTATCCCTTTAATAAACATTGAGGACCCAGGGTGTTATCGAATATTGACATGAGATCTTGTTATCATTAGTTGCACGTTAGACCATAAGATATAACTTTTACAGCCTTTAAAATTAGGTATGGTCGATACGAGTATATGTTTACGTCGTTCGGTCTCACGAAGGAAGCTTGCGTTTTCATGGCACCGATGAACAGATTATTCCATCTATATTTTGATTCATTCATGGTATACTTTTTGGATGTTATAATGGTGTACTCTGACATTATACATGACCATGCCACACATCTTGATATCATTTTAAGTACACTCATAGAGAACCAATTGTATTATATGGTCTCGAAAGGACACTATTGGATGTCTCCAATTCACTTCTTTGGTCATGTTATTTCGGAGGCCATTGTATCAGTAGACCCAGTGAAGCTGAGAGCAGTAGTTTCCTAGGAGTATCCATCAAATGGCATTGGTGTGCAATTCTTTTTATGGCTTGATGGAAACTACATACTTTACATAAAGTACTTTTCATGCTAAGAAGTGCCACTTTCAAGCCTAACTATGATGGGAGTGTAGTACTTGTGGTCTGATTCTTGTGGTTCATCCATAAAGAGTGGGAAGGGAGGCTGCCTTCAACACCGATAATAGTATTTCCAGATTCCATAAAGTTCTGTACAGATTACTATGATGCATCAAGTATCGGGCTGGGAGCACTGCTTATGTAGAGGGAAGTATTCATTCCGTACGGGTCTTGATAGTTGAGGCCACATGAAAGAAATTTCACAACATCTAATCTCGATCCGGTTGTAGTTGTTCATGTTATACACTATTGGAGACATTATCTTATGGGAGATAATTTTTTGGGATTCAACGACAAAAAATTTCTCATGTATATCTTTACACTATTCAAACTAAATATGAGATTACAATGATAAGTAGAATACCTTTAGTGTTTTTACTTGGAGCATACCTGTATGACTAGAAAAAGGCGATGGAGTGGCTACTGCATTGAGTAGGATGACTCAGATAGAGGTAGTTCAAGAGGCTAGTGGTGAGTGGAAGCTTATGGATATGTTTTATAAGATTCATTTAGAGGTGCATGAGAAGAATGGGCATACATTTATTTCTTATGTAGCTATTTCATCTACTCTACTTTATCGAGTGCGAATGAGGAAATTATTAGACATTGAAGGTCTCGTCCTATGTGAGAGTGTGTCAAGAAGGGACCCTATTCATGGATGGGCCATGGGAGAGGACGAGATTTTTCACTTTCATTGGTGGGTATTGGTGTTATTAGATATATGCGAGGAGCTGAAGTGGGACTATCATTCCTCAGTTTTGTAATTTAATCCTTGTTTCACCAAGATTAATCAAGATCTTCATCATCCGTATTGGTGGCCATGTATAAATTGAGATGTTTCTATGTTTTTCATGAGGTGTTACACCCATTAGTAGGTGAAGGAGGAGCCTCAGTGACCAGAAAGGCCTTTATAGTAGTTACACATATTCGATTGGAAGTGGAATGATATCATGATGGAGTTTGTGACCGGTTTACCGAGGTCTCCTCGAGGGACTGATGTTGTTTGGGTTTTCATTTAAAGACTCATGAATTTTTATCACTTCTTACTGATCAATGATAAATTCAGTGTAGATTAGTTGGGGAGGTTGTACATTTGAGTGATTTTATATCTACGATGGTTTCCACATTCTATTATTTCAGACCGGGATGCATGTTTTTCTTCTTGGGTCTCTAAGGGACTACAGAGGTCTTTGGGTACACAATTACTTTTGAGTAATGCTTACCATCCATAGGGAGATGAACAGTCAGAGAAAACAATTTAGTTACTATAGGACAAGATGTGATCATTTTTTCATGTTTTTGATAGTTCGTGGGAGAAGCACATACCTCTTGTGGAGTTTTCCAACAATAATTATTTTCTTGAAACTATTCAGACGACACAATATGAGTCGTTGAATAGTAGGCCATGTTGATCACCCTTATGATGGCTGGAGGTAGGAGAGGAAGCTATGATGGGACCTCATCTTCTCTAAGTGACCATTAGGCAAATAGATGAGATTCAAAAGAGGATGGCTACGGCATAGTCATGGCAGAAGTTTTATGATGATCGAAGGAGACGACCTCTAGAGCTTGAGTTTGGAGATCATGTTTTTCTATGTGTCACACTCAGGCTGGGACCTAGTAGGATTAAGAGATAGGGAAGTCATTCCCTGAAATTTGTTGCACCATTTTAGGTTTTGGGGAGTGTTGGGTCAGTTTCGATTATGTTGAAGTTACCTGAGATGTATCAGGCTATGCACGATGTCTTCCATGTTTCTCAGCTACGACGTTACTTCTTAGTCTCGTCTCATGTTTTGAAACCCAAATAGTTCCAGTTTGAGGTGGACTCATCATTCAAGGATTATCATATCTAGATTTTGGATTTCAAGGTAAAGGTTCTTTGTGGTTGGTCTATTTCTCTAGTACGGGTGATATGGCTGCACGAGCAAGTACATAACGAGTCAAGGGAGAGGGAGGTCGATGTGCGATCACAGTTTCTAGAGCTGCTCGAGGATTCTTCCTCTATGCCACCTTCATAAGGAAATATGGGGATAAATTTATTTAAGGGGGGATGTTTGTAAGAAAACAAACCATATTTTCAGGTTTGTGTTTTCTTTTATGGTGTTTCAGAGAAAAACAGATGAATCTGGAAATTCAAGGAGTACATGTTGTTTACTTTTGTGTACACACTGTGTAACTTGTTTTCATGGGTGAATGTGTACTAGTTATGTAACAGCCGAGTACATGGCATTGTGGGGTGACCTAGAGACTGCCTAAAGCAGGTCATGGTAAAGGCATATGCATTCCATATACTTTTAAAGGACATTCTGTGTACTTTTCTTTTTATTTTTCAAATCAGATCAGCATCGTGTCTAATTGGAATAAATTACTTCTCCTCGGTTTGTGTCATTAAAGAACGATCCAAGACAACGATTCTTATCTGATCCCCAGACCCACTGTCCGTTCCCCGAATCAACCGCCATCAATTACATTGGAATCACCACAATGAGTTCTTACTTCTTATTGAGCATCATCTATTGATTTAACCTCTCCCTTTAGATATTATTGGTATATTGTGTTAGTTGTTTTTGTAGATCTATAGCATTCTAGCCCGATTCATTGACTGGGGTTCAACTATATCGATCGTACAAATCATGGTAGATGGTTTGCTCCTTTCCATAGTCGGTCTTTGAATATTATGTGAAAAGGTTCCTAATACCCTATAATGGGGAATTGTGTGTTTTGGGATTTTAGCCCTATTAATGCCTGCTATGTCGTGTCTGACTTAGTATATGTTGTTTCATTGTGAATATGGTTATTTTCAATGAAATGGACATGTTTACAATCTAGATTCATTTGGACCATTTGTTCTAGCTTTTCTAGTCAGACTGATTTTTTTCATCCCTAGTGTTGTTAGGATGGACTGATATTATCTGATGTTGTATATTCTTGTAGTAGTTTATCCAAGTATTTATTTAAAGCTATTATCCAGGTATTTCATAAGGTTTAATTTGGATATTGATAATCCTTGTGCATGATTGAATTACACAGGGCGATGGGAACCTCATGTAGTAGACCCTTACGGGAATCGATGTTGTTGGCTTCAACAAAGTGTTTTTCTACATTTACATTGCGAGACCATAAAGGGGATGAACTTTGTTCTCACTCAGAGTTCTGTTCAACCTTTTTTTGAGACCACAGGAATAATTTTACATTTAGTGATTCCTTAGAGTGTGTATAGTTACTGATATGATACCTCAGGGGGTATTGACGTTGAGTGCTTCATCAAAGAGTTGTGGCTAAAGGTGAACTAGAGGGGTTAGATTGTCAGTGCTTCCCAGAGGGTTGCATGTGTTTGATTGGTTGAACTAGAGGGGATAGGCTATGATTACCTCCTGATGGGTTACTTGTTTTTGAATTATTTCTTAATTGATATATGAAAATGAATGCAATTGAAATGATATGATTGTTTACTTTTGAGTATATCATTGTTTAGTACTTCATTTTTCATGTTGTCTGTCAAATATAATCACTAACTGTTAGGCACAAATTTTTGGGTGGTTCTCTACTAGGATTCGTATCACACCCCATTTTAGTCATTCTTTTGGGACCAAACATATTATATCACTACAGGTATAGATAATGAATATCACCCGTCTACATCAGGTACTTGATTGCGGTGGAGAAAGAGAGCATGGGACCAAGCTCGGTCTTCCGATGCTGCTGGAGTTAATTTGTTTTCTTTATACATTTTTTTAGTAATTTATTCCAGCATTGTGACTTGTTTGGATACATTCCTAGACACATGAATCATGCGTCATGTATATATAAGTTCATTAGTTTTTTATTACTTACAGCCTTCCACTATTTTCTTATTTCATGTTTTTAATGATTCTGTTATTGTAATATGTTTATTTCTGTTGCATTACTCTTCCAATGGCAACATACATTCCCCAATATCTCAGCCAATACCTTCACTGCTAGTCGGCAGCCACTAGGGTTTGGAGAAATGTGATTTAGGCCGAATGACCAACTAGGAATGGGGATACTCTTTGTGGAACCTGAAACCAGGATATTACAATGGACTTATAATCTCATGGACAATTAAAAACCCACCAAGTTCATTTTCAACTCGAGTACTAAATATAAAAAAACACAGGATGTGAACATAAATAATTATTCAATTGTTATGAAATGACAATATTCATATAAAAGTAATATTAAACATTATAATTGTTCTTAGGAATGTAAATAATTAACCTAATTTTATTATTTAGGAAGACAAATATTTTACATGACGATTCAGACATAAGGTAAGGGATTTGGTCTCAACTCATTTAATTGAGACATTTATTGGTGATATGATCCTTTATTATTTTATATAGTTTTTATACAGCCCCTTTGACTTTACATATCCCAATTTTATTTATAATCATGTTATTTAATTTTTTGAAATGTTCTAATTTCTCGTAGCATTTAATTTATATGTCCAAAGTTGTTTGAACCTCTTTAACTAAAACATTGTTTTAAGTGTTTCAAAGATTTATTCTTCAAAATATTTCCCATTCATGTCCATGTTCTCAAATCGATTTTATGGATTTATTTTTATGGAAAAAATGTTTTAAAATTTTAATTATAGAATTTATGATTATATTTTTAATGCTGTGTGGGATACATTGATTAAAAAATATATTTAATAATTGTTTTGAATTGGATTTTGAAAAATTTCAAAGGTGAGCTCGATAAATCTTATATGAAGGGTTGAGCACCATTATAGCTCATAAGTGAGCCTGACATAGCTTATATGAATGGTTAATCCATATTATATCTCATTAAATAGGGATGATCTTGATATAGATTACATGAATGGAGAGCCCCATTATATCTCCCTAATGAACTAGGTATTTCGAGGGTGGAATTTGATCATATAGTTAATCAAATTGAAATGGTTCTTGTATGATTGATATAGTAATGATGTCCCATGGAACCTATATGATTTTAATGGTATGCCAATAAGTTTTAAAAATAATTAAATGAGTTTACATGTTTTTGTTGGACTAATTATTTTATTTATTAATATCCCTTACTAATCTCTTGTGCTCATCTGATGTTTCAAAATGTTTTTCAAAGGTCTTAAGATTGGAAATGAAAAAAAGATGTCATGATGAAGAAATTCATGATTTTTCTCAAAGAGAAGTGATTTTTTATAGGGTTTCCATTGGTGGAAAATGTGGGTACAAAGTATAATTGTTTTCAGGTAATGTATGGGTCTACCTTGTAATATTTTTCCCTAATTCACTAAAACATTAAAATGAAAATATCCTCTAATGTGTCCTCGAGTTAAAAAATACTTTAATAAGATATGTTTAAGGTTCATTCCTTATAGTAACACCAAAATATTTTTATGAATATTAATTAAAATCTTCTATTAAATATATTATATGTTTGATACATTATTAGGATAGGATTCAAACATGAATAAGGGTAGGATTACTCATTGGGAAGAAACATAATAAAAAAATATTTTTTCTATTCTTTTTTACTGTTCTTCGAAATATAAATTATTTTTTGAGTGTGCATCGTCAGATTCATATCTCATAACTAGGAAATTGGTTATATCAAAAATTTTGAAAATATTATTTGAAAATAAAGAATAATTTTTTTTGGGAACACAGATTAATGCCACTTCATAGTGTCCAAACACAACCAATTTTCACTGCATGTTTTTAATAAATTTCCACGATAGAGTCATGGTACTCATCTATATATATATTAAGGGATTAATTTGACATGAAATAATGTTACTTGAATCACAAAATGATCTTTTTATGATCATTAAATATATATAAATTTGATTAGTATTAAAGTAATGGGTATATAATAAGGATGCTTGTGTCATCTGCAAAGGTATATTGAAATATGATCAGAATGGTTATATATTGAATTAATAATGGGCCACCACTATAACGATCATTTTATAAAGTAATTTATATTAGGGTTAATGAATGATATATGAATATATTTGAAAACCCTTATAAACTATAAGGTCAAAATCAATTCGTTTATGTTATCATATGCTAAAATAACTTCCTATACCATATCACAATTATTGTTAATAGACTATTATTATATGTGTTTTTTTTAAATTATAGTGTAGTGTGAATGTTTTAGATGTATTTAATGAAATTAGAATGATATATGGTCTATTATTAATCTATCATATATGATATAGAATTTTACATGACATATCACTAACAATGTTATATGATTTTGTAAAAAATGATGCCATACAGGATCTAATAGGGATATACAAATGAAATCGAGACATTAAAAATGATATAAAATGATAAAAAAAGAAATATAAATGCTCACATAGATATATATAGTGGAAAAAACAATGAATGAATATGATAAGAGTCACGAGAATTACATTATAATTTTTTCCTTGACATAATATGAATATTGATATAATCTAATTACTTATATAATAATGATAGTGATATGTGAATATCTTTATATGGGAATGTCATTCATATATCATTCATAGAAGTAACTGGATGTATTAATTCAACTATGATTTGATCTGGGGTCAGATTATGATGATAGGTTAAGTGTATATAACAACCAAATCATGTATGTGTTATAATGGTTTTTACAATTCCATGGTCAATGAATAAGTTAATCTGGTATCCAAGGGTTTCATAAATTCATCGTATAGGCCATAGATAATATATATATATATTTTAAAATATTTATAAAAAATGTCATAATAATTTATAAAAAATAGTTAATAATAAAAATAGAGGATATTGGTTGTATAATGTAAATGAATTTGATAAAACTCTAGGGATATTTAAAAATAGTGTTTGAAAAATTATACCAGAGTTTGAGAAAACTCAATCATTATGTTATTCATATCATTGATATAAGGATAATATATTGATATTTATTAATTAAGTGACTAATTTTTACCCATTTCAATATTTAGATATATATTTGTTTTAACAAGGATTCCATAACATTTATGAAATTATTATAGAGGATAGTTTTATTTCATATAATTTAAATATAAATGATGACTATCATTTTAATTAGATTAAAATTGTATTTATATGTGTGTCCCTTCAAATGTCTCACAATATTGGGAAACATGTATATGAATCACTAATTACATGCATCCAATTGAAAATTATCCATGTTTTTCAACTAATGTTTCACTTAGGCATCCATGAAAGTAGTTTTCTTCATTTTATTTTCCACTCACATAGACTGTTATATATAAATTTAATGAAATTAAATGATTTTGACCAAAAATCAATTTTTTTTCATTGACGAGCTAAACAAATTGTAATTTATTGTGGATTAAGAAGACAACCAGAAATCAAAAAAATCATTTTCAATTTGGAACTGAGTGTATAATCAATAGGGACATTACATTCTCAAAATTCAATTGACATAATGAAATCCTATAATATGCTTCTATTTTTATCTTCAATAATATGTAATATATCAGTTATGATTTTGATTATAATGGAATATTTGATGAATTTTTATATAAATTCCATTTCTATTGTGTCACATGTTTTTATGTAACATAATGATGAGAATTCAACTAATATCAAACACAATATTTTATCTATCATGTCATGATATGTTATGTGCATCATTATTATATAATACTCCATAGGGGCCAATATTTTGAGTCTTTTACATCTAAATTGGTATAATATTAATTGATTTTCACAAATATTTATGGGTGACTATGCCTAATTTTTTTATTTCATGAGAAAAATGATAAGATCACTCATGATTGACATCATCGAAAAACTTTGTAATGAATATATCATTCTAAAAAAGGTGATTATGTGTTTCAATGAATTATAATTTCTGATAGAGGAAGTTTCTCCTGGTCCCATGATTTATAATAGTGGTTATATTGAACCCTATATCTATAAATGAGTCCCTAAAATTCTAAAAATGCATTTATTAAGATGTTTATTAATTAATAATAATCTATTAAATAAAAAGATAAATAAAATAACATAATAATTATAAATGTAATTAATTATTCAAAAAGTAATTTGATGACTCTTATATTAAATATAATCCCAATCAATCCAGTTTTTTATCTCATAAATGTGCTAACTTTGTTACATATAATTATATTGGTTTTTTTCATAATCAATAATGGAAACTACTGAAGTGTAGTTGAAATGAAAAATGTGATAAATTACTTAATGATAATTAAATAAATTTATATAAATTCCCAATTATTATCCCTTGTTCAATATAATATGTCAAAATATATTCAATAAAAAAATTATTATAGAGATACAAAAGACAATTAAAAGGGATTAAATATGAAATCGATTCAAAATAACGGATTCTATAAAAATATATTATATCCATCAACCAATTATCCAATAAAATTATTTTTAATGGGAATTTAATTATAATTTATTTCAATAATATCAATTAATTAAAGACTAATTAAAATAGAAATAAACTTGTTTCTGACGGTATAAACCGATATACCAACATTATGAGCTTTCACATAAGAAATCAAGGAATCCATTTTTTTACAATTTAATATAATGGAATAAATATGATATCATCCTTTAATAAAACTATTTAATTAAGAATTATTATAGATTTATAATAAAGGAAATACACTATATGATTCTAATTAGTAAATATTTAATTAAATGTGTTCCGGAATTAATGATTAAGAGGCCATCCTTCTATTATTGATAAAACAACTCTTAAGAGAGTATCCACTTTCAATCAACTATTTTTAATAATTAACAATCCCCAATATCCATCCACAATACATGAGATGGTAGGCAACAAATCTTCTTCCATATTCTAGATTTCCTAGGGTGGTAACATGTTAAATCAGTATCAATTTTACCAATGTGAATGATTTATATAAAACAAAATATTAATAAATAAATGTAAAAAACACATGAAAATTTATCTAAATATGTTATAAATCATATGACCTCATTAATCATTTACAAAAAAAGAATTTATAAGTAACAATGGTATAATATTTAAAAAAAAACTCCATTATAACTAAGAGTCACATTGCCAACCTATATGCCACATACAAAAAAAAGTAAAATAAAATTTATTATTCACAACTTTAATATAGGGACATCGATATTAATTTTAAATATACAAGGTTATACAAGGCTACATAAACATAAATGTGTGCATGTATAGTGTGGGTTAAATCCTAGTGTTATATCAAAATTATTAAATAAATTTCAATTTATTATAAATTATATATCCTAGTTTGAGATAAAAATATAAATCATCCATTGTTTTATCATTCAATAGATCTAGGTGTCATGGGGTCCATTCAATTTTAAAATATTATATAAAAATTAATTAAACACTAGTGATTAAAATTATATCCACAAGGCATTTAAGAAAAATTTATATATGAGGAATGATTTATACAAATTTCTATAAGAATGAAACATGTATAGGTGGCCTATAGAACTAATTCATAAAAAGAGTGTATCCTAGAGAGAATTATATCCACTATTATAATCACAATATTTCATATATTTATATATTTATAGTCGTTCCCAATTACATTCATTCCAAACTTGCTACTAAGTGATATAAAAGTAGTCATGAATGCCAATATGAGATTTTCATAAAATGATTATAAATAGCCACCATATTCAACCTATCATAATGTCCATGAGAGAAATTTCTAATTATAATTTATCCAATCCATAAAATAATTCTAGTCCAAAAAAAATTCATAATAATCAAAGGTACATAGAATAAAATTTTCTCTCAATAAAGATATTTGATAAATAAATAATATATTATCACCTAAATTCCATAATAAAAAAATTATAAAATTAACAAATGATTTACGTATAGTAGTACAATAACAAAAAAAAATATAATATTTATGAAAATAAAAATAATTAAAATATTTGGGAAAAATTAAATATTATGAAAACACCTTTTCTAACATTCCCTTAACCATTAAACGACTTCAAATGTGATAATTTTTTTAAAAAAATTTAGTCATACTGAAAAATTCAACTATATGGAAATTAAGCACACACTATATCAATAAGAAAATTGATATAAAAAGACAGTTTTTTATTTTAATCCATTTAAAATAATTTACATAAATAAATTAAATATATTTATGAAAATAAAAAATGATTTAATTTTATTTAACACACAATATACAGAAAAATAATGTTTAAGAATTATATATTTGTATGAAATAATAAAACCCCCCTACATGATGTCAATTTTTTAAATCAATAATGATGTAAAATCATTAATCTATTTGAATTAATATATTAAAGCTATTTATACCTAATAATACATTTTAAAACACCAAAGTATTATTGTTTTAGTCTTAAAAAGGAAAAATAATAGACTGAACTACATCAAATTATCGATGCTACATTAATAAATTCAATAATGATTCCAAATTAATTAACTAAAACAAATTTAATGTATTAAAAATCACAATTTATAAAATATAAATTCATAGTGGGAGTGAAAAAGCAGGAAGACCTATTGTTGCCCTTATTAAGAAATATTGAGATGATAAAACATCTTCTTTTAAGGTTAAGTGGATATCAATTAATGCAATATAGGTATAGAGTTAAAAAAACATCATTTAATGATTTTTTATATGATTTGGAGAAACACCATCTCCCATACCCAAATTAAATTGAAATTTTAATAAATAAAAATTTTAAAGTCTTGGTGAAGTGGAGTAATAAGAGGAAAATGACGAAAAGTAATAGAACAACCCTGGGAACCATATCTTGATGAATATTAGCATAAGGCCAAGGATACTAAGTATATATAATAGTATTAGAGAGCTCACTCCCAGAGGAAATAACTGGAATGTGTGGAATAGGGTGTTAAGTGTCTTATTTTACATGCACCCATTTTGTAAATTATAATATTATTATAATTAAACTATGAAAAATATATTTTGAAAATATTTTGAAATATATAGTATTAAATAAATATTTTACATTTTAATCACCTAATAATTACATAAGTTTATTTAAACCTTGTTAATAAAAATTAAATATAAATACTTATATAATAGTATTAAAAATAAAACATATTAATATATATATAATCAATAATAATTAATTAGATAAATATTTATAAAGTTATAAATTAACAATATAAAAAATATTTTAATAAAATATCTCAAGAAAAAATTATGCATAACACCTCATGTAATGTCCATATTCAGGATTTTTAATTTTGGGAAATTTTTTAATGGAATTAAATGTTATGTGAACCTGCTGTATATCTTTGTGGGGTGTCTATCTTTATATGAACTCTGATGACTTGTATTTGATTTCTCCATTATAATTCATTAACTATGTACATCAATAAATATTTTAAATATATAAAATACTATGATTTAATTTATAATTTTTATAAATAATAAATATAATTATTAAAATAAATTGGCAACATAACACTTATTCCCACTATAGCGCTTTCTGCCACAAGAACGTCACCTAAATATTCATTTATATGAAAAAAATTAGTTTAATATAAAAAATAACATTTAATTTTCAATATCTATTAAGGGGAAAACATATAAATTTTTTAGTGCTAATATATGAATATATAGTTGCATAAATTTATATTTTACAAGATTCCCATATAGGCACTCCCCAAAATAATAAAATTGTGTCTAGAAATTATTTCAATATTATAGATTCATTTTTCAATTCACCCAAAAGTCATTTAATATAAAATAATATTTATTAAATTTACATCAAGTAAATTAACATGGTATAATGTAAAAAAATTATAAAATAAACACATTTAAGAAATAAATATTAAGTTATTTATAAAATATAACACATTATTAAAATACTATTTAATTTTATTATTCCCAATGGAAAATTTATTAACAAATTATTTAAAATAAGATAAATAAACAAAAAAGTGAAACATTCATTTCATCATGTTAAAAATTTTCATATTTGTTTTTTATCATTTGAAATTCAATTGAAAATATTCTCAAATATCTGGAAAAAAATAATAATTCAAGTACTAAAATGATAAATTAAACAACCCAATTAAATCATGATAAGTACATTATTTATATAAAAGAATTATTCAACATTAATTGGAACATAATTTAGCCTTAATGGACTATATCATCCTACAAAAAAAATAGAATTAAAAAATCTTCAAAAGATATTATTATTCATTATTCCTTATAATTTGAAAAAAATGAATATTTTTAACATAAAAACATGTATTTAAAAATAAATATAAGGCTAAAAAATACAAATTTGAGAAATTATTATCAAAATAATATTTACATAACCAAATAATTAATAAAAACATCACTATGAATAAATGAGTTAAAATATACATTGAAAATAAATGAATTAACCAAAGAACAACTTATACCATAAAACCAATCCTCCTATGAAATCATTTTCAGAAAACCAATTTTAAAAAAATAAATATCTATAAAACCATCCCATATTATCAAAAAAGTACTTATATAAAAATATTGTAAACATTTTGGTTTCAAAAACAATAACAACAACTAACAAACAATTGTAAATTTAAATTCTATTAAAAATAATTTCATAAATAGTTTTAGGAATTAATTAAGAAAGATATATCAATAATATTAAATGATTCTAGTTTAATATTATCCAAACAAGGGCTCTTTTTATGAAAACTACTTTTGTTAATTAGAGATTCAATTTTAGACATATTATAAGAGATAATAATATGAAATAACAGAAACATATAAAATTAAATGTCAGAAAAAATTTATAAATTTTTTATAAATTACTATTTTAACCCAGATTAGAAAATGTTTCACATTTTTTTAAAAACATCATATTAAACATACACATCAAAATATTATTCAATTACTCATCAGTTAAAAAGTAAGAGTAAAAAAATAAGAGTCCCCGATTATATGTTTTACACAAAATTTATCTATTAAAAAATTCATTAAATTACATCAATGAATAATGTATTCCATCATATTTAATGACTAATTTATCTACAAAAACGAATGAATTTTTAAATTTTTCACATGATTTTTTTTTAAAATTTATGGTCAAAATAATAAATTTTAAGAATAAAATATTGAATATAATTTTGTATATTTCCCCAAAAACCAATAATAAAATTATTTTAAAACCTAAAATAATCTCTCGATTTCCAAATCATTATGTTTTATAATAAAAATAGTAATCATTGAACAAGGAATCCTTATATGAAATAAATATCAATATAATTTTTTTAGAATATTAAAATAAAAAAAAATGAAAAAATAGACCATATAATAATAATTAATAAATATGTTAAATAGATCCTTAATTATATATGTAAATACTATGATCAGAAAAATCTAATATCTTTCCAAGAAAGATAATTAGATGATTTCTTAATAATAACAAGATATAAATTTGATAGAACAAAATAATAAGTTCAATACATTTTTTAAATATTTTTGGTTTAATGGTTTTATATAACATATAATACCAAAAACCATTTTATACAAATAAATTATTATAAACATAAAAACACTTATAATTTGAATTTTATAACCATAAAAAATACAAAAATTAATTAAAACAATTAAATTAATTATATCAAACCCTGAAACTCCCTAATGTATTTGATTAATCTTTACCTCATCACTATATATTCAACTAAGGTAATTAAACATTTTACCATGGTCATGTGGTCATTCCATGAGTAAAAAATTGATATAGGTTTTATTAAATTTTATTGATTTTTTAAATCATCCAATAAATGTGTAAAATTAACCGAAAACTATAGACTAAAAAAATGACATAAAATAGATAATATAACATTTTATTTACAAATCAAATCACCATGAACATACAATTTATATAACATTAAGACTATCAAAACATATTTATAAATTCCAGATTATCTAAATGAAAACTAATAACTAGTAAAATCAAAGAGTAAATATATTGATATAATAAATCAAAATAATTTTCAGTATACGGAACAAGAATTGGAATAATATCTTTGTCATTGAAAATAAATGTACAAGACACCTGACAATGGATAAACTATGTAAAATAACCCAATAATGTGTTGACTGGCACCCCTCATTACAGAACATAACTTGTAAACTAAAATTATACCTAATAGATCATGATCATGTGTGTTAATGGTTTAGTTATCATGTTTTCATGATCATAATTTAAAAAAACACACCTGACTAATCATTCTAGAACTTGTACCATATTATCATAAAAAATCATGATATGTAGCCATAATTTCAATGCTGGTAACCGATAGGCTCTAAGGATTATTCCTTATTTCCCCATACTAGAAACATGGGTTAAGGGAATCAATATGAGAAAATTAAATTATTTACAATTTATCTAATAATAAATAACAAATGTAAAAATAAAAAATTATTTTCGATAAATTAACAAAAAAATCATAGTATAATAAATTTATAAAAATATTATTTATACATAACCCAAACATTATACTCTTATTTTAATATAACCCACTATCATCATCTGAAACAATTCCAAATGGAATATTACTACCCAAAATGATATAACCCAATCCAGGGTTCAAATACTTAATCTAGAGGAATGAATCATATATAAAAAATAATAATGGAGGTAAATGGATTTTTACCAACCAAATAATGTGCTTGTATGGTGTGAGATCAATCCCAATAGATTCCCAAAAAGTAATACATAAATTTGATTTCCTTGAAAAATTATATATATTCATTTGATATATATACATTAATTTATATTTTTTACATTCATTGAAATCAACTAAAATGTAGTTTATTACATTATTATACATTGTTTTAGAAGGGAAAAAATCCATTGTAAAAATAAAAATTTATATATATTTTCAATAATGAATAACTTAGTATAAAATTATATCAAATTCTATAATCATGAATCATGCAAAAATCATATTTGAATCAATGGTTGGTACACCAAGTATCCATTCTCATGACATATATATCAATATAAACCTAATCATGTCTCTATCAATATCTATAACCACACCCAACTATTTGATGGCAATTATATAGAGAAGTATATTAAACTAGTTGTGAAACACATGATGGATGAGTCAATGTCACATTATTTTTAGTTACCCTTTCAATATTTTTATCAATACTAGAATGTAAAAAATAAGGTAGTGCATCCAAAAATACATGATTGATGCTTCTCCATGGAACAACACTAATCACCAATGTGGTTTTCCATTATTTTTTAAATATATGATGTAGTTTATGAAATTAAATGAAACTTTATAACATGAATTCAATCATAATAAAATATATCATATTAATTAATGATTCAAAACCAATGATACAATATGAAAAAAAAATTAAATAATTTCAAAACATAAAATAATACACTATATTTGTAAAATTTAATTATTGGTATGGAAAATAAAATTTATATATTTAATTAAATTATTCGATTCAATAAAATGATGTAAAATTGATAAATGTTAACCTTGTAGAAAAAATTCATTGTAATATAAATAAACCATTTTTAATTCCTTATATACATTGATAAAAACATAATATTAATTCATTGTAAATACAGTGATACTATTTCATAAATTTTATTTCAATTTATTCATGAATAATCAATTTCAGTACTTTTACAAAAACAATACTGGTATAAAAAACCATTCATAATTTTAAAAGTGTGTGTTGTAAAACAACCAAACAAAAAAACTTAATTTATTAATCCAAGCATTTTTAAATATCAAAAGTAAATTATAAACAATAAAAACTAGTATGCATGACATATGAAAACAATATAGTACCTTGAAATTAACGGTATAATCAAATAAAGGGAAAAATTAATAACCAACCTTAACATATCATTACAACATTAATAAGATCGACTACAATCATAGAATCAATAAATTATTTCTTTTTATATATGTGATCATCATAAACTATAATAAATAATATCAGAGTTAGTGTTTGAAAAATTAATATCACGTATGGACACTAATCATGTATGATATATTTTACCAAACATTTTTTCATGAGGTGAGATAGAATTAAACCTTCTCATTAATGTCCTACTAAAAAATCTCTACATTTCGAGGATGAATGTTTTGTATCCAATGAAACTATCTCTTCTAAAATATATTGTCATTGATGTTTTTACATGTGTCTATTTATAAAACATAATAGTATTAAAGGAATGATAAAACATGATTAAGTGCAGAAGAACCTATATAAGATCCTTCCCTGGAAGAAGAGATCTTCAAGACCCAGGATAAGAAGGATATGGAATGGCTCTATAGATTCCACATATTAGGAGGTTTCATTTGAATAAATATTAAGTGGTTCAAATTTTAATGTATTATTCTAAATTAGAAAATAGAATATAAAAATTTCATATCAAAATTAATTTTCTAAATTTTTTTTATAATATCTACAAATAACATACCATTTCATATTTTAATCCCCAGATAATAACAATAATATTTATTTCTAGGTCATATAGAGGAAAACATTAATCTTCATTTATCATTTTAAAAAATATATAAGACACATTAAAAGAATTATTTTATTAGAAGAAATAATAATAATATTTATAGTGTTATATATTAATTACAAAAAATTTAATGATAATATCTCAATATCCTAATTTTTTTTGAAACAAAATATAAGGAGGTATAGATTAAAATAAATATAATGATAAATCATTCCTATGTAACTATGGGGATAATATCTCCAAATGATAATAGATGGATCATATGCATTTCCTCAACAACTGTTTATCTAGCTAATCCTTTCAATTTATTTCTCCAAATTTATTTCTGATCAAATTTCTAGGATCCTTCCTATAAAAAATAAATTTATTAATTTAAATAAATAACAGTTGGTGAAATAGTTAATAATTAAATAACATATATTTTTATTAAAATTAACAAATGTATAAAAAGAATTAATATTAATTGACGATTTTATAACAAAATAATCAAAATACATAAATGTAATGAAAAATCCTCTGTTGTGATATATATTTATCTAAATGTTGATTCTGAATAAGGGTGATCACTAATGGAATTAAGAACTAATATTATATTTATTAAACTAAATAATTAAAAAAATTATAATACTAAGATAAGAACCGAAAATTAAGATATGCGATGACATCATTTTTTTTACTTTATAATATAAAAACATAATTTATAAGTGATAAAGTCAAATTATATTTCTATTTGGTGGCCATTATAAACTACAATATGATTTATGGTTCTTGATTCTACATTATATTTAATTCATTGATCAAAAAAGAGTAAAAAAATTTAAGATTATGACTAGATATGGCTTACTTTATCTTTAACAAAAATGTTATTAAAAGAATATCAAACCATTGTGGCGTTTTAGTGAACCCTCTATACTATTTTCCTAACCTAATGAAAATTTTAATTTCTTAAACATAAATAGAATAAAAATAATAATGAATATTATAGCTTTTTAACTTCAAATTTTCAATTAGTTTTCATTTATTACTTTTAAAGTAAAGAAATTACATTTTTACATTATATTAATTATAAATATTTAGGTATAATATAAATTGAATAAAACTAACATAATTTATTAAAATAATTTATTCAATATATTAGTGTAAAATTATAAAATGATTAATTTAATTTAAAATTTAATTAAAGTTGGGTTTTAAATTTTTTTAAACACCGACTATTTCACAATATATTATTCCTAAACAAATTAATAATTAAAAGAATGTATCACATTAAAATCCAAAATTATATTAAAAATATTGATATATATATACTCAATAATAAATACGATTATATAAACATATCTATTAAATTTATAATTATAAATTGATGTAACCATTCAAGAAAATCCACAGTGAATGTAACAAGGCATGTCATACAAATGATGAATTATTCTCTCTGTATTCTATTATTCAAAACATGGACACACGTTGTCTTTGTAAGGGGATTAACCAGACCAAGAATAAGAAAAAAACTAGAAATTATGGTTTTAGAAAAACTTTTTTTGGGATATGTTCATGCTCTTGTATATTTCCACAAGATCCTTTCTAGTTGAACAACCACCTAAAACATCAACAAGATATTATATAATTAGATTCTATTTCTTGGAGATCATTTGGTGTTGTGAATGTAACACCCCAACCATAGTTACCCAAAGTCAGTGCATTATTACATTACATTGGCATGATCACAAATGATCATGCCTCGAATGATAGATTAGTTTAGTATTCTTGGAAGTACTAGATACATTCATAAGGTTTACATTACATCATAAAATGGAAATCTATGACAACATTGTTTTCATGGACAACATTGAGATCCCATAGACTATCCCTGCAGGTTAGTCATAATATAATTCGTTGCATCCTGGGAAAAATAAAACATAAAAATGGGTGAGCTCAGATGCTCAGTAAGGATAATAATATAGCAGAAACTTTCATAAATAAGAATAACCATTTAAGAAAATTTATAAAACTAAAACAACATCCATTTGAACAGAAACCTCATCATAACATGGAAAATATAAATCAAAATAATTCCGTTTACTTACTCACATGGATATTCTACTTGTCAAATAATCCCATGCAATATCAATAGCCACATTTCTTATGATGGAATGCATAATTCCAGATTTCATAACAACATAGTCAAGGCCTTATACCAAGACTAAAGATAATTTGATGTCAAGGCCTTGTGCCAAAACACTAGTTTGTCTCATGGGACCAACCGATGCATCGAGGAGCTATATCGGCCTCCACCTATCACTTACTAAGTCCAATGCATTCCTCGTATGAAAAGGTTTAAACCGAACATAAACATTCATATTAAAACTGGCATAAAAATGTCAATACATTATCCATAGACCATAAATGGTATGAAATAACACATCCACATTCAAACATATCAAAAAACATTCAATTCAATATGGAAGTTTAGTATTATAATAAATCAACTTCAAAAAAATTTAAAATCCATCAATTGATGTTGAAATAGATGAAATCAAAACCTATTTAGAGAAATATGTCTTCCTATTTTGAAATCAATTAAAAATTACGAAATTATAGAAGAAAACATCTATATTTTCAAATATTTTAATAATATTTAATGGGAAGCTTCAATGATGTTATAACGGTAAAAAATAGCAGCACCAGCTGTATATGTTAAAAAAGCATTCTTACCTTAATTTTTTCAAAAAGGTCATAAAGTACGTTATTTAAAAAATGACAGAAATATTTCATTATAAATGTCTTATAAATTTCAAACAAGGGTATATATGACTTTAACCCATAGTCTATAAAATAATAAGAATGTTTTGATATAAATTTTTAAGAATCATGGATGTGGATGATAAAGAGATCCTAGTAGATAATTACATATAAATAACCTCTGATAATGAAGACCTTGTGAAATTAACCCTTACATTTACTTTTCCATGGTCGGGGTAGGTTAACATCATGTATAATGGTGAAATAATTTTTATTAAATTATACATGAATCATATTCATTAATATGATATCATATATGATCTTTTAACATTACTTTGTACAAAATATCATAGTCTTATGGTCATTTCGGGTGTTAATAGATTCGTTTTGATTTTAATTTTTTGTTATGTGAGTCATGTTTGTTATGGCTAGGATGTATATTACTCACATTCAAAATTATATTATGTCTTTAAACATTATTTTTATTCATCTACTGAAAATTAGTCTTGAATGTATATGATGTGGAATGAATCTCACCGTGTTCATGGAGACGATAATCTGTACGTACGTACGTGCGAAAATATCATTCTTTTGTGGTTAAAATAATATATAATTGGATATTATCATATATAAAAAATCATTATCATGTTATATTTATTATTTACTTAAATTAAGCATCATTATTATACCCATCCAAATAATAGTGTATTGAATAACAGTTACTCCCCGACATGGAGACAATAAGCCATACATACACACATATGATGACATGTCATTAAAAAGATGGATAGAATAATGAATATGGTTGTACCATATTTTTAATAACATCACATTATATAGAAGATATTATAGTTATTGTTTTATAATGGATACAAAAAAGAAAGAGGATGTGGAAGAAGAAAGGAACATGAAAGAGGTGATGAAATATTTACCTCTTCTTCAGGTTCTTCCTTTTTATTCAATCAAAAGGGATCCATAGGATGGATTTATGACTAAAGGAATTCCTCTAGGATGAAAGGAGGATAGTTTAGAGGAACTTTTTGTTGGTTTTATTCTAGTCAAATGGCTTTGAAGTTGTGAATTAGTGAGAAGGGGAAATGCCATTTTATTAGAGGGGTGAGAGGCACCTTGGGAAAAGCTAGAAATATTATTTTATAATAAAATCATTTGGGTTTATAATTTATAAAAAATGAATTATTTAAATTATAAGGTTGGGATGGGTGGAAAACCACTCAACAATTAGGTTTTAGACAGGATTGGGTTACTATATTAACATTTTCTTTTAGATTTAACTCTTAGATAAATAGTATAACATTTCCCATGTCTCTTTCTATTTTTATATTATATGGTAAATAAACATACTATAAACTTACATAAGAACCCCAACTGGTTAACTAATGATACCCCTATCATTATATAAGTCTTTTGGACGAAAATTATATTTTTATGAATAGAATATCAGTTAAAAATATAATATTTGTTTTAAAAACACTTTTATGACAATTTTGACACTATTTTGTATTTTATTTTATCTAAATTCATTATAGCATTAATTCTTCGAAAATAATTCTTTTAACCAACCCTAAAATGTCATATTAACCTATAAAATTATTGTAATTCATAAAAAGTTTCAAATTAAATTTATTTGGATATTTATAATATCAATTATTTTAATATTTCATTCATTTGGTAATAACTGCATCATCATTGTGTCATAAATAAATTTAATTATTTAATTTCTAAAAATTATAATTAAAATACCATTATGTAGGAAATATTTTTACACTTCTTATGAATATTTATAGTTCAATTTATCTTATTTGTAGCCTTATATTTAAAATGGTTTAGTTATTAAACTTTGAATTTAACAATTTTAACTCGTCTTTGAATTAAATAATAATAAATGAGCTAATTTAATCGTAGTGGATCTAAAGGATAATATTTTATTTCTACTGATTTTTTTGGTTGAATTATACTTAACCAAATGAATTATGACATGTTTTAGGGTAATAATAATTTCATTTTTACCTTCAATTACCTTGTTTACTTTAAACCGTGGTAAATAAAAGTAAAAAGTCAGTATGGACCAAAAATTATTTTCATCTTATTGAACCACATTTTTCTTACTTATATAAACTATGTCACTTGGGTATTTGAAATTAAACTCACAGAAGTGGTAAAATCCTGTTATATATAAATTTTCCAATGCTCCTAACAGGTGGGTAAAACACGGTAAAAAGTTCAATATAATTTTTATATATCTAAAATTATTATAAGCTGACTCCAATGAATTACATTGAATGTATATAGGTATTATGTATCTATTTTGACTAAAATAAATTTTAATAAAATAAAAAATTATTTTTAAAATAAATCTATTTTAAACTATAACTTAGTGTATTTCACTATTAATAAAAATTGAATTTTTTTTCCAGAAATATAAAAAAAATTATCCCAAAGCTAATTATGATATTCCAAATCCCAAAATGAAGTCCATTTTGAAGGATAATATTTATAAAATTCAAAAAAGTGGGCATTACTATTTATAATGGATAGTTTTATTGGTTATGGTGTGTTTGAACTCGAAGTTTCTTACAACACACGCTACTATATTATTCAAAGAGAAGCGTACCGTGGAATCTTTTGGTGATACATTCTCCCATCCTTCAAATAATTTCATCCTCAAAATTTCTATAATATTACTGCATAAATAGAATTGGGTGGTTCTTCATCATATGTTCCTCGAGTTCCCACATTTCCTCTTCCATCTTATCATTTCTCCATAGAACATTTACTGGACGAGTCGTCTATTTTCTCAACACTTGATATCTTATATCAAGAACCTTGATAGGATCTTAGAAATAAGATAGATCAGGTTTCATTTCTAATTCCTCATAGGTGAGTACATGTGTTGGGTCAGGCATGAATTTTCTCAATAATGATACATGGAACACATCGTGAACTTTGGAGAGATTTGGTGGCATTTCCAACCGGTAAGCTACAACCCCAATTCGTTCTAGAATTTCAAAAGTTCTGATGTACCTCGGCCTCAATCTTCCCTTCTTATCAAAACGTATAAATCCCTTCCATGGAGATACCTTCAAGAAAACAGGATCTCCTACCTGAAATTCCAAATACTTCCTTCAGTTATCGACATAGATTTTCTGCATACTTTGAGCTACTTTGAAGTGGGTTTGGATCACCTTCACCTTTTCGATCGTTTCCTCTACATGTTCTGGGACTACGAGTTTTTTTCACCAACATCATCCCAATAGGTTGATGTGCGACATCTATTTCCGTATGAATCTTCATTTGGTTCCATTTGAATACATGAATTGAAGATATTGTTATATGAAACTTCTACCAGAGGTAAATACTGATCCCACATACCTTGAAAGTCAAGTGAGCATGATCTAAAAATGTCTTATAAGATTTTAATAGTCCGTTTTGATTGTCCATCAATTCGGGGTGGTAGGCAGTTCTCAAACGAAGTTCAGTATCCAGAGATTTCTAAAGACATTTCTAGAATCTTGATGTAAAACGGGGATTACGATCATAAACAATCGATAGCGGTACTCTATGATTTCTTACAACATCATTAATATATATTCTTGCTAAACATTCAAGTGGTAAATATTCTTTTATAGCAATAAAATGTGCTGACTTGGTATGACGATCAACAATGACCTATATTGCATCGTTCCTTCTAGGAGTCTTTGGTAGTCCCATCAAAACGTCCATCGTAATATTATCCCATTTCCACTCAAGAATGGAATGAGGTTGCATGACTCATCCAGGTTGTTGCCTTCCATATTTCACTTGTTGAAAAACCATACACCGTGACATAAAATAGTCAATCTCCCTCTTTATGTTGTCTCACGAAAAATGTTCCAACAAATATCTTTACATCAAGGTGCTTCTAGGGTATATAGAGAAATTGGAACTATGAGCATCATTCAACAATTATCTATTTAGATAAAGTATATCCGGAACACAAAACCTCTTCCCAAAATTCAAAAATCCATCTTCATATATGAAGTCACTAAATCTATCGTTATTCACTGCTTTAATCTTGTTTTAGAACTATTCATCATTGGTCTGAGAACTCCTTATCCTTTCTAGTAAAGATGATTTGACAACCATTTGAATTTTTTTAATGCTTCTCCTTCCATGGAGATTCCCATATCCATATTTACTAGATCTATGTATATATGATCCTTTTCAACTCTCATTTGTTCAAAAATCCATGATCCTTTCTACTCAAAGCATTCACCACATTATTTTCCTTCCCCGGGTGTGTTGAGTCAATAAGGTTTTCCTTATGACTTTTCCATTCCTTTTTGTTTTGAAAATCACAAACACCTTATTTTTAAGGAAAATTGCTTTTATAAGGAAAAATGCTTTCTTAAGGAAAAACGCTTTTATAAGAAAAATTTATCCTTATCATATTTTCATTAATATTTTTCTTAAGTATGAAATTGGGATTCACTTTCTCGGAATCATAAAAACTTTGATATAAAAGTATTCTGTTTTTAGGATTCGGTTCTGGACAAGAACTATAAGGAAGTTTCATTCCGAATTCCGGATATGAATTCTGACCTAGTTCTATTCCAGATTCAGGATACGAATTCTGAAGAAGAATTCTCATTACGAATTCCAATGAAGAATTCTCATTACGAATTCCAATGAATAATTCTCATTACGAATTCCAATGAAGAATTCTCATTACGAATTCTAATGAAGAAATCTCATTCCGAATTCTCATTACGAATTCTGATAAAGAATTCTCATTACGAATTCTGATGACGATTTCTCATTACGAATTCTAATGAAGAAATCTCATTCCGAATTCTCATTACGAATTCTAATAACGAATTCTCATTACGATTTCTGATGACGAATTCCTATTCCGAATTCCTATTCCGAATTCTCATTCCGAATTCACCTATTAAACAGAATCTAATTATCATTGTTTTATACACTCTGAATTTATTCACTCCGAACTTTCACTCTGAAATTTCTATTCCGAACTTTTATGTTAGAGTTTAAAACGATGTCGTACTTTCTGTTACACTTGTTTTGTTATAAAACGATGTCGTCCATTTTGTTATAAACTAACCGTTGTCTAAGTGACACGTGTACAGGTCCCTCCGAACTTTAAGGGAAATATGACCGTTGGAGAAGGAGCCGACCTTACCTATAAATAGGAGCTCATTTGAAAGAGCTCGGTGCTGATAGCTGATTGCTGAAAAAGTGCTTACATGTTGTTGAAGTGATTTCTAGAGAGAGAGTCTCTTATTAACTCTCAAAGCTTCGTGCGACTCCGAATGTTGGTGATTACGTTCGAGGGCTTCCGGGGATAGGAAGACAGAGGTGCCGACTACCTTAAAGATCGAGGGCTTTCTTGCTGAGGAAGACAGAGGTTGCCAACTACCTTGAAGTTGAGGGCTTGCGGGGATAGCAAGACAGAGACTCCGATCTTCGTATCGAGGGCTTACCCTGGTGTGGGTAAGGCAGACTTGCTTGAAAGTATAAATCAAGGGACCTTTATCCAAGGTTGTTGGATACCCTTCTCTTTGGGTTAAAAGACTATTATCTTGTTACTAGCAGTTTTACTACTTGTTGTTATTCCGCTGAAATTTGTATCCTAAGGAAAGTATAACTTTCTTATACTTTCTTACTTACTCTGTTTCATTTAGATTCTATACGCTTTAAAGTAGAATCTCATATTGTAACTTTTTTTAAGTTCCGTTCGGTGTTAGAGGTGTTGTGAATCTACTGAGTTTAACTTTGTTAAACTGAGTCCTTTCCTTTTCTTAAGGAAACTTTAGTTGTTCATAACTAACTTTAAAGGTTCCAAAGTAATTTTTAAAGTATACAATTCACCCCCCTCTTGTATATTGAGCATCTCATATCATTTTTCGATCGTACAATTGGTATCAAAGGTTGGAAACCTCTTACTCTATACCATTCTTACATTTGGTATCAGAGCTAAGGTTACTGAAATACTTGTACTCACATACAAGTTTTTCTTGCTCATTTTTCCATTCCGAACTTTGTCATTTCGGATTATCCATTCCGAACTTTTCTCATTCCGAACATTTTGATTACGAACTTTTGCCACTAACTAGTTTGTGTGAAAAGTTATTTTTAGTATGGCAGGAATGAATGTTGGATCTATTGACAATATGAATCCTACAAGGCCACCAATCTTCGATGGTAATGACTATGAATACTAGAGAGATCGTATGAAGACTTTTGTTATCAATACTGGAGTAGAAAACTTTTTCATGCTTACTGGTGACTATAAAATTCCTGACAAGGAAGTCAGAACCTTTACTAACCAGGAAAAGCAAGAATATCAACTCAACTATAAGGTACGCAATACTTTATTATGTTCAATGACTAGAAATATATATAGCCAAATTTCTTCTTGTGAAGCAGCTAACTGTATATGGAAGAAGTTAGAGGTTACACACTTTGGGACTTCTAAGGTGATTGAGACTAGAAGAGCTATGCTTAGAGCTGAATATCATGGCTTCAGTTTTCCTTATGGAGAACCTATCTGTAAAGTTCAACAAAGATTTATGACAATTGTCAACAGTCTACAATCTATGGGAGAGAAAGGTTTAGATGATGAAGCTCTTGTGGACAAGATAATTGATATTATGCCCAATGAGTGGGAATCCAAGAGAACAACTATAGATGAGAACAGGAAGGTTACTCAAATTACTCTTGATGAATTATTTGGAACTCTTCTACAACATGAGACAAGAATGAAGAGAGATGCTGACAACATCAAGAAGAAGAATGGAAATGGAACAGTTGCTTTTACTACAACTTCGAATCAAATGAAAGCTAAGACTCCTGAGAGAGTAACCAGATCCAAATCTAAGAAAGTCATTTTCCAATCCGAATCGAGTGAGAGTGAAGTTTCAGAAAATGAATTAGCCAATCTTGCTCGAATGATGAACAAGATAGCTGGGCAAAGAAACTTTCAATCCAAGTATAAGAAAAAGGATAGGAAAGATAAGAAAGATGGAGAAGTAACTTGTTATGAATGTAAAAGAGCTGGACATATTAGACCAGATTGCCCTATGCTCAGAAAGAAAGAAAGGAAGGAAAGACATTCAGAAAAGAACAGGAAGAAGTATTACAAAGCCAAAGCTAAGAAAGTTCTGAAAGCTAATGACACCTGGAGTGCCAGTGGTGGTGACTCTTCAGATGAATCTTCTGAATATGAATCTTCAGGACAGAAGAATCTTGGTCTTATAGCCAGATTACCCATTGAAAATCATTGTCTCATGGATAAGGTACAAAATGCTGAATCATTGACCAATGTTTCTTTAAATTCAAATGATAGTAAGTATTATAACTCTTCTGATGAAGAATCATCTTCTGATGAGGAAAATACATTACCTACTTATGAAGAAGTCTCTAGGTTTGCTGAACTTCTTGAGATTGAGAATTCCAAACTCAACAAGAAACTTGATAAGGCAAATTCTAGGAATTCTATTCTTACTAAAGAGATATCAGATCTTTCTAAAGATCTTGATAAGAAAAATGCTGATTTTGAAAATATTTCAAAAAATCTTGAGGAAGTATGTTCTGAGAAGAACAAACTTGCTAAAGAATTAGAAAAAGTAATTACTAATAAAAATGTTTTCGAGCCTAACTCTAGTTCAAAAACTAATGATTTTGAGGATAAAAACTTGGTTGTAAAACTCAAGTCCGAAATTGTTTCCTTAAAGAAGTGTTTATCAAACTTTACCCATGGTAAGGAAAATTTTGATAAGATGTATTCTCAAATATGACCTTTAAGAAATAAATCCGGATTTGGTTATACCCAAGCAAAACCTGTTTTCAGCAACAATTATTTTGTTCCTCAAAGTGCCCCATTTTGCACTAAATGTCAATGTGGTGGTCACTGGGCAAGAAATTGTTCCTTAAACAAAACCCAATCCTTAGGTTTCCATAAAGCTTACTTTTCTAAGAAAATGTGCGTACCTAAAATTTTATTGTCTGGAAATCTCGGATCCAAACAAGTTTGGATTCCGAAAGTCTAACTTTGTTCTTAATTTCAGGAAAATAAAGAAAGTTCCAGCAACAATATTTGGTACATGGATAGTGGATGTTCCCGGCATATGACTGGTAACAAAAGCTTTTTTGAAAAGATTATCAAAACGAAAGGAGGAAAGGTAACTTTCGGAGACAATGCTAAGGGAGAAATTGTTGGTATTGGTAATATTGTTCTTTTAGGTAAAACTTTGATTTCAAATGTTCTTTTTGTTAAAGGTCTTAAGCACAACCTCATTAGCATAATTCAGTTATGTGATGAAGGTTACCTTGTGAATTTTAGGAATGATAAATGCTTAGTTCACAATTCCAAGGAAGAATTTATTCTCTCAGCCAATAGGCAAGAGAATGTTTACACCTTAAACTTAGAAGACCTAAGAAGCCAAGATTTACCTTGCCTAAGTGCAATGGAAGATCACTCTTGGTTATGGCATAGAAGATTAGGACACTGTAATCTTAGGAACCTATGTAAACTCTCTAAGAAGAAACTTGTTAAGGATCTACCGGAGCTTAGATTTGATTCTTCTAAAGTTTGTGATCCTTGTCAATATGGCAAGCAACATAAATCTAGTTTTAAGTCAATCGGTGAAGTCTCAACAACCGATGCATTACAGTTGGTGCATATGGATCTTTTTGGTCCAACACAAACTGGAAGTATTGGAGGCAAATACTATGTGTTTGTTCTTGTTGATGATTACACTATATTTACATGGGTCTATTTTCTAGCAAGGAAATCTGAAGCTTTTTCTTATTTCAAAAGTTTTAGAGCCCAAGTTAAAAATGAGAAAAACCTTCCATTAAAAACTATTCATAGTGATCATGGAGGAGAATTTCAAAATTCAGATTTTGAAACTTTTTGTAGTAAGAAAGGTATTACTCACAACTTTTCAGCACCTAGAACTCCTCAACAGAATGGAGTAGTTGAAAGAAGAAATAGAATTCTTCAAGAGATAACTAGAACCATGTTGAGTGAATATTCTATTGCTAGACATTTCTGGGCTGAAGCTGTAAGTACTGCTTGTTATACTATAAATCGAGTTTTGATTAGACCTTTTCTTAATAAAACTCCTTATGAGTTATGGAATGGTAGAAAACCAAGACTTTCCTACTTCAAGGTTTTTGGTTGCAAAGTATTCATTTTGAATACTAAAGATAACCTACATAAATTCGCACCAAAATCTGATGAAGGAATTTTCTTAGGATATTCCACAACCTCTAAGGCATATAGAGTTTTTAATAAAAATACTTGTACTGTTGAGGAAACAGTACATGTAAAATTTGATGAATCAGATCCTTTTGTTTTTAAAACCTCCCAACCTACATCTTCGGATGTGTTTTCAAAAACTGATTATCAACCATTGATAGAAGAACCTTCTGGTAAGGAAATTGTTCTAGAAGATAATTCTGAAACATTTACCCCAGAAGACTTTCTACCTTATGTTGATGAACAGGTTTTACAAAACCAAAATCAGGTGTTTCTTAAGAATCATCCCAGTGATAGTATCATTGGTGATGTAAATCAACCTGTAAGGACTAGAAGTTCCTTAAGGAATGAAGTAGAACATCTAGCATTTCTTTCCCAATTAGAGCCTAAAAGCACTGATGAAGCTTTAGGTGATGATGATTGGATCAAAGCAATGCAAGATGAACTAAATGAATTCGAAAGGAATAAAGTCTAGACCTTGGTTGAGAGACCTAAGGAAACTTCTGTTATTGGAGTAAAATGGGTTTTCAGGAATAAATGTGATGAAAATGGAGTCATTGTTAGAAATAAAGCTAGACTTGTTGCAAAAGGCTATAATCAGCAAGAAGGAATAGACTTTGAAGAAACCTATGCTCCTGTAGCTAGACTCGAATCTATCCGTATTCTACTAGCCTTTGCAGCATTCTTTAATTTCAAACTATTTCAAATGGATGTGAAATGTGCTTTTCTTAACGGTTATGTTCAATATGAAGTTTTTGTTGAACAACCTCCTGGCTTTGAAGATACAAAACATCCTGATCATGTTTTTAGACTTACCAAAGCTTTGTATGGCCTTAAACAAGCCCCACGAGCATGGTATGATGGACTTACTGGATTTTTGCTTCAAAATAACTATGTTAAGGGAAATGCAGATCCAACCCTTTTTATAAAGAAAGATAAGAAAATTTTTTTGATTGTTCAAATTTATGTTGATGACATTATATTTGGTTCAACTCAGCAATCCTTGACCGACTCTTTTGCTAGTCTAATGAAATCTGAGTTTGAAATGAGTATGATGGGTGAGTTAACATTTTTCCTTGGTTTTCAAATTTCTCAAAAACCAGAAGGAACCTACATATCCCAACATAAGTATATTAAAGATCTTCTTAAAAAGTATGGTTATGACAACACTAAGAGTATAAGTACTCCCATTGGTACCTCAAACTCTTTAGATCTTGATGAAGCTGGGAAACCAGTAGATCAAACATCTTTTAGAGGTATGATCAGAAGTCTACTTTACTTAACAGCTAGTCGACCAGACTTAATGTTTTCTGTATGCTTATGTGCAAGATATCAATCCAATCCTAAGGAATCTCACTTAAAGGCAGTAAAAAGAATTTTTTGCTACCTTAAGGGAACCATGGATCTAGGATTATTTTATACTTCTGGAAAAGATTTTGTTCTAAAAAGCTTTTCTGATGCTGACTTTGGTGGATGTAGAATGGATAGGAAAAGTATATCCGGAACTTGTCATTTCTTAGGAGATTCATTAGTTTCTTGGTCATGCAAGAAGCAACATTCTGTTGCACTCTCCACTGCTGAAGATGAATATGTAGCAGCTGGAAGTTGTTGTGCACAAGTGTTGTGGATGCAACACACACTCACAGACTATGGCTTGAGTTTTACAAAAACTCAAATTTTGTGTGATAACACAAGTGCCATTGCCCTAAGTAAAAACCCTGCACATCACTCCCGTGCAAAACACATAGATATTAGGCATCACTTTCTTAGGGATCACACACTTAAAGGAGATATTATTCTTCAGTTTATCGGAACGCAAGAACAACTTGCTGATATTTTCACAAAATCTTTACCTTCTGATAGATTTGAATATATTAAACAGAAGTTAGGAATGATAACCGTAAGTTAATCTTCCTCAATTAACTTTATGTTGAAAAATCTCCTTACAGTAATAAACTCCTTTTCATAGGGGGAGTACATTTGTTTGTTTATTTAACAAAGTTTTTCAAAATTTTGTTTTCAAACTTTTCGGAACGAAAATTTCCGAAATGGAATTTCTGGAACAACAATTTTCCAGAAAGGATATTTTCACACAGAATACTTCTGGAATGGAAGTATTCGTATTGAAAATTTCCGGAATGGAAAACTTTCGTACTGGTATTTTCATAACGGAATTTTCGTATTGAGTCTTTCGTATTGACTTTTTCGCATTAAGGTTTTTGTATTTAGTTTTTTTTTTGTATTGAATTTTTCGTAGTCGTCTTTATATTACCCATTACGAATAACTTTCCTAAGCTAATCCGAAAGGTATGATTTCCTTACTGAAGTTTTCGTAATCATATTTTACTTGCTGGCAATTTTTTATAGTTTTTTTTTTGGTTTTCCTAATTCTTTACTTTAATAAAACCTCAAAAAGATCGGATTCAAGCTTTCAACCGTTAGATCTGATCTCAGATCGTTCTAAACCGTTAGATCAACCGTGGAAGTCGAACCGTCATCCAAATGCCTATATAAAGGGGACCCTATTTTCTCGTCCCACATCGATTTCAAGCTTTTGCGTGCTGAAGCTCTGACTCTCTGATTTAAGGCCATTCCGAACTTCAGTCTTCTCAGTTCCGAACTTCTCAGAGATTTCAGATCCGAATGTCTGCAGAGTTAGCTTCTCAAGAGATGTCTTTAACCAAGCCCATTTCTCAGTGGTTAGTCTACAGAGAGCGGTTAGTTTATCCGAATTTCTTCAGCAACTATGATTCTATCATTTCGAAGAATATCAAGTTAAATGGCTGGGAGGATGTTGCGATATCAAAAACCGGCAACCAAGATGAAGTCTACTCTGACTTGCTTGTCGAGTTTTATGAGACATTTTCTTTCTTCGTGGAAGATAATAGAGAGAAGTTTTCTTTCAAATCATATGGAAAGACATATAAGCTATCTTACACCAAGGATGCAAGCTTGGTAGGGCTGAGTAATGAAGGGGAAGCTGAGTTTATCTCGCACGTTCTGCCAGACTCCTCGGGTAGTTTCAACAAGGAGAAAGCCTTAGAAATTCTCGGATTAGATGATGATAAGGCTCCGAAAATTGCAACCCTATCTACAAACTTCCGAATTCTGGAGTTATGGGTGCAAGGGCTTATCGTACCGAGAAAAGGAGACAAGGACAGCCTGAAGAAGAGTGAGATATACATCTTGGATTTCCTGATAAATCTAAGAAAGTTCAACCTGATGAAGCATATTCTTCTCAACATTGATAATTTGAAGAAGGGGAATCTGAGAGCTCAGATAGTGATGTACCCGGCAATATTGTCGAAGCTGATAGTTCGGTGCCTAGAATCCTTCAAGGTTGCTTGTAGTTCTAAGCCGAAAGTTTGCAATATCATGTTGCTCAGTGATGCAACTCTTAAAAGGATGAATATAGCTTTTAACAAGGAGTCAGGGAAATTCATTGATCTACCTCCTCAAGCAGAAGTGACTCCGAAAGTGGCTGATCCGGAATCATCAAAGCCGGTAAGGAAGAGGAAGCAGAAAGAAGTGGTAAGTGAGGCTGAGGAACCCAAGTCTAAGGAAGTCCATTCCGCACCTCCTAAGCCTAACAAGAAGAAGACATATACTGATGAGGTTGCAGTGAAGTGGAGAGCAGACAAGGAAAAGAGGAAGGAAGGAGATCCGCAGTTCGGATTGGATCCTGCAGAGGCTAAAGCTCTGAAAGAAAAGGCTGCTGATGAGCTTGAGAAGCAAGCTAAGGAAAAGAAGCTGAAGAAGAAGTTGTCAGAAGCTGAGGTTGTGCAAGCGTTGTTAAAGTTTAATGAAATGGTTTCAGCAACCATTCCCGTTCCGAGATCTTTTTCTCTGGAATCTCTACCTGAGACTCCAGGAAGAAATCTTGTTACTCCGGAAGAGGTTGTTGCTACTGAGGAAGTAGAGCTAGTGGAAGAGGTTGATGAAGCGGCTGAAGGAAGTGGTGAGACAGGAGATGTGCTCAAACAAGTAGATGAATATAAGGGAACTCCTTCGGAACACCTGTCGCTCCGAACATCTGAAGCTCAATCTTCAAAGCTTGCTACTCCTGCAATGGAAGAAGAAAAGGGAGAAGAAGAAGTTACTTGTCAAGAACATATTTTACTTGATGCTGCTCAGATGGGTAACGTAGAAGCCAATGTTCAAGAAGTTGCTGATGAGGAAGATAAAATTGTTCAAGTCTCTGATAGTGAGAACAAATCTCCGGAACAGGTTTCTATTCCGGAAAAAGATAAGGGGAAACGAATTCTTGCTGATACCCCGAGTTCAGAAAAGAGTATGAGGAAGGAAGCTGGTAGTTCTTCTAAGAGGAAGTTGGAGCTTATTGAGGAAGAAAATTCTCCTAGCAAGATTTCTGATTCGGAGTCATCATCGTTGGGGCACGATTTTGTTGTTCAGTCCTTGAAGAAGTTGGTGGGAACCATTCCGACCTTCTCAAGTATAGACTCTAGATGCCAGATGCTTCAACATACGATGAATCAGAAAACCGACTCCGTATCCATGGTTATGGATAAATGTGTTGAGATAGAAGCCCAGTTCAAAAATTTCTTTATTGGTTACGAAGCCCATAAAAGATCGTGCAAAAGGATGACTAGCTGGTCGAAGAAGAATGTGGAAGAGATGAGGTTGCTGGATGAGTTTCAAGAGAATGTTAAGGATGCATTTCAAACCGAGGACAAGAAGTTTCATGAGATGACTGCCTCATTCGATGAGAAATTGACAGAGGAAAAGAACATTCGGAGTCAGGAAGTAAGAGATCTGAATGGAAAGCTCCACTCTGTTAATCAAAGTTGGAAATTTGAAAGGGATCATCGGATCAATTTTCTAGAAAGGATAAAGTCTCAGGAAGAGAAAATGGAAGCTCAGGAAGAAAAGTTGAAGGCTCAGGAAGAAATCATTCAAGCTCAGTCAGCAAGAATAGTTGCCTTAGAAAAGCAAGCAGAGGAAGATCATAAGGATCTCAAGAAGATCAAGACAATTCTCAAGGGGCTCATGTCAAAGGAGAAAGATCCGAAATGACCAATCCGATCTTTTTGTTGTAATCTGTTTTTGTTGCTGACATTTCAAATATAATGAAAATTGTGCTTGTTGTTTCTATTGCTGTCGTTACTAATATTTTCAGGTACTTTGTTATTTTGTTTCCATTCCCTCCAATTCTTTTTGAAAATCACAAAGGGGGACAAGGAAAAGATCCTTAAGAAAAATAGGAAATATAATAAGTGCTTATCAAAGGGGGAGAAAGAAAAATACCCAAGTAAGATAGAACTCTAATAAGAGTTTGTTTAAGGGGGAGTTTTTCTTAAAGAAACGTCACTCCGGAAATATGAATACGATCCTTAGAGACTCAAAGCCTAAGGGGGAGTTAGTCGTATTCATCTATATTCTTAAATCAAGGGAGATAAGCTTTAATATGTTTCTTTCTTCTTAGAATAGCTTTTTCGTAAGGATGTTTGTGCTTTCCAGAAAGGGGGAGATTGTTGAGTCAATAAGGTTTTCCTTATGACTTTTCCATTCCTTCTTGTTTTGAAAATCACAAACACCTTATTTTTAAGGAAAATTGCTTTTATAAGGAAAAATGCTTTCTTAAGGAAAAACGCTTTTATAAGAAAAATTTATCCTTATCATATTTTCATTAATATTTTTCTTAAGTATGAAATTCGGATTCACTTTCTCGGAATCATAAAAACTTTGATATAAAAGTATTCTGTTTTTAGGATTCGGTTCTGGACAAGAACTATAAGGAAGTTTCATTCCGAATTCCGGATATGAATTCTGACCTAGTTCTATTCCAGATTCAGGATACGAATTCTGAAGAAGAATTCTCATTACGAATTCCAATGAAGAATTCTCATAACGAATTCCAATGAAGAATTCTCATTACGAATTCCAATGAAGAATTCTCATTACGAATTCTAATGAAGAAATCTCATTCCGAAATCTCATTACGAATTCTGATAAAGAATTCTCATTACGAATTCTGATGATGATTTCTCATTACGAATTCTAATGAAGAAATCTCATTCCGAATTCTCATTACGAATTCTAATAACGAATTCTCATTACGATTTCTGATGACGAATTCCTATTCCGAATTCCTATTCCGAATTCTCATTCCGAATTCACCTATTAAACAGAATCTAATTATCATTGTTTTATACACTCTGAATTTATTCACTCCGAACTTTCACTCCGAAATTTCTATTCCGAACTTTTATGTTAGAGTTTAAAACGATGTCGTACTTTCTGTTACACTTGTTTTGTTATAAAACGATGTCGTCCATTTTGTTATAAACTAACCGTTGTCTAAGTGACATGTGTACAGGTACCTCCGAACTTTAAGGGAAATATGACCGTTGGAGAAGGAGCCGACCTTACCTATAAATAGGAGCTCATTTGAAAGAGCTCGGTGCTGATAGCTGATTGCTGAAAAAGTGCTTACATGCTGTTGAAGTGATTTCTAGAGAGAGAGTCTCTTATTAACTCTCAAAGCTTCGTGCGACTCCGAATGTTGGTGATTACGTTCGAGGGCTTCCGGGGATAGGAAGACAGAGGTGCCGACTACCTTAAATATCGAGGGCTTTCTTGCTGAGGAAGACAGAGGTTGCCAACTACCTTGAAGTTGAGGGCTTGCGGGGATAGCAAGACAGAGACTCCGATCTTCGTATCGAGGGCTTACCCTGGTGTGGGTAAGACAGACTTGCTTGAAAGTATAAATCAAGGGACCTTTATCCAAGGTTGTTGGATACCCTTCTCTTTGGGTTAAAAGACTATTATCTTGTTACTAGTAGTTTTACTACTTGTTGTTATTCCGCTGAAATTTGTATCTTAAGGAAAGTATAACTTTATTATACTTTCTTACTTACTCTATTTCATTTAGATTCTATACGCTTTAAGGTAGAATCTCATATTGTAACTTTTGTTAAGTTCAGTTCGGTGTTAGAGGAGTTGTGAATCTACTTAGTTTAACTTTGTTAAACTGAGTCCTTTCCTTTTCTTAAGGAAACTTTAGTTGTTCATAACTAACTTTAAAGGTTCCAAAGGAATTTTTAAAGTATACAATTCACCCCCCCTCTTGTATATTGAGCATCTCATATCATTTTTCGATCCTACAGGGTGGTAGTGTATAGTGCAATCATAATCCTTGTGTAGTTCAAGCCGTCTCCTTCGCCTCATGTTGAGTTCATTTAGTGAGAAAATATACATCATAATCTTGTGATCGGTATATATCTAACATTTTTTCACCATAGAGATATTGTCTCCAAATATTCAAATCAATTATTATAGCTACTAACTCAAGATCATGAGTAGGACAGTTTTGCTCATGAATTTTTAGCTGTCAAGATGCATAGGAAATAACCCAATCATTCTCTATAAGGAAACAACCAAGTCCTTTCTTTGAATCATCACTATAAATAACAAACCCATAATTACCTGATGAAAGTGTCAATATAAGAGATTTGACTAATATTCTCTTCAATTATTCATAAAATATTTAACAATATTTTTTCCAAACAAATTTAACCCCTTTTCGTGTGAGCTTTGTTAATGGTTTAGCCAACAAGGTAGAATTCTGGATGAAACATCGATAATAACCTGCTAAACCAATAAAAAATCGTACATCAGTTATACTCGTGGGTGCTGTCTATTCTTAGATTGCTCTTGTCTTAGAAGGATAAATAGTGATTCCATCCTTAGAGACAATATGGCTAATAAAATAAATCTCTTGAAGCCAAAATTTACACTTTCTAAACTTCCCATATAATTCGTGTCTTCTATGGGTCTTCAGGATAATGCGCAAGTAATTTTCAAGATCTTTGTAGATTTTAGAGTATGCCAAGATATCATCAATAAATTCCACTAAAATGTCATCAAAATATTCCTTGAAAACAATTTTCATTAGATCCAGGTATATAGAGGGTTCATTCATCAACACAAAAGGCATTATTGTAAACTTGTAATGCCTGTACCTGGATTGAAATGATTTTTTCAGAATGTCTTCCTTCTTCACACACAACTGATGATATCCAAATCGAATGTCAATCATTGAAAAGTATTTAACTTCATTAATTTGGTCAAACAAATCATTAATGTGAGGTAAGGGATACATATTCTTTATTCATATAGAATTGATCTATCTGTAGTCAATGCACAACCTCATAATTCCATCTTTATTCTTAACAAAAAGGACAAGGGCTCCCCATGGAGAAACACTGGGGGGAATAAATCGCTTATTTCTCAATTCCTCTAGTTGTTTCTTTAGTTACACTAATTCCACAATGGCCATTCTATAAGGGGACTTTGATATGGGCCTTGACCTAGGAATTAAATCAATGGAAAACTCAATTTCTCATTCTGGAGGATGTCCAGGTAAATCATCTGGAAACACATCAACATATTCTCTCACAATAGGTAGATCCTTTATTTGATCATTCCTTTCCCCACACAAAGTTATTTCATTCTCTTCCTCCCCAATAATTGAATTTAGTTGAGCTATTAGGGTGGATCTAGATACGAATTAGGCGGTGAAATTTTTTTTCTAAAGATAATGTGTCCTTTATCATCGTCGTCAAAAATAGTAACATATTTCTTCTTATAGTAAAATTTTTCATCGTGGTCTGAAATCCAATCCATACTGAGGATTATATCAAATTAAATCACGGGCATGACAATGAGATCAACAGATAAAGAACATTTATATGCCCTAATGGGAACTGATTCACAAATTTTTTTGCAATGATACTTCCCTTAAGGGTTTTGACTGAAAACTCCCTTGTTAAAATATATTGGAAATATCTAATTTTCTTAGAAAACTGTGGAGATATGAATCAATGCGATGATCTATAATCAAATAAATCATTGGATAAACATGAGGAAACCATTAAATTACCTGACACTACGTCTTCCGGAGCTTCAACCTCAACAGTAGTGATAACATAAGCTTGGCCTTGATCCACTGACCACTTCTGAGGTAAGTTCCCCTGCTGCTTAGGAAAATAATTTTCATAATGCCCCATTTCTCTAAAATTGTTTCATTCAACATCGACAGCCTCTTTTTTCCCCTTGCAATCATGATCCTGGTGGCCTTTTCACCACACATGTTACAGACTCACATTCCCTTCAGGAAAGTACCAAGGTGTTTCATCCCACATTTACTATAGGATGGATATTCAACATTTCCCTTCTTCCCCTTATATCCATTTCCAGAGTGTTCAGAATATCTCTTCTTCTCTTTATTTTCTTTATTGTCTTAAGACATAGCGAAATATTTTTCTATCTTGATAGCAGATGAGATGACATCTTCATACGACGAGAAGGATTGTGAGACTAATTATCGATGGAGAAATGGTTTTAACCCATTAAAGAAAGGATAAATACTGCATCTTAGGTTATATATAGAATCTATAGCATTCCTCCCTATCCTTGTAAAGTTATCATCATACTTTATGACATTATTAGCCTCCTTTTACCTCAGACTTAGAAATTGCCTTTATATATCAGTTCTTTCACAACCCGCCTTCACCAAAAGGAGGGAAGGGTTAACATATTTTCAGGCACTTCATTATTTATGTTGAAGGAGAGATAGTGACCCCCGAATCCCGCCTCCAGTAGGCCCTGGAGTGGCAACTAGCACCAAGGGTATGAGTTTTTCACAAATATGGGAGGCATTACCCTTTTGATTTATTTATGATTAGGAAATAGGATGAATCAAACACCAAGAAGAAGAAAAGGATCATGTACAGATATATCCCAAAACCAATCTCATATGCATTCTTTATACTATATTGAAACAAAAGTAAAAGTAAAGAAAAGCTCCAAAGTACTGTACCAAAAAGTAAAGGAAAACACCACTAGCAAACAACAGCAACTCCCCCTGCCTGACTAGTAAGGTCCCACATAGTCCCTGTAGTCCTCCTGAAAACCTGAAAGCAAATGTAGGGTGAGAATACAAGTATACTCAGTAGGGAAATGTAAAGCTATTGTGCACAAGTGGGGAGACATCCTAATGCCCTGTGAGAAAATAGAAGAACCAAAACCAAGCAAGGAATCTATCCACCCAACCTCACCAGTCACACTCACCATGTAACACAAGTCAATAGAGTATAATTTTAATATAATAAAAGTATGGGTACCCTCGCACCACCTTCCCACAGAATACTACTCAATCCCTCATGCCTAATGCTCTGATTCTTCCCCCTCTTCCAGAGATAGTGCCGCAACATGGCTATAAAAAGATCCAACTAGTGTCGCAACCTGGACATATGATGCTCATAGTAACCCGCCGACAAACAATCCTTGGCCATTACATTTCACATCCAACATGCACTCAATACTCATCCATCACCACATCTCATCCCAAAAACACCTGGGAACCACATCACATCTCATCCTCAAGATTCTTAGAAAACATATGTCGTATCCTGCCTGAAGGATCTTGGGCTATAGAACCTGGAAGAGGGAGCACATGGTACAACAGTAACCAGCCATCCACAATATCCTTTAGATGTTGGGAATAACACCCCTGTCCCACGGGTTTTTGGAACGTAGTGCTCAACGCGGGTGGGGTGCGTAAGGAAACATAAAAAGATATAGATTTATATAATTATATCAACCACTCAGCCTATCCTAAGGCTTCTACACAAAATATCTGAGCACATGCATTAGCACTTCTCCCTCGAGAGTATGCACACAACATGATATCCCAAAACCCCATTTATATTTTCATGTTCAATAGCTTTAGTTGTCAATTATTTTAACTATTAGGAAATTATCAACAACCAAACTAAATCAAGTGTTCATAAAACATATCCCTACCACCCACAACAAAAGTTAGGGAAAACACAAGCAATCACATACCAACTCCTTAACAATTTGATTATCATATCCATATTTAATTAATTTCCATCACAATTCCCCACCATTAATTAATTCCCAAGTTCCACATGTAAATTCTTTTTCTACATTCCACATTTCCATTACATTTCCCCCGTATATAATCCACTACTAACCACTTTAATAATATTCACCACCAATCATTGCCGCCCCGCTTCCAAACATCATATCACACAACTACCCAGAAATTACAACTTCACACATCCCATTACAAAACCAACACAAAACCAATATGTTAATTATTCTGTTTTATTTAACCGAGGTAATCACATAAGGGTTCCAATTATTTAATCAGATAACTTTACGTGATTAACGAATTTCCATGTTCAATAAAAATTTTATCCATAATAAAATCTAGAAGGAGAGGGAAACATTTAATTGTGTAAGCAAAGGCCCCCAACGAACATGATTTTCAGTAGGCAGAAGCTCATTCAATTCACAACATAATATCACATGATATAAATAATGTAACTGCATTCACAAACATTCCATCCTCGTTACATAAGCCCGTTATTATATTTACTAAATCGGTTCAAATGTGTTTCACGTAAACAAGAGGACACCCACCCCACTTGATGCACAATCTAGAGAGACGAAGGTAAGATCCCTACCTCCATTGGTTCTGATGTCCTTCTACGAACATGACCACCACAATCACAAGGATTCTCCTAGAATGACTGCTCCCACCATGAATTTAGTGACACTACCGAATCAAAAACACAAGAAACTCCCTCACCAAGGATATCACATGACGTAACATGGATAGAAAAAGGGTGAATTAGGATCAGAAAGAGAATAGAAGAACAGAGGTTTAAAATACCTTTTTAGAGTCGTTCGTCAAAGACCGTTGTTCCCGTCAATTATCAGTAGTCTACTCAGTTGGAAACTATAAATAGAAAGTCGAAGAAGAGGTAACTGCATAGGGTGTACGATGTTCTCATCGCTGACACGATCCCGCAGTCACAGACGGATCGATGATCGGAGTCTGGATGAAGAAGTTAGGAGGATGACTTCTCAGTCGTCCAGGAGCATCGCCTTTCGGAGAAGAAGAGAGGTATGTAAATAACACATGACACTCTATTTTATAGGAAATGGAAAGGTAAAACGGTACGCAATGTGTATTAATGAATACACGACATGATCGTACAACTGTTACATTGTTTGACTTGTCAACACACGACACGTCACTTGGTTTCAATGCATTTAATGATAATAATAACTTTAATTTATAATAGGTGTTTTATTGACCCAAGACATGAGTCATAAAAAGCTATTAATCATTGGTCTTAAAATGACCATCATAATTTCGGGGTTACGCTACCGCTGACGGTTCGTCAATCTGAGGTCGGACGAAGAAGTTATCGACGAATTATGGTTTTGACAACCATAAATAATAATATTATAATAATAATATTATTATTTAATTTCATTAAACATTTCTCTCTCCAATATCATTTGAGATTCATGGACAAATCACTCTAATTTGGTTTGAATCACCCCATTCATTGGATTCTCTCTCTTTATTAGTTTAAAATTTAATTTGTTCCCTTTAAACATTTTCTCTCTCCAATCTAACTCTTTCTTCCATGATTCTCTCCCACTCCACCATAAGTGGTGCCTCCCCTTTCATTTACACCATGTGGCACGCCCCAAACCTCCATTCTCACTTCAATGTCATTATTAATAAAATTAATATTAATAACATCCATAATTAATGATCAAATTTAACCCCATTTAATTTCATATTCCAATCACAAACATATTTGTGTCACTATTATCATTATTATTTATTATAATAATAATAACAAATCTCAAATAAAATTTATTAACTAGTCACCAATTATTATTAATATTAATTATTATTATTGACGCTTTCCGTGTTGACCATGTTAAACCACACCGTTGGATATCTGAATCTGACCATGCCATGTCAATGTCGCATAACATCCGTCAATTTAATTATTTAATTCTATTTATTTTTATTTCACATTAATTAAATTGAAACCACTTTTATTAAATTAAAATCATTAAATTTAATAAGCCCAACATATTTTTATGCCACCATTAATATTATTATTTAACATAATAATAATAACGAACTCACCATAATTTTATTAACGCACCACCATGCTTCCACTGCACATCTTTATTTGTTTGTTTTCAATAAATACCATGACTCATTTCATCTATTTCTCATTATTATTAATATTATCAATAATATTAATAACACAACACCCATTATTATTATTCAAATTTAATTTCAACAATTACTCAATTAATAATAAACTACACATTTCATTTATCAACGTCTAATGGGTCACACACATTCCCATTTCACATCATTAATAACACCCATTAAATGATTTTATCATGATTATTCTCTTTTTAGTTTAATTAACCACACAATTTATGTCATCATCATTATTAAAAATTATCATTATGACGCACGTCATGTTGACTACATCGATTTCAACAAAAGAATGGACCGGAGGGGTCCGGGCCATTACATCATATACCTCTCAAAACATTCTCGTCCTCAAGAATTAAAAACCGACCCAGAAGAAACAATGGATCCGAACAACCACCCCGCAAGATACCTCTCAGGGCTCTTGTCATAACAGGAAAAAATCGATAACCCTAATTATATGAGTTAGGAATTCCTTTTCCCATAGAGAGATATTATCCACTTTAGGCATCATTGAATCGCCTGCATGGGTTTCATCGCATCCACATTAATGTGTCTCAATTAGGAATTAGGTCTTCCAACTTCTATTTATTAGGATTTTCCCAACTTACACTGCCCCCAACACCATAGAAAACAATAATAAATTTCCAGAACACATGTCTTGATTAATTCCTTCTCCCATGTCGAGATATTATCCACTTTAGGTGGCACTGACTTGCTTTTACGGGTTAAATCGCATCCACATTAATGTGTCTCGATTAGGGATCAGGTCCTCCTCTCCCCACATGTTAGGAATCTTCACATAGATTTAAAGGAAAGAGGGAAACAATATAGCATTTTAGACTCATGAAAAATAAGGTCCAGTCCAAAAGCATGCGTTAGAATGTGTTCTAACAAATGAATGTGATGCTCCAAAACAGAAATGAGAGAATTTAAGTAAAACTGAAAAAATCTCTCTTGATCTCCGGCCTTGATAGGGTTGTTGCTTCTGTTGCATTCAATTATCTGTGTCCCACTCCTCTGTCTCTCTTTTGATGTCCATGTGCCATAACTGTTCAGTAAACAAGGAACTCCAGAGCCCAAGTAGCAAGGAAATTTTCTCAAGGATTCATTTTATCATTTTATTTCGATTTCCTTCCCAGAACACCCAAATCCTATAAAACAAAAATCATGATGATGCAGGTACCTTTACTAAGGTCTCTACCCTGCAAACAATGTAGTCATACTTGTTTGTTCATTAATCCTAGAGTCCTTGCATTAGATCACAGGGGTCCATAAAATATCGTGTCCTAGCTGGTCTTTCATGCCCTATGTCACGCAATAAGATCAGCCAACACTTTTGACCTACCATCCCATGTAACCCTCACTGTTCCTAACTCCATACATCATCCTATCTCTCAACTATCACCTCTGATACCATTCTATCACGACTCACCTTCACCAAAAGGAGTGAAGGCTCAGAAGATTGCCAGGCCACTCCTTCTTTATGTTGAAGGAGAGATAATGAACCCCGATTCCCGCCTCCAGTAGGCCCTGGAGTGGCGACTGGCACCAAGGGTAAGGGTTTTTCACAAAATAGGAGGCATTAACCTTTTTATTTACTTAATATCGAGAAATAGGATGAGTCAAACACCATGAAGAAAAAACGGAACAATTATAGAAATAGCCCAAAACCAATCCCATATGCATTCTTTATACAATAGTGAAACAAAAGTAAAAGTACATAAAAACTAAAAAGTACCGTACCAAAAAGTAAAGGAAAACAACAGAAACAAACAATAGTAACTCCCCCTGCCTGACTATTAAGGTCCCGCACAGTCCCTGTAGTCCACCTAAAAACATGAAAGCAAACGTCGGGTGAGCATACAAGTATACTCAGTAGGGAAACCTAATGCTCTCGTGAACAAGTGGGGAGACATCCTATTGTCCTGTGAGAAAACAGAAGAACCAAAACCTAGCAAGGAATCTATCCACCCAGCCTCACCAGTCACACTCACCATGTAACACATGTCAATAGAGTATAGTAGTGATATTATCAAAGTATGGGTACCCCGCACCACCTTCCCACTGGATACTTCTCAATCCCTCACGCTTAACGCTCTGATTCTTCCCCCTCTTCTGGAGCTTGTGCCGCAACTTGGCCATACGAATATCAAGATAGTGCCACAGCCTGGCCATACGAAGCTCATAGTAACCTGCTGACACAGAATCCTCGTCCATCACATTTCACATCCCACTAGCACTCAATCCTCGGCCATCACCACATCTCATCTAGAAAACACATGGGAACCACATCACATCTCCACCCGATGATTCTTGGGACACATCTGTCGTAACCTACTTGAAGGATCCTGGGCTATAGAACCCAGAAGAGGGAACATAGGGAAGAACAGTAACCAGCCATCCATAATGTCCTTTGGATGTTGGGAATAACACCCCCATCCCACGGGTGTTTGGCACATAGTGCTCAACGCGGGAGGGGTGTGTAAAGAAACATAGAAAGATACAAATTTATATAAATATATCAACCACTCAGCCCATCCTAAGGATTCTACACAAAAGATCTGTGCACATACCATAGTACTGCTACCTCGAGAGTATGCACACAACAAGAAATCCCAAAACCCCATTAATGTTTTCATGTTCAATAGATTTAGTTGTCAATTCTTTTAACTATTTGGAAAATATCAACAACCAAACCAAATCAGGTGTTCATAAAACATATCCTTGCCAACCACCACAAAAGTTATGGAAAACACAAGCAATCACATACCAAGTTTTTAAAAATTTTATTATCATATCCATCTTTAATTCATTTCCATCCTAATACACCACCGTTCGTTTATTCCCAAGTTCCACATGTAAATTTATTTTCCAAATTCCACATTTCCATTACTTTTCCCCCGTATATAATCCACTACTAACCACTTTAATAAAATTAAACACCCATCATTGAAGCCATGCTTCCAAACATCATATCACACCACAACCAAGAAATTACCACTTCAAACATCCAATAACAAAACCAACCAAACACCAACATGTTCATTATTACGTTTCGTTGAACCAGGGTGATCACACAACTGTTTTGAGTATTTAATCTACCAAAATTATGTGATTAACCAATTTCTACATTCAATAATATATTCATCCATAAGAAAATCTGGAAGGAGAGTGCAACATTTAATTGCATAAGCAAAGGCCCCCAACAAACATGATTTTTAGTAGGCAGAAGCTCGTTCAATAAACAAAATAATATCACAGGATATAAATAACGTAACTACATTCACAAACATCCCATCCCTATTATATAATACAGTTATTATCTTTATTAAACCGGTTCAAATGTGTTTCATGTAAAAAAGGGGACACCCACCCCGCATGATGAACAATCTAGAGAGATGAAGGAAAGATCCCTACCTCAACAGGTTCTGATTTCCTTATACGAAAATGACCACTACAATCACAAGGATTCTCCCAGAATGACTGAACCCACCAAGGACGTCGGGGCACCACTGAATCAACAACACAATAAAATCCCTCTACAAGGATATCACATGCCATAACATGGATACAAAAAGGGAGTAGTAGGATCCGAAGAAGAATACAAGAACATAGGTTTAACAAAACTTTTTAGAGTCGTTCGTCAAAGACCGTCATTCCCATCAATTATCAGTAGTCTCCTTAGTTGGAAACTAAGGAGGGAAAGTCGAAGAATATGGAACATAATAGGGTGTACAATGTTCTCCTCACTAACATGATCTCACAATCACTGATGGATCGACGATCAGAGTCCGGATAATGAAGTTAGGAGGATGACTTCTCAGTCATCTAGGAGCGTCAACGTGCAGAGAAGAAGAGAGGTCTGTAAATAACACTTTACCCTCTCTTATATTGGGATCGAAAAGGTAAAACGATACACGGTATGTATTAATGAATACACGACGTGACCGTACAACTTTTACATTTTTTGACTAGTCAACACATGACACGTCACGCAGTTTCCATGCGTTTAATGTTAATAATAACATTAATTAATAATAGGTTTTTTATTGACCCAAGACATGAGTCATAAAAAGGTATTCATAATTGGTCTTAAAATGACCATCATAATTTTAGGGTTATGTTGCCGCTGACGGTTCATCAATCCGAGGTCGCACGATGAAGTTACGGATGAATTATGGTTTTTACAACCATAAATAATAATATTATTATTATATTATTATTATTTCATTTCATTGAAAATTTCTCTCACCTATCTCATTGGAGATTCACGCACAAATCACTCTAATTTGGTGCGCATCACCCCATTCATGGGACTCTATCTTTTTATTAGTTTAAAATATAATTTGTTTCATTTAAAAATTTTCTCTCTCCAATATAACTCTTTCTTCCATGATTCTGTCTCACTCTACCAAAAGTGGCACCTCCCCTTTCCATTACACCATGTGGCATGCCCCAAACCTCCATTATCACTCAAATGACATTATTAATAAAATTAATATAAATAACATCCATCATTAATGATCTAATTTAATCCCATTTAATTTCATTTACCAATCACACATATATTTGTGTCACCATTATCATTATTATTTAGTATAATAATAATAATAAATCTCCAATTAAAACTTATTTACTCGTCACCAATTATTATTATTATTATTAATTATTATTGATGTTTGCCACGTTGACCATGTTAAACCACCCTGTTGGATATCTGAATCTGACCATGCCACCTCAATGTCGCATAACATCAGTAAATTTAATTATTTAATTCCATTTATTTTTATTTCACACTGATTGAATTGAAACAACTTTTATTAAATTAAAATCATTCAATTTAAAAAACCCAACATATTTTTACGCCACCATTATTATTATTATTTAACATATTAATAATAAGGAACTCACCTTTAATTTTATTAACGCACCATCATGTTTCCACTGCACATCTTCCTTTATTTTTTTGCAATAAATACCACGACTCATTTCATTAATTTCTCATTCTTATTAATATTATGAATAATATTAATAACACAAAACCCAATATTATTATTCAAATTTATTTTCAACAATTACTCAATTAATAATAAATCACATGTTTCATTTATCCACATCTAATGGGTCACACACATTGCCACTTAACATCATTAATAACACCCATTAAATCATTTTATCATTATTATTATTTTTAGTTTAATTAACCACGCAGTTTATGTCATCGTCAATATTAAAAATTATCATTATAATGTGTGTCGTATTGACCACATCGATTTCAAAAAAGGAATAGACCGGAGGGGTCCAGGCTATTACATGATCAATGGTCACGAGGAAAGTATTTTTCTGAGAAAATTTCATTAAAATCCCTCCATTACATATTTGATACTTTATCATATTACATTGTGTTTTGAATTAGTGAATACCATTGATCAGTATCTCTAGTGAGGCGTTAAAATATAGTGACATCTTTTTCCCTTTCGCTAATCTCCAAGGAATGGAATATTTTCTTTATAGAATTTATCCATTACTCAGCAACTAGTGGATTTGTACCCCCATTAAATGTTAGTGGTTGATGTCTCATGAAGCAATCTAACATTGATCCTCCACGATGTGAATCAGGGTGCTCCATATGGGTAAGGTTATTATTCATAACCTGAGTGAGTTGTCCAAGTTTGTTGATTAGCTTATCAGTACCAGTTGCATCACCAGCACCACTATGATTATCTAGAGTAGGAGGGTAATCCTTACATGGAGTGAATGCATTGATATTTTTTCCATTCCATCTATTAGGCGCCATTTCTAAACAATGGCATACATTATATTAGATTATGAATCACAATACATAAATTCAAACATATAAAAAACTTAACATAAATTGAATAGTTTATGGATATAATACATAATAAAAAATTTGTTTTTTAGGAAGTATATACTCACAATCCCTTAATAATGGTTCATAATGAAAATGACAATTATCCTAAGCATATCCCTCGAGAGTGTTGTAACCAAGAGTACAGCAATGCCCATTTTCGTGCACCAGGTCTAGTTCGACTCTAGATCAAAGAAGTGTTTTCATGTTTTACCCCTAGGTACATCTGTGCCAGAGCCACCTCTACCTTCTTGTATCTAAAAAGGGATGTATTGCATGTAAAACAAACAAAATCTCTATAATACCAAAATTTTATGAAGTTTTTCTATACTACTCATAAATTTCTATCTTAGGTCTATGTGCTCTAATAAAATTTTGCTTAAATATAGTTTCAAAGATTTGAACTAAACTTTTTCTGATAGAAACAGTAATGTCGCGACCCTAATTACCCAGAGTCAGTGAATTATTACATAAAATTGGCATGATCACAAAAGATCAAGTCTAGAATGGCTGATTAGTTTATTAGCATTGGATGTACTTGATACAGTCATAGAGATTACATTTCATCATAAAATGGAAAACTACAACAACATTGTTTTCCTGGACAACCCTGAGATCCCCTAGACTATCCCTATAGGTCAATTATAATATACTTCTTCACATCCTGGGAAAAATAAATAATAAGAATGGGTGAGCTCAGATTCTCAGTAAGGATAAAAATATCGTGGAAACTTTTATAAATAAGCATAAACATTTATGGAAATTTATAGAACTAAAAAGAAAGACTTTTCAAAACAAAAAACATTATAATATGGAAAATATAAATCAAAATAATGCCATCTACTTACTCACATGAATATTATACTAGTCTAATAATTACATTAAATATCTATATCCACTTTCATAATGATGGAAGGAATAATGCCAGACTTTATATGCACATAGTCAAGGCTCTGTGCCAAGACTACAATTAAGATTTTTTCAAGGCCTTCTGCCAAGACACTAGTTTGTCTCATGAGACATGCTGATGCATCAAGGAGATATAGAGGGCTCCACCCATCACTTACTAAGTTTAATGCATTCCTCATATGAAAAGTTTTAAACATAGCATAAACATTCATATTAAAACTCACATACGAAATTTCAATACATTATCCATAAACCTTGAATGGTATGAAATAAAACATCCAAAGATAAAAAAATTATCACAAAACCATCAATACAATATGGAATTTTTGTATCATAATAATTTCATTTCAGAAAATCCTAAAATCCATCAAAGGATGTTGACATAGATGAAATCAAAACCTTTTTATAGAAATATAAATTTCTATTTTGAAATCATTTAAAAATAACATAATTATAGAAGAAAAAAATAATATTTGAAAATATTCATATAATTTTTTTATTTAAGCTTCAACGATGTTATAATGGTGGAAAATAGCTGCACCTGTTGTATAAATTATAAAAACAGTCTTACCTTAATTTTGTAGAAAAGTTCTTAATGTAACTTTTATGGAAAAAGATAGAAATATTTCTTTATTAACGTCTTATAAAAGTCCAAAAGGGTATAAATTACATTAACCCAATGATTATAAAATAGTGATAATGTTTTGAAATGAATTTTTATCAAACATGGATGTGGATGATAAAGAGGTCCCATTAGATAATTACATATAAACAACATTGAATAATGAAGAGATTTTGAAATTAACCTTTACCCTGTACTTTTCCTTGGACAAGGATAGTTTAACCTCTTGTATAGTGGTTAAATAATAGTTATTAAATTACTCAAGAATCATATACATTAATATGATATCATATATGATCTTTTAACATTTCTTTGTTTATAATATGTTAGTATTATCGTCATTTAAGGTTTTAATGGATTCGTTTTCCATTAAATTATTAGGTTCATGAGCCTTATTTGTTATGGATTGGATGTATCTTATTCATTTTAAGAATTAAATTAAGTATTTAAAAATCATTTTTAATCATCTAAGGAAAATTAATCTTTATTGGATACGATGGGGAATGAATCCCATTGCGTTTGTGGAGATGGTAATCTGTACGTATGCACGAGCGACAATATCATTCTTTTGTTATTAAAACAATATATAATTGAATATTATATCATATTTACAGAATCATTATCAAGTTATATTTTTTATTTAAATCGATTACACATCATTATTATACCCATCAAAATAATAATGTACTGAATAACAATTTCACCACGACGTGGAGATGGTAAGCCGTACGTACACACATATGGTGACATGCCATTAAAAGGATAGATAGAATAATTAATATGGTTGTACCATATTTATAATAACATCACTATATAAAGAATATTTTGGAGTTATTATTTTAGAATGGAAACAACAAAGAAAGAGGAAGTGGAAGAAAAAAGGAACACGAATGTGGTAATGAAATATTTACCTCTTCTTTTGGTTCTTTCTTTTGATTTGATCAAAAGGTCTCCCTAGGATGGCTTTATGAATAATGGAAGGCCCCTAGGATGAAGGGAGGATTGTTGAGAGGGAATGTGAGCTGGGTTTGGAGTATCCAAATGGATTTAAAGATGTGAATTAGTGAGAAGGGGAGTTCCCTTTTATAAGAGGGGTGAGGGGAACCTTAGGAAAAGCTAGAAATATTAATATATAATAAAATAACTTTCGGTTTATAATTGATCAAAAATAAATTATTTAAAGGTTAATGTGGGGATGGGTTGAAAACCACTCAACCAATAGGTTTTAGACAGGTTTGGGTCACTATATTAACTTTATAATTTAGATTTAACTCTGAGTAAAATAGTTTAACATATACCATGTCTTTTTATATTTTTATAATATATGGTTAATAGACATACAATAAACTTCCAAGAGAACCCCAAGTGGTTAATTAACAATATACCTATAATTATATATGTATTTTGGCCAGTCCTGATATTTTTAGGAATATAATATCAATTAATAAAATAATATTTGTTTTAAAAACACTTTTATGTCAATTTTGACGCAATTTGGTATTTTATTTTTGTTAAATTTATAACCGCATTATTACATCAAAAATAATAATATAACCAACCATAACATGTCATATTGACATAAATAATTAGTGTAATTAACAAAAAGTCCCAAATTACATTTATTTAGATATTTATAATATCAATTAATTTAATATTTCATTAATTAGGTAATTACTGCATCATCATTGTGTCATAAATAAATTTAATTATTTAATTCTTAAAAATTGTAAATTAAATACCATTATGTAAAAAACCTTTATATTTATAATTAATATTTATATACCATTTTATCTTATGTGTAACCCTATATTAAAAATGGTTTTGTTATTAAAATTTGAATTTAGCACTTTTAACTCTTCGCTGAATTAAATAATAATAATTGTCCAAATCTTGTCCAAGAAGATGTAAAGGATAATATTTTATTCCTAAGGATGTTTTTGGTCGAATTATACTTATCCATTATAATTAGGACATGTTTTAGGGTAATAATAATATCACTTACACAATTAATTAAACTATTTACTTTTAAACGTGTTAAATAAATGTAAACAATTACTATTTATCAAATATTATTTTCAACTTATGGAACGAAATTTTAATTAATAATATCAACTATGTCTCTTATATTTTTTAAATTCAACTCACAAAAGTGGTAAAATTATGTTTTATGTAAATTTTCAAATGCTCTTAGGAGGTGGGTAAAAGACGGTAAAAAATTCAATAAAATTTTTATATATCTAAAATTATTATAAACTGACACCAATGAATTACATTGAACATATATAAGTATTATATATCTGTTTTTACCTAAAATAAATTTAAATGAAATAAATAATTATTTAAATAAAAATTTTGTTTTAAACTATAACCAATTGTTTTTCACTATTTATCAAAAAATTTAAAGTTTTCAGAAAAATACCAAAAAATCACCCTAAGATAATTTTGATATTCCAAATCCTAAAATTAATTCAATTTTGAAATATAAAATTTATAAAATTTCCAAAATTGGGTATTACTATTCATAATGGGAAGTTTTCTTGGTTGTGGTGTGTTAGAACTTGATGTTGTGTACAACACACGCTACTGTATTATTCAAAGATAAGTGTACCATCGAAGTTGGGGTGTTACAGTAAAATTATAAATTATGATTATATCAATATTTAATAATGTGTTTATATTTATACATTATTCATTAGTTTATAAGTATTTCAAAAAAATAATTTTTTTAAAAAAATTCCCATTTTTTTAAAATTTTTTTTCAGAAATTATAATATTATATCAACAAAGTGTGTATAATTTGAAAAAATAGTAATAATATAAATTATGAATTATATAATTATTAATTTATAGAAAAAATAGTAATTAATAGGAAAATTTTAAATTTCTATAATTTTTTTGTAATATTTATTTGAAATTTAATATAAAATTTTGAAATTTGTGGGATTTGAATTATAAATATTAACATTTTTTTGGTTTGTATTTGTGAGAATATATTATGAATAGTTATTCTTATTTTTTAGAAATTATATAATTTTAAATGATTTGTGTAAAATAGATTTTTTATACGTCTCACAATGTCTATGAAATTAATAGTAAATAGAAATAATTTGGGAGTTTTTGAAATATTTTTATAAGAAGAATTTTTAATTTTATAAGCCAATTTATCAATTAAATTATGATGAGAATAATTAATAAAATCATATTCCACAATTTATAATTTAATTTATAAATTCTTAAAAATATGAATTATATAAATTATATTATTTTGTAATTTTATGAAAATTACCATCACATTAGAAAATAAAATAAAATACATTTTTTAAAAAAATTATGAATCAATATTTACAAATAATATAATAATGGTCATTTATTTTTTTGTAAATGAAAAATTATAATGGTAAAAACCAATTATTGTTGAAAAAATTAAAATGACATAAATTAGTAACGAAAGTGGTAAATTTACTGAAATTAAATAATATGTTTTTAAATAAGTGGTGGAGGTTTGGTGAGATGTTATAAGTTCCCTAATAATTAATATCTGAATTTTTATCCACTTTTCTAATAAGTGACTTCTAATTATTGATTTTTTTGGTATTTATATAAATGCCACCCCTTTTCTCTTATATAATCGGAAGTCATATACTAATGGTTTATCACACAAAAAAACATAATTTCATCTCACAATATTCCCAAAACATACCTACAAATTCATATAAACCTTTAGGTGGTTCTAATTTTACAAAAAGACCATCCTTAAATGTTTATTTCCGTTCCCAAAAGATGTAATCGAAGAAATAAGGGATAATTTTCTACCACCATGCTATTTTTTATATTTATTCATGTTCCATTATAATCCCTCTAATATATTTTCACTATCATAAAATATTTAAATTAGTGTAATTATTATACAGAAATGTTTTTATAATTATGGTAAACACATTAAACAACATCCCCATTTCCATTAAGTTAAACAATAATGTGAATCGTGAGACATGTGAACTAACACCTCCATTATGAAACTTACATTGTTTTCTATCACAAAAATTTATTTAATGAAAAAAAATTAAATTAATGTATTATTATTAAATATGGTATATATATTATTACATTAAATGATAACCATATTACACATTATCTGTGTTTTATATAAACTAAAATCGATATCCATGTCTATGTGTGGAAAACTACATCTATGTGATAATTCATATCATTTTTAATATCATCTCTAACATAAATGTGTTGTTATGAAAATTATTTAACGTATAAATATTATTTTTATAATAGTTTTATAGTTATGGAATGAAAAATATTATAACCTATAAATTATATGATCAACAAACCATTACTGTAAATTCAATGGTTTAAAACAACTACACTGACATGAAAATATTAATTTCAAATTATGAAATATTTTAATATCCATAAATAATTAATATACATAATTTATTATTAACTTATATTATAATTTTTTTTATTAATTTCATAATGTTACTTGTGTAATTATATTTCAAACAAAAAATTTCATAAACATTAATAATAATGGTATGTTAATGTATGCGAGGGTTTGGAAACCTATATAAACAACCATATGATATTACATCATGGATTATTTTTAAAATTTAATAATATATAAAATATGATATTAATATCTATATAATAATTAATTTTTGAATTTATATATCAAATGTCTAACTAATTAATTTTTAAAACACAATTCATATGTTGAAAATAACTGAAAAATGATCACTATTGATTTAATCTTCTTGGATAAGGAACAAAGTACCACCGAAAAAAATTTAATATTCATAAATAATTTTATGTGACACATTACATAAATTTTATTGAGCATGTAAAATTGAATCCTATACTTTGAAAATACTACAGTCGATAAAAACAATAAACACAAGATGTTAAAAATTGTAAAAAAATAACATGAATATTTATAGATAATGATTATAAACATAAAATAAAAATATTTTGTTATAAATATGGTTATTAAAATTGTATATCAATATAGTAATGTTTTATTTATAGGATTTTATATTGAATTTGACTGATAGGTAAGAATGGCATGGGGTTTTTGTGAAATAAATTTTCTCCACATGTTGTAATCAATATTATTATAATATTATCATTAATGTTTTATCTATTGAAATCCTATGATGATGTTAATTTTTTATAATATATATTTTTGGGAAATACTATTTCATACCAAATCATTCATCCATTATGATTCTATATTTTCTTTAAGATACATTTTGTTAAGAAAAAATAGAATTATTTTTAAAGGATTTTTAAACCATAAACATGTTTCTTCATTCATCTATTATTTTCCATTCCCTATTAAAAACACATGTTTTTTTATATCAAATGAATATTTTAGTTCCCTTTATTAATTTTTATATAATTTTTCCCTTACCCTTTTTGTTATGTTGTTTTTCAAAAATGGAGGTATAATCATTTAAAATCCATTTCAATCCCATAGTTTTTTATATTTCCATTTATGTCATATTTTACCTTATATTTTATTTATTTTCAACTTCTCGGTATTCATATTATTTGAACTATATTTTTTATAGGTCATCAAAATTTATTATAAAAATTATTTTTTTGAAAAATAACCTGAAAAATATATCCATTTTAATATGATAATATGAAACTATTTTTTAGGAAAAATCATATTATTGATTTATATTCCATTTAAAAGGATCATTATTCAATAGGATTATATTTTATGTTTCACCATATATAGTCATTTATTATTTAAAAATTTTAGGTGATAAATTGTCTGTTTTCATTCTATTTTATTTGAGATGTTTAATTTTCACCTTATATAGGTTTTATGAAACACATTTCACAACCATGATATCCTTATAAAATTTGAATGTAATCCATCTAAATGATTGAAAAACCCATTTTTTCTCATTGGTTCGTTAATATATTATGATGATTAACATTATGTGCCACACCTTTGTATGGATGATGATTGGTGGGGACTTATATTTTCCCACATTGTGTTGGTTTATGCTTATATCTAATCATGTATTCAATTGTAGACATAATGACTATATTAAAAAAAGTGTGGGAATTATGGGTTTTATCACATTTCAAGTTGTGGACATAATGATATTTTTAACATATTCATGTTTGTAATCATATTTCCATAAATATTTTCTTATACATATGGTTTTTTTGTTGTTTATAATTTCATAAAAAAAATTATATTTTATTTTATTATAATTAAATTTAATGTTTTAATAATTTTTTATTCAAAATGTAATCAACAAAATTATATCATTCTCAAAAAATTTATTATTATTGATATTTATTTTACACAATGAAATGAAATTTAAATTTCCTTAATTATATTGTAATTTTATTACATAACTCTATCATGTTTAGTGGTTACCATTTGTGATCTTATAGTCTCTTATTATGATATTTATGTATTCCCTATGTTTCTCTTCATGTTTTGAAATGGTCTTAATTATTTGCGAACCTAAGATCACCCCATCCTTTTGATTAAATTTTAATTGTAATGAAGACGATTATATAATGTGTTATTTCTATAAAGGGATTAGAACTGAATGATTATGGGGACATTTTTGAAGGAGTAGTACAATAAGATTATTATGTAGAAATTATTTATGATATAATCCTTTTGTTACATATCTTGTGTGAAAATTATTTTACATATATGATTAAAATAATTATATTATATAGTTATTTATGTAATTTTTTGATTTCGTCACATATGTTTGTATTAATGAATGATATATTTATTTTTGGAGATTTATTAAGTTACCCATGGTGTTAGGAATTGATAACATTAATAAATAAATTAAATATGTGTCAATGTGTTGGATTCTATGTTAAAATATTTGTAATGTACTAATTATTTAGTTCTTAATAGAAATTATATATCTACCTAGCGACTAAAAGAGGATGAATGCTCTGGAATTGATGTACTTATGGGTAATTACTTTTAAAATGGATGACTGGGAATTAACATGATCTTCCCATGCTGAATGAAAATAATCCCTTACTACTTAACTTGTATGAGAATATTGTGAAATTAGGTTTAATTAATCACTTTTTTTACAGACCACTATAGAGTCTTGATTTAATTGATACATTGAGATTGGTTTTAGTATTTTAAGATATCACAAATTAATATACCCAAGATTAGACTATGTTTTTTATAGGTTAAACTAAAAGAACAACATGGAATTATGATATTGAAATATAAATTAACATTTTATGGTTATATTCATTTAATAATAAAAAAATAACTACATTATTACTATTTAATATCCTAAGTAAACACTTGTGGATTTTTTTTATGGATACATCATGGCGTAATTAGGTGTTCGGGGGAATGCATTGATTACAAAAATGAAAAACCCATCATAATGGAAACAGGAGTGTGAAACCATATTATAATCAAAAAATAGATTAGCGGGTTTATTATTAATAATTTGATCATTGTTGAAGTCCAATAGTCTACAATCAAGAAATTTATGGAGTCTCATGAATGTCAAAGTGATGAAGATGACGAATGAATGAATGTTCAATATCGTACATGACATTTTTATTTTGTTGAATCCTTAATAGAATTTACTTAAGTGTACTAGAAGATACTATCATTTTGGATGAAAATTTCATCGAGTTAAAAAATTCCCATGGAATAAAAAGAGGTCAGTTCTAACGATGCTTGTGGAAATTTTTTTGCCAAAGGCATCGCTAATGGTTAGCTATCTTATGTGTGGAAAGGATAGAAATTACCCATTATAGTATGAATAATTAATATATGACTATAATAATTTGTGTTGAAACCCCCATATGTAATTGAATATGGTGTCTCATGTTCAACGATTATTAATGAGGTTGACTGTGAAAATAAATATTGGATCTTTAATATATCGAATAAAGTTTCGTAGATTTGTTTTCTTCGAGTACTGCCATAGTGATAGATAATTAAATAAAATATCGAGTCATATAATTTTTTCCATTTTAAATCTTTTTTTTAAGAGAATAAAAATAATAATATGGGTCTTTAAGCAGGATTTTTCATAATTGGTTGAGTATTTCAACACATACTACATATACTCTAATCATGGTTAGATTACCCATAATATCTACATTATTAATAATTCAAGGGGGTGATAGAATAACAACAACCACTGTAGAGATATTCTATTTTAAATACCCCAATGTATGATCACAAGGAATCATCATTGTCAATATAAATAAACACATCATCACCATGTGTAGGCCCTAATGTTTCTAGATAAGTCGAAATAAAAGTAAAAATGGTTCATATAAATACAACCCCAAACATTTTTATATTATTTTATAGACAGGATCATGTAGTTTATAATTAATCCAGCAAGTGACATCGGGTCCAATATTGGTTTAAGAAGATTTATTTATTCCCAATGTCATGTGATCCATTGAACAATATTCTCAAAATGTTTTGGTTATTAAAATTCCATATTATGAGACCTAGAAATCCACACTAATTAGACGTTTTGAGGCATCCATCCCTTACCAACCATTATCTGAATGGGTATTTCAATGTAATAAATGAAAGAAATACACCAACATGTGGGATAATATATTTTTTGTTATATTATATATCTAAAACCATTGAATTTTATAAAACAAATAGGTTTTTGGTCGATGTAGTGGAGAAAAATACTACAAAATTTATTGGGAGGGGTTTGATAATGGATATCAATGAACCCTGTAATGAGGAGGATCAATATTCATCATCATAAAACATCAAACACAATTTTTTTATTATAAATACCATTATAAAAATCCATATGGGATGATATTTAAGTATGTGTGTTTTATTTATTATTAATATTTCAGGTCAAAATGGATTCCTATAGATATTTATTATTATCTATCATTGTAGGTATCATCCATAAAATTTATTAAAATTGAATTAAATAATAATATTAGTGGTATATTACTAAAATTTTTAAGAGGAATTGAAATATTTTTATTATTCTTATTATTAGAAAATAAGTGTTGTTGAAACATCCTTAGAAAACTATGTCCTGAGACCTACTACAAACACCATTCTCTAACTGTATTAGTACGTAATAAATAGAATTTTTTGAATTCAGTTTATTAAATATGGGAGATTTTAATGGAGAAATATTTCAATGGAGATTATAAATAATTATATATTTTCTTAATGTTGGGTTTCACATGAAAATCATTACTAAAATTAAAAACATTGATATATTTTTAATATTAAATATTCTGATAAAAACATAGACATTAAATTAGCTTCTATAAATTGAAGTGACCATATTGACAAATCAATAAATAACAAAATAATCAATAGAATCCAAAATAAAATGCCTTCCATATATATACAATTATTCAAATATTATAACAGAAGTAGCTTCATTAGGGGATTACCATAACCATGATCATGCTAAAATTGGTCAACTACATTTTGAGAAAAATTGCATATGGGTGATGATCATGAATAAAGTTATTTCAACAAGATCAATGATAGGTGAACTACAATTAATTTTAAAAACAAAACATACCAAATTATTATGTATTATATAGGGATCATAATGGGTTATATCTGTTTAAATTTAGATTATATTGAAATTTAGTAAAATATTTATATATATCATTATATCATGAATTTAAATAATTTTCCAAAATCCATTAATATAGAATTCAATTTATACTTATGTAAGACCATATTTTTTTCAATCAGGTATGTATCCTTTAATCTTCCATTTAAAACTTTATTTGGACCTAATATGGATGTGTAAAGAGTTAGTAAAGATATTTGGGGTGTTTAGGGATTCTTCAGAGCCCAGAACCCATGTTTTTGGAAAAAAAGGTGTGTTGCATGGTTTATAGTAAACCATGCCAAAATTCTATTAAAATAAGGAAAACCATGACCATTAAGGTTTTCTAGATAGATCCTCCTTTCATGGTTGGGGCATGGTCGTGTATCCAAACCCTCTGAATTTCCATTTTTCCTTGGTACTCATGCATAGCTTGTGCAGAGTTTGATCAAACTATGCAGAGAATTTTATTTCAGGCAGAACTATCTCATAAATTTTTTGCACGGTTTGAGAAACCTTAAAGAGAACATTCACAAGATAAAATTATAGGTAAAAGGTCCAAAAATCCCTTAATGATCCTTTTAATCCCCTATTCTTCCCCAACTCGTAAACTAGTGGGATTTTCCGCTTTTTTAACCCATTTGGAACCTTTTGTAGGAAAAATCTAGTGGTTAAGAGATATTATTCACCTAGCTTCCGATCTTTATTTTTTTCATCCCGTTGAATGTTCAACAATTTGTATGCAAGTCCTTTTTTGTCGTTATTCTTCTCTCTTTCTCTCGACCTAAATATTGTTGTGTGGTAATTTTCTTCTCTTGTAGATCTACAATGATCCTTGGAAAATGAAATGATGATACCTAAGGAGGAGAGTCATAAAACAATAAGATTGATGATCTATTACTCATACATAATGTTCAATGATTTTGGAATATTAGTGTGGGGCCTGCCGATTTCAATCAGGAGTTGTTTCTTAATGTTACATTCCATGATTACACTTGTTAGAATCATATGGATATGTTATTTCCAAATATGTGATTATGTGTTAGCGGTTACACACACAACTCAATCTTCCCCATGTTAATGGTTATCCAAAATTTTGGTTTTAGTGGTTTTGTACGTTTAAGGCACTCTTTAGGTGTGCCTTAACTTGACATTCCTAAAGAAGAGCCTTCTTAAAATAATTGGATTTTTATTAATGAGAATTTAATTACGACATGTATCATGTATTCTCAAAACTTTACCAGACCAAGGTAAGTTCATATAATGAATTTTTAAATGTGAAATGTTAACTTAAATGTAAGTTATGTATGAAACATGGCCTAAAAAGTGAGATTGAAAAAAGGTTACATGTCCGTAATTCCCCTTTCCATATTTATGGAAGGCATAAGAGTGAACCTAAAAAATTGAATATGCCTTAAAGGTTAATTAATAATCAATTAAATGGTTGCATAACTATATGGTCTATACACACTAATAGAATATAGTGATTGAACAAAATGAATGATTACATGATTACAATATCAAATAGGAATGGACTAAAATGAGATTTCCAAGAATTATGAGAAGAGACTACCGTGGGAATTGGGATACCCATTCTGATTCAAGGATATAGATTTCTTAGGTTGACACCCGCATAGACTCTGATTCTTTTCTATTCCTTGGATGTCATGTATACCACCATAGGGTCCTTTACATTATTACATGATACCTCAGATACACTATTTGGTTCCAGCAATGGCTAGTAGGTTCCATGGTTATATCCAACAAGGCCATGTCCTTTTATAGCCCTGTTTTACCTTGGCAAATCACCTTAGAGTCAGTAGGTTCCTTACTATTGAATACCTTAGATTAAGATCATTGATTTAAAATATTTCCTCATATCAAGACTATGACCCTGATGGTTTATAATTCCATGAAATCCATGTGGCCTAGGTTATTACCCTATAACTCCCTCACAAGATACCATTTTTGGGTGTCTTGTTACATCTTGGGACCTTCACTACATATACATTCACAAGGTGATTTAAGTGAAAGATATACCTCACGTGACCTATTAAAATTAAATGGTAATTACATAATTAATGAACTAGTCACATGTTCAGACACCAACCGTGGGATAAAAATCTACTTAGGTATTTAGTTATATTGAATTTCTAGCTTTACAGTATATATTCATTCCTACACAGTACAATATTCCATTAAAATGGCCAGTTATTATGGACACCGTTGGGGGTTTCCCACTGATATTTTTCTCACACCCTTTTTGGGTGTCTTTTGGTACACAGATTAGATTATATTATTGCAGGTATTGAAAAATGTAATCATGTGACTTTAATCATATGATTTCTTACTATTACGGATGGAGGAGGATATTAGAGGACCGATCCAAAGCTCTGGATACTTTGGATTGTTTTTCATTTGTTTTATACTATGGAGGAACATATTTTTCATGTTTTCTTATATCCATATTTTCCAGTTTTCTTGTGGCACAACATTACATCATCACTATTCAAGATAATATAATTATTATTATTCTCATTTATCTATTGCATCAGTATTCTTACGCTTTTTATATAAATTGCTTCTTATTATACTATTATTTATATCCTTCCAATATGATACACTCTACTAATAAAGGAATAGTCTCCCCATATACACTCTTTAGGCCTTATATACTAGTCAGTATCCTATGGCTTCTAGAGAGATGCGTTTGTGGTCATGTTTCTCACCGGGCATTGGACACACATTCAGTGGCATCCGGGTCCTAAACGTCACAATGTGTTATCAAATAATTTTTATTTTCTTACTTTACAATTTGGATACCGTATATTAGAGAATAAAATTTCTTGGGACTTGGTCATAAGTAATTCTTGGGTATCATGAACCCACGTTCGAGGTGAAAACCAAGTTTCCTAAATTATAATTGTTGTTCATCTTTTTCTAATTACAGTTGAGATAATTTCACTATTGGGTGACACACATGCTATGTGGTGTTGGTGATTATATTTCTATTTGATTACTTTTTTTTCACCCTTGTACTGATGATATGAGGCCAAGGAATATTATTATAATCGTCATTATAGGCACCTTGAATTCACATTCCATGTATATTGACATTCCATATATGTTCATTTCACTTATTTTCATAGCTTTATATGCTTCTGATTGATGAGTGATGTTGTGATATATATCTTATCCTTGTGTTAATATTTGTGAGAATAAGAGATTGACAATCTCAATTCATATGGTTTATGTGCACTCATGGGTCTTGTTGAGTAATGTACCAAGTTGAGCCATTATACAATAAATAAATGGGTGTTGTTTCAATTGATAGTTGTATAGGACCTCATTCATCTGTAAGGGATATTCTTATAATGTGAATACTAAAATATAAATTGAATTGGTTGCACATTATTACCATGTCGGGTCATGTTTCTGAAAGCTATAGGAGTGAATATAGAAATTTAATACAAAATAAAATGAATCTTATACTCGAGAACATACTGATGCGTGATAGTCTAAGAGGGTAGTTTGGGGTGGTATATCATGGGTAGTGAAGCCTACATTGTTTAGCTCCCATAAGTGATGATATCCATGAAATTAATGCATGTTTTAAGGTGCATTATTTTCACTGTAAACCAATGATACCAAGACACCCTCATGTCGTATTCCAGGATGGTAGTGACAACCCTGCCCCAGATGTGGTGCACCCTAAGACGCCAGTCATACCTCTAGTAGTTTTATATGTTCCCCACATGTTTTACCTAATCTGGGAAATGATTCTCATGTCTGAGGTAGTTTCCTACATCTGATGTTGTCCATGCATTGTGCTCTACTGGTTGTACCCACAACGATTGATCTAACTCACAAGTTCGAGCTGCATCATCGTCATATTATTTCATGGTTTAGTGGTTCTTAGGAATATTTTTATTGGATAGAGGCCATCCTATATATCATTGAGCATCTAGAAACACCTCTATAGATATGTGTATAGCATGCTAAATACATGCTATGGGATTCATCCAAGCGGTGGTGGGATGTGGTTACCTTTTCCAGTCATCATCATGGCATGTTATGGGTTGATTTCCAGAAAACCTTCTATGGTCAGTTCCTTCATCAGACATTTAGATATGATAGATCAATTGAGTTCATGAATCTTGAGATGGGATCTATGTAAGTTATGTATTATACATCACATGTCAGAAATTTGTTGTGCTTTTCACAACTTCTAGTTGGTTATGAACTTTCTTTTTCCAGACGATATGAGTATGGCCTATATTACACCATCTAAACTCATGGGAATGTCTTTAACCTTTATACCACTTCTATAATCATTGATCAGGCCCATATCACTTAATGTAACCTGAGGGATGACATGAGTAATGGGTTAAAAGGATTAGTGTCGTGTTAGGCCAATAATTCTTCTTGTGGAAGGAAACATTCCCTCTAGGGTTCTCATCAGGGAAATAGCAGTAATTGTATACATTTTTATAGAACTATAGTGTTTCATATGTGTGGATGATCGAGGCATAAGAAGCCCCAAAGTGATAGACAACCTATGGAGTGCCAGTCTTGCGGTCGTATGGGCCATCTTCCACGTTTCTGCAGGACATTTAAACTAGCTTAGAGGGGAAATGGATCAACATCAGCTCCACATTATGGGGTGAGTTTTTTTACCCTATCTCTAGTTGTAAGTGGGAATATCACTAATAGGTATAGCTAAGGATGAGGTTGTGGCTATGGAATTTTGAACCCTAATCACCAGCAGTGCTATCCCATATACTACATAGAGCTGGGGATCAGGTTAATTGTATACTTTATAGCTGATACCCAAGGATCATTTTGTAGGATCATCTATAATATGAGGTACTATTCTAGCATCCTATAATATTGTATCTGCTTTATTTGAAATAGGTGCTTCAAACACTTTCATTTATTCCTCGATCGTGGAAAGCCTTGGTGTAGTGATATATTATCACTATGGTGTAATGACCTTTGATACACTATGGAGAATATAAATAGAGGAAATAAGTTGGGGCAGTGACTCTCTCCTTGAGGTAGGAAATTACCTTTTTTGTGTAATATCATTGTTATCAAGATTATGGGAATCAATTTCATTCTCAGTATTGACTGTTAAGTCCACTATCATGACTTTTTAGACTACTATAGTCATAGGGTCTATTTTACATCACCAAAGCCATAAATTATATATTCAAAGGTGAGTGTGATGTCCAAGAAGGAATATCTAGAATGAAGCATCATGTACTGGGTGGAGTGACCACCGATATTTCAAATACATTCATATATGATTAGGGGTTTATTCCAACTAATTTCCCTATAATAATTTATCTTTTTTAGGGATGTCTTTCCTGAGGATTTTTTTGTCTTACCTCCAATGAGAGAGGTAGAGTTTACAACTGAGATTGTTCTAGGATTAGCTCTATTGTCCATTCCTCCAAATACAATGGCACTTGTAGAGGTAAAAAACATAATAGGTAGTTATGGGATCTATAGGCCAATGGTTTTATATGGCCCATTACATCCTCTTGGGGTTCACCCATACATTTCATTAAGAAGGAGGATATAACTATTTATTTATTCATGGGTTATAGAATGTTGAACTAGCTTATGATCAGGAACTGATATACACTTCCTCGAATATATGACCTCTTTGAAAAACTCCATGGAGTAAAGGTGTTATCTAATATTGACCTAACATTAGTTTATCATCAGGTGTGTGTCATACCATTATACAACCATTGTACAACATTCCATAGCTTGTATGGTTTATATGAGTATCTTATAATAACATTCGGTCATACGAACGCTCCTTCCATTATCATGGCATTGATAAAAAGGGGTTTACACCCCTATTTTGATTCTTTTCATGGTCCTGGTAGATGAAAAGTTGGTGTATTATCTCACTCATTGTGACCATGAGAAACTTCATGGGATCATTCTATGTACACTACTAGAGCATAAGCTTTATGGGTCATATAATTGAACCAGAAAAGGATAGTGTTGTGGTTTATTGTGAGAATCCCCAGAATAGGTTTGATATACAGAGTTTATTAGCACTGAATGGATATTATAGGCATTTTATTCAAGACTTATCATGTCTTACATCACCTATTACTGGTCATACCATATTGGGTGTGAATTTCACATGGTCAGAATCATGTGATAAATCCTTCCTGGGGACGAAATAGAGTCTGGTATTGACACCTACTTGAATTTTTCATAATCTAGGTAGATGTTATACCATCTTATTTGATGCACTATGCATTGGACTAATAGTAGTATTTATTAAGGGAGACAATTTAATTGTGCATGGGTCTCAGCAGTCGAGGCCTCCCAAGAGAAATTAGCTGAAAGACAACCTTGATCGAGCAGTTGTTGTCCATGCCTTACGTTTATAGAGAATTTATCTTTTGGTCGATCTCATTGTGGTGTACACGAACTAGAAGAGGCTCAAATATATCTTTTCTCAGCATGACTTTAACGTCATACAATTAATATGGATCAAATATCTACAATCAGATGATTTTTGATCATGATTATAAACTTGTAAAAGGTAATGCGGTCATTGATTCAATGAGTTGGAAAATAAAAATATAGGTCATAGAGGAAGTCAGTGATGAATGGAAGTTATGGCAGTTTTTTCTAAGCTTCATATGGAGTTTCATAATAGTCACGAGTTGTCTTACCTATCAGCCTTTAAAGTTACCTCTTCCCTCATTGAGATGCTGAATAGTAGGATGTTTTCATATCATGATGGTTTGGTTTTCTGTGAGAGTATATCCTAATATAATCCAATTATTGATTCGTTTGCAGATAGAGACAAAAGCTATGTGTACATGGACATGTCTCGTTTCCCCCAGAAATGAGAGTGAAGTTGATGAAACAGTCTAATGCTTCTGAGTGGGTAGTTCATCAACACATCTCAAATATTTATTGAGATATGTGATGCCAGTATTGTTGGCCTAGGATAAAAATTAAGATACCAAGATTTATCACTTTGTGATTCACCTATTAGTAGTTGATGGTGGAGCACTAGATACCTACAAGCATGTTATAACCGCCTTTTTCCAAAAATGGAAATGGGAATTTATTTCTATGTATTTCGTAGTCTTCAAATCAAGGTTGTTGAGGGGATGAGATGGTATATGGGTAGTCATTGAAAGAATACCAAAATCATCCCACTTCATTCCTATAAGGGAGACTTTCTCAGTTGATGAGTTGGGAAGACTATATTTCTTTGAGATTATAAGACTGAATAGGGTTCCTCGTACTATTGATTCTAATCAGGACTCTCTTTTAACATCAATTTTATAGTAGGGTTTTCAAAAATATGTGGGAAATAAAGTGATTTTATGCACATATTTTCACCATTATATCAATGGAAATTCAGAATGGACGATGCATGTTCTAGAGGATATGCTCCAAGCATGTGTACTGGATTCTTGAAGTTCTTTGAAAAATCATATCCCTCCCTTCATGTTCACCTATAATAACAATTTTCAAATGAATATTTAGATGTCTCTATTTGAGTCCTTATACGGATGGTTAGGCTATTCACCCTCGTTGTAGATAGAGGTAGTTCGGGAAGCTCTCTTAGGTCCTCATCTCATTCTGGAGACTTCAGATCTTGTTCATATGATCAAAACTGTATAACTACTAATCATTCTTGAAGTAAATCCTATGCTGATCTCTCTCGATTACCTCTTGAGTTTGAGGTTGGGGATCTGGTTTTTATTTTTCTATCTCCCATGATAGGTCATAAATGGTTACACAAGTATGTAAATTTTCCGCCCTATTACATAGGTCCATTTGAGATTCTAGAGATAGTCGGGCCGGTAGCCTATCAGTTACTACAACCTATGAAGTAACATTCCCCGCAAAACATCTTTCATTTCTGAAAACATAACCAATATCATGCTGACCTATCACATACATTAGTTCCAGAATAAGTTGAGTTAGATGCTGATGCTACATTGAGGAGTATGTAATGTGTATCGTTGACCGGACCACAAAGGATCTCCAAGGACGCGTTATACCTCTGGTATGGGTGCTATGGTAGCAGGAATGAGTATAGAACGAGACTTGGGAGAGGGAAGTTGACATATATAACCAATGAAAAGATTTTTTCTTAGATATTATTTCTTTACCCTTGAAAGGATAACTCATGGGATAGTTCTTTTAAGGGAGGAAGACTATAAGAACCCAAGTTTTTACTCATGTACAGATCCACTAATATTTTGTCTAAATATTTACTTTGGACCTATTATGGATTCCTAATGAGTTGGTAATGAATAAGAGGGTGTCTAAAGCATGTTCGGAGCCCAGAACCCAACTTTTTGGGAAAAAGGATTGGGGTAAAGTTTAGAGTAAACAGTCCAGGAATTCCGCATGGTTTAGAAAAAATTTCAGATTTTGTTTTTTTTTCAGACAGAGAAACCTCACATGGTTGGTACAACACAATGTGGCCTAAACATGTGAACACCCTTTTTCTGATATACCCATGCATGGAATGATCAAACCATGAAGTGGATGTTATTTTTAGAAGAACCATCTCACACAGTTTTCCCATGGTTTGACAGACCGTACAGACAAACATTGTGCAAGAAAAATTTATAGGTAAAATGTCCAAAATGCCAATAATGATCGAATTACTCCATGATTCATCCTTAAATCTAGAATCGACAGGACTTTCTTCCTTTTTCACACATTTTTGTGATTTTTATAGTCCAAGTATAGGGGAAAATATATCTCCATCATCCAGCTTCTGATCGAGCTTCAATTCATTCCATTGGATGGGAAATGGTAAGTACTTGAGTCCTTTTTAATTTTTCTTATTCTCTCTTACTCTTGACCATGATATTTTAATGCTAGCATTTTTCACCTTTTCGTAGAGCAAATCTGATCTGAGGAAAGGAAAGGGCCTATACTAGAGAAGGATAGTTGTACCACTTATGGTGGGTGGTCTATAACTCATCCATATGGTTCATTGTATTTGGAATATTTGTGTGGGGACCACTGGTATCATCGACATCTATTTCCTAAAATTTTCATTCTAGAATTATACTTATTAGAATCATATAGCAAGCTATTTCCAAAAATATGATTTTTTAGTGGTTAAAACCATTACTTCATCATTCCCATGTCGAAGGATATTCCATATATAGGTTTTAGTTTTTTCACATGTTTAAGCCACCATTCTGCTGTGCCTTCACTTGACATTCCTAAAAGTGAGCCTTATTATAATAATTGTATTGTTATTAATGGCGATTTCCTAATGGAATGTATCACTTATGCTCACAACTTGACCTGACTTAGGTAAGTGCTTCGAACAGATAATTAAATACAAAGTGTGAAGTGGAATTTATAATAAGCATATAACATGGCCATAAATATTGACATTGAATAAAAGTTACATGTCTCTAGCACACCTTGAAATATGTATGGAGGGTAGTAGAGTGAACTTGAATAATTGAATATGACTTAATGGTTAATTCAGACTTTATTAAAAAGTGGAAAAACTACATGGATTATCCATACTAATGGAATACAAGGATTGAACATAATGAATGATTACATGATTAAAATATTATATTGGAATGGACGGACATGACATCACATTGGATTCTGAGAATAGAATACCTTGCATCTCAAGAACCCCATTCTGATTCAGATATGCGGTTTCCTTATATTGACACCCACCTAATATTTGGATCAGGTATATTCCATGGATGCCTATTATCCTAACATAGAGTCCTTTACATTATTACAAGATACCTCAGATACACTCCTCCGTTCCAACATTGACTGGTACGTGCCATGGTTAATGCCCATAAGGCCTTCTCCTTGCTTAGCCCTATTTAACATGACCAATCACCTTGGACTCTGTAGGAACCATATTGTGGAATGTAGGGGAATAATATCCATGGATTACACTATTACAACTTATCTATAATCAGATACTACTAAGCTAGAATTTTGTGATATCTTTATTTCCATTGTTATTTCCCTCAAACTCCCTTTGGAAATACAATTTTTAGGTTTCCTTATTACATCTTGGGACCTTCAAAACATATACTATCATGAGGTGACGTCAGTGATGGCTATGCTTCATGTGACCTATTAGCACTAAATGGTAATTATAGAATCAATGATCTAGTTACAAGTTCAGACACCAACCAGGGGATGAAGCTGATACACAGGTACATAGTTATATTTTAATGCTTTATTTACATTATATATTCATGCCTATACGTTGATATATTCCATAACACAACCCAATAGTTATAGACACCATTGGTGGTGGCCCACTAAGATTTATCTCACACCCTCTCTGGGTTCTGTTTGGTACTTGAAGGGGATTACATGGTTACAAGTGTTGACAAATAGACGAATGTGGAATAAAAAACTTGATTTCATGCTGTTTTGGATGGATCTTGATAGAAGATGATAGAGTCCAAGAATAGGATTATTGGGATTTTTTGATTAACTTTTTAACATTTTTAACATATTATGCATGTTTTCTTTTATCCATGTTTTCTAGTTTTCTAGTGACATGACATTACATCATCATTTTTCTAATTCATACTCTGATTATTATTCTTGGTTATCTATTGCATCAGTTTTCATACACTGTTTATTTATATTTCTTCCCATTTTTACAACTGCTTATATCCTTCCACTGTTATACACTGTTCTAATGAGGGCGTAGTCTCCCCACAGAAACACCCTAAGCCCTCACTTCTTATTGGCAGCCTTTGGCATTGGGGGAATTGTGATGGAGGATAGGTGGCCCCTCCAGCTTGGGGAACCCGTTAACCGGCATCCAGTTTTGGGACATCACAACATGAAATTTTATTTCTTAGAAATTTTAAAAATTAACAATGATTTTAGATTTATCATGTTTAGAAAATATTAAGGTTAAATTTCATGTAATTCAATAATCATTTTTAGCTGTATTGTTCATCAAACCATTTTTAAAAATATCATGACTTTTATGGCTATATGAGTATAAATGAATGATTTGAAATTTATGAAGCATTTTTATAAGAAAAATAATAGTATTTAATATGTAAATTTATAATTAATAAAATCTTATTACAAATTTATAAATCAATATTTTCAATATTTTAATTGAAGTTATATTTTTTAATTAATTTTTTTTCACAATAAATTTTAAAAAATCATTATTAACATTTTCAAGAATTGAATCAAAAAAAAGTATTTAAATTTTTCTATAATTATGTATAAATTATATAATTTTTTATTTTTCTAATTTTAGGATTCAAAATAATTCATATAGGTAAAAAGTAGTATCCATGGTAGAAACCAATAATTATAAAAATGGTTGTCCTATTTGGTAAAGTTATTAACATGTTTTTAATATAATTTTATATGGTTTTTGTAGGTATTACATGACCTTATATCTTCTAAAATTAATTTCTTTAATTTTTGGAGCCACATTCCATAATTGTGTCATCACATAATTTAAATTTTTATGTATTTACAGATGTGAAAACAATTTTTTTACTTATAATATGTTCACTCATCTATTCACTAACCCTCACACTAATAAAATAATATTATGAAAAAAAACTACTCAAAACATTTTTCCACAATCATATAAAACCTAATGATGTTTCTTTATTCTAACCATATCAATCATTAAAGGAATAATATGATAGGAAATGGAAATAATCCAATAAGTGATGTAAAAGTTCCAACCACTCTTAATTTTTTATAATAAATATGTTTTTTTGTTCTTCATAAAAGTTAGTTTTATAAAAAATAATTGATAAATAAATTTATTAATTATATTTCATTATTTTTAAAATAAAATTAAAATAAATATCCAAAATCCATGGTTGAATTAATATAAAAATACGTTGTTGGTCATATTAATGCCTCCGCGAAAAAATGTGTTCTTTTCATCACCAAATTTTTAGAATGGTTATAATAGGGAATATAATTTATAATTATGATTTTTATGGGATATAATATAATTTTAAATGACAAAACAAATTCCTCAAATTCCAGAATGTATTAAAAATTAAATCAACCCCCATGTATACGTGCTGACTACCTCATTAATGGGATGATGGGTTCCACTTTTTTATTTCATAACTTCCATGAATGGATAGTCATGAGAATATATTTAAGAGAATAATATGATTTTTATGATAAAATCTTAATACTGTTATGAAATATTCAATAATATATTAATTATATGATAACAATTATGTAAATTAAATCATTTAAAACAACAGTACTCAATTGAAAATATCACATGCATGTTACGGATTTTTTTATATCCACTATATAATCTACTATTTATTTTATAATTTATATATATCTCACTAATAAATAATAATTTATATCAGTATTTATTTTTTTGTTTTTATATTATAAATAAATCACCTCATAATCCTCAATAATCACGTGATATTCATATTGGGATTAGGCTGAACACATACTTCAACAATATTATGGAATTAATTATGGTCGATTATGCAACATTAATTAATTAATAAAATATTATTTATCAATGTAAATAATTTTGAATTTTTTATTTTGGAATTGGTACATAAATATTTTACACATTAATTTAAAAAACACCATTATTTGGTATAAATCACCAAAAATATTTCATTGTTGATTTAATATCAGAGGATAAAGATTAAATTACTCATCAAATTAAATAAAAAATTTATAAATCAATGTAATTAATCCATTGAAAATACTGTAATGAAAATTGAATGGTAAATAGTGGATAAATAATGAGTACCAATAACCCATCAATGAAACTACAAAAAATGTTAAAAACTATAAACAACTGATTTGTGAAAATTGGAAAAACATCAAATATATATATATATATATAATTATTTTAAATGTAAACTAAATATTGATTTAGTTATGAGTATGGTTATGATAATTTTATATTAATATATTTATGTTTTTATATGATGTTGTAGATAACTCAAATATGCAAGAATAATGGTCACGGTATTTCATGACTCTAATATTTTTCTTTAGTTAGAATCACCTTTATATACCTATAATCTTCTAAGATTGATCTATTATAACATATAATATTGTAATGTGGTTTTTTGACTTTATTTTCATGGATAATATATCCTAAATAAGGTTGTTTATCCATGATGATTGTACATTTCAATAAAATAAATTTTATAATGAATAATTTAAATTAGTTTTATAGGATTTTAAACCATATAATTTTTTTAATTCCTATAATATTATAATTTTACTAAATGTCAAAATTTTCAATCTCCAATGATTATTTTATTCAAATTATTTCATTTTAATTTATTTTTCATTATCCTTTTAATGATTTGAGTATTCAATAAACCTATTTTAAAACATTTAAAAAATATTTCTTTTCTATGACTTTATATACCTCTATTATACATCCCATTTTGGAATACATTTTAATTATTATGAATAATAAATTTTTTAATTTGTTTTTATGTTTTTTTAAATATGTATTCCATCTATATTAGACATAATTAATCTTGATATCTTTAATGAAAATCACATATTTATTTAACATAATATTTTGATCTACTTTAGAATAAAAATGATTTTATGATATCTCATTAATTTTCTAATAATTATTCATAAATGGGGTTACATTTCATGTTACATCACATATATTTTTTAAAAATATGATAATTTTTGGGGATCATGAATTAGTATCAAAGAAACTAATTTTTTATTTTATTTTGATCTATTTATATTCATTATGAAACCCATCTTACATCCCTAGGTTCATTATGAAATGTAAATTTAATACATATAGATGTTTATAAAACCTATAATTTTTTCCTTTTATTAATTAATGATTACTTATTTTCATTTTCACATATATTCATCGATGATGATGCGTGGGGTACTATTTCATTATCAAATGCATTGGTTTAGGCTAATTTATCACGTGATTGTTAGGAATGAGAAGAATGATTTTTTTAACATAGTTGTGGTAATGAATGGTTTTTTGACATTTAAATGTTCAGAAATTATGTATTTATTTACATACTCTAATGAATAAATATTTTTTCCAATTTATTGTTTTATTAATATGAATGTTCATTATTTTAATGTGTTTTATGATGTTTTGAGGAAAATGTGTTTCAATTCCATAAAATATAGTGTTTTCAGGATTAAGAATGATTTTTGTAATTATTACACAATGTGATATTCTACTCAAATATATTATTATTATTGAAACCTATTTTGATGCATGTTGTATAATTAATACTATCGTAATGATTTATTTGTGATTTTATTTTTTTCTCTGAAGTTTTATAAATATAAATAATGATCATATGATATATTATTAATATATTTTTTTCATCTTTATGATTTACATAATGTTATGATGTGTTTTTTATCTTACAAAGCATCAGATATCACCCCTCTATATATTTTTATTTTTTATCATGTTATAATGATGATTATCACATGTGATATTCATAGATATGTTTTATAGAAGGATTATCATGATCTAATGGTTAGAATCACAAATAAATAATATTCTTATATAAAAATTCTCCAATAATCTAAACCAATATGTCCTTTGTTTATCTAACCATTTGTAAGATATATTATTTAATTATGATATTATAGGATTATTTAATTTATGTTTTTATTTGGCGACATTAGTTTTTTTTCTTATAAATTTTTTTCAACCAAGACAATAAATTTCTAAAGTAGTCATATTTTTTCATCATTTTCCCAACATTCTCTCTTAATAATCTATTTCCACATTAATGGAATGTCCCAGTCTTTGTATAAATCTACAAACAAAATGATATGTCCAATTTTTACTACTTTTATCCTATAATACCATTAATGATAAATTTGAAAAAATTACACTTAGATGAGGAAATATAATGTTTGATATATAATACTACTAGTTAATTAAACAGACCATGAGATTTAAATTTAATTATAAAAACCTTTGACCTAATATCACCAATAAAAGATTCTGAATTTTCAATTATGTAAATCGAAATGTTTACAATATTTTATGATAATTTAATTAACTATTAAATTTTCTCAAAACCATAATTTTTTTGAGAATATATAGACCAATTTTCTTAGTAAGAATACTATAGTAGATTCTAATAAAACCACATTTGACTTATTATTTTATTATGATTTATATTTATCTTATAAACTGATATATTAAGAAATAATGTACATGGATTATGTATAAATACCACAGAATCAACTGGTCTCATGGTTTATGAGGATCAAATAATCATTATTAAATGTATTATAACTTCTAATAAAAACACAAATGAATATATCCATTACATGAAGCTAAAAAATTATATTATAAAATGAATAATATACGAGAATCATTATAAAAATTCATTAAATACTTGTAGTTTGTATACATTTTAATAAAAATTAATAATAATAAATCAAAAAATTATTTCTTTATTATTTTGTGTCCATATTATAATGAGAATCCACCAAAAAATAGGTGTGAATTTTATTTTTAACATCAACAAGATGATTTTATGGGTGGGAAATGAAGAATGAAAATTATGTTATTATAGAATCCTTGAGATCCAAAAATAATATTTTCATTCAATTTGATAGGATTATATTTCTCCTACGATGGTCCTTAAACAACTTGAATTTTTATATATATTATATGAGTTTTTATTAAATATAATTTTATTAAAAATGTCATATCCTTCAACAAAATAGAAATTTATCATATATTTTCAATCTTGAAGCTCTACACCTCAATAAAACATTATGTCTATCTTCCATTGTCAAATTTTAATACAACTAGTTGTCCCATGCCAAAGAACACATACTCGGTAATGCTGGCCATAGCCGAACCCTCTCAAACATTCGATTCCAAAAAACATGAAATAGTGAAACCTCTTTTCCATGAACCTCATGTAGAGTGTCTACTTTCATGAGAAAGGTTGGAGACTCCCCTATGATATAGACCACCAAGATGAAAATAATAATTACATTAAAAAACCATAACTATCTTCCTTACATCCAAATTAGAGATGAAAAATCATGCAAAATAAAATGTAAACCAATAAAAAAGTTAGATTCCATCTTAAAATGGTGATATCAGTGAGGATGGTGAATAAAAATCAAGGGAAACAACAATAATCATGGAATTCGATGATCCAAAAAATAAACACCAAACCACAGATTCAACCAAACACCATTTCAAAGACTGTACCCGCTCATCCAATCCCATAAAAACTATATGAAAAAGGAAGAACAAAACAAAAAATCTTTATGGAGTCCCACCACCCAGATCCTTTCTCCGCCAACCAGTTCACACATAAAGACAATAGAGATTCACCCACCTCACACACAAGAGACAGGCAGAGTCCTCAGGCTACTGGATCTGGAAAATTAGTTGTGGACCAACACCGTGACACCATGGTTAACCTTATCTAGTGATGGACGAATTAAGTGAGTAGATGATAGAAAAGGTGAAAATGGGAGATGTCCGAGTCCATGAAGAACCACCACAATAAAGCAACACGGCAAGATCTTACCACACACATGGATGACCACCGCTTCAACCCAACTCGAATGAGGAGCTGACAACAGGAAACCATATAACATTGTGCTATTTAAGGGCTCATCCCTCCATTTATAGTGGTCAATAATCATAAAATATCAATACATTTCATCATTTGAAACATTAATGATATAGTTTATATGTTATAAATATGAATCTCATCACATATAAATTCATTGGTTTTTTATGAAAAATAGAATTTTTTTTAATTACAGTAGGTGATTGAAACACTATGATGCATTACAGTATTGATATATCATACATTCTAATTTGAATTTATAGATATAATATGAAATCATATATCATATATTATGTTATTAAATCAATGAATTTATAAAATTATTATTCAATATTTTGGTTAGTCTTCTATTAGATAATATATATATATATTATATATACAATAATAATAAGAGAATACATTTCCCAGTCTAATGAAAAAATTGGCCATTAAATCTGAATAATTAGTTCATTTTAAGATTCACTCTATCGCTTGTTCCTTTCAACTAGATTGTAATAATATAGTGTATTTAGATTCACTAATAAGTGATTAATATTTATATTCTAGATGATTATCTCTGGAATTATAACTACCCAATCAAATGTCATATTTTTAGTCATTATCAATCAAATTTGTAAAGTCATGCCTAATAATCTTTGATTCATTTCATCTATTTTTGAATCGTATATAAAAATTTTTGAAATAAAATTACTAAATATATTATGATATATTCTAAAATAATTTTTAAATTTTATCATCAACCTTAATATGTCTACAATCATATGATATAATTATGAAATATCTATCAAAAACTCATTTTTAATAAACAATACTACTCATTTAGAGACTCCATATTAATTTTATAAGTATCAATCCCCATTTAGTCCACTAAAATGTGTACCCCCCTAGGAATTTTTATCAGTAATTATATATTTAAATTATAAAATTCATAATCATAGGCAATGGCTGTCTTGTAACTAAGAAATAGCGTGAAAAATATATAATGGAATCAAAAAATATCTTTGCTAAACACATTTATCTTTATGATTATGACTATACGATGTATCATATATAAGAATGAATTTTCTTATTATAAATTTTCCTACGAAATGAAAAAATAATGACACATGAGGATTGTTAATATCATATATCTACTAATACATTCTTGATTCATAGTTAGTAGACTAACTACAAGGATGTAGATATCATATACTATTCTCCATAATTTATATAAACATAATTTTTCTAACTTCATATATATAAACATATCATATTTGAATTATAAAGGTCTAACTCTACACTTCTTATATGTATCTTATTTAATGGACACAATTTCAAACTCATTAAATGAAATAATATATCACATAATCGTTAAACTTGTATAATTTAATGATAAAAAACATTATATACAATCAATATATTTTCTTACCACCAAGGATACAGTAATAAATATATCAATGAATGAAAACTATGAATATAAATATATTTTCAATCCAAATTTAAAGGGTAAATAACATGATAATATATTTTATTGTTCTATAATAAAGGTATATAATATTTCACAGAAGGTGGTATACATTTTTTGTCATTTTGTTGTTTTTCCTCATGATAATATTCATTATCCTGATTGTAAATTATACTCATTTAATCCATAACAATCCATTGTATCATATACAACTCTATGTTGTTCATATTTTTTTATAATTAAATATTATAAATATAATTAATAATTTTTATTATTCACATCATGTGTCTAATATAGGAAACATGAATGAATAATAATGTGAATATAAACATTGTATTACATCATACATTTTATGATCTTCATAAATATTATTAAGAATATAAAAAATAGTTCAATAAAATCATTTTCTAGTATCAGATATAAAATACATCCACAATAACACTATATTGATATATTTATTGATTTAAACCCATTAAATTCTAATTTAACTTCAACTATATTACAATTTGATAATCTAATGATATCCTCCATGTAAAATATATTAATTTGTAACATATTTGATTAAATCATGTTTAAAAAAGGATGAAATTAGAAACCACATTATTATTTATTGACTTATTTAACATGTATTGGAAATGTTTTATATGTCATCATTGAATCATATGTGGTTCATAAAATTTTTAGACAACATATAAAATCTTTTGAGTTCATTTTCCCCATTTTGGAAAATTTCCATTTAATATTCCCAATTTCAATAATTTGAGAAACCAAATATTACTTTATAAATGATTTCATTACCAACATTACATAAACCATGGATGGGTCTAAAGATAAATTAATAATGTTTTCTATCGTATATAATGAATTAAAAATAAAATAATATCTTTCTATAACTCCAGATATACTCTTATATTTCTTTTAATATCTATATTCTCTGAAAATTATCATTCCATGACTAAAATTACAGTTTTTCAAGAAATTATATCTATTTAAATTAGTTGTAATAATTAAAATTGAATGTTGTTACGACCCACCTTCACTAATATGAGAGAAAGGACAATCGATTTCCCAGAACATTACTTCATCATGTTAATGTAGGGATAATGAACCTCGAGACAGAACTTCAATAGGTCCTAGAGTAGTGAATAACACTAAGGATATGAAATTACCGGAAAAATAGAATAAATTAACCTTTTTATTTAATTGGATCAAGAGATAATATACTAAGTCCCAAACATCCCCAAAACTAGATGTAAAATTAAAGCCCACACAATCAATTCCCATATGCATGTTCCAGTAATAATTGCAACAATGCAAGAAAACACTAAAGGTAAATTCCAAAGAAAGAAATAACAACAACATGAACTGTCCCAATGTCCCAACTATTATTGTCATGCATGGTCCTCTAAGACTTCATGGAAACCTAAATGCAGTTTTACACACATAGGGTGACTATACTAGTATACTTAGAAGGGAAAACCAAAATATCTTGTGCACAAGTGGGGAGGAAGTCTAATGCCCTATGAGAAAAGGAGACTACCAAAACACATAGCAAGAAAACTATCCACCCAACCTCACCAAGTCACACACCCCGAATAACGCAAGTCAAAAAATGTATCAGTAATATCACATCAATATTTGGGTACCCTACACCACTTTTCCATCAGTTATTGAAGTCATCATACATTTCAGACCTCCCCGGCCATTCTCACCATAACCCCACTACCATACCCCACCCGCACACACCTGGGCTACTAAAACCACACCTCCCACCTGTAAACACCTGGGCCACACCCACCACACGTAACCATGGCCACATACACTTGGTCCATAAAAACTATCACCACGCTTGATAGAACATGGCCCCAAACAACTACTGTTATTTCTGAACACAGCCGCACCTCATCCCAACGACACTTGGGAAACAACATACCTGCACACACCTAAGACAACCACCCTAATGTTCCTTGAACAACAAAACTATAGCCATAATGGACCTCAAGACATTATAGCCTGCCCAATGAATCATGGGCTACTCGAGAGAGGGAATAGAAAATGAGCTAATGACCGGCCACTCATATGAGTGTTGGAAAAAACACCATCCCCCGTGAAATGGTGGTGTTCGGAACAAGGTTCTTACCATGGGTGGGGTGAAACAAATAAATATAAGAATTTAATTATACATATATGTAAATAAGCAGTCATCCCATCTGAAGGGTTCATAAACCAGCCTATACACAAACACCCTTTGACTATTCATTTATTAAAAGTACAACACTCACATCCATGTCCCAACTCATTCCAAGAAAACAATTACCCTTTGAACCCATTCTTATTATCAAATATTTGTGGTTCCATTTTAAATAATCCTTCACTAATTGGAAACTAACAATCATAGCCACTTACCAAAGAAAGAAAAACAACAAAATAGCTGATTAAGAATTCAAACCTAGTTCCCTTGAAAAGTCACAACAACAAAAGGGATCTGTGAGATCCCTCAAAGTACTGGAACAAAACCAAGCCCCACCATTTGGCCCACATAGCCTCAGTACCACAAACAAACAACATCACCACAACAGGGGATCCCATCCCCATCCATGTCACCCCATAAAAACCAAATAGAAAAATCACACATATTACCAAGATGGAGCAAGGGTGTTTTTATGATTCCACAAACCATTAATTATGTTCCTTCTTTCCATTTGGTTAACCTGTGTTATCACACCAGATTCTTGTTTAATAGACATCCATTAAATCAACCGAGTTTATGTGATTAACCATTATCCTTGTTATATCCTTTTAATATTTGTAGAATTAACCAAAAGAATAGAGGATTATTAGTTCAAAATAATCGACCACCAACGACCATGATTTTCAGTTGACATCAGCCAATAAAATCCAAAACATATTATCATGGATATAAGAGTACAACAGAATCATCAAACAAACCCATTCATTCTTTAATAGTATGTTCATTATCTTTGTTATGATGTGGTTTCATCCATTCCATAAGGAAACATTATCATACCCACTCTTCAGGATACATAGAAAAGGGAGATGAAGGAGGAACCCTACCCGAATGATCAATGATCTAAGTCTCTCCCCACATACCAAGAATTTGGGGATGTGCAACTTGTAGGGGAGGAACTCAGAGGACTCTAAGAGAGAGAAGAAAAGCTCGAGAACAGGCACACTGGTTTCCTCAGGAGGGGAAATCCAAACACACCAAGGATAATAAGGTAACAAACCATAAAGAAGAATGAAATAATTCTAGTACGATAAAAATGAGATATCCTGGAGTCATGAGATTTGAAAATAGTGAATAGATGTAAAGGAAGATCATGGTTTCACCATGTAGTCGGGTGGTTACACATGAAGGAATTAATTGTAATTTAATAATTCTCATCCAAGAGGTGTCCATAACAGTTGTGTGTTAAATGGTTTCCTTTAACCAGAGTAAAACACATAATAGGGGAAGAACTAGAAAGTATGGGAAAATTTGTGACACCAAGGAAATGCCACATGTTTCGGTAAGTCAAGGGTTGGCCAAATCTTAAGGTAATTTTAGATATCATTTTAGCTTCAATTGTTTTTCAATGGGGTTATTAAAACACTATTATGTCAAAAGGTACATTTTTTGGAGTGGATCTGGAAAAAGAAACAAGGGTGGGACACTATTTGGAGAGACACTATAAGTAGTTCCACGGTCATGGTGCCACCCACACGGTGCCACCATCATCTTGCCACTATCAACGGTGTCGATGTTTCTTTGTGTGACCATGATGGAGTGATTGTTGCAGTGCCACCAATTTCGGTGTGCGACCATGATCAGTGCAACCATTTTAGAGGAATGGATTGATGGAAATCGAGTTTTTGGAAGGCTTCTTAATGAGTTAATATCCTAGCCATTACATCAGATTTCTCTCAATCTATTCTGACCCTCAAGAATTAGAAGTAGTCCCAAAGAAAAGAGATGGGTCGGAACAACCACCTCGAAAGATACCTCTCAGTAGAAAACCACCTTGACATCTGAGAACACTATCCCTCAAGTAACCACAGAACATATAAGGGTGTCACTTTCCTGACATATGAATTAAGGATTCCATTCCCTAGGTCAAGATACTATCCTCTTTGGGTGGCACGGACTCACCTACATGGGTTTAATTGCATCCACTCTAATGAATCTTTATTAGGGATATGGTCCTCCCTTCCTCACAGTCAGAACTATTCACACGCATTCAATGAACAAGGAAAACAACACATTTCATAGTTAACAAGGTTCAACACTACATCACAAACGTTTACGAAAAAAACAGTACAAAACTCAAAAAAGGTCTGGGTATTGAGTGTGAATCATTGCCTCTTATTCCCTGTTACTCTACTCATGACCAAAAATTCTCTATAACACACAAACCAATGAAATGGTTTTTCCATGAAGCACCTTCTCTTCATGACCTACGATCATCACATATCTCTCTATAAACATCATGTCATCCTCGATATCCAGCTTACCCCAACTGAGGATGTGTGAATCATCATATAGATACCAAAAAAGATGAGATACATGGAAGACATCACGCACTCTTAGTGGCACCAATGGTAGCGCTATATAATTAGCCACATCGCTGATCTGCAGCAACACCTCGAAGTGTCCGGCAAACCTTGAATAAAGCTTACTCCCCATGTCGATCATCTGTTGTCAATATTGAGGGGAGAAATTCAAGAACATGTGGTCACCAACCTATTACAACAAGTGTATCCTCATATTATTAGCATACGACTTCTGATAGACTTAGGTCGCCTTCATCCACTCCTGTATAAGTTGAATCTTCACCGTGGTGCTTCCCACCACTTCCTGGACAAGAATATCTACTTCCCTGACCTCTTCCCAGCACAAGGGTGAACGATATGGAGTCCCATATAAATATTCTAATGGATCCATGAAAATGGTAGAGTGATAGAAATTGAGGGAGGGAAACTCTACCAATGTAAAGTGTCTCTCCCGTGATCCCCAAAATTCCAAAACACATGCTTGTATCATACCCTCTAATGTCTGGATGGTGCGCTCTCTTTGCCCATCTGTATGGGGGTAGAAAGTAGTGCTGAGGCATAGATGGGTGCCAAAATAATATTGAAACCCATTCTAGATCCGTGAGGTAAACCAAAAATCATGAGTAGAGATTATTATCCTTGTAAATCCATGAAACTGTACCACTTCATCCACATACCGATGTGCTAGGTCATCCACCACACTCAACTCCTTTATTTCCAAGAAGATAACTAATTTATTCAGCTAGTCCTCCACTACCATGATGGAATCGCAACCCCCATGAACTTTTGGTAGTCCCATGACGAAATCCATCGAGTTGTTGTCCCACATCCACTTGGGGACATCTAAAGGTTTTAACATACCCCCTTGGATGCAGTGTTTAGCCTTCACCTACTGACATACAAGGCACTTCACCACAAACACTACAACTACTCTCTTCACTCCAGGAAACCAAAACTGACCCCTCAATCCCTGGTACATTTTTGAAACTCTTGGGTTCACCTCTAGGAGTGAGTTTTGGAACTCACCAAGAACACTCTTTCACATTTCCATTGGTATGAACAACTTCCCATGAAACATCGTCTGATTTTTCCCATATTCTGACCATCCACCCATAACATCACCCTAGATAACAAGATCACATATCATTTTATCCCCTAATTCCACCCACAATGACTCCTCTACCTACTGCAACAGAGAGGACTACACTATAATCTGGAATAGATAGCCTCTGCCATCCTCCACCCTTGCATCCAATTGTTGGGTATCCAACTCCTCTATCGCCTTCTAAGCATCTGCCTACTCGAGAAATACATACTTCTATGACTTTCTAATCAATAAATAGGCCACCATGTTCCCCTGACCATTAGTGTAGGATATCTCGAAGTTAGAGTCCTAATGAAACCCCTTCCACCCTCTCGTCCACAAGTTTAGGTCCCGTTGGGAGAATATATACCTCAATCTCTTATGATCCATGAAGAGAACAAAGTGCTCCTTAATGAGGTAAGACCACCACAACATTAGTGTGAACACAACTGATTCAACCTCTTGATCATGGGTTCCAAAGTTATTCTCATGGTGACATATCTTCCTAGGCCCATAAGTGGTCACACCCTACTATTTCATCAGCATGCACCACAAGACTAGACCTGAAGCATCACAGAAAACCTAAAACATGAATCTTTCCTCTAGAAAACACAACATTAAGGCATTAACCAACATCCCCTTTAGATAACTAATGGATTTCCCACAATGCCCATTCCACACAAAATCATGGTCCATCTTGGTAAATGTTGTCAATGGTACACCATCTCGATAGAGGTTGGGAATTAATCTCTGGTAGTAACCTGCTAGGCACTAGAAAATTTGAACCTCGGTCACATTCTTGGGCGCTGCCAATGAAAAAATCCCCTCACCCTTTTTTAGATCCACCATTATTCCCAGCTCAACCACCTTGTGTCCAAGGAATTGTACTTCATGCATCCATAACATGCACTTGGACTATTTCCCATAGAGATGGTGTTGTCAGAGGACCTTAAAAACCATCCTCAGATTCTCAGCTTGATACTCCTATGATCTCGAGTAGATCAAAATGTGGTCAATAAACACAACTATGAACTGGCCCAGATATTCCCAAAAGATGGATTTTATGAGAACAATGGACACAATTGGTGCATTAATAACTCCAAACAACATGAATAAGAACTCAAAGTTCCCATATATATACATGAATGTAGTCTTTTTGATGTGACCCTCCTTCACCCTCAACTGGTGATATCCTGACCATAGGTCTATATTAAAGAACCATCATGCCCCTTTCAATTGGTCAAATTGGTTGTCTATCCTCATGATAAGTTAACATTTCTTGACCGTTACCTGATTCAGTATTTTGTATTCTATGAATAGCATGAGTCCAACATCTTCCTTCTTCGCAAACAAGACCAGAGCACCACATGGTGATGCACATGGTCTAACAAAAACCATCTTCATCAGATCATCAGTCTGAATTAGTAACTCTCATAGCTCATAGGGAGCCATCTGATAGGGATCCATCGAAAAAATATGGGTATATATTGAAATACTATCCCGAACTCAACGTCATGTCAAGGGGGTAGAGTCATCGCCTCCTCAGGGAAGACATCCATGAACTCACTGAAAATCCTCGAGACATCCACCATCTTGGTATCCACCGACTCTACTAATAGCTCGTCTAACAAGGAATGAAGGGGCTCCAATCACCGACTACTCTCTTGGAAACCCCACTCACTGATGATGGTCACACGTTGTACTCCATCATTTCAAAAAATGATCCTTCTGTGGAAGAATTTGATAATAGCACATACATAGAACAACTATTCAATTCCTAGAATGACATCATATGGCTGCACTTGTAGAAAAATAAGGTACCCTATAGACTGATGTGTTCCCAAAATTAGTCAACAATCTCATCAAAAAGGATACAAGTAGGTCTAACCTCTGACTGGCAAACTAAAAACCAAGGATTCAGAAAGTGTCTATGTGTCTAGACCCAGTTCATGGGCTAGACTGTGTGCAACAAAGTAGTGTGAATATTCTGAATAAACCCAATAGAAATGAAGAGTAATATAAAAGATGATTGTAAAACGAACGACTTCTGGACCTACTATAATGACTGCCTCTATGGTGTGCAACTACCCACGCCTATATCCCATGCCCCTAGGATGTCGAAGGCCTCCCCGACCACGCCCTGGTCGAGGTCCCTAAGGAGTGCACTAAGGTTGGCATCCTCCTATAACATCTTCTCTCAGAGGGGTGGGAGCTTGATGTCCCTGCTACTACTACTGAAAGGGAATGGCTAGAAACTGATGTTGTTGAACTGGGCGCTAAACTGGTCAACCCCCACTATACTTCACTCCGTATGAGCACTGATTCTGAAGGTTCCCACGGCTGCCACATATGAAGCATCCTATTCCTAGGCCTGATGGGGAAGGGCGAGGACTGGGAGATATAAACATGAACAGCTTGGGCCTTCTCTCCAGTAGCTGAAACCTAGAAGGCATTGATGATGGAGGCATACACATGATTGCATTCCCCTTTGACAAGACCAACTGGATCCCCTCTCATGGCACACCTCCCAGGGTGTACATTCTTTCTACCACTTTATCCTCATTCTGAACCTCCATGTTTGTTTAGTAGAGTGAAGGTAGTAACAACAAACTGCAAAGAAGGTCAAAGTGCCTCCTCTAAACATCTTGCCTAGGAATCCTCATACAGAAAGTGGTCTTGAGAAATGTGAAGGAGATCCTTGATCTTGATCCCCTTCTCTCTCACTGAAATAACCTATACTGATGGGAGAGTAGCTCTTCCCTCTTCTCAGCCTTCATCATGGAAAAGAGGAATTCCGCCCAAAATCCCTTTCAAAGTCAGTCCACGTAACCTCATGACCCTCATCTCCCCATGATAAAGAATCAAACACAAAAGTGTCGCTCCTCACATCTGTCTTACAGCCAGAGGAACCTAGTACTATGTCGGAGGCCAGATCAAGTTTAAAGCTATCACCGACTCCTTGGGCCGGCTATCTGTCTCCAAGTCAGAGACAATGCCCTCTTACTTCCCAAGGGTCTACTAGTAAAAGGTATGAATCATCCTCTACCACTGATCGTCCTACTACTCTCGGTCAGCAATATGCTGGTCATCTAGATCAGCCTCTTCGGCCTCGATTGCTTTCACTACTTGTGGTATTCAACCAATTAACAAATTTTCATGGTAAAAAAGGAATGTCTGATCTTGATTAGTATTGAAGATTTCTTATAATTTTTCTTAGACTTATTATTCAAATAAAATAACAAAATTCCATATACATATAAGAACACAAGTCACTATAATGCATGTACCTTTCCTAGGGTCTCTACACCGTAATCAGTGTAACCTCACTTGAACATTCGGTAGTCCCAAAGTCCTTGCATCAGATCATGGGGTCCCTAAAATCCCTTGTCACAGGTTGTCTTCCATGTCAAATTTCCCACACCATGATTGCCTAAAATAGTTTCCCTACCATCCCATGCATTCTTTTTTGTGTCTAACCTCGAGCTCTATGATATATCTTAACCAAACTATGATACCATTCTATAATGACCCTCCTTCTCCAAGATGAGGGAAGGGACAACATATTTGGAAAACCATTCCTTCATTATGGTGAATGAGGGATAGTGAACCCCAAGGCCCGCTTTCAATAGGTCCTGGAGTGGTTACTAGCACCATGGGTAGGGAATTATATTCAAAATTGAATGCATTTCCCTTTTTATTTAATAAGATCATGGGATATGATAGTAATTCCCAAAAAACATGAAAACTAGATGTAAAATTAAAGCCTAAACAATCCATTCCCATATTACTGTTTCAATAATAAGTTCTACTGCACATGGAAACTTCAAAGGTAAATACAAATGGAAGGAAATAAAAGCAATAGAAATTGTCCCAACATCCAAACTAGTACGGTCCCGCACGGTCCTCGAAGTCCACCTAGTAAATGGAAAGTATTTTTATATACGTACGGTGAGTATAAAGGTCTACTCAGTACGGGAAACCAAAAGCTCTTTTTCACAATTTGGGAGGCGTTATAATGCCCTATGAGAAAAAGAAGACAACTAAAGCACCTTTCAAGGAAATTATTCTCCCAACCACAGCAACACACACTCCAAAAATAATGCAATTATGGGAACAGAATTGTAATAGCATCTCGATATTTGGGTACCCCAATCAACTTTCCCACTGGTTATTGATGTCATCCTATGCATTAGACCTCTCTCGCCAATCTCACCACAGTCCTAATGCCATTCCCTACCTGCACACACCAGGGCTACCATAACCACACATCCCACCCAAAAAGACATTTTCCACAACCACCACATGTATCCACACCCATATACACCTAGGCTAGAAAAACTATGACCATGCTTGAAGATGCCAGGGCCCGAAAAACTACTATGACTCTCAAAGACACTAGGGCATCATCCGGATAACACCTGGGAAACAACCTACCAACACACACCTGGGCCAACCACCACAAAGTACCCTTATCAAAGAATCCTGGGCCATTATTTAACTCAGACGATCACAACTTGCATGATGAATCACGAGCTACTCAGGAAAGGGAGAAAAAAATGAGCTAATAACTAGCCACTCATGGGAGTGTTGGAAAAAACACCCTCCACCATGAAATGTGGGTGTTTGACATGAGGTGAATAACTTGGGAGGGGAACAAATAAGAAACATAAGAACTAAATTATAAATATAGGTAAACAAAAACCCATCCCATCATAGGGGCCCCAAAAACATCCTATACACAAACCCCCTTATTACTATTCATTTATAAAAATCACAACACCCACAGCCAAGTCACAACTAATTCCCGAAAAAAAATTCCCCATTGAACCATTTATTTTTATCACATTTGAGTGGTTACATTTTAAATAATTATTACCTACTGGGAAACTAAAAGGAATAGCCACATGCCAAGGATGGAGAAACAACCAAGCAGTTGATTAAGCATTCACACATGGTTCTCTTGTAAAATCAGAACAACAAAATGGATTTGTGAGATCCCACAAAGTACTGGAACCAAACCAATCAACACCATATGGCCCCACATGGCCTCATATCCATAAACAAACAACTTCACAACTATTGGGGATCCCATCCCCATCAATGTCACCCCAACAGAATCAAATAGAACAACCACACAAATTACAATGACAGAGAAAGGGATATTTTTAGATTCAACAGACCATTCATTAATTTTCTTCTATCCATTTGGTTAATTGGGATGACAAAACATGATTATTTTACACTTGATATTCATTAATTAAACCATGTTTACATGACTAACCATTTTACATTTTAAAACCATTCAATCATTGCAGAATAAACAAAAAAACAAAGTACCATTAGTGAACGTGTAAGGACCACCAACGACCATGATTTTTAGTGTACATCATCCTAGAAAATACACAACATATAATAAAGGATAAAAGAGTACACAAAAATCATAAAAGACACCCCTTCATTATTTAAAAGTCCATTATTTATCTTTGTTAAGGTTTGCATTCAACTATTCTATAAGGAAACATTATCATACCCACCCTGCATGATAGAATGTAATGAGAGATGAAAGAAGTACCCTGCCTGGATGATCAACGATCAAAGTCTCTATCCACAGGCCAATAAATTGGGAATTATCTACTTGGATGGGAGAAATTCCAAGGAATCCAAGAGGGATTAGAAAATCTCCTACACTTGTGCACCACTTGATTCGGGATGGGGGACTCCAAACACACCAAGGAGAAGAAGAAAACCATCCAGGAAGATAAAGGAAATATTTTATGGTTGATAAAAAGATGTGATCTTAGAGTTACAAGATATGAAAATCATGAATAGAATTAATGGTGGATCATGGTTTAACAATGCAATTGGGTGGTAATAAATGATGGAATTAATTGTCATTTAATAATTCTTTTCAGAGAGGTGGACATAACAGTTGTGCAATAAACTATTTACTTTAATCAGAGGAAAATGTGTAATAGGGGCATACTTAAAAAGTGCGAGAAAAGGTGTGCCACTATGGAAAAGACAGAAATTTTGATATGTCTTGGGTTCCCCAGCTCATGGAGAATTTTAGATATCATTTGAGAATTAAATGGATTTGAAAATTGGTATTAAAACACTCTTACCTCAAAAGATAAGTTGCGGGAGAAGAACTAAAAACATAAACAATGTTGGGATAACATTTTGTGAGACACCGTAAGTGCTTCCATAGTCCAAGTTCCTCTTTCAAGGTTCCTCCCTCACGATGCCAACGTATGTGGTGCCTCCATTTCGGTGTGCGACCGTGACAGTGTGACCGTTACAGTGCCACTATCATGGTGCCACCCTCGTGGTTCCACCTTTTCTATATGAGACAATAATAGTGCGACATTTTCAATGCCATCGTCATTGTTCCACCATTATGCTATGAGACTGTGACTAGGGCCACAGATTCGGGGGAACCATATGATGGAACCAAGTTTTTAGTAAACTCCTTAATGAGTCGTTGTCTGGGCCATTGTAAATTTATTTCAAACCATAGCTTGAATATTATTATATGTATTTGGGTCATTATTCTGAATGAAATTAATTATTATTAAATATATTCCTATTATTATTGGTGGGGTAACATTATCACATATTTTATAAAATATCATATATAAATTGTATTATCATGGATGAAACATTTTTTAAATTTTTATATTTAAAACATGTTTCATAATTTAATGGAATATTTTCCATTTATATTATCTATTTTTATTAATAACATCACATTGTTTATAAATACAGTCTTATTTGAATCCAATTTTATATTTTTGTTGGTTTTTAATTTATTTTAATTATATATTTATTATTGGAGATGTATATTTTTTCAATTATTATTGGTTAGGGGTGTTGTGTTTATTGGTAACCAAATAAATGAGGTTTGATCATGATGTGGTTATGTTTAATGTTTGTAGGTGTTGAACTTTTTCTAATAATTTCATTAGATCATGAATAATGTTGATGTTCTATTGTTGTCGATGTTATCTCCAAAGAAAAGGTATTCTTGAAATTGATGTGATCTTCAAATGATGTTTGGAAGTACCACACAAAATGTGTTTACTATTTGATGTTCTAAATGAATAAAAGGTAAAGTCACTTTGAAGACTACTAGATAAGGCATCCTAATATATCATTTTAAGATTAAATCACCCTAGTGATATGTAAGATCATTGAAATTATATAAAATAGGTTTGAAATTATGTTTAATATATTAGTAAAACTCAATATATGTTATTAATGGAAATAATATGTAATTATATATTATCTATTTGATATGTTATATATTTCAGTGGATATGTAATATCCCATTTATAATGCATGAAGTTCAATCATATAAACTTGCTGAAACCAACCATGAAAAATGAAAAAGGTGCACTAAATGACTAAAATTAATGAAATTTATGAAAAAATAGAATTTGTATCAATATGTGAGTCATAGATTTCAAAAAACATTATGAAAAAATAATCGAGATTACCAAGTGAATTGTTTGATTTCTATAGCATATACAATTATTTTGGGGATAAATATGGATTTAGATTTGGGGATAAGATTTTTATATACTGATTCATCGATATGTTATGTAAGATTATTTTTATTATCTTGATAAGAAGTATTCCTTTAAAAAATAATTGAAAATGAAATATGTAAAATTATCTTCAATTACTAGACATGAGATATTTTTTATTGAGTGTTTTGTATTAGTAATGTTACACCATCAAGAGGAATTCCATTCCATGATTCAGTGTTGAATGATTCTATTGGATATTATTATTTTTATATGTTTACACGATTAAATTAGATCATATTAATGTGATTCAGTTTGGATGAGTTATGTTTTTAGATTTATAAGGGTTATATATTTTTTATAGGAGAAACACTACAACAATGTAGTCAAAGGAGAGTCTTAAGATTTTCCACTGACATAATATTAGGATTACATTCATAAATATTAGGTGTTTTTATAATACATTATGTCACGCAATAGAGGTTCATATGAAATCCTATATCATGGTTTGTAGTTTTTGAATGATATAACCATTCTATCCTATTGTATTTTCTCACACATTGATGATGGAAAGTAATAAGGTATTGATAATAGAAATATGATATTATTCATTATGGAAATAGATGATTTAAATATGTGGGTTAGACCTATATTTGCGTGAGGGGTTAAATAATTTTCACATCAATCTTGAAGTTCCAAGGATCGAATAGAAACTAAGAATGGGGGGTTGAATCAGTTCCCAACTTTTACAATTTTCAAAATTTATAAGAAACTTAACCCTTGAAACATGTTAAGATTTAATTCCTTACCGACTTTTACCAAGTAACCCAAGAATTCAAGAAAGGTAAAGCAATTAAAGAAAACAATAATTACAAGGTTCGACCACAATAAGAGAACCTATGTCCTTTCCATAGCCACTCCTGTGGGTCTATAGAAATCCACTATAATGAAGATGTGAATAGAACTTGTGCCAAATCCCATTGGACACCTCATATCTCATGATAGGAAGTATTATACTGACTCCCATCAGTTTACAAAGTTTCCTTAAAGAAAAATCGAGCTAAACATAAGGAAAATATCTTTATAAGCTGCACCACAAAATTCTCACTTCGAATCTTCAATCTGATTTCTTGGATCCGATTTTCTGAAACCAAACTTCTTAGCAAGGAAACAATGAATCCACTAAAAGAAACTCTGAATGTTAAATCTGGATTTCATGAATCCATCTTTCTGAAACCGGTCTTCATAGCAATGAAAAATGACTCCGTAAAAACAACCACTCCAAAAAATCACTTTGGAATTCTTGAATCCGTTTTCCTCCGCAAGGAAATGATGATTCTGCAGAAATACTCACTCTGAATACTCAATTTGTAATTCTTCGAAACTGGTTTTCTCGGCAAGGAAATATGACTCTGTAAATGTCTACTCTGAATACTCAATCCGGATATCTTGAATCTAGTTTTATCAGCAAAGAAAAAATGACTCAGAACAAAATCTCACTCCGATATCTCCAGCGCTCTGCCTCATCCACGTGTGTAAAAAGGTTGTTAATGAGAGAATGATCTGAGCACATATTTATAGGCAACTCAAAAAACAATGGCAGGAAACTTGAAAATCTTTCCTGCTTCCTAAAATCTCAAAAACTCCACAAATCTAACGCATTTATTCTTCAATCATTGACTTCATCAAACCTCCATAAATTTATCCAAGATTTATACAAGGTTGAAATCATGGTTTTCTTGAACTTATAATTGCCATACTAAATTTCTAGTTCAGGAAGTCCACTCTGAATTTTTTGTTCAGGAAGTCCACTCCGAATTTCTAGTTTAGGATGTCCACCATGATTCTCTGGTTCAGGAAGTGCACTCTGAACATCTAGCTCAGCAAGTAAAATTTTAATTTCAGTATCAGAAAGTAGACTTCGATTTTTTCGATCAGCAAGTAGACTCTGAAAATCTGGTTTAGCAAGTAGACTACGAACTTCTAGCTCAAGAAGTACACTGTGAATTTCTGGTTTAAGAAGTACACTCCGAACATCTGGTTCAAGAAGTACACTCCAAAATTCTGGGTTAGGATGTACTCTCTAAATTTCATGCTCATGAAGTCGACTCTGAATTTTTGGCTCATCAAGAAGACTCAAAACGTCTAGCTTCAGGAAGTAGACTCCGAACTTCTTTTTCAGGGAGTAGACTCTAAACTTTCTGGTTTAGGGAGTAGACTCCAAACACTCTGGTTCATGAAATAGACTCTGAACTTCAAGATCAGGGAGTAGACTTCGAACTGCTGGATCAGGATGTATACTTCGAACATCAGGTTTAGTAAGTCGACTCCGAATTTCTGGCTTCGAACATTCTCAGAATTGTTCTTAGAGAAAAGAACAATCTTCTTCACCATTTCTTCAACCAGATTTTATCAAGAAATTTTCATTATTTGTGAGAACTTTAAGATCATCAAATCATCGTCTGATTTGATTAAGAAAGTTTGAGACACTTTCTTAACTTCTGACTTCTCATTCTTCAACAAAATCTTCTTTAATAAAATCTTTAGCAACGAGCACTTCAACATTCTGTAACTCAAAAAAATTATTCAACCAAAAGATTAGTTGTCAACAAATAAAAAAAATTTACAAAAAAACACCACAAAGGTTCTTCAATCTCCCCCTTTGAATTTTTTGGAAACCCTAGTTAACAAGTTCTCACCTCAAATGAATTTCACCTCTCAAAAATTAATTTTACCAACACATAGCCTTTCTCAAAAGAGAGTGTCCTGACACCACACTACTAGAAAAAGTAATGTTTTTGAAGGATTTCCATCCATCAGTGACAAGAAAATATTGCAGCCATGTAAGGGTAAACATCACCTTATTCAAAATCCCCCTAAACATTTATCTTTCTCATTCTCACTTTTCTTTTCCTATCTCATTATTTTCTCACTCCACCATTATATGATAACCATAGATTTAGAGTCATAAAGAAAACTTACTCTCCCCCATTGTCAACATAATCCAAAGCACGGTGGGGGTGTGACTTCCTTATTGGTTTTTAGGATGTCATGGGAGGAGGGTGATAATGGAGTTATAGCCTCATCTCACCAAACCTCTCCTTTGACATTGATTTTGTGAAAATATTAGCAAATTCATAATTTTTTGAAATATATTCCAGCTAGATTTCTCTAGCAGCAACATTCTCTTTTAAGAAATGAAACTTTATATCAATGTGTTTTGATCTTTAATATTGAACATGATTCTTGGAATGATCAATGGAACTTTGATTATCACACAGTATCTTCAATGGTTTGGAAACATTTACTTTCAAATCCTCCAACTGAACTTTCTTCGATGCCATTTGAGTAAAAGCCTGAGTAGCTGCAATATATTTGGATTCAGCTGTACATAAAGTTACTGAACATTGTTTACTTCTATGCCAACTCACACGGAATTCCCCTACGAAAATTGTTGCTCCGAATGTTGATTTTCTATCATTACAATCACCAGCACAATCAGCAATAGTATAACAATGAAACTTCATCTCCTTGTTTCTCATATATAACATCCCATGTGATGTTGTTCCTTTAACATATATCAGAATACTCTTGACTACCAACATGTGTGATTCTTTTGGATTACGTTGATATCTGGAACAGAGATTCACAACATAAGCTATATCAGTCCTTGAATCATTAAGATAACGAAGACATCCAATCAATATTCGAAAGCCTTTCTAATTCACACTGTTCTCTGACTCATCTTTTCTAAACTTTGTGCTCACTGATTTAGGATTTGAAACTTCCTTTGATTCTTCCATCCCAAACTTATTTAACAATTCCTTGGCATACTTATCTTGGGACAAGAAAATATAGTTTTCTTGTGGTTGAACTTGTAATCCAAGGACGAAAGTTAATTCTCCCAACATTGAAATTTCAAAATTTTCCTTCATTTATTTAGAAAATTGTTCACATACCATTTCATCATCTCTACCAAAAATTATATCATCCACGTAAATGATTACAATCAAAGTACAAGAGTTTACATCAATAATATACAAGTTTCAATCAACCTTTCCTTTAAAAAAATTCACCTTTCTCAATGAATTTTAAAGCATTGAATACCATTCTCGTGGATCTTGTTTCAACTCATATAAGGATTTCTTCAATTTGGAAACTTCATTTTCATCCTCGTCTAGAAAAAAAACAAGGTTGTTAAATGTAAACTTTTTCCACAATCTCACCATTTAAGAAAGCTGACTTTACATCCATCTGATAAACCTTGTAATTTCGATGAGCAACCACTACAAGAAACATTCGAATAGATTCCAACCTTGCAACAGGGGAATGAGTTTAATCAAAATCAACACCTTCCACATGGGAATATCCTTTACACATAAGCCTTGATTTTTTACATGTAACTTATCCATGCTCATTATATTTATTTCTATAAACCCACTTGGTTCTTATAACATTTTTATTTTATGGCCTTGGAACAAGTTCCCATGATTCATTTTTCTCAATCTGATCCAAATCTTAATTCATAGCATCCACCCATTATTTATTTTGAATAGCTTATGAAACTGATTCTGGTTCATCTTTTGAGATAAGGGAAGTCTAATATTCGAATCTCAACTTTCTTCTTGTCTAAACTAGTGCCTTCTAATTCCCAATAATATTTTCAGATTCAACATGTTTTCGTAAGGTCTGAAAACTCATATCTTCTTTCCTAGCATCAGTTTCTTCCCCATGTGGCTCATCTGAGTCACTTTCACTCCTGTGGGAATTATTTGTTTTCTCTGCCTCAAAATTGTCAACAAATGTTTTGAAGGAACTTGGATTTTCAATTACCTTCACATAATATGAGTCCACCAACTTCTGTAAACATTTTTCACAGTATTTGTAACTTATTCCATTTTGTGAATAACCCATAAATATTCCTTCTTCAGCTTTCTAATCAAACTTTCCTAAGTCCAGATTTTTTATTTTGAGCAAGAATGGACTTCCAAACACTTTCAAGTAATTAAAATAATTCTTTTTCTTATACCACATCTCGTAAGGAGTCATGTTGGTTTCCGGTCTCAACAAGAATCTCATGTACTGCAGTGGTACATCATCTCTCTGGAAGAATTTTGAAAGTTTGTATTCTGATGACATACTTCTTCCCATTTCCACCGAGCTTCTATTTTTCCTTTCTGCTACTCTATTTTGTTGTGGAGTATAGAGAGAACTATACTGATGTTTTTTACCATGATTCCTTAGATACGTTTAAAAAGCATTGCATGTGAATTCGGTACCGTTGTCTGCTCTCAGCTTCTTTATGGAAACTCTTAATTCTTTCTCAACATCTCTTCTGATGAATTTAAATATTTCAATAGCCTCTAACTCATGATTTATGAACATGAAGTTTTTAATCCGAGTGAAATCATCAATAAATTTGATAAAGTACATGTATCCTTTTGTTTATTGATGTCTCATCATCCCACATAGATCGGAATGAATAAGCTCAAGTTGTTTTTAAGATTGAATCTCAACTCTTTTATGACTTTTGTTAGTCATATTTCCTTTCTAGAAAGTAACACAAACATCTTCATCTCTTCTTTTTAGTTCTAGAAAAATTTGAACATCATTAACTTTAGAATACTTACTCTTGTTCTTCTGCCCAAGGTGGACAAGTCTTCGATGCCACAACTTGTTTTCATCTTCAGCACTCAAATAACAAGAGTTATTGGATTCTATAATTTGAAAGAGATTCCCGCTGGTTATTTCTCCTTCTGTAATCACTTTTCCATTTTTCACACTTTTGATTGCACAAGAATCTTTTCTGAAAATAACTTCTCTTCCATCATCACAAAGTTGACTTAGACTAAGTAAGTTTTGTTTTAGACCATCAAAAATCAATACATCCTTAGATTTTAGTTTCTCTGGTTCAGTCTCCGCCATTCCAATTCCCTTAAATTTTAAGGAACTATCATTACCAAAAGTAACTACTCCTCCATCATGACTTTTAAAATGCTCCAAGATTTATATATCACCTGTCATGTGTGAAGAAAAACCACTATCAAGAATCCATGGTTTGTTCCTCTTACTTGCTTTTAAAGCTGTCTCCACGACAAAAGCTCTCTCATCAAACTTCTTATATTCAGCTTTCTTTTCTTTCATATCATAAGAATCTTGTTCTGGAAGAAGTTTCATTCATCGTTTGGCATGATGACCAGACTGATCACATCTTCCAAAAATGTCTTCCAAACATTCAAATTGATTCTTTGTTGGAATGTTTCTGACATCTTGAGAATTTACATTTTTAACATTCTTTGAGTACATAAGGTTACTCATTATTCTTTTGTTAATACTCCCACTTTGCTCAAGCCTTCTTCTGGGTAGAGATAAATTGTGACAAAAATTATAAGCACTATGCTCATACATTCCACAAAACCAGCAATAACCCTCAAATCATGCTTTTCTATTAAGGTAAGATCATTCTTTATAGAAACATTGTTGAGGTTGATAACTTCTTTCAGCTCTAGGAAACTCAAGATGTAGGCCATCTCTTCTTTTTAGTGAGTTTTCAAATTCTGTAGGATTAATAAGATTCTCACAACCTTTCTCCATCCAAGTTTTACTAATACTTTTTCCATAACCTGAAATGTTAAAAGAATCAGATAAAACATTATTTTTGATATGAGAATATTTCACCTGATTCTCATGATAAGCCTTTCCAGCAGTCTTGGAAATTTCAACTTTTACTTCAGTGGATTTTTGGATGTTTTCATTCATCTTCCTTAGGGAATTTTCAGACTCAATAACTTTTTATTGCAACTTGTTGACCTCTTCTTATTTAGTTTCCATCTTCTTGCTAAGATCTTCAATCATCTTTCCTTTTTCATCAATTCTATGTTTGCAACTTAAAATTTCTTGAATGAATTCATCTTCCTTCTTGGTAAAATATTTACTTCCATCATGAAATTCTTCATGATTTTCCTTCATCACACTAATTTCTTTCTTGAGAGATTTGTTTTTTTCAGAGATGCTAGAAGTTCATATCGTAGATGATATTCTCTGTAAAATTATTCACCACCTTCTTCACTTTCTAAGGTAGAATTTGTTTTCTCATCTTTTGCAATGAAGGTTGTTGAATCTTTCTCTACTTTAATCTTCCTAGGAATCATTGTCAGATCAATCAGATTCAACCTTCTTGCTCAACATACTTCTTTTATTTCAATAAGATTTCTTCTTGAGGTGTTTAGAAGTCTTCTGTTCTTTTTCATTCTTGTAATACTTCTTCCATAGAGGATTCTCATTATTAACATCTTGATATTCTTCAACATTATTCTTATGGAATTTCATAGCAATATTCCCAATTCCACCACACTAAAAACATTTTAGAGGAAGTTTCCCTCCATAGTTTCCTCTTCATCTTCGATAGTTTATGGATATGAGAGACATGATTTTTTCTTTTAACTCTTCATCTTCCTTATCAACAGACTCACAAGGATCGAAATCATCATCATCTTGGATTTTCATCTTTCTCATAGCTTCAAAATCAATTTCATCTTTCATTTTATTCTTAAAGATAGTATATTTCCTCATTTAATAAGCAACAAGAATGTTATGCAGTTCATCAAGAGATTAATCATCCTTATCATCTAAAACTGAAATTTTAGAATCAAGCATATCTAGAAAGTTTCTAATAAGTATCTTCACAATTATAGAATCTTCCAAGTCTTCTCTGAATCCACTTATGTTTCAAACAATTTCATTAACTCTGGTGAAGTATTTATCAATTGTTTAATCATCTCTCATCCAAATGTATTCAAACGTACTACGCCAGATTTGTAGCTTGGCTTCCTTGACTTTTGTGTTTTCTTCAAAAACACTTTATAGCTTGTCCCACATGCTTTCTTATGTTGTAAGACCCACCACCGTCTGATAAAGAGCTTCTGATAAGGACATGAGAACATCATTTCTAGCCTTTCCATCAACTTCTATGTTTCTCTTGATAGTAAATGTCATAGGAGCATTTTTCTCAATAGGTGGAAAGTCAATAGTAGTCGCATCAACAACTTCAGGCCAAGATATATGAGATAAGGAATAATCATATTATTCCATCCAGAATAATTCTTGCCATCTAATGTAGGAATTCCTCTACTATTGACAAAATTTATATTCTCCATCATAAAGATTAAACAAGGAAAACCTCCCTCTGATACCACTTGATGTTCCAATGATCGAATAGCAACTGAGAAGGGGGGGTTAAATCAATTCCCAACATTTACAATTTTGAAAACTTATAAGAAACATAACCCTTCGAACCTATTATGATTTACTTCCTTATAGAATTTAGCATGTAACCCAAGCATGCAAGATAGGTAAAGCAAGAAAAGTACACAAGAATTATAGGGGTTGGCTTCAATAAGAGAACCTACATCCTTTCCATAGCCACTCCCGTGGGTCTATGAAAATCCACTATAATGAAGAAGTGAATACAACTTGTTCCAACTCCCATTGGACACCTTCTATCTCCCGATAGGAAATATTATACTGACACCCGTCAGTTTACAAAGTTTCATTAATGAAAAATCGAGCGAAACATATGAAAAGTGACTTTTTAAGCTGCTCCAAAAAATTCACACTCTGAATCTTCAATCCGATTTCTTGGATCTGATTTTATAACACCAAAATTCTCATCAAGGAAACAATTACTCCACTAGAAGAAACTCTGAATGATCAATCCAGATTTCTAGAATCCGGCTTTCTGAAACCTGTCTTCTAAGCAATGAAAAAATACTCTATAAAAACAACCACTCCGAAAACTCACTCTGGAATTCTTGAATCTGATTTCCTCAGTAAGGAAATGATGATTCTGCAAATATTCTCACTTTTAATACTCAATCCAGAATTCTTTGAAACCGGTCTTCTCGGCAAGAAAATATGACTCTGTAAAAGTCCACTCTGAATACTAAATCCAGATATCTTGAATATGGGTTTCTCAACAAATAAAAAATGGCTCATCACAAAAGCTCACTCCAAAATCTCCAGTGATCTGCCTTTTCCACATGAGTAAAATGGTTGTCAATGAGTGTATGATCTAAGAAAATATTTAGAGGCAACTCAGAAAAAAAAGGATGGAAACATAAAAATCTTTCCCGCTTCCTCAAATCTCAAAAACATAGCAAATCTCTTGTATTTAATCTTCAATCTTTGACTTCTTCAAACCTCTATAAATTTCGCTGAGATTTATGCAAGGTTTAAAATATGGTTTTCATGAACTTAGAATTTTCTTTCCGAATTTCTAGTTCAAGAAGCCACTCCAAATTTTTGGTTCAGGAAGTCCACTCCGAATTTTGGTTCAGGAAGTCTACTTCGAATTTTTCGATCAGGAAGTCCACTTCGAATTTCTAGTTCAGGATGTCCACTCCGAATTTATGGTTCAGGAAGTACACTCCGAAATTTTGGCTCAGCAAGTAGACTACAATTTTCTGGATCAACAAGTAGACTCTGATTTTCTGGATCAGCAAGTAGACTCTGAAAATATGGTTCAGCAAGTAGACTACAAACTTCTAGCTCAGGAAGAACACTCTGAATTTGTGGTTCAGGAAGTACACTCTGAACATCTGGTTCAATAATTACACTCCGAAATTCTAGCACAAGAAGTACACTTCGAATTTCATGCTCAAGAAGTCAACACCAAATTTTTTCCTCATAAAAAAGACTCCGAACTTCTAGCTTCAGGATGTAGACTCCGAAATTCAGGTTTAGGGAGTAGACTATGAACATTCTAGTTCAGGGAGTAGGCTCCGAACTTTCTGGTTCATGAAATAGTCTCTGAACTTCTAGATCATGGAGTAGACTCTGAACTGCTGGATCAAGAAGAAGACTCTGAACTTCAGGTTTAGGAAGTCGACTCCGAATTTCTGGCTACGAACTTTCGTAGAAATTTTCTTAGAGAAAAACACCAATGTTCTTCACCATTTCTTCAACAAGCTTTTATAATTAAAATTTTCATGATTTTTTGAGAACTTTAAGATCATCAAAGAATCTTTTGATTTGATAAAGAAAGTTTGAGACACTTTCTAAACATCTGACTTCTCATTCTTCGAAAAAAATCTTCCTTTAGCAAATCATCAGCAACCAGCAACTTCATCTTTCTGCAACTCAAAAAAATTCTTCAACCAAAAGAATAGTTGTCAACAAATACTAAAAAATTTTAAACAAAACACCACAAAGGTTCATCAAATCTCAATGTAATTTATGTATATTTTTCTAGGGAAACATTATGACATTCTATTAAAATAGGGGAGAGTATTCAAGAGAGTTAGGTTTTTCTAATGTTATCTAGACCAATAAATAGTGGTGGATTCCTATGAAAAAATAGAAATAATGGAAAGGATATAAATATTTACATATTTGATTAATCAAATTATAAGATAAGGTTATTAAAAATTTCAAAAGAAACCGTATTAGAAAATTATGTTTGTACGAGTTGTGTTGAAATGATTAGAAATAATTATATTCCATTCCAAAAAAAAGGAAAGTGGAGTATCCATGATGAATCATGGATTGTGATGATACTATTATAATGTTTTTTTCCTTTATCCTATGATACAAAAATACATTATGATCATGAAATACTAAACAACACAATGTATATCTATAATAATGGTGATAATTTTTAAATTCTCAGGGATTCCATATTTTTGTCCATTATTCCAGAAGTGATCAAGATAAATGAGAAAGGGAGTGACACTTTTATACAATGTGACCTCAATATTTGAGTTTCATATCATAAACTAACACGTAAATAGTGAATTTAACAAGATCTGGTACATTAGTTTATTACCAGGGTATGGGCATAGTATTATAAAAATATGAGTGATCCAATAACATATTTTTTATTATAAGAAATATTTTTGTATTAAATGAGTCATTAATTATTGAATATGGGTAATGTAATCTTGGATAAAATCTATTTTAAGATGAGAAAAGTCTAATATATATTATGATCATCGAGATAGGTGTATAGGATTAGCTATACTGGCCAATAATATAGTCTACTTTCATGGGAGATTGAGGAGTAATGTGTTCATATCGAAATAACTTTCATAACTAGATCAACATCCATGTAAGATACCAGACCTTATAAAGATTTATTATCCTGATTTTTAGGTACACATTTACACATTTTGTAATCATACATTGTAAAGTTATTTCAGTGGTGTTGTGTTGGGTAAATTTTTATAATTTTTTATCTCATGGTGTAAAGAATGGTTGGAAAAAGTTTTGGTAAGATCACGCAATTTTCTATAGAAAACTATGTGCCCCATTTTGGAGCCACATGTGGTGGTGCACTATTCAACCAAACTCTATGGCCTCCCCACATACCGTATAGCTTCATACAAAGGGTTTTTTCATGGTATGTATCATGGTTTATTGATCAATTTACCAACCTAAGAGTAACCATGCACCCGATAAGAAGGAATTATTGTTAAGGGACACATTTTAAAAAATCATGAACCCACCCAATAAATCATGTTTGAAGGAAATTAAGAAAAATAAATTTATATAAAAATTTCGGAAACCCCAATTATTATCACTAATCACCCCCACTCAACATGAAGTGAATTAACTTGATTTTGGAAGCTCCAAAGTAATGTCTAAGGCTCCTCAATCCTATTACATAAAAAATTGATGTCTAGTTGGAAGGAATAGATTTCATATCTGGTATGTGATCTCTTATTTTATTGGTATTTATATCTATTTTCATTCACCCCTTTGAGAGTGAATATTTTCCCAACTATTGATGGATTATATCTATTTTTTGATGGGTCTTATTTAAATGGATATGAATCCATATTTTTAATCATAGTTATCCTTTATAATTTTGAGTCCTATCATTCTACATTGAATAGGGGGTTACAGTTTTGTGATTCTTCATTAATGATCACACGGTAGGTGGTCTAATTGGTAGTTTAAATATTCATGATTTTAATGTTTTTAGTATGATTTTTTTGAAATGATTACACAATGATTAATTGAATTCATATTAAAAGGGTTAATTTTATTCAATGAAATTGGGGTACCCTTCATGGATTCTGTTGGTCATGTTAGACATTATGAAACTGAATTTGATGGAAACTAATTGAGTGTTCTAATACACATTAAATTATGATTTTCGAGGAGAAAAATGTTTAATAATGGGTTTATGGAATTGAACTAAATCCTTATTTCATGGTTCATAAAGAGATTTAAATGGGACAATTGTCTTAATTTTTATGTGTTAATGAGTTGAAAAATATATGGTAAAAAATGGATCAATAGGGTAATTTTCCATGTTATTTCATGTGATTAATGTTAAAACCCCAGATATTTCATGATAAAGGAAATGGTTCACCTTGAGGTGTATGATTGATAAGATGGTAAATGATGTTTAAGCATGATATATATGTGATATATGATATATTTTTTAATGATTTAATAATAATGTGTGGGTCTTGGATTGATGGTCCAACTATCCATGGGGTGGCATAATGATGCTCCAGGACTCCAATTCATTAAAGTGAACAATGAAGTGTGGGACTGGGATTAAAGATTCAAATTCGTACTTTGACTGGGATAGGGGGTAATGTTCCAAATACCCATGGGGTTACCTATGGTGGTTGTATTCCCTTATGATATTTTAATTTAACTAATGTTCCAATTGAAAGAGATATTGCTACCTGGATTGATTCCCTAAGGTACTAGAATTGAAATTGTTATTAAATTAATAATGAAATCTAGTGGAATAATTAATTTTGTTATCTCTATCTTATGTGGTTCATACTCTAGAATTGGCCAACAGAAGTTATGATTTTGTTGGATAATGGGTAGTTAATGAGAATAAAATTTCATTGTATTTTTATTTTTTTTCTTTATAAAAATGGATACATGGTTATATTCTGGTTATTTCTTCGGATGTAATTTTTGGCCTCCTATTGAGTTATACACTCACCTCTACTCTGGATTCTAGATGAGTACCTGAATAGACATCATTTTTTCCTAACTTTAAAAGGGAATGATCCCATTGATAGATGGATACATTGGGATTTGGGATAGATAATAGATGATGAAACTAGACATGATGTCAAGACCTTCTTGGTATAGGTTAATGTTTCTTTATTTTGGGATTTCATTAAAAACATGATACTTTTAGGTCATAAAATAGTTACTAATGTGGTTAATGTTCATTTTCCCTATTTTGAATTCATTGTGAGATATTTTTATTTTTGTGTTGTTGTTTTGATTCATGATTATTTTAGTATCTTTTTAATATTTCATACTGATTTAATCTATTTTGATACATTGATAAAGAGGTTATTGTATCCCCACATTACATATTTGACCTTCACTAGTAGTTAGAACCCTATGTAGTAATGCGAGGTAAATGTTAGTTCATGTAACAATCCTTCTCGAGGAAGCGACAAGTGGAATCTAGGTTAGTATGTTACAACATTTTATGAAAAGTGGTTTTATATTCGTATATTTTTATATTTACTCTTATTTTGGAATGGTAATAGAGGACTAAGATGAGTCATGCCATTGTCATGAGCTCATGAATGAGAATATCTAGCCCATGTGTGGGGAAAAACCATGTATACAGGGTGGTATTTTGGTTCTCAGTTTGTTGCATTTTAGTTGAATGCTATTTCACATTGGGTGATGTTATTTTTGTGTGATTTAATTATTTTTATTTGATTTTACTATTTTACAAGATTGGTATGGAAGTTGATAAAATTTAATTCAATATATTAACTTCATATTTTATGTTACATGAATCATTTAATTGAAGACAAAAAATAGGGATTGGGTGAGTAATTATGAAGAAAATACTTTCCTTTATAAGGGTAATACAAAAAAAAATAGTGCCAAATGATGAATTTCAATTTTTTAAATCATTCAAGATGTTTTAATTTGAAATGTATACAATGTATTTATAATTGGAAAACCATAAATATTAAAATAGTTTTACCCAATTTCATCAAGAAACGATTTGAGGGATAAATGAGGGTAGTGATTGTGTGTTATTTTTTATTGTATGGTGGTTTTTTATGGTTGTGTTGTTAAATATTTATGTGAATACAATTTATTAAAATGTGAAATAGATCTATTTTGTGTTCTAATATGCCTACTTGGAATTGTAGATACATTAATCCACGAGAACATTTTTCGATAAGACAAAAAAAGAACATCAATGGAAATGTTCTTCTAGTAATAGGAAAAGAGGACCAAATAGTTTTGAATAGATATATGAGAGAGTAATTCTATAATAACATTACTTGAATTATGCAGTTCATGGTAAGTGACCTAGATAAATCTATGCAGGACATGTCAGATTGGAAATAGTAGTTCTTGTTGGAAGGACCTATAACCTTTACAAGAGATGGTGCACCTGAGGAGGCTGAGTCCTATATTGAGTCCATCCCGAATATTATTGAACATTTAGAGATTCATTTGGAAAAGATAATAATGATGTATGATTATATGTATCATGAATTAGTGATGTACAAGTTGGATATCCATTATTGGGATGAGTTCTTGGAGGAAATGTTATTTAAGGAATTGAAAGATAATTTCATAGAGAAATTTTATCAATACCAACTAAGACAAGAGATACGAAGAGATTTTATGATGGTAACCTTGGGGAGTATCTCTGTGATGGACTATTCATTATACTTAATTTTCATGTTACTCTTTGATCTAGTGCTAGTAGGGGATGAGGAAACTGTGGAGAGATGCTTTCAATATGGACTTAAATGTGTGATTATGTCCAAACCAAATATCTACAATTTGATGAATTTTTCAGAGGTAGTGAATCAGGATCTAACTTATAAAGTTAACACCGAGGGAGTCATTTAGTTGAGTATAGGTGGTTTCTTCTAGATGACCATGAGGTATGTCTTCAAAGGGTAGGAATAATCATTATAAGAATTTTAACTATAGTATTATAATGAATAGTGTCCAAGGGGAGGTTCAACAAACCATTGAAGTAGTCTAGTGTTCTTCCATTGATTCGGTAGGGTTGATTAGATATGTAAATACTATCATTGGAACCTTGTGGAGTTTTGAACCTATGGAATTATAAGGAATCAACTATGTTTCTGTAGAAACCCAATATATAAGGGTATTTGTGGAGAATCTATGATGAACTGGGGGGTACTTGAAGGGGGTCCTCTAATCAATACCAATAGGGTTGTTAGAGAATTACTGGTCATGGAAGTTGAGGTGGTGGGTGGGATGTGTCAGGTCTATAGTGTCCATATCTGTAGAGTAGTTTAGCTAATGGGACTTGGAATATAGCACATGATATAGGGACACAAAACTTGAATGGATATCCACATGCACTTTTGGATAGAAATGGTATAAAATTGATAATAATAAGTATTATCCTTGTCACTTCTAAAATTTCTAGTAAAATATTTAATATATAGTTTTATCATTCTTTTATATCATGTGAACATGTGGATAGGATAAGCCTGATGATGGAGTTTGTGAATGGGATTATGATGATTGATACACCATAATGAATTTGGTCGAGGGATATCTATTTATGAATGGGGTGTTCTCTCAAGGATGGTGAGTACCATTTCCTTCAGGATCTTTAAATACTATTAATTCTAGTATTAGAATTGAATTTGGGTTAGGAATATTTTGAATTATACTAATCCCACATTGATTGTTACAAAAGGGGAGGGATAGTTAAGAATAATATATTTAAGAATAAGATATTTTGAATTATACTAATCCCACTGTGTATGAATTATTTGTTTCCTGAAGAATAAGATATTTAAGAAGGCAGTGCAGGGATAGTTTATTGGAAATTGTGTAATCTCACCACCCAGGATGAAAAATATTCTATTAAGGACGGGGATGTAAATAAGTATTTCCATATGTAGGGGATATATTTTTGTATGCATCTATTAAATAATTATCATTTATTATACAAGAGATAGATTTTGATATTAAATTTGAGACTTTATTGGGTGCTGAACTAGTTCATATTACACCATAAATAGTGGAACATACAAACCATAAACAACATAATACTCATCCTGAAAAGTGAATTGATATGGGATTTACCCCTCTGTGTACATTACCTTGGGGATATCTTGTTTTTTTCTAAGAAGGATTATAGGATTTAATTCTTATATGTCAATTACCAGAATTTGAACTAGATGAAAATTTTGAACTGGAATCAAATTATTTGAATCAGTGATCTCTTTGACCAGTTTAATATCCATTGTATGTTCATTTGGATTGAATTGAGATCATGGTATCATCAGATGATAATTAGACAATCTAACATACAACATACTACATTAATGAGTAGGTATGGCCTATTAGTGTTCTTTGTGATGCTGTTTGGGATGACGAACAGTTATATTATGCTTATAGACTTGATGAACCAAATCATTCACCAAAATATAGATTAGTTTTTTTATTTTCTAAGGCTATATTTTTGGTGTACTCCATTACTCGTCATGATCATCGCCAACATTTTGAAAATATTTAGAGTATACCAAGGGTGAATAGGCTATATTCTAAAATATCTATGTCTTAATTTTTCATTGACAAGTTACATTTCATGGGTATCATAATCTGTGTGGAATGGGTGTCAATGTAAACATAAAATGTTGTATAAATATTTCATTAGACCATCCCTATATTGTTTTTTAAAATTCAATGTTTATTTGGGTTGACTGGTTTTTATCAGAAGTTCAATGAAACCTTTTCCAATTTTTAATCCCCACATTTGGTCAAGAACATGAAGGGTTTTATGTTTTAATGGAATTGATCATGTGATATTTATTTCTACGAGTTACAAATGTGTTTGACTACATTAGTTATTTTGATCCAACCTGTGATGGGTGAGGAGTATACCATGTTTTTTATGCACCTAGAGATGGATAGGGAGAAATGTTGATGAAGGGGGGTGGCAGCATATGGATCTCAAAAGCTGAAGAAACATGATCCAAATTTTCCTATGCATGATATTGAGTTGTTAGTGGTGGTCTAAGTTCTTGATCTGCTGACAGCATTACATGTTGGAAAAAATATGACTAAGTATAATGACCATAAAATCATAAAGTATATACTTACACAATTAGATTTAAATCTTTGTAAGACTATATGGGTTGTGTATTTATATTAATTTGATATTGTACTATACTATATTCTCAGTAAGTGAAACATTAATGATGTAGAATATAGATGGAAGACATAGTGTCATGCAGTTCAAATAACTATTTATTAGTTGAAGATGATGACCTTTCTGGATTATATGCTTATTCAAGATTAAGAGGGTATAGAGAATATGACCATATTATCAAAATCAATTTATTATAAATATATTAATTGGATTATTTAGAGGTATTATTTATATCTATAGTTTTTAACCTTGAGGTAAAGCCTTGAAGGCAGGGGTCACCATTCAATAGGACTATTGATGAGGAAGAGATCGTATATGACTAGGGTTGTGTTTTTTTGACTATGTGTATGACTGGGGAGATGATTATTGAGATTTATAACTCAATGTTTGTGGTAAATCATGGTTTAAAAAATTTATCATGACAAACATCAATAATATTAGTGGTCGGGCATTAAAAATAGATTTCAGGTTTTGTTACATGATGCTACACATGTGAGTTCGTGAAGGTCGATCAATAATGAATAAGTTGTTTGCTGAAATATTTAAACATTATATGATGTATTTGGGATGATTATATGATATAAATTTTGGTGGTTTATATCAGTATCTATTAGAATAATGATTCTAGAAAGGGGATTGTGGACCGATTGAGCAAAGTTTCAGATTTCTTTCATATCTGGGAGATATTAATGGTTGTCCAGTTTGTGGATTTGTATGTATGAGATATGGTTAGTTTGATGGGGGTGGAATATATCATATACTTATATCATGACTCCATATTTACATTATTCTTCATGAAAATATTATAAATCTAATTGGGAACCTAGGTGCTTCTGAGTACATTTATCACCAATAGAAAAATAGGAAATCTGAGTGTAATATTTAGGTGAAATAGGACATACATAGAGAATGAATCATTTATGGTAGTGGAATATGGGAATAGTAAATAGTGTTAATTTATTATTCCTATAAGAATAGTTATCAAGTGAAAATTTACATTAAACCATATGAGGCACTTTATGGATGGAAATGATGATCACCTCAATGTTGTGTGGAGGCAGATGAGCCAGAGTTGTTGGGATTGAGCCTTCTGTAAGAGACATCATATTAGGATCTATTTATTTGAAGATGTATGAATGTAGTGAGTATTTGGGGAAATTATTATGTGGACTTATATCATTGTCCTATTTTGTTTATAGTGGGATATCATGTTCTCATTCATGTGTCATTGAGATTGGGTCACTATATGATTCATGTGTATCTCCTGTTGGAACCCCAATTCATTATACCATTTGAGACTGTGTAGTGGATCATAATGGTGAATAACTATATGTTCTTAAAATATTATATATTTCAATGAAAGAAGATTAAATTTTATCAAAACATTTTTATTATCACCAAATACCATCCCATTTAACTAATGTTAATGATGTTGAGTTTGTCGTTGTTGTAACCTTTAAGGATCATCCAATTAGTCATTTGGATCACAATGTGAATGTGTTATAGGAAATGACCCTGTGGTTTGCTTGAATGTTGTGGAAGCATTAATTTGTTCTCGAGGAAACATTAAAGGGATGGTTATATAGAATCCTAGTGGGATTACATATTTTTCATTGAGAAAAGTGATGCTCAGGGGTACAACATAAGGAAAAAATGTTATATGGTGGGAAGATTATAAGATATCACCCCTTTTAGAGATGTTTAATTGTTGATTTCAGGTTCTCTTATACCTTTTTTATCATTACTTGTTTGGGACGTTATTTCATATTGTTTAATGTAAATTAGGATAATTTTGGGAATGCAATAAGGTCGATCCTATTTAGGGAATGATTTTGGAAAACCGTACAGTTTCCCCATAAAACCGTACACCCCTTTTGGAGCCACAAGAAGTGGCACATGGTCTTGAAAAAACTATGAGTCCTCCCTTCCCAAACATTGTCCCCTCAGACCATAGTTGTTTACATTGTTGGAATCCAGTTATTCGAAACATGTGCCCGCCTAGGAGTAGTTTCTAACCCCATAAGAAGTGTTGTACTATCAAGGTGAATAGTTTCACAAGATTTGCGCTCAACAATGGAATTTGTGCACTTGGTATATTAAACCCCAAAGAAATTTATAAAAAATTACCTAACACATGGTTATTATCTCAAATATTTATAGCTCAACAAAATAGGAATTCTGCTTATTTTCAATTCCTGTGAGTAGATTCCAAGTCTATTTGATCCTCTTATGAAGTGAATCAATTATATAGTTGATGGAATCAACTCCTATTCTAGTATATGATATCTTCTTGTTTAGGTTGATCTCTCCCCCTTCATTCATACCCTTTGAGTGGAAAGAATTTTTTCCATTTTTGAATGACTAGATATAGGTTTTGATGGATCTTGGTACATTAGATCTTGATCCTAGGTTTTGATCCAAGATCTCCATCACCATTGAAAAGAAAACCATTGTATATTGAAAAAAGGTTTTCAGTTTTGCAATTTTTCTTCAATGATATGGAGGTATATAGTCTAATTGATAATTACAAAATTAATAATTGTAAAAATGAGAATATGATTGTGCTGATGTATTTCTGGAAATATAAATTACATTTAATTTAAAAAGGATTATTCAAATCAATTTAATTGTGAAACAATTCCAGGATCTTAATAGAAACATTGGATATTTTGATACCATACATAATGTAAACCCATAAGATGTTCCAATACACATTAAATAAATATTAAAAAATTTTAAAAATGGAAAAAATGGAAAAACTAATTTAATACAATCCTTATTACATTATATATATAATGGGATTTAAAAGGACTTGTTGGATTTCCATTTATGAGTTAATGAGTTTTGAAAAAAATGATGATATGTGGTTTATTGTGGAATTTTTTATGTTATTCCATGTGAATAATGTAAGGAACCATGGATATGAATAAAACATGAAATTATTCAACATGATGTGAATGATTTATAAGGCTGTTAATGATGTTGAACCTTGATATGTATATAGAGTATATAATAATTAGTAATGATTGAACAATGATATGTGGGTCTCAGAATGATGCTCAAAATACCAATGGGGTGACAGAATGATACTCTTAGTCTCCAATTCAATCTAGAGAAGAATGAATAATTTTAAATGGATGATTCTTCCAATACCCAGGAGGTGTGGTATGGGGGATGATTCTCTAAATACCCATGGCATTCCTAAATGATGCTCAAAGACCCCATGATATTTACATTTGACTAATGTTCCTTGAGATAGTGATATTGGAACTTGGATTGACACTCCATGATACTAGAAATGAAATTTTAATTTAGTAAATAATGAAATCCCATGAAAAATGAACTGTAATATCACTATGGTATGTGGCACAGATTTCTTCACAAAAAAAAGAAGTTATGATGTTGTTGATTTAATAGTAATGAATGTGAAATTTTTTTACTTATCTTTTGATATTTATTCTTTATACACCTGCATATATTGTTATAGACATGTTTTTTATGTCATTAGTGAGGTCCTACTAATATTTACTCACACCTTACTGAGGATTCTTGATTAGTACCTGAATAGACATAATGTTTATTTGGACAGAAAGAGGGATATAGACCTATGTTATATTGATGAGTTGGGATTTAGGATGTAGAATTGACGAGGGAACAAGGAATAATTTCAAGACCTGCTTGTGAGATTCTAGTTTACTTTATTTAGATTTTTATGAGACCCATGACCCTTGTATGGAATGAAATATTTATCACTTAAGTTTATGGACATTTTCCATGTTTTGGATTTACCATTATACATTGTTTATTATGTGTTATTTGGATGATTCTTTATTACTGCAGTTTCATTGTAATATAATATATAGATTTCTACAGGTTTGTTTCCTTTTAATTAAGGTATTGTCTCCCAAATGTACATATTAGAACCCCACTTCTAGTAATAATATTATGGAATATAGAGAGAAGCACATGTGATCATGTAAAAAACTAACTCAGGTCATGGGCCTGTAGCACTTAAGATAAGATGTTACACCCCAATCTCATGATATCTAACTCTGAAGACAATTCCAGAACTTATATGATTTAGAACATCAAATTTATTTAATAATTTATTTCTTTGTTTTTGTCATATTTAATTATATATTTATTTATTATTCTATCATTACCATCCTTTGATGGCAAAGACAAGAGAAAAAATTTAAGAGAAATATAAAGGTGTAATGAAAATTTATATAACAGAATAGTTTTGGTATATAACTGATTCATATAGAATATTACATCATTATTAATAACAATGGATGAATGGTATTAATTGTGGATATTTTATATATTTCATCTATGTGATAACATTATATAATGATATTGATGTCCCACATGATATTTTTTTTAAAAAAGGATTATGATGATACATTAATAGTATGTGTGATAAATCACTCAAATTAATAGGGATGTTTAAACAAGGTATAAAAGAAGTATTTTGGATTAAAATAGAGTATAATATGTCTAATATGTTTACATTTGTGTAATAATGAATTCATATTAAAATTTGAATATCCAAAACAATATTATGCTTAATGTGGCATCAAATCTATGGGAAAAGAATGATTTTAATGAGAATTATTTGAATGTGATATAATAAAAAGTAAAAAATCATAAATAGGGTTAAAATGTGATAGTACAGGAATCAATAAAATGGAAAAATGAGATTTATAAGAATTATTAACATTATATTAACATTGGACAATTGGTAGTATAGAAACAAAGAACCAAAAAAGAATTTAATCATTATGTATTCCATTCCCCAATCAAATAAGTAATGAAATAGACAAGGTGACATAATATTTAGGAATTATAATTAATTATATGTTAAAAATTATAAATATAACAATATTTATGAAGATAACAACAATCAAATGGGGGAAAGAATAAAAATAATAATGATAATCTAGAAAATAAGACGATGTTAGTTATGAAAAATGTTGAATACTAAAATTCATTGGGAAATACTCTTCATAATTATTCCATATATTTTCACATAGTTATCCTCATGTTTGTGACAAATAGATAAATAAAATAGATTATATAAAATAGGAGAAACTAAAAAATAATCATTATCTCACAATGGTTTGGTTCCACAGGAAAACCAAGTTATAACCATGATTGAACCACAATAAAGATTGATTTGATGAAAACTATTATAGTTTAGAAAACAAGATAATAGTAATGGTAAAGAAATATATATTAGAAGGACCCTGTAAGATGTGATGAAACAATAATGACTTTCAAGATTAGGTGTCAGGACATGTGATTTTATTTTTTAATAAATACACTGAAATCTACCTTTTTTAAAAACTGAAGGAATATATTTCATATTGTTAAATTGATATATTTTTTTTCAAATGGAGTAACAAATCATACCAATTAAGTGAATAATTATATATTAATAGATACTAACATGTTATTCATGTATCTAGTTGATATTTCTTGGGTACATAAATTTCAATTAATTGTAATGGTTGATCATCTTTAAAAAAATATATTAAATTAAGAAGTAGATTTCATGGTAATGATAATGAAAAAACAATTCTAAAATTATTTTGAATAATAATTCTAAATTGATAATTGAATCGAGATTGTATTTTACTATAAGGAGAATGATTTTGAAATAATAATCATGATTCATACTAATGAAAAAACTAAATTTAATGTAATATAAGTATCCCAAGGAATGCTATTTATTATTAATCATAATTTTTATTTTTTGAAAAAGGTAGTATTTGATAATAAGAATGTGATTTGGTGTATAAATATGATATCAAAACTATTAAAAAATAAATATATGTTGGATTATATCAAATCCATTTTGTATCTAATGATCCATTTTAAATTTATGGATAAATTTAATTAGGAAAACCACTATGAATCACTATATTATTCAACATTAATAAATATAATATTCATCTATCCACATATATTTAAATTCTATAAAATATATTTATGTTATTATGGTTTTTCATGAAATAATATTCTTTTTTGTGGTTTCCTTAAAAGATGGATGTTATATTTTTACATGTTCCAAATCACTAATTGATAGTAATGTATGAATGTGGTGTCATGTTGATTCTTGAATTACAACTACATGAATGAAACAAAATGTGTCAATGAAATTATAATATAAATCAAAGGACTAGTTGATGAGTAAAATTCAAGTAAAGAATAATAATTAGATACAATCACGAATTTATGTTCAATGAAGACTCCTTAATTATGAAGAAACAACATTAGTAGTTTTCTAGAATTGTTCATCCATCATGTGATATCATTTTATTTTTTTAGGTTATAGAATCATACTATTTTTAGATACCTATATGAAAAAGTATTAATTTATAATTCAGTATTGATGATGATAATCTTAGTGGGAGTTTTTATAGATATTTCTAGATGGTGGTTTACCCATCATCTATGGGTGGACACCAAGTACAAGAATGGTGAAATATATTGAGTATAAAAATATGATTTAAAAATATGATGTATTGTATGAGTTATATAACTAGTGATTTTTTTATTCACTAATGGTTTTGTGAATGTACACCTAAAATAACATTAGGAGAATCTTATTAAATGTTTTGTGTTTCGTATTGATAAATCTTATAGATGTAGGTTAGTGTAATGGAGTATAATGATGTTATTCAATTAAACTATTTATTCCTACATTGAGTCTCACATAATAAGTCTAATTGGATATTTTATATCAAACTAGTAAAAGGTAATATTTTTAACATATAATATAATAGAATGTATATACATGTTCTGAAATTGAATATAAAATATAAAAATTAGGTGATGCACTAAGGATTTAACTTCAAATAAAATGAGAAATGATTTGTGTTTAAAATGGGAGAGAATAATCTCTCTAAATTTTATTCCATGATTATACTATTAAATTAATAGATGATATATTGGTGAAACATCAATGGAAATAAAAAATAAATATGATAATGAATGAGTTAAATCCTTAATTTTTATCTTTATTGGGTAGTTTTAGAATCAATCCAAAGTTTAATAAAAGGTTAATATGTATTTCTATTGACATTATTTTTATAGGGGAATAATTATATTAATGAAATATCATATTTAAATTTTATATCAGTGTAATTATTTTCCAAATTTTATATAGGTTTTTAATATTGTTGGATAATTTTATTTTGACATGATGATAAAGGGGGAGATGGAACAATACTAAATTTGAATGATATATATTTAAAAAAATCAATGATCATAATTTGTATATGACTTTTGTCCGAAATTTTTGTTTTTATTTCATTCATTATTGTGTTTCCAGCCATCACAATAGGGAGATTATTATAATACAATTCAATACTTGTGTTTTTGGAAGATTTGTAATCAATAATTTATTGTTGTTGTTGATTGATCTATTGTCATCAGATGTCTATTATCCCTAATAATAATCTTAGAATCTAATGAAATTATGTATATTAAGTATAAATGTTTTGCAAAATATTGTGTGAGCTGAAGATATGTAAAATCATATAATTTTACATAGAATAAATATTTTATATAATTATTTTGCATTTTTTCCCTATTGTATCATTTTTTTAAACAAATTTGTGGTCTCCCATAATGGCCCAAATGAAACATTCTATATGCCCTTAATGTTTGATGTTCTAGAATTTAATGTTTTGAGGTATACTAAAACATATTTAGAGGTATATTTGTAGGGTAATATCACAGAGTTATATCGTTAAAATTAATCATATGTTGTTTTAATGGATAATTAATATGATTTGGAATATAAAAATGAAATGTTAATTATATATAATATCTTACATAGGGTATTAAAGAGGAAAAGTAAAAAAATTAAGATATTACATAATTGTTTTTTCATAAAAATTATTCTATATATATATATATATAATAGTAAATCCAAAAGTCTTATATAGTAATCTCATGACACACGGAGAAGGTGAATTCCATTGGTAATGTTGAATGAGCACAACATAATGTAAACTAAAGGATCAAAATGAGAGTGAATTTTCCCAGAAAAGGTCATGGAATATGAAAATTAGTCATTACATTAATGGGAGGAACCTTATGAAAATTATGATTTTATTTTGTTGTGTACATTTATACAGATGTAGATAAATTGGAAATGTTCTAAGAAATCTTCTATGGTATATAATTTTATGTATCATATTTTTCATATAGACATTTCCATTATCATAGGATTGAATATTCAATAAAATTATTTATTTTATATTATATATCTAAATATATGATTGATTATTAATTGGTGTTGATTTTTTTATTGAAACATGATTTATGGATACACTCTATTATGATTTCGGTGGATATTATTGGTTATGAGTTTTAAGATACATCTATTCTAATGGATGATTCTAATTTATTAAAATATATTTAGGATATGATTTTGTTATAGGATTAATAGAGATCATTTTGGGATGTGTAGAGTAACAGTATGGTTCACTAGAGAAACATTTATCATGACGATTTTTTCATAAAGTATATTATGGGGTTTATGTCATGGTTGTGAGTAGTTTCTTATTATATATTACTATTTTAATCTTTTGAAGGATTATGTTAACATAGGAGTAAGAATATACAGTTATATAATGATATTAAAATATTTTCAAAAATTTTGTGTTCACAATGTAAAAAATTCTAGTCAAAATATTTTCAATAATTATATTCCAAAAATCTTAATATGGAAATCATAGAACTAAATGAGATAAATTTACAAGGATTTAATAAATGTATTAGTATTCATTTTCTTATCATACTCAAAGGAAATTAAATATCATTAAGATTGGAAACATGGATAATTTTTCATGAATATGGAGTAGAATGTTCTAGAGATCTATTATTATGGTGATTTTTTATCATAAATATTATTGAACATAGATGTTAGAAAGTTAAATCATGAATGGACTGAGATAAACGTAGACAAATCTGATTTGGAGAATATGTTGGGGTATTTGATTGAGATATCTAAGATATGATGAATAAAAAAAATAAAATTATAATATTGATAAAAGGGGAATTTTAATATTTTATATTTCATTCCAAAAAAAGGAAGGTCATGTTTCCATTATTACATATGGAATATTATGTGACTATTAGGGTGATATTTTAGACAATTTATATAAGAGAGGGAAAAGAAGATCAATTGTCACCAATCAATACACATTTTAACACCAACCATAAATATATATTTCTATACCATATTTAATGATATTTTTTTGTTAATTAAATAATTTAATGAATAAGAGATGTGATTAAGGGATATTCCCTTATAATGGGAGTTAAACTATGTTTATACTTTATTAGAAGAAACCCACAACAATGAAATTTTGAATAATTGATTCAAGTATATAAAACAATTTCTATATTATAAACATTTTATTAGACTTGGGTGTGTGAAGAATTTTACTAACTTAATTTTTTTTGTGTCCATTAAATAATTAATTAAATGAATAAATAAATGATTTTGTGTTAAGAAATTATTCATTATATATTTTAAGGTATGGGAATTTAATAAAACCATTTGATGGTCAGTTAAAGAATAACTTATTTTGGACCGTTCTAATAATGAGGCCAAGATCATCGACAACAATTTGTTATTGAGGAAATGGTTATTATGTCATAATGTGTATCATACACCATTTCACACCAATGTTAGGATAACTATCTCTGAAAACCCTTTTTCTACAAAAACATCACATAACATATATGTGAAATGATATAACTGTACCCATCAATCATAATGTTCAATTAAATCAAGAAATATTCCTTTAAATTATAAATATTTAAAATAAAAACCCTTTATAATTAATGAATAAAATTCATAATTTCTATCAAATATTTATATAACATCGAACACTATTATATTTATATTATTTTAAAAGATATATTTTGTATTATATAAACTTTAAAATAAATTAATTGTTTATAAAACATTGATACATGTCATTAGATTTATATGGAGTTTATAGCATCCCATTTAGTATCCAAATGGTTACATCATATAGAAACATTCCCGTTATTTTCAAAGCCACCCCATTAGGTATGAAAAATAAAGAAGTTATTTCATTATAGAATCATTAAAAATCTAACATTTATATTGTCTAAAAATTTATACTAAAATCTATTTATATTATTAACAAAATGAAAAGAATCTTGAAATCACCTAACTTATTTAGTTTTACAAGAATTCTATTTGAAAATTTTGATTTTTTATTTTATTTATATTTTTTTTAATATTATATACAATAATTATTCAATTTATTTTATTTCAGCAACATGTTATAATATAAAAGTATCGAAGAAAGATATTTTCCAAAAAAATTTATTCCTTAATTTTTATTCCTGAGTTCACATAATTAAATTTCAAGGAACAAAAAAATTTTTAAATTTTGAGAATTAGTCCATAAATCATAAATAAAAGACACATATCATAAAAAGTACACACATATACCTAGAATAAATTTTACCCATAACGTAAAAAAATTAAAATAAATTATATTTTTTTGATATATTTTCAAAATTTTCATCATGACCTCATCCTTATGCCTACTCATACATAAAACCTTATGAAGAGTATTTTGAATCATGGTATGAGAAAAAAATCATTATAAGGTGCATATAAAATAAAAATAGAGTAAAACCCATTAATCATGTAACACTCATAAAAAATTTATTCTTCAAAAATAATCTATTATCTCAATATTATCATTTCATTACATAATAAATTTATTTAACTACCAAAAATTATTCTAAAAAAATATATTCGTAAATCATAAAATAAGAATAAAACTCATATTGATTTCATTTCAATCATGAAAATATCATGATATTTTTCATAGACTTATTAATTTTATCCTTGAGAATTATAATAACCTTCCCTTCGATAAAAATCTCATTATATTACTTTAAGAAATCATAAGACGGAAGTGGAACCCAATATAAATAATATATTAATCTTTTATATGACATGATGCATCAATTTAATTTCACTACAACCATCATGATTATAAACGAAATCACCTTCCAATGAAATTAAAAACATATATTTTTTATAAACCTTACAAGTAATCTCTATTAGTTTACCCAATTCATTAGAGAGCTACGTTGGTCTCACAAATCATCATAAGTGATATTAGGATAATCTATGATAATGATTAATATATTTCTAACCCATCATCATTAAATTTGTAATGAACCATAGCATGAACCTAATAAATTAATGATTTCACTTGAATCATCATTCACCTAAAAATATAGATTTAACTAATAAGAAAATATTTCATGATATTGAAATATCAATTCTAGCTAAATTTATTTCTGAAATAGCCGAGACATAAGTTTTCTTTTTTATTTCATGAAAAATATTAATCATGTAAATGATGACATACATGAAATAATGGATATTTCTTTCTGGAAGAAATATAGATGTTGAATACATTAAAATAAAATATAATTTTCCCTTTTATACAAAAAGGTCCATATACTATATGTAAACCTAATCATTTTGAAATTCCATTATAAGAAACTGAAAAGTGACATAGGATATACTTTATAATTTTTTCATGTCCATATAAATACATAAATAAAATAAATTTAAGAATATGTATTGGAAAATTAAATTTTATTAAATAAATTTTAAATCATTTAATGAGATGTTTTCAAGTATTCTTTCTATTATATCATGTATGATTAATCATGTGCAACATATATATTACTAAATAATAAAATTATATTAATTATTTACAAACATAATTATAATTATAATTTCATTTTTTATAATTTATTTTATTATTAATTAATATGATATGTTGAATTAAATAATAAAATAATTTCACGTCGGATATATTCTTGATATTCATCTCATATATCCAAATTGGTTGTGTTATTTTGAAGATGATAAATGATGAAAATGTTACATAATCTCAAGAATAAAATTAAATAAATAATAATCATTTTAAACATAAAATATTCTTTTTTAACCAATATTGATATATGTTTATGAAAACTAAATGATATTTCTATCAAAGTGATGGTAGGTTGTATATATATGTGTGTACTTTTTTCATTTTCATAAATAACAAAATTGAAACAAGGTATTTGATATTTTATAATTATATAATAAACTATATATCATGAGTATCATATATATATACATTAAATAAATCATTATAACCTACCATGAGAGGTGGTGAATAAAAGAAAATTATATTTATTTGGAGGGAATAAGTCCATCGGACACAATAATGTTGGTTTCATTACCAATTTTATAGAAGTATAGATAGATATAGGATTTGAAATTAACATGATGGTAACTTTTTTATGATGTAATTACATATGATAATTTTTCATTAATTTTGAATAATATTTTAAAAAGGCATAATAATAAATATTATGAGTAATCATACTTAAAAAGTATACCTCTTATTTATACAACCACTTTAGAATTGTACTTATATCCCTACTATAATGGATTTTTAATCAATCAAAAGACTCTAAAATATGGAGAGTGATGTATTGGGGTGATTTGGGAAGGAATAAATATTGATATAGTATTCAAATGGTTTGATAAAGAGAGGAGAGTATGTTAGTGTTTATAAATTATGGAACAACACAATTGGAATTTGATAGAATATTAAATAATACATATCATAATAATGTCATACTTATGTAAGGTCCCCAAATATGAATATTAAGTGGTATAAAATCCAAATAAACATTACCAAACACTTTAACAAAAAGATTCGATACATTTTAATCATAATATAATTTTTAAACCACTTTATATTAATCTATCATTATTAATGATAAGAAAAAATTAATAGGATAAATTAATTATATTAAAAAAAATTGACCATCAATTGTTTTTTAATTTTATTTTCAATTATAGATTCTATTTTTTCATTTTCAACTTCCATAGGTGGAATAAAATAAATTTAATATATTTTCACCAAACAATTCAATAGCTTTTTAAATAAAAATACCAATTTTTCAATAAAAATCATTTTACCTTGAAATATTAAAATCATATATTTGCAATGAAGTTTTTTTGGATGAAAAATAGAAACAAATTTTTTTTTAAATTTTGTTGAAATAAAAAATTGATTATCATATTCTCCTAATTAAATTAAATAAAAAGGTCCAAAAATATCTTTATATATGAATAAAATATAAAAAATCATCTAAAAATTCAGGATTTGTTTTCTAAATATCATAATAATGTATTAAAATAAATTATTTACCTCATTAAATAGATATTTTGAAAAAAGTATTATTCTTATATTATAAATTAATATATATAAGTAATTCAAACAGTTATTTATTTTTTTAACCAAAAGTAATCCTATTTTAACCTTAATTGTGGTAAAAATGTTTTACTAGGAATCATTTTGTGAATTACTTTATCTTGAAAAGTGTAACTCATTTTCATAATAATTTGCTCAGTGAGGTAGGAAACAATAAAATGATTTCCAAAAACATTTTGAAATTTTCTAATAATCAAATAAAACTGTGTGTCTCAATAAATATTTTCATTATTATCATTCATTAAAAACCCCAGTTTTAGAAAAAATTTAATTTATCCAATAATTATAAACATTATTCCATAGGAATAAAATTCGTTGAATCCAAAATTCCATTTTTTCTAAATTTCCCATAAATATTTTTTTCATTATTGGATTTTAGAATAATCCATAAATATTTTTCATGATCATTAAAATTATTAAAATAAAAAAATACCATCAACTTAAAAAACCATTAATTTATCAAAATATTCAAGTAATACTCAATTAATAAGATCTTTGATTTCAACTGTAGAAATTTTGATTTGAAAAGTCATAATGACAAATACAGAAATGACATAAGTTGTATGTAATGCTTTCGAATGGTTGTTACCCCCACTAAACTTTAGGAGAAGCTCCCAAAACAGATATAAGCCATTAAAAAATATTGATATCCATAGAGTTGATAAAAAAGCCATCAATATAATAAAACAAATTGTTATTTTTAAAATTTATTTTATTCAACTATTTATAATAAATGGAAAACCTCATAAATCCATATTTATTTTTAATAAATATAATAAGAGAACCCATGTTGAATTGATATGATGTATGAATCCATATTCATGAAATTAATTTGTACTATTTTTCAATTTTATATGTTCTAATTGAGATGTAAGATAAAAGTGATTTTGAAATTTGATTATCATCAGACACTATGTCAGCTGTAAACATGAATAACTTATCTAGTATAAAACAATAAGAATGATCTATAAAAATATCAAGATATTATTTTACTACCAATGGGTCATTAATATAATTAATTTATTTCAATACAACAGCATAATGATGGTACCTTTCACATACATATTTTTATTATTTACCATTATCGTGATATGCTATCAATTGTATTAATTCACTATTAAACACCAAATCAAACTCAATTTTTGAAAATATATTCATTTCATTCTGAATATATCATTGAATGATAAAATAATAGCCAATCTATATCTATAATTTCCTAGAATTATATTATGTAGAATATAATAATGATTTTAGTGAATAACCTTACATAATTAATAAGATAATTTTCAATGTAAATTCATAATGCCTTTATACTTCAACCACGTGTTTTAAAAAAAATTCATTTATTTCTAGAAGTAATTTTTTAGGATTACAATCAAATTTCTAATAAATGAATGAATTCATTGAACAAAAATAAGAAACGATAAATTAATAATTTGAATGATAAACTAGTGTAAATATTAAAAATTTGTTTGTTGGATATAAATAAGATTAACTAGTTTCAATTACATTACCACATCACTCCCCATATAGACATTTATATTATCATCATTCATGGTTTTCATTTTACATCAGTCAACATAAGGATGATTTCTAATACATTTAATAAACATTACTACCTACTTATCAAAATTGTTGACTCTAATGTTATGATAGTTTTCATTTAAATATAAAGACACATTACCAACCATAACACCGAAGAGTAGCTAATATCATAAGTCATTTGGCAGGGTTATTTTCACCACAAAAATCAAAAAAATAGAAAAATGATTTTCATACCATTATATTTCATAGATAAACTCTTCCCATTATCCATCATCCAAGGTTGTTATCCATGCCATGCTAAATACACTGAAAGTGGGGGTGAATTAGGGTATGAAACATTAAGAAAAACTACCATATTGGATCTTATTTTATCATTAAACATGACAATGTTATTACCAAATCCGGTAATAATGTATTATCAAAAATTAATGCATTCTCAACACAAATTAATTTTAATTTTTTCACCCACAATGGTATATGTACAAAGAACACATAGATTCAATTAATCTATATAAAAAATCCACTAATTGGAAATTTTGTTTCTATGTTTTGAGTAGAATCACTATCCCTCATGGTTTACAACCAATCACAATTAAAAAATATCATTGATCCTTCAGAATATTCTTCCATTAATCACAAAAAATGAATATATGATACACATAATTTAGTGCATCATGGGTATATATATTAATTAAAGTCATGAATTCATATTTACCCATCAATTATAGGAACATTCCTTCTGGTTCACATAATGTTCACGTTTGAGAAACCCTTATCCTCACATTCATGGAATTCTCCAATTATTCAAAAAAAATTCAAAAAAAGGTGGAGCTTTTCCTTTCACAAAACTCACAACAATTTTTGAATAATTATATGCTTTTTGAAACTTCTTTCATTCATGACTATTATGTTATCATAACTCCTTCACATAAATAAATCATTCAAATTTTTTTCATGAATTCATCGAATTTTGGATTTTTATTATGGATTCCTCATTACTCAATAGATGGAGGTATCGTCATATTTATGGAAATTATCTCCCATTCAAAAATAATTCAATAATTCCCCCACAATTTCATATAACTCAATATTCAGGATTGTGAAACAACCTGTCTACACGAATGATTCAGTATCCAATGTATTGAAAGCATGTTCTGCTATTCCATATTATACCCCAACCTTCTTCATATGATTTTATATATAGATTCATTATTTACTCAAAACACACTATAAGATTACATTATCCATGATATTCTTGAGAAACATGAGTAACATGGAATTTTTTTGATGAGTCACTTTATTCATGATATAAGAAACTTCTTTCATCTCAAACCTCGTATTTTGTGATATAAAAAAGTGGATGAACATAATCATAAACCATATATTAATAACTCCCCTTATTTAACCTCTTCCCCGATCATTTTCTACTCCTATCATGATCAATACATTTCAACCATGTTTTCAGTGTACTCAGGGGTCACTCATTTATAGATGCCACATTACAATGAAAATATACCACTACATTTTGAAAAAGTCACCTTTCATCACATGGATGGGGTTCAACCTCCATAGTTCTCAATCTATGTAAAGTCATCCGAACACTTTGAGCATTTTGATTCATCTCAAATGAATATTAATGTAAGGAATTATTCATAATTTCTTCAACCAATGGTTCTCTGGGAAAATACTCTATCCTCATATGCCTATATTTCCTATTCTACATGATTAAATAATTCTTGAATTCAATTTACATGAACTGTGAGGTAATGGATTTTATGTTTTCTATGTTTTACAGAACTTGAAATATCATTTGGGATTTTTATTTGAGACTAATCTTCAACACCCATATCTTCAAGATAATTCATTATCCACAATAACTACATGAAATCCTAAGTGGTCGTAATATATTTCTTTCTTATTCTATAAAAACAAAATCTTTCAAATTAGAATTAATATCTAGAAATTGATTTTCTATCATATATGAAACTAACCAAAAAATCATCTATATAACCCAATAACTCTGATGAATATTGTTCATTACATTGAAAAAGAATTAACTATTCCACTGTTATAATAGAAGTATTCAATTCAATATATGTTAGTTTTTTTAAATTTGATTACTTTGATACCATTCCATTTGGATTCTTGAAAAAAAATATTGGTCCATGTCACTTTCATGTAAAATAGATTTACAATGATTTTCTAATATTGTATGGAACTTACTACATCTCCTTCAACATCTCATGTAAATTTAATCGGAGTAGCCATTAAATTCATTATATCCATATAATTGTCCATTATAAATATTCTTTCAACAACCTTTACATATTTTTAATGATAATTGATTATTTAATATCTACCGTGCATCATCTATGAACCACATAAAAATGATAGTAAATAAATAATTGACATTTTGACGTATCGTTTCTGGAATTCTGTAAACTATTTTCACATTGCTTCATCTGGTCCACATAATATCATGTTGTCTACATAAACTATCAAATTAATAAATCAATCATTATTACTATGGAAATTGAGATTAAAATCAACTCCACCATTTTAAAGAAATACTTTTAAAACAAATATAATGTACTGAATACCATGCTCTTAGTGATTACTTGATAACATGTGGTTCTTCCCATGGTGGAAAAACATTAATCTAATCCTGACTAAAAATAAAATCATCTTTTTTATTTAAACATAATATTTCAAAACCACATTCCATAATGATGAATCGATGTACGTCTTGAAATCATTTAAATATTATTGCACAAAAATGGAAAAAATAGGTGAGTCGTTTCCAGCCAAACAACATGTTTAATTAGGTCATCAACATAAATACTTACTATCTTGTTGTATCCCTTGTATATAATCCATGCTATTTTAGAATATGCAATAAAAATTTATTTATTTATTCCAGAAGACCTATTTGGTCTTAATACCATTTTTTATCATTTTCAAAATGATCTCTAATATCTAGTACTTTTTGATTTTTATATGATCCTTTGTATAGCCTAAACCAAATGTTTATATCCAAAATATTATTCAAAAAACATTGCCTCTACCAATGATAATACATATTTGTGATGTACTATAGTCATCCTCCCTGTCTATACTAGTTGTGTCAGATCATAGATTGTGTATAAACTATTAGTCTAGGCTCGTATATTAAATCTGTACTGATACAAATCTAAGTTATACCTTCTAAAATATTGGATCACTATCTGAATATAGTTTATGTAATTGTAGTCTCCCTCAGCAATCCATCACTTCATCAATATCATCACATTCTTTCCCTGCAAAAAGAATGTACGATATTTTCCCTAGATGGTCCAAAATATCTTAATAAAGATTATATGAAACCCTAAGTCATATATGTTATGAAAAAATTGAACATCATGTCTAAGATAATACGTAAACAATACATAATCATACCTCATATCATTTCCCCTAAAAATTTATTTTCCTAAACCAATTATCTACAAAACTTCATCATTTGCAAATTTAACAACACAATAACTTTCAAGCTTCAATCCTTTCAATAGATCCTTATTTCTTGGTATATTGAAGGTGAATCCACTATCAATCATCCATTTTACAGTTCGATCTAATGTACTGTAGGAAATATCTACAATCACATAATGGTCATCACTTTTATTTTTTATTTTCAGTATTGGATTCATACTATACATTTGATAATCTTGATCTTCCTCAGAGTATAATGGGAAAATATTTTTTTTAGAGCTACAAATATATTATTTATTTTTATCACATTTTATGGTCCCATTATTTACTGATTTCTACCATTTTGGCATTTCTTATTAACACTCTTCTACACTACAGAATAAAAATGTACATTCACATGTTGTAATCATCCACTCCAAAACTAGTGACCATCAAACACATTACATGAAGATTAAATCCTATATGGATAAATATTTTTTCTATAGTTCCAATTAAAACTACTTATATGTGGAATATAAATTTTTGGAGGGTCCCATATGAGTTCAAAAATAACACATGTTATAAGGTTTATTCATTTGAATTTTTTCTGCACTATGGTTTTTTCTATTGAGTTATATGAGTCTTCTAATTATGTGGGATACTCAAATCAGTCTGCATCCTTAGAGTATTTTCTTGTGGACTAACATCAACAATTGTATATTTTTAATTTTTAGTCAAAACATATTCTGACTATTTTATTTTGTTGTTTCATTTTATTATCCTGAGGTTCATTTGACTATTTTTCTAGACCCCTATATTAAAAATTACCTTATTTAATCTTATTTGTGACCTTCTTTATCGATATCAAATTTAGAGACATGATTTTACCAACATATTTTATAATTAATCATAGGACATGGAATTCCTCCTAATATTATTTGATATGTTAAAGCTGATCATTGACTATATTAATTAAAATAATGATAAATATGGTCTGTTATTCAAGAATGAGCTTGTACAAGGTGACTTTATTTGACTATTCAATCTCATCAGATATGATGTTTCAAAATATTATAAATTATAAATGTTCTTTATTCATCATTCAACTACATTAATATATTGGAACCATGAACTACTATATTGTATTTCTTCAATTTGGATATACGAATTTCTACACCTTTAGTAAAATATTATAATTCCTTATTGTGGTAATATATTCATTAATTTTGGACTTCCTAATTTTTTCTTCTTCTATCGTATGGTAATTAACAACAAATAAACCAAGATAATTGTATCCAGGATCATAACAGTTATAATTATCTTTTGCATCCTGTGCTTCTGAACTATTATCATATTTTGAATGAAATTTATTCTTTATGAAGAAACATGGTTTAGTATTTCTCCTATATCTTGTAGTTTTTGAATATTTTATCATCAAAGATTTATCATTGTTCTCATATTCATGTTGATTCATTATTGGAAATTTTTTCTATATTTCCAACCTTTAAACATTAAATATCATGAATTTGAATGATTCCAATGGATATTTAATTTTATAATTATTTATATTAGGAAAGGAATTCCATGATTTAATCCACAAAATCTTTTTCTAGAAATTAATAAATAGTTATAATCTTCACGGACATGAATCCACATCCTCAGACTTCCCAATTTCCATAGATCCATTACCATTATTTCATATCTTGTATGTGAAAAAGTACCCTGTAGGCTATCATATTTTAGATCATTTAGATATTTTTCTTCATGTATAATGACATTATAATAAAGCTGGAGATGATTTATTTTTATGATATGCATAAAAATAATTACGTCCTCATGAATTTATCAAATACCAGACATGTGTTCCAAAAAAACATTCATCCGGTCAAATAATGCAGTTATAGACTCATTGTTTTATATTCTCATATAATCAAAATTTTTCTATAGGACATAATTTTTATTTTATATGACTTTTGAATCACCCTAATTGAAAATTTATAAACTTTTCCCACAAGTATTTTAATGGATAATGTGACATCGCCATTGTATAAGGTGCATTAGAAATCGATCAAAGTAATTCATTGATTTCTATCACATCGAGATCAAATTATATTTAATCATATATTCATAAATATACACTAAAAAATGATATAAATAACTTTAGTTTTAGTTTTAAATACATCCATACATATTGATCAAATGTATTTTCTCATCAAATTATTCCATAAATGATAATTGTTTCAATCAATGACCAGAATATGTTTTTTATTAACTTACCCTATTTAAACCACTACGAGAGAAACACTAATGTTAAAAACTAACTGTGATACTAATTTTAATCCTAAAAAGTTTAAATAAACACAGGGGTGGGTGGGATAATTTGGGCATGATAAGATTAAACAACTTTCCCCTTGGATCATTTTCCATTATTAAACGAAAATAGACCTCTCTCCAATTATAATTGAAATGTATTATAGGAAATTAAATAAATCATGGGACACAACAATTTAACGTAGTTAACCAACATTTTTCTACTTTTATTTAATATTAATAATTAATGTATCAAGGTTCCATATTCATGAATGTTCACTCCAATTAGATGTTTCAGAGGATACTCACTGTCCATCTAGGTTTACTACCAATAAAAATTTGAATATTCACTACTCACAAATTTAAAGTGTGATCCAATTGATTTCAAAATATTATTCACCTGATCACTTGAATAAATATATTTTTTTCATAAATTTTTCTGAATCATAATGTTGAATATTCATTCACTCACTAAATACATCCTTATGAAAGAATCACTAGGAAATTAGTTTGGGATTATGTAAGTTCACTTTCATGAGACCCATTTACCAATATTCATTAAAGTGCCCAATTACTCCCAAATCATTTGAACCCATTAAAATACACTTCCTTTCATGAAAGACACAACTATTCATGAAACATTCGAATCATTTATGAAATATCCTCACTTTGTAAAACTAATTTTACAATAATTCCTTTATTAATGGAAATATTTTACCAAATCCCTTCATGAATTCTTATCCAATGGAAGTATACAACTGATATTGTCAATCATCATTGATAAATAATAGAATCAATCTGAAAACACTTATATTCATATTTTTTTATTTTTTCAAAACATCGACCTTTTTTGACTTGTTGTTTTAGAACACATGATACTTAAGGAATTTCATTTCTACCATCTCAACATAATGAGAGGTTTTATCAAAACATTTAAATTTTTAATATTCTAATGCCCTTATGTATCTTTGATTTATTCCCTACTAAATCCAGGTAATTTTACTATTATGTTATATAAAAATAATGTGTGAATACAGGTTCAATTACTTGATGATATCATTATACAGGACCATAACATCATCCTATTTTTTTATTAACATGATAACTTTATTTGCCATCTAATGTTGATCAAACATATTTAAATATTTATCAATAAAAAGATTCTTAAATCTATTTTCCATCAACATGATTATGTTTTTTTATTTGTTGAACAACTATATGAAAATATTTATCATGAAGAAGAATATTAAATATATCCCATTTGATGATGTCAAGATATTATAATTCATAAGTATTCATTACCATAGATCCCCTTTTATTGTATTCATATTCAAAATTTTAAATAGGTGGAGTTGCATATTGATTATCTAAGAATTTCATGAAATTGAATATCATTCATTGGGATTTAATCATTCCAATCACTACAGCTATGTCAAAATATCAACTACATATTGGAAGGATTTTTAACATCAAATGATCTTATATAGACATGTTTCACTATGATAGATCTAATTTATCTCATTGATGGATTCAAAAAAAATTGTTCCTTTGCTAAATATATCAATGACCTAAAAAATCTATTATCTTACTGTTAAAACCATTCATTGTTATTGAAATTGAATGATATTATCTTCTTAGTTCCTTTACAACTTATTTTACCATATTTCTTCTCTTGAATACCATTCAATATTAAAAAAAATTTATATCAAATTACTTGGTAATAATTTAAGTATATACCATGATAATGATAAATTATAATATCATTATAGTGTTTACATACATTTTTATAAACTCGAATATTATCCAAAAGTTTCCTAACATAATAACTTCTCATACCCAACCATAAAAAGATTCCAAATCACAAGGTTTTATTAAATAATCCACTTCATTAGAGTATGATGATGTTTAAAATTTAGTGTTTTATAATATTATGTTATAGGTTTTAAATATAATACCAATATATTATAATGTGGAAAATATTCCTCCATATATATTTCTACCACAATATAGATCTTTTAAAATGAAACACAGTTTACCATCAGGACATATATTTGCAATTTTCTTCTTGACCTAATTTTTTATAATACTCATCCATAAAACCCTATAAAAAACATATTAAAACATTATATTATCATAAAAATTTCAGAGATGGACATATAAAAAAAATAATGAAGCATGTTAGTTAATTAATAATAATAGAAATAGTCATTTTTTTAATAAATAATAAAACATTTTAACCTAATAAATTAAATAATTTAAAAAAATATTAAATAATTATTTCATTATAAATCATAAATGAAAAATAATACCCATAATTGATTAATTCTCACAATTTCAAATTTAGAAAAAAAATCAGAAAATTTATAAATGCCATGACCCGTTTCTCGGGGGCCAGCCCGTGACTACCCCAAGCCTACCTTCTAGAGGCCAGGGGCCTACGACTAGCACAAAAAGATAAATTTCCTAAAAACTGGGACGAAATTTCCTTTTTAACCTGTAAACTCACACAACTAAGCACATAGTAGGATGCAAGCACATAGTAACTCATAATGTAATAAAGGTGTGTACAGAAAGTAAATGGGTCCAGAATATAATCCCAACTGAAAAGAACAATAAAAACTAAAATGTACAATTAAACTGAAAAGTAGATGTATGAATGAAAACATCTCCTGTGAACACCCGCTGAGGATCCTACCTGAAGGGTAGGTACAGCTCTTGAATATTCATGAATGTAGTATGCCTCTTCTAATGTACACCTCTAAGCTACATCCAGTCCCAATAATCTTGTCCTCACTCACCACAATCCATCATTTTCACCAAACACATCATGTTGCGGGCATAGCCCATGCAGGGTTGAGTATGACGATACTCAGTAGGGATCTCGAGACCCTAGAATGTCTCAAAAATCCACAAAGGATAAAGAAAAATGCATGAAAACAACTGAAAACCCTACATAGGTATATTACCATACATATATCTATGTTTTAGTGTATACCCATCTCAATCATAAGGAGACACAAGACCTAACTTAAAGCCCAAATCTCAACATTTCCACAAAGGAAAGAATGCAATGAAGGTGAGTACCATAATGGTAATACCACATAGGTAATGCCAAACTCAAAAAATACCACAGTGTAATCATCACATATATGTGTACCAAAAAGATAGGGAACCATCACACAATACGTACAACTTAGGTATGGTAGTAAAGATGATTAGATGAAACTACTAAATCATCTTACTCTGTTGAGAGGTAGACCCACGTAGGATCCTAAATCATTAGACCCACATAAGATCCTAGTAAAATAGGCCCACGTAGGATCCTAGAGTATTCCCACATGGATTACTAGAGTGAATCCACATGGGATCTTGGAACACATACCCACTTAGGATCCCAAAGCACGGACCCAGGTAGGATCCCTTTCTCATGTTACAGCCATCCATAGGGTTCCTGCACTAATTTAGCATGATTCCAGGAGGGTCCGCTTCCCAAGTCACAGGTTGATACACCAACTACCACTAAATCCCACAATGATGTATCCCAATGGAAAACCACATAAAATGGGTCTCAACGCAACAGACAATGCATCATTCTGATGCCCGATCTGTATGTTTATTGCCTTTTAGGCCTGAGGTTCCAGATGGATTTGTGTTCGATCCAACCCAGTTGTACCCCAACATTATCCAAAACTCAAATGGGGTATACAAAAAAGGACCATATCGATCTAAGGATTCAATCTCTATAGATGGTTCATCAAACAGATGCTCATTAGTCGGTTTATAGCTGAAAGATTGAAAATGGGTCGAAGATGGTCTATGTATGGTCTGACTCGGCCCGACCCTAGTACGGTCCTAGGTCCGACCCAGACCGCTGGGTCCGACCCACCGGTGAGGCCTAGCTCCCGGCTGGGTGGCCTCGTGGTGGGGTCCTCCCTAGATTCCACCCAAGGGGGAGGTGCCCCATGGTACCCCGATCGGCTTGGTGGATCAGGTTGGGTGGCTGACCGACCGGTGCCATGTGGTGCCGACAGCTGGAATGCACCATCCGGGTTACCGCTCAACTCTTCAGTTGGTCGGATGACTATCCCACCTATGTGGTGCGGTCATGCACTACGCCACCACCGGGGGCCGTCAACGATCCAGTCGCCCATCCTTCACCGCCTCAGCCTCATGTCACGGCCCCTGCACGTTCTGCAGCGCGAAAGTGCACCGCCACCACCTTCACGCGGCCAGCCAAGCATAGACGGATTCCATAGATCTGTTGTGGCTGATAGTCCATGGCCCTTATCTGGTGGTGCAGTCACACCGCTGACGTCGTCACGGACGGTCGAAGTTTCTGTCGCCGCTCCTAAGCCCTACCTGCGTCGGTCACCAGAACAAGTTGTCAGCGAAGATCCTCTGGTCATCAGGCATGCCCCAGTGGCCCATTCATTATTCCGTAGACTCCCGCACTCATCTCAGGACGTCACCATCGACTCAAGGCCACCACGGTTAAAAATGAATGAACCTGAAAAAGAAGCTGCAAAGAACACCAAAATCAACAAGGGTTGAAGAGAGTTCGGGCCATGTTCATTTGGCCCACACTCTCTTCGTTAGAACGATAACAAAAATCATTATTGTTCTTGAATCTAGATAAATGACAACAAAGGTTAAGGGGTATAGAAAAGAAATAATCCCTTCATCAAATATTTGTTGACGACGGTGAGGAGAGGGAAATACGGTCGTCCGTTCATCGTCGTTGTAGTCATTCCTCATTGGAGATCCTTCGACAAAGTTCTTCATTGGAGAAATGTTCATCTATTGGAGGAAGTATTTCTCTAATGTTCTCCATGAGACTCCCTTTTCCAACACACCCACAATTCAATAAAAAAAGAACAACCAACATACTAAATTATGTTTTGTTAATTTAACTAGAGTTTTCCCATTAATTACTTTTGAATTTTTCACAAATAATTGGAAAAGGAACCAAGAGTCACCTCCGTCGTTTTGAAGGAGTCCAAGGGTTCAGGTGGTCCGCATTAAAAAATTCAAATTTGGAGTATTAAAATTCAAAAATAATATACAACTTCTTTAGTATTTCTCTCCACTAAAAAGACCCAAACTAAAAACCAACTTTGGTTTATTGTGGTCAATGTGAATGTATCGTTAAGAACATATCTATACTGCGAGAACAATAGTGACCTCAGATTTCAAATCTGTGCACCAGTTCAAAAGTTACAAAAACCCACTCGCACTCTTACTTAAATTACATAAGTAACATATAAAAAATATTTTGGGCTCTCAAGGCCTTGAAATCAGGTACCTTTAGACAATTAAAACTTGAATATTTCTATATAATTTTAAAAATATTACATGAAATTTCTGGGTCTTTAAAATAAATTTCCCCCATAAAAAGTACCATAAAATTTACATTAAACATAACCTCTTTATAAGACCATATAAAATCATCTTAGTTTCATAAAACCACCTAAATATCATTAATAAATTGACATAATCCACTATATGGAATAAATTTCCAAATATACAACAATTAATTTTATTCAATAAATATATATTAAAATTTTCATATGTTGAATTGAATAGTACGTTTTTATAGGATATTATAAAATATCTAAATATTTTATTGATCCACCTCAATTATGACCACATAATAAAATCCTAAGATAAGATGAATATAATATACTATCAATGGATGGGGAATAATGTCTTGGGAAGTGGTCATGCCCGAGGTAGGTAAAAATATTGGTCTATTTACAAAATATTTATTGGGACATACAGTTAATCATGATGCTGAGTTTTCTATTAACTGTCTCCCAGATAAAAAACTACTACAAAGATGCCATGTAGAATGGAAAATTGATAATTAGTATTTTGGAAGAAACAATGGAATGTGTCATCTGATGAGCGAATTATACGACCTATCATTTCACATCTCGGAATCACTATTATATTTATGAAGAAAAAATGTTTTAATGAGGTTTTGAATTGTTTATAAAGAGTTATATTATACTGAATATATGTATATATATATCGTATTATTATTAATATTTCAAGTCAGATGAATATTTTTATTAAAATAGGTGATTGTTATATTTATAAACTAAAATTTCAATATTCAAATACATAATTTTTTGTGAAAAATGTTTAAAAATACATGATTCTTAAAAATCATTTTTATTAAATAATATTTGAAATTAAGATTTTATATTTCTTTTTAAATTAATAAATTTATAATTTTTATAATTTTTTTACAAAAATAACACAATTTTTAATTTTTAATTTAAAAATATAAATACGTTTATTTTATTTAAAATATTGTGTTTTTAGGTTACTAGTTAATAATAATTTTATAAAAAACATTATTTTTAACAATATTAAGAATTAAATAATTCTTAAAAACTATGAAATAATATTAATTATAAAAATGTAGTTATCGAGTTGAAAAATTCATTTTAATGTACAATAAAAAATTTAGAATACCTTTATTACTTTTAATTAACAAAATTAATACTTTCTAATAAAAAATGTTTGTTAAATTTTTAAATTATATATTATTTTTTGGTATAATTAGACACTCTCTACATTTTAAATCCACATAAAATTTATGTTTCTTATACTGATCAAATTCATAAAATAGAGATCAATTTCATCAATCATTTTACCTTACATATAAATTTTATGCTGTGCAGACATATTTTCAAAAAAACTTATTGTTATGGAGTAAATGAACAATTATACTAGAATAAATTTTATTATATTTATAAATTGAATCATATAATATTAATTTATTATTTATTATTATCATTTTTAAATTAGTTAACAAGTTCTATTTAATTATTATGAATTAATCCAACATACCAAGCTACAGATTAGTTATCACGGTAAAACCATTATTTTTTAATTAATACCAAATTTCTAAATAGTTTGTATATTTAAATTAAATTGATATATTTTAAATTAATATTATAAAATTACATTAAAAAAATGTTAACATATTTTACAATAATATAATTTCCAATTCTATTTAAATATGTTTATAAACACATAATTATTAAAGAAACATTTTTCTACAATTTTTTATTTTAACACATTATATTTTATAATAAAAAAATGATTTTCACATATTTAAAAATTTATTTATATTGTGTTAATTTTATATTATTTCACAGAAACCAAAATCTTAAATTAAGTGTTATTTTTTAATATTAGTTGTAGAATAATATCCATTGGAAATATGTAATTATGATTAATATGTGTTAAATGGGCAATTTGATGTTGATTGAATTTTACAAAATTAATTTTATATTGAGATAATCTTGATTAAATTTTTATTAATTTAAAAGCATGACTACAAATCTCAAAAACATTTAAAGAAACACTTTTCCAAACCATATTCCACTTCTATTCATTCTTGTTACCTAACATTTTTTTCCCATATTTTATCCCTATAATTCACCTAAAAAATGTGGCCACATACCCCAATTTTAGTCCGTAGATGTAATTATAAATTCAGACTAAATTTATTCATAATATAAAAATTTAGATCCCATTTATTAATTTTTAAATTATATCCTAAACATTGTTCTTTATGTCATCCATTTCCAAATGATACAGCTGGAGAATATTGAAAGTCATAGAGAATGTATTAAATACATTTTAACATTATTTGTTTATCATTCTCATTCAGCATCCCCTAAAGTCATTCTGACAATATATAAATGGTTACATATATATAAATATTATAAATAACATTTACTATATTTATTGATTTTTCATAATAATTCCCCCACATTAAATAAAAAAATTTATAGTTTCTCTGTTGTGTGTGCAAACTATGACATATGTGAACAACACATCTCTTATATCATTAGAATGATAAAAATTCAACATTTTTTTGTGATAATATATATAGTATTTATATGATAATTTATATATCAAAAATATAAAACATTAATTCTATAATTTTACTATCAATAAGAAATCATTGTATAACTAAGCACCCAAAACAATAATACCAATCAGAAAATAGATTAATTTATATGTAAAAATCAAATTTTCATTTACAAAACATTGTATAACTATTTGAAATATTTACCATATTTCTCAATAAAACATAAATAATGTCATCATACATTTTTTTCAATAAAATTTTAACAAAATTTTATCTTTTATATCCATACTCACACATTGACATTATCATGTTTTTGTTTGGGACTGTTAAATAACCAATTTGAACAATGATATCAAATAATACCATAGATAAAAAATAAAAAATAAAAACATACTATATTTTATATATGTATATGTATATTATTATTATTATTTATTATTTATAGAATAGTGAAATTAATATTTTAATCATTATTTAGGATATAATTATCCATTTCCTAATAATCACTAAAATAAGATATTTTCAAAAAACATATACATGAGGAAAATAAAAATATCATATAATTAAATTATAACATTATATAATATAATAAATCATAAATTATATTACCTTTTTTGATTTTCTAATTAGGTAATTTCGGATAAAAATGAAAAAACAATTATTACCAAACTAGTTACAAATGAAAAAGATTACTCACAACCTATATATATAATATATAATTAATTAATAATATAAAAAATGGATAAATATAAATTATTCTCATATAAGATCTTATAAAATATTATGTCACCATGATTTTTGACTAACACAATTATTTATGTTATATAGGAGATTCAGGAGATATACATGGAGAGTATAATTATTGTAAGGGTTGCATATTACAAATTTCATACCCATTAAACATATTTTATTATACACAATGAAATATATGTTATTTTAGATAAAAATACCATTACATAATATGTATAATGGCCCTGTTTTTTTCATGGTATTTAGTTTTTCAAATACAATATTATCCTTTTACTAGTTTTGACCCACACATTTCCAATATTGTAAGGGGTTCTCTTTCTCAAATTCAATTTTATAAGCTATTTTTTATATTTGGTATAGTTTCCTTATTAATATTGTATATCAGCAAGAATTTTTCATTAATTTATGATATATATTTTATTTTATATACATTAATATCTATTTTATGATATTAATAAGATTCTCATTTGGTTCATACATTGCAATAAATATGATGTTTTCTATTATAAACACATTTTTATATATAAATATAATATTACAGATAATACATCAATTGAATTTTAAAAAAATATTTTAATAGAAAACTATCATTTTATTATGCTATTTTGATTTTAAATTTATTATTTATCTTCTCATAAATTAATTTCCTTTTCCCTATGTGTTTAACTAATTTAACTAATTATACCCTAGCATTTTATTTTGATCAGGATAATATCTTTTTTCGATGTTAATTTTCGTGATGTGCTTATGAAAATATCTTTATTTATACAATTTTATTTGATTATGTTCTCATTGTACTAACTAACCATCTCAAATTGTAAAGACCTGTCCCCCCGGGCCCATGCTGTGACTACCCCAAACCCACATTCCAGAGGCCAGGGGCTGGCGACCAGCACTAAAGGAGTAATTCCCGAAAACTGGGAAGGCATTTACTTTATAACCTATAAACACACACAACATGGAACAATATGGAAACAAAACACTAAGTAAAATTTTATAAAAAAGTGGGTTGAAATTAAAAGGGGCCAGAAATAAAAGACCAAATATAATGTACAAGAAACTAAAATTACAACTGAATAAATAAAATGATGATGGGTCGTCCTCTGAGGTTCCTACCTGAAGGGTAGGTACATATCTCCTCTTTAGCACTGCATATTTGTTTGTCTCCTCCATGTACCGTTAGGCCGTATGATCCATATCTAGGTACCATCTAGTCCTAGTACTCTCAGCCTCATTCAGCATTTCCCATCATCTGCATCCAACACAACGAGGTGTGGGCATAACTTGTGCAGGGGTGAGTATAATGATACTTAGTAGGGACCCCGAGACCCACAAGGTCTCACAAAATTAAACAATGATAAACCACAAAGTGTGAAATCAATAGATAACCCCACATAGGTATATTCCCATACATATACCTATGTTATCTAAAAATCCTTCTCAATTATGAGGAAAATACAAAAGTTATTGACTCATCTCAAACTAGGATTTATTCTAGGGGTAAAAAATTTAGAACCCTCGATTACTGGAAAACTCCTCCTCTATTGTGTATATTGTTCATGCCGCCACATCCAGGTGCTTCTCACTAACCTTGGACTGCTTAGGTACTCCTCTTGTTGAGTACTGTGGGTCTGTTGCATCACACAGAGGCACTCCCCACCATAGGTCTACCGCCACAACTAGGAGCTCACCCTCATAGCCTGTTGAGGTACTCCTCATCGAGTACCGTGGGTCTTCGCCACAACTAGGCGCTCCTCCATCGTGGGTTTTCTACGACAACCAGGAGCTCCTCACTAGGTAATATGAGACACTCGAAGTCGACCGGTTAGCAATCGTCAAGTCTCAGCAAGATATTATGTTCCTGCACAAATGCTAGCTCTTCTCTAGAAGATCCTCTCCACAAGCTACTGGTCGATGCTCCATCTACCACTATGTCTCACGAAGAATCATTTTGAAGGTCCACCACGTCATATGGGTATCAACTCAGCTGACAACAAGTCAATCGACATCCCGTTCTGTGAGTTATTAACCTTTTAGTCCCAGGGGCCCAGTTGGATTCGTGCACAATCCAACCTGGCTGTATTTCAACTATACTCCAAACTCCAGTAGAATATGATCAAAGATACCACCACACTCCATGATTACCCAGTTGGACCGATCCTGCCCGACCCAGTCTGGGCCAACTCCGTTCGGGTCAACTCGACATGACCTGTTGGGTTTGGCATGTCCCATTGGGTGGGTCAGCCTGTTGGGTTCGGCCCGGGCCACTGGGCCCCGCCTAGCATGCCACGAGTGGCCGTGGAGGGCCGAGAGGGTGTGGACCGGCCACGATGGCCCAGACCAGCCAAGGTTCAGTATGAGGGTGGTTTGTCCTGGATGTCTCCATGATGGTGCGAGATGGGTTTTCTAGAGAGCCACAAGGGGAGCAGCAGGCTGGCTCGGCCAGGGCGCTGTGAGAGGCACGGGAGGCCGGCTTAGCTGGGGCGCTGCGAGGGGCACGTGAGGGTGGCTCGGCCGGGAGCAGGTTCGTCTGGGAGGCGCGGGAAACTAGGAGGGGGTGGTGAGCCGGGGGGAGGGAGACCGGGAGGCACAGGTGGCCGGGAGGGCGCGAGAGGTTCGGATTCACGGGCAGCCGGGAGGGCCCCCCAGTTTGACCGAGGTCGGCGGAGCTGGTTTGGCCGGTGGACGGGGTGGCTAGGGCCAATTTGGCCAGTTCGGTCTGGCATAGGGTGTGGCTAGGGTGCTACGACCAACATGTAGTACGGCCGAGGGTGGATAGGTTAGGGCGCGGCGCGGTTCGGGTCGGTTCGTATTTCGGGTAGTGAAGCCCGTGGGCGGCAAAGGGTCATAGAGGCCGTGGGCGCGCGACCCTTGCCTCAGTCACCTTCGTCGTCTCGTCACCTCATCGCCATTCCTAAAAACATCTCAAACAAGAACAGTGGAGGGTTAAAGAAATCTTTATTTTTCCAATACCATCCGCGTTTAGGGTGGTATCAAATAGTTAAATTCCTTCTTGTAATTCAATTAATTATCAAGAAACGAAGATTAAAGAAAAATCAAACAAACACCCCCACATATTCCCTTGAAAATAAATCCCAATCCTCATGGAAAATCATCCACAATGATTCATTGTTTTAGATGGATAGAATTAATGGAATAAATTCATATTCATATATAACCCCTACTTTGATTGTTGTTCGTTGACAGAGTCATGGGGAAGATGACAGAGTTGTCGTCGTTCGTCACATCTGACACACACTTCCAATCCAAGATCAGGTGTCGGTTCACTGATGATGATGAGGAGGGAAGGTCGGTCGTCGAAGACGTCCCACGACAGGTGCATCCATAAAGTGCATCCGAGGAAGAAGTCGAAGACGGTCCTCGCCAGTGTTCTTCATGGAGGAAGTTCTTCGTTGGAGAAATTTCTCCCTATGTCCTCCTCTCCCATGTTCCACCAAGATGAATATGCAAAGACTAAATTATAGATTATGTTTTCCTATTATTTTTTTATTGGAAAAAATTTCAAAATGGTTTAAAAAATAATTAATTGATTTGTTCATTTTATAATGGGGGGGGGGGGAATTGGCACATTAATGGAAAGTGTGTTCGCAGAATTAATTGGTTGGAGGAGGTTAAGATGCTCCCTCTCATTGATGAGGGGAGTTCAGAGGTCTTACACAATTAAAAATGGTGATTTAGTCCTGGGTGGTCCCCACCACCGTAACCCTTCGTAGGAGGTTCGGATCAGGTGGGCCCCGCCACCATAACCTCTCAAAAGAGGTTATGGTCGGGTGGTACCCACAATTCAACTCCTACAAGGAGGATTATTTCTTGTGGACCCCACCTCCAACATCCACGTGGTAGCTCAATAATAAAATAATGTGTAGTTCATTTTATTTTATTATTTTCCACAAAAAACCCAAAAACTATCTTTTATTCTTGACCCACTACCTTCCAGTTGAAAGTTTCCTAACGGGAATATCAGCGCTGTGAGTTCAACGGTGCCTTCCGATTTCAGTTCCGACCACCAGTTCAAAAGTTATAAAAATCTGCTCTTACGTTTAATGAAAGTACCTGAACAAAAGTTCAGAAATTTATTTCGGGCACACAAGGCCTCAGAATCATGTGCCGTCAATTTTCACGTACTCATAAAATTCCCATTTATTTAAAAACAATTACATGTAAATTCTAGGTCATTACATTCCCCCAACCATGGGTCTCTACATCCCCATAAGCCACAACTCATAACTAAAGAAACATGTGTTGGTAGTGAGAATGCATTTGAGCCTCCCACTCCCATGTGCTATCCTGGAGGTTCACATGCTACCAACGAATGCGAACCAGAGGTATCGACCATCCATGAAGGACCCACTCATGTTGATCCTCAATTACTACAAGAACCTCTGTAATAGTCACCCCGTCATCGATATCCAACTTTCCATGGTCGATGATGTGGATAGGGTCTTGCACATATCTCCTCAGCTAGGATACGTAGATGACGTCATGCACCCAATGCAATTGAGGTGGAAGAGCTAAGGGGTATGCCACCTCACCAACTCTGCTGAGGATCTCAAAAGGTTCGATGAATCTTGGATATAACTTTCTGCCTCGTCCAAATATACATAAACCTCATCGAGGTGGGACCCGCATAATGATGTGGTCTCCATCCCCAACCTCTAGAGGTCTTTGTCTCCTATCGGCATACGACTTCTGTCTGCTCTGTGTAGTCATCATCTGCTCCTGAATGATCTATACCTTCTCTATTGTAGCCCATACCATCACTGGTCCTACTAGTGCTGACTCCTCTAGGTCAGTCCAGCACAATGGTTATCGGGAAGGTCACCCATACAACACCTCAAAATGTGTCATTCCAATGTTGGAGTGATATATGTTGTTGTATGAAAACTCCACCAAAGGTAGCTGATCTTAGTAGCTACGCCGGAAGTCGAGGACACAAGTGTGGAGCATGTCCTCGAGGGTCTGAATGGTCTGCTCACTCTGACCATCCATCTGAGGGTGGAAGGCGGTGCTCAAACGAAGACACATCCCGAAAGCTTCCTGCAACCCCTTCCATAGCTAAGTAGTAAAGCATGCATCATGATTAGAGACAATCATAAAATGTACTCCATGTCTCTGCACAATCTCCAGCACGTAGAGTCACCCTAAGCTCTCCAATGAAACCAGCTCTCTGATCGGTAGGAATTGGAACGACTTGGTGTGTCGGTCGATGATCACCCAAATCTAGTCATGAATTTTGGATGTACGTGGAAGTCCTATAAAAAAGTCCATGGAAATCCCATCCAACATCCACTCAGGGACCTCCAAAATCTGCACCAAGGCTGCTGGTACCTGGTGCTCCACCATCACTTGATGACATGTGAGGCATCGGGAGACAAACTCTACAACTGATTTCATCATTACTAGACACAAGTACTGTCGTCGAAGATCCTGGTATATCTTCTCTACTCCTAGATTTACTGCTAGAGGGGGTGTGTGGTACTCCCTCAACACTTCCACTTTACGTGACATTGGTACTATGGTACATCCTTTGAAGAGGATGACAAGCTCCCCACCTTCAGAAAATCCATCAGGTGTCTACCCTATGGATATCTGAGCACGTCATGTCTTGTAGTCTGTACCCACATGTTGTGCCTCCCTGTCTCGCTGAAGAAGTGTGCGAGTGACTATAAGAGACTGAAAAAAGCTGATCCATCTCTATCCACAAAGGATATCTCTAAAGAAGCTAGCTGCTCAATCTCCTTGCCTAGCATCAGTATACCTGATCTCCTGCTGAGTGCATCTGCAAAAAAGTTCCCCTTTCCATGAGTATAGAATTTCTCAAATTCATTGGCCTAGATGAACTCAAGCCAACGTCGATGTCTCAGGTTCAATTCCTTCTGGGATTAGATATCCCTAAGGCGCTTGTGAGAAGAGTACATGAAAAAACACTCGCCCATCAGATAGTGTCGCGACATATTTAAGGCCAAGACCACTACTGCTAACTCCTCTTCATGGGTAGCGTAGTTCAGCTCATGTTGTCTTAGCTGTCGTGAACTATAAGCGGTCATTTCTCGCTCCTAAATCAGGACACATCCAAGTCCGGTCCTTGATGCGTCACAGTAGACTACGTATTCTATGCCTTCCCTGGAAGCCTTAGAATGGGGGCACCAGTCAGCCTCTACATCAGCTTTTAAAATATCTACTAGTATCTCTTTGAAAAAACAAAGGATTTCCCCAACTTCGTCAAGGATGATAGTGGTGCTACAACTCTAGAAAAATCTGGCACAAATCTCTTATAGTAACCAGCCAAACCTCGAAACTCCGTACATTCATCACACTTTTAGGTGGCTCCCAAGAATGTACCGCCTCAAAATTCACATGATCCATTGCAACTCCAGCCTCCAAGATGATATGACTCAGAAAGTGAACCTCTCAGATCCAGAACTGGTTCTTCAAGAGCATACCATATAGTTGGGGCTGTCAAAGTGTGTCCAGTAATATCCGCAAGTGATAGGCATGATCCACCTCAGTAATCAAGTATATCAAAATGTCATAAATGAAGACTATGACAAAGTGATCGAGGTATGGCTGAAAGATCCTATTCATGAGTCCCATGAACAGTGTTTGAGCATTGTTTACATCGAATGGAAGAATCAAGAACATGTAGTGGCCATACTGACATATGATGTTTGTCTTCTGCACATCATCATCTCGAGCTCTGAGCTGGTGATAACCTGATCAAAGATATTTCTTCTATAACCAATGTTCTCCCTCTAGCTGATCAAAGAGGTCGTCAATCCTTGGGAGTGGGTACTTTTTTTTACAGTCACCTAGTTCAGGCGCCAATAGTCAACACAATGCCTCAAGCTCCCATCCTCTTTCATGGAGAACAGAATTAGGGATGTCTAGGGAGAAACACTGGGATGGGTGATTCTCTTCCCCTACAAGTCCTCTAGCTATACACATAGCTCGCAAAGCTCCGAGGGAGCCATCCGATACGCTAGTGTAGATATCGGTACCGTCCTAGGGTACAAGTCAATGTAAAATTCCACCTCTCTACTAGAATTTAGACCTGTGTCATCATCAGGGAAAACATTTGTGTACTGGTCCACCACTACAGGATAGCTCTCACTCTCCACATCAACTAATCTGAGGGTATGTGCAGCCAACTGATGAGTGATCGGCTGAACTCTTTTCCAGGAAAGTCCATCTTGTACAAAAAAGGCTCAATTCTCATCAGTGAAGGTAAACCTGGTCCCATCTGTGCAGACACACCGCACTTTGCACCTAATACAGTCTATCTGAGCATAGAATGTATATAACTAGTTCATATCAATGATGAAATCGTAAGGCCTTGACCCCGCTACTAAGAGATCCCAGCCGATGCTCTCACCTCATAGAGAAATCACACACTACCGACACCAATGAGTAATAATCGAATCTGCTCCGATAAGAGTCTCTACCCATAAGGATAGAGCCAAAGGCTCCATTAGAATCTCTGAGCTCTGAACGAGGGTAGTGGAAATATAAGAATGAATGGAACCCATGTCTATAAATACTATAGGTATGGTAGGAGTAGGCATAGATCGTACCTCAAATCATATCTGGAGCGCCATGATCGTATGACTCATTTTCTCGAAGCTGAGCTCTCCCCTATCCATCTGCTTCCTATGGTCGGGGTGGAACTCCTAGTGGGGGTGGTGGTAACACCTTGATTGTCGTCGACCAACAGCTGCACGACCAACTCCTCTTCCACATCAGCCTACTCCATACAGGTTGCCTCGATCAAATCTCTGTCTCTGCTTGGGTCGTCCTTTGACCGTATACCGATCATCCGAAAAACTAGTTAAATAGTCACGATACATGTGACCATGTCTGCTACAAGGGTTATATTTCTTGCTCCTGGAATGTCTGTTTTCACCTCAGGTGCTCTGCAAAACCAATCCTGAGTCTTGTGGTCATCCACTTATAGGTCTGGTACTCTTGGAACTTTGCGACATATGTCTGCTTCCATCTGTATAAGACTCCCCTAAGTGACGATTAGTGGCGGATCTCGCTGCTGGAGACATCTCATCCAGGAAACTTTACACCATGAGGGCTCTCTCTAGCACCCCCATATTTTTCCGAATGCTGAGTGGGATCATCAGATAATTGATCTCATATCAGAGCCCCTGGTCGAAGGTTTGGGCTCGGAAGAATTGGTTCTTCACCATATCGGTTGAGTAGCATGAGAGGTTAGTGAACCTCGTTGAGTACTGAGCTACATTCATGCAGACCTTCTGTAGTTGAAGTAGCTCTTCTATACGCACTGTGCGGAGTGTTTCTAGAACAAACACCACTCAAAATAGGCTCTCGATGTATGCCCAGAGTAGCAACATCTCTTCCTGAACCTGGATCATCAATATCCACCATCTTTCTATTGCTGCCTATAGATGGCTGGCCGCAAGAATCACCATAAACTTGGATGGTGTCCCTAAGAGTCAAAAAACTATCACCCTAGCCTCCATCCAATCCTCAAATGCCTGTGGGTCCGTCTCTCCCCCAAACCGAGGTGGCCTCTATCACATGAACTAGTGAAACACACTCAGGAGGTGTGTATCATCTGCTGCTGGGGATGATGGCATTGGTGGCCCAACGGGGAGTGGTACTGTTGGGGCCTCCGCTCGAAAAGGTACCTAAACTAAGGCGACGTTGCTCAATGGGTTATTTGTGCATACAACTCTCGAGACACTAGCTGTTCATCCACATGGAGGCATCCTGAAAGAAACAGACCCGACACAACCAAAAAGATAATGCCTATTGAGCTGACTTGGTTGAGCTATCATGAAAAAAAATTTTGAGAACCCACACGCAATTAGTGTTTTCATGTATTGAGTTGGAAATCAGAATTCACAGTCCTACTGTATGGATACATCAGCCACTGCATAAATACTGGACTCCCTGAACTGAAAACCACACTCACTACACTTAACACTATTTCTTCAAAGAAAAGAATGATCAGAGTCATATGTTATGTGTTAGAACCAAATCCTCTGACACAAATTTGTCACGAACTGTCCCCTGGAGCCCATGCTGTGATGACCCCAAGCCTGCCTTCCGTAGGCCATGGGATGGGGACTACCACCAAAGGCCTAATTCCAAAAAACTAGGAATTCATTGCTTTTATAACCTATGTACACACACAATAGTGCACAATATAGAAACAAAACACTAAGTAAAACTATATAACAAATGTGTGTTGAATGTAAAAGGTGCTGGAAATATAAGCCCCACTATAATGTACATGAAACTAAAAGAACAACTAAAGAAAAGAAAAACTGACATTGCGTCATCCTCTGAGGTTCCAACCTGAAGTGTAGGGGCAGATCGCCTCCTTAGCACTCTAGGTACGTCTGTCTCCTCCGTGTATCTTCACGTCGTATGGTCCACCTCTGGGTATCGTCTGCTCCTTGTACTCTTAGACTCAGCCAGAAATTCTCGTTATCTTCATCCAATACAATGAGGTGCAGGAATAACCCGTTCAGGGGTGAGTATAACGATACTCATTAGGGACCCCTAGACCCTCAAGGTCTCACAAAATCCAACAAGGATTAACCACAAAGTATGAAATCAACAGATAACCCCGCTTAGGTATATGTCCATACATATACCTAAGTTATAAAGTAATCCATCTCAATCATGAGGAAAACACAAATTTTACTCACTCAGCTCAAACTAGTATTTATTCAACGAGTAAAATATTTTGAACCCTCAGTTGCTGGAGATCTCCTCCCCTATTGAGTAAAGTGGCCCTTCCGTCACAACCATGTGCTTCCCAATAACCTTGGAATTTTGAGGTACTACTCATGTCGAGTACTGTGGGTTTGTTGTGTCACACAGAGGCGCTCCCCACCATATGTCTACCACCAAAACAAGGCACACCCCCTCATAGCCTGTAGAGGTACTCATCCTGTCGAGTACTGCGGGTCTGCCACCATAACCAGGCGCTCATCCTCCATTTGTATTCTTCCACAACTAGGTGCTCCCCACTAGGCCATATGAGTCACTCCGAGTCGATTGGTCAGCATTCGTCAAGTCTCACCCAACTACTAGTTTCCCACACAAATGCTCAGTCATCTCTGAATGATCCGCTCCACAAGCTACTGGTCGATGATTCAACTTGCCATAAGTCCCATGAAGATGTATCCTGAAGGTCCGACATGTCATAGAGGTCTCAATGCAATAGACGACACGTTAATCAGATACCCGATCTTTGAGTTATTGTCCTTTTAGTCTCGGGGGCCCGGTTGGATTCGTGCACGATCCAAGCTTACATTATATCAACTATACCCCAAAATCTAGTGGAATATACTCCAAGGGACTTCCACGCTCCATGATTACCTTCGCCACTTAGGGTTCGTTTAACGTACGTCTGGTGCCAATGATATGACCAAAGAAAATGAACTGGTCATAATGGGCCTAGGTCCGGTCCCACCCAGTCGGACCGACCCAACTCGGCCCATTATGGGCCGACAGGTTTGGGTCAACCCGACATTATCCGTTGTGTCTCACCCAGCCCATTGGGTGGGCCAGCCTGTTGGGTTCGGCCCGACCAAATGGGCCCATCCTAGTACTCCGGGAGGGGCTGCGGTGGGCCGACAGGGCGGGGACCGGCCGCGAGGGCGTGGACCGGCCAAAGTTTGGCGCAAGGGCGGTTCAGCCCGAAGGGCGCCACGATGGCACATGCCAGGTCGACCAGAGCGTCACGAGAGTTGCGGGAGGCCAGCACAGCCTGGGCGCCATGAGGGGCATGGGAGGCCGGCTCAGTCGGTGTAACGGCCCGACCCTAGTTACCCAGAGTCGGTGCATTATTACATAACATTGGCATTATCACAAAATATCAAGCCTCTAAAGACTGATTAGTTTAGTAGCCTTGGAAACACTAGATACATTCATAAAGATTACATTACATCATAAATTGAAAACTACAACAACATCTTGTTTCCACACTCATATCCCCTTATACTATCCATGTTGGTCATTCATAAAATACTTATTCACATCCTAGGAATAAATAAAACATAGAAACAGGTGAGCTCAAATGACCAAAAGGGTATCAATATAGCGGAAACATTCATAAATAAGAATAAACATTCAAGGCATTGTATAACTAAAACAAAAGCCTTTTAAACTTAAATTTCAGCATTATATGGCAGAAATAAAGTGAAATAATTTCATTTACTTATTCACATTGATATTCTACTAGTCTAATAATCACATGCAATATCAATAACCACATTCATAATAATGGAATGCATAATGCCATACTATCATAACCACATAGTCAAATCCCTGTGCCAATACTACAAATAAGATTTTGTCAAGGCCCTGTGTCTAGACACTAGTTTGTCTCAAGAGACCTACCGATGCATCGAGAAGCTATAGCGGGATCCACCCGTCACTTATTAAGTCCACTGCATTCCTCATATGAATAGGTTTAAAAATAACATAAACATTCGAATTTACACTAGCATACGAAATGTCAATAATTTATTCATAAACTAGGAATGGTTTAAAAATAACCCATCCATAGTCAAAAATATCACAAAACCTTCAATAATATAAGGATGTTTTGTATCATAATAAATCAACTTCAAATAAGCATAAAATCCATAAAAGTATGTTGACATATATGAAATCTAAATAATTTTAGATAAATATCTCTTTTTTGAAATCATTTAAAAGTCACGTAAATATAAAATAAAACATTTACTTTCAAAATATTCTTATAAGATTATAAGGGAAGCTTCGACGATTTTATAATGGTGGTAAATAGCAGCACCTTCCGTATAAGTTAAAAAAAGACATTATTACCTTAATTATGTCAAAAAGGTTAAAAAGGACCTTGTTTGGAAAATGAAAGAAATATTCCTTTATAATCATCTTATAAAAACTCAAAAAAATGGTATAAATGACTTTAACCGATATTCTGTAAAATAGTAATAATGTTTTGATATACATTTTTCAGGTGTTAACATACTCGTTTTCTTTTATATGTATTATTACATAAGTCTTGTTTATTATTGATAGGTTGTATATTATTCATAAAAATAATTATATCAAATCCTTAAACATTATTTTTAATCATAAAATGAGAATTAGGCTTGTATGGATACGATGGGGAATGAATCTTATCGCGTTTGTGGGGACGGTAGTCTCTACATATGCACGAGCGACAATATCATTCCTTTGTTATTAAAATAATCTATAATTGTATGGTATATCATATATAAAGAGTCATTATAATGTTATATTTATTTTTTTACATCAATTACACATCATTATCATACCCATCCATATAATAATGTATTGAATAACAATTACCCCACGATGTGGAAACGGTAGGACTTACACACGCATGTATGGTGACATGTCATTCAAAGGATGGATAAAATAATGAATATGGTTGCACCATATTTATAATAACATCACAGTATTAAGAAGATTCTAGAGTTATTATTTTATAATTGAAATAAAAAATAATGAAGAAGTTGAAGAAGAAAGGAACTTGAAAGAGGGTGGTGAAAACATTTCCTCTTCTTTGGGTTCTTCCTTTTGATTTGATCAAAAGGGATCCATTGGATGGCTTTCTGACTAAAGGAAGGACTCTAGGATTAAGGTAGGATAGTTTAGAGGGTATTTGGGAAGAGGTTGGCTGAACCAAAATGCTTTTATGGTATGAAGAATTTTTTATAACTGGTGTCATTTATAAGAGGGAGGAAGGGTCTTTAGAAAAAACCAAAATTATTAATTAATAATAAATTAATATTCAGTTTATAATGGCACCAAAGTGGATTATTAAAAGTCTAAGGTGGGTATGGGTAATAATAATTTCATACAATAGATTTTAGAAAGGTTCAGATCACTATATATACCATATAATTTATACTTAATTCTTAATTAAATATTTTTACATTTAACATCTCATTTTGTATTTTTATATTATATAGTTATTAAACATACTATATACTTACATGAGACCCCAAAGTCATCCATTAATGATACTACTATCATTATATAAGTCTTTTGGCTGATCCATAGATTTTTAGGAATATAATATGAATTAATAATATAATACTTGTTTTAAAAACTCTTTTATGTCAATTATGAGACTATTTAATTATTGATTTTTTAAGGTCTTAAAAAATTTATTAATTCGAAAAAAATTCATTTAATCAATAATAACATGTCATATTAATCAACAAAATTCGTCGATGGAATCAAAACTTTCAAATTATATTTATGTTAATATTTATAATACCAATTATTTGATTCTTTTATTAATAAGGAAAATATTGCAACATTATTGTGTCATATATAAATTTAATTATTAAGTGTCTAAAAATTATAGATATAATAAAATTATGTAGGAAATGTTTTTATCTTTATAATTAATATTTATAGTAGAAAATATAACATATATAACACAATTTAAAAATTGTTTTTCTTAAAGATATATTCTTATGTCATTTTTGTATTTACTTTAACATAATTAATATAATGTGTCATTATCACTTACATGTGAATCCATGGGGTCCCAAAATCGACAAAAAGATGAACATGGTCGGAAATGTATCAACCAATAGGGTTAGGACATGTTTTAGGGTAATTTATTATTATTATAATATTATTTGTTTACCTTTATTTACCGGATTTACCCTTTAACCACGGTAAATAAAATATTTTCCGAAGTAATTATTCAAAATGTCTAAAAATAAAAGTTAAATATTTAAACAATTTGGACCACCTGATTCTAAATATTGAATCCATTTTTCTAAATTTAAAAAACATAACTGGCAGTAATTAATTTAAAATTAATTCCCGTTGTTAAAATTAAAAGCGTGTTTTTAAGAGATAATAACTATCAAAAGATTGTCACTTTATTATGTCCAGTTTAAATGTGAATATATATCCAACGACCAAAATTGTTTTAAATGATACATATGTATTCTAAATATACTTTAAAACTATGCAAATTCATAATTTATAACTATAAATTATTTCGATTAAAAAAGTTGTTTTTAATTAAAATTTATAAATTTTCACTATTCATCAAAATATGAAATTTTTCATAAATGTACCAAAAATTCACCCTAAGATAATTTCAATATTCCAAATTCAAAAATGAAGTCCATTTTGAAAGATAAAATGTATAAAATTTCAAAAAGTGGGTACTACTATTCATAACTGCTGGTTTGATAGGTTGTGGTGTGTGTTAGCACTCGAAGTAGCGTACAACACACGTTATTGTATTATTCAAAGAGAAGCGTAACGTGGAAGCTTGGGGTGTTACATTATACCATCCATCAAATTATTTATTCCTCAAAATTTATAAAATATTACAGCATAAAAATACATGGGTGGTTCTTCATAATAAGTTCCTCGGGTTCCCACGTGGCCTCATCCATCTTATGGTTTATCCATACAACATTTACCAGACGAGTCATCCTATTTCTCAGCACTTGTTCTCTTGTATCAGGATTATTGAAAGGCTCTTCTCAATAAGAAAGATCAGGATCCAATTCTAATTCCTCATAGGTGAGTACATGTGTTGGTTCAGGCATTTATTTTCTCAACAGTGATATGTGGAACACATCGTGAACTTTGGAGAGACTTGGCAGCATTTCCAGACAGTTAGCTAAAGCCCCACTTTTTTCTAGAATTTCGAAAGGTCCAATGTACCTGGGACCCAATATACCTTTCATACCAAAACGTATAACTCCCTTCCATGCAGATACCTTCAAGAAAACATGTTCTCCTTCATAAAATTCCAAATCCTTGCTATAGTTATCGACATAGCTCTTCTGCGTACTTTGAGCTGCTTTGATGTGCGTTTGGATTACCGTAACCTTTTCCATTGTTTCCTCCACATGTTCTACGCCTATGAGTTTTCTTTCACCAACAACATCCCAATAGGTTTGTGTGATACATCTGTTTCCTTATAACACTTCATATGGTTCCATCCGAATACATGAATGGAAGTTATTGTAATATGAAAATTCTACTAGAGGTAAATATTGATCCCACATACCTTGAAAGTCAAGTGAGCCTGATCTTAACATGTCATCTATGGTTTGAAAAGTCCATTCAGATTGTCCATCTATTTGAGGATGGTAGGCAGTGCTTAAATGAAGATCAGTATTTAGGGCTTTCTGAAGACTTTTCCAGAATCTTGATATAAAACCTCGATCATGATAAGAAACAATCGATAGGGGTACTCCATGAAGTCTCACAGCTTCATTAATATATAGTATTTCTAGACATTCATGTTGTAGATCATCTCTTATAGAATTAAAATCTACTAACTTAGTAAGAAAATCAATAATAACCTATATTTTATCGTTCCTTATAATAGTCTTTGGTAGCCCCATGACAAAGTCCATCGTAATATTACCCCATTTCCACTCAGCTATGGGAAGAGGTTTCATGACTCCTCTAGGATGTTACCTTCAATTTTTCACTTGTTTACTAACCATACATCTTGACATAAAATCAAAAATCTTCCTCTTTATTTTGTCCCACAAAAAATGTTTCTTCAAATATCTATACATTTTTTTCTCCCAGGGTGTATAGAGAAATTGGAGTTATGAGCATCGTCTAACAATTCCCTTTTTAGATCTGGTATATCGGGTACACAATGTCTTTACCAAATTTCAAAATTCCTCTTCATACACAATGTCTCTCAATCTCTCATCATTCACAACTTTAATATTCTTTTGAAACTCTTCATCACCAGTCTCAGAACTCTTTATCCTTTTTAGTAAAGATGGTTTGGCAACCATTTGAAAAAGTATTTATGTTTCACCTTCTATGGTGATTCCCATATCCATCTTTACTAAATCCATGAAAATTAGATCCCTTTCAAGTCTCATTTTCTTCAAAACTCCATGATCATTTCTACTTAAATCATCTACCACCTTATTTTCCTTCTCTGGGTCTTAGTGTATCATGCAATCATAATCCTTGAGTAGTTCAAGACATCACCTTTGGCTCATGTTGAGTTCTTTCTATGAGAAAATGTACATAAAACTCTTGTGAACAGTATAAGTCTCACATTTTCTCCATATAGATAATGTCTCCATATCTTCAAAGAAAAAATTACTGCATCTAACTCATGATCATTAGTAAGATATTTTTTCTCATGAATTTTCTTTTGTCGTGATGCATAGACAATAACGTTATCATTCTGCATAAGGACACAACCATGTCCTTTATTTGAAGCATCACAATAAATAACAAACCCATCATTCCTTGATGGTAGAGTCAATATAGAAGAATTGAATAATCTTATCTTAATTTATTCAAAGCAATTTTCACACTCTTTTGTCCAAAAAAATTTAACCCCGTTACGTGTGAGCTTTGTTAATCAGTTAGTCAATTGGTAAATGTTCTGGACGAAACACCAATAATAACCTGCTAATCCAATAAAACTGTGTACCTCGTTTATACTCATTAGTTCTGGCCATTATTTTATTGCTCTTATCTTAGAAGCATCCACAAAGATTCCATCCTTAGAGACTATATGGCCATGAAAAGAGATCTCCTAAATCCATAATTCACACTTGCTAAACATCCCATATAATTCATGTCTTCTAAGAGTCTTCAGGATAATGCCCAAGTGATTTTCATGATTTTTGTATCTTTTGGAGTATACCAAGATATTATCAATAAATACCACCAAAAAATAATCGAGATATTCCTTGAAATCTATATTCATTAGATCTATGAATACTCAGGGTGAATTAGTCAAACCAAAAGGAATTACTTTAAGCTCCTAATGGTTGTACCTAGTTTGAAATACTATATTCGGAATGTCTTCCTTATTCACACATAACAGATGGTATCCAGATCGAAGGTCAATCCTTGAAAAGTATTGAGCTCCATGCGGTTGGTCAAATAAATCATCAATGCGAGGTAGGGGATAATTTTTCTTTATTTTTAAAGAATTAACTTCCCTATAGATGATACATAACCTCATAGATCCATCAATATTTTTAACAAAAAGTACAGGGGATCCCCATGGGGAAAAACTAGGGAGAATAAATCTGTTATTAATCAATTCCTCTAGTTGTTTCCTTAGTTCAAATAATTCCACAGTGGTCATTCTATAAGGGTTCTTCGATAAGGGGCTTGATCTAGGAATTAAATCAATGGAAAACTAAATTTCTCTTTCTAGAGGATGTCCATGTAAATCATCTAGAGACACATCAATGTATTATCTCACAGTAGGTACATTCTCTATTTTGACAATCCTTTCCTCACCCACAGTCATTTCATTCTTGTCCTCCAAAATAATTGACTTTAGTTGAGCTACCATGGGTGGATCTAGATAATAATTATGTGGGGACAATTCATCTCTAAAGATAAGGTGTTCCTTAACATCATCATAAAATATAGTAACCTCATTCTTGTTACAATAAATTTCTACATCATGGTCTGAAGGAAAATCCATACCTAGGAATATATCAAATTCTATCATAGGTATGATGATGAGATCCGTAGATAAAGAACATTTATGTCCTCTAATGGGGACTTATTCACAAAACATTGTTGCAATGATACTTCCCTTAGGATTTTTTACTGACAAATCCCTTTTTAAATCAAATTGAAAATATAATTTTTTTAGAAAACTGGGATGATATGAAACAATGAGATGATCCATAATCATATAATACATTTAATAAAATTGAGAAAACCGTTAAATTGCCTTCCACTACGTCTTTCGGAGCTTCTACCTCAGTAGTTGTGATATCATAAGCTTGGCCTTGATCCCTTGGCCTCTTCTGAGATAGGTTCCCCTAAATCATAGGACATTAATTTGATTAATGTCGCATCTCCCTGTAATTGTATCATTAATCATCTTTAGCTTCTTCTTCCCCTTTCAATCACTAGCATTGTGGTATTTTTCCCCACACTATAACAGACTCCTATTCCTTTCAAGCAAGTACCGGGGTGTTTCTTCCCACATTTATTACAGGACAGATATTAATCTTTTCGCTTCTTCCCCTTATTTCCATTTCCAGAGTGATCAGTAGATCTCTTCTTCTCTTCCTTTGCTTTAATGTCGTAAGACTAAGAGAATTCCTTTTCTACATTGATAGCTCATGAGACAATACGTTTATACGATAAGAAGGATTGTGAGACTAATTATAGAAGGATAAATGGTTTTAACCCATCAAATAAATAATCAATCTTTCTCCTTGGGTTACATATATAATCTTTAGCATACATTGCTAACCTTGTAATGTTAACCTCATACTTTGCGACATTCTCATCCTCCTTTGCCTCAGACTCAGAAATTTCCTTTCCATATCTACTCGATGGTCGTGAAGAAATCATTTTTATAAGAACACCCCTTTGAAATCCCTCCATTCCATATTTGATAAATAGTCATCTTCCTTTGTGGTTTGAATCAATAACCACCATTGATCAGCATCTCTAGTTAGGAAGTAAAATTCCATGATAACGTTTTCCCTTTAACTACTCCCCAAGTCATGGAATATTTTCTCTATAGAATTTATCCATTGCTCAGATACTAAGAGATTTTTACTCCCATTGAATGATGGGAGTTTTTGCCTCATGAATCAATATAACATTGATCCTAAACTCTATGGATCAGGGTGCTCCATAGGGGTAAGGTTATTATTCATAACCTAATTGAGTTTTCCCATTATGGTGATCAGCTGATCAGCACCAGTTCCATCACCAGCTCCACTATAATTTCATTGAGCAGGAGGGGAATCCCTACATGAAGTGCGTGCATTGATATGGCTTCCATTTCTTCCTCTAGGTGCTATTTCTAATTGACGGCATACACTAGATTAGTTTATGAATCACAACACATAAATTCAAACATGAAAAAAACTTCACATAAATTTAACAGTTTATGGATATAATCCATATTCATATAAATGTTTTCATTGAAGAAGTATATACTCATAAACCCTTCATAATGGTTTGTAAATAAAATGAGAATTATACTAAGCATATCCCCTGGGAGTTTCGTAACCAAGAGTGCAACAAGGACCATTGTTGTGCAGCAGTTCCCATTCGAGTCTAGCTCAAAGCAGTGTTTTCGAGTTTTTCCCCTAGGTACATCTGTGACAGAGCCACCTCTACCACCTCGTATCGAGACAGGTATGTATTGCTCGTAAAACTCACTAAATCACTATAATTAGAAAATTCTAGGATGTTCTTCTATACTAATCCTCAAACCTCATCTTAGGTCTATGTTCTCGAATCAGAGTTTATCTAAATCTAGCTTCCATGGTTTGAACAAAGCCTCCCTTTGATACCAACTATAACGAACTGACTCCAGTTACACAGAGATGGTACATTATTACATAACATTGGCATGATCTCAAAAGATCAAGTCTCAAATTATTGATTAGTTTAGTAGCCTTGGAAACACTAGATACATTCATAAAATTTACATTACATCATAAAGTGAAAACTATAACAACATCTTTTCTCCACACCAATATCCCCTTATACTATCCCTTCAGCTCATTCATAAAATACTTCTTCACATCCTGGGAAAAATAAAACATAGAAAGGGGTGAGCTCAAATGCCCAGTAAGGATAACGATAGAGCAGAAACATTCATAAATAAACACAAATATTTAAGGCAATGTATAACTAAAAAAGCATTTTAAAATTAAACTCCAGCATAATAAGGCAGAAATAAAATGAAATAATACCATTTACTTATTCACATGGATATTATAATATTCTAATAATCACGTCCAATATAAATAACCACTTTCATAATGATGGAATGCATAATGCCAGATTATCATAACCACATAGTCATGGCCCTGTGAATATAATTCAAATAATATTTTGTCAAGGCCTTGTGCCAATATAGTAGTTTGTCTCATAAGACCTACCGATGCATCGAGGATCTATAGCAGGCTCCACCCCTCACTTATTAAGTCCAATTCATTCCTCATATGAACAGGTTTAAACATAATATAAATATTCATACTAAAACTAGCATACGAAATGTAAATAATTTATCAATAAACCATGAATGGTATAAAAATAACACATCCATAGTGAAACATATCAAAAAACCTTCAATACTATATGGAAGTTTTGTATCATAAAAAATCCACTTCAAATAAGCTTAAAATCCATCAAAGGATGTTGACAAAGATGAAATCAAAACTATTTAAGATAAATATCTCTTTTTTGAAATCATTTAAAAGTAACATAATTATAAAATAAAACATTTAAATTCAAAATATTTTTATAAGCTTTTAACTGAAGCTTCGACTATTTTATAATGGTGGTAAATAGCCGCACCTACCGTATAAGAAAAAAAATACATTCTTACCTTAATTCAGTTGAAATGATTAAAAAGGACCTTGTTTGGAAAATGATAGAAATATTCCTTTATAAACATCTTATAAAAAGTCAAAAAATGGCATAAATTACATTAAAACAAATTCTTTAAAATAATAATAATATTTTGAAATATATTTTTATGAATCATGGATGTGGATTATAAAGAGGTCCCAGTAGATAATTACGTATAAGTAACATCAGATAATGAAGAGATTGTGAAACAAACCCTTACCTTGTACTTTTCCATAGTTAAGTGTAGTCTAACCTCTTATATAATGGTGAAATAATTGTTATTAAATTATAAAAGAATCATATACATTAATATTATATTATATATTATCTTTTAACATTGATTTGTTAATAATATCTTAGTATTATAGTTGTTTCGGCTGTTAACATACTCGTTTTCTTTTATATGTTTTGTTACATAAGTCATGTTTATTAGGGATAGGTTGTATATTATTCATATACATAATGATATCAAGTCCTTAAAAACTACTTTTAGTTATCCAATGAGAATAACACTTTTATGGATACAATGGGGAATGAATCTCATCCCGTTCGTGGAGACGGTAGTCCGTACGTACGCATGAGCGACAATATCATTACATTGATTTTAAAATAATATATAATTGGATGGTATATCATATATAAAAAATCATTATCATTTTATATTTATTATTTACAACAATTAAACATCGTTATCATATTATCCATAAATTAATGTATTGAATACCCATTACACTACGACGTGGAGATAGTAGGCCGTACGTACGCACATATGGTGACATTTCATTCAAAGGATGGATAGAATATTGAATTTGGTTGTAAAATATTTATAATAACATCAAAATATATAGTTAAAACTGGGTTTATTATTTTTGAATGGAAATAACAATAAAAGAAGAAGTCTAAAAAGAAAGGAACTTGAAAGTGTGTGGTGAAAACATTACCTCTTCTTCAGGTTCTTCATTTTGATTTGATCAAAATGGTTCCTTAAAGTGGATTTATGAATAAAGGAAGGCATATAAGATTATGAGAGGTTAGTATAGAGGGTATTTGGGAAGAGGTTGGCCGAACCAAATGGATATTAAGGTATGAATAATTGGGTAGAAGTGGTGTCCTTTTCTAAAGGGGGGGAGGGGCTCTTTTGAAAAAACAGAAAGTATTAATTAGTAATAAATTAAAATTCGGTTTCTAATGGATCCAAAGTGGATTATTAAAATTATAAGGTGGGGATGGGTCTAAATATTTTCATACAATATATTTTAGATAGGTTTGGGTCACTATATTAACCTTATCATTTATATTTAGCTCTTAGTTAAATAGTTTGACATTTACATTGTCACTTTTTATTATTATATTATATAGTTAATAAATATACTATATACATTCAAGATATCCCCAAGTGGTCCATTAATGATACACCTATAATTATATAAGTCTCTTGTATGAACCTTAGATTTTTTTAAATAGAATATAATTTAATAATATAATATATTTTTTAAAACACTTTTTATGTCAATTTTGAGGCTTTTTAATAATTAAATTTTATAAAGTCATAACAACTTTATTAATTAGAAAAAAATTCATTTAAGCAATAATAACATGTCATATTAATGAATAAAATTCGTGGATGGAATGAAAACTTTCAAATTATATTTATTTTAATATTTATAATACCAATTATTTGATTCTTTCATTAATAAGGAAAATACTTCAACATTATTGTGTCATATATAAATTTAATTATTTAATATCTAAATATTATAACTAAAATATTATTATGTAGGAAATATTACTATATTTATAATGAATATATATAGTTGAAAATATAACATATATAACCTTTGGTAAAAATGGTTTTTCTAAAAGATATATTCTTATGTCAATTTTGTATTTACTTTAACTTAATTAATATAATGTGTCATTATCACATACAAGTGAATCCATGGGGTCCCAAAATCGACCCAAATATGCCCATGGTCGGAAATGTATCATCCAATAGAGTTATGACACGTTTTAGGGTAATTTATTATTATTATAATATTATTGTTTACCCTTATTTACCTGATTTACCCTTTAACCACGGTAAATAAATTATTTACAGAAGTAATTATTCAAAATGTCTAAAAATAAAGTTACCTATTTACACAATTTGGACCTCATGATTCTAAATATGGAATTGATTTTTCTAAATTCAGAATACATAAGTGGCAGTAATTAATTTATAATTAATTCCCATTGTTAAAACAAAAAAGCATGTTTTTAAGAAATAATAACTATCAAAAGATTGGCACTTGCTTATGTCCAGATTAAATTTGAATTTATATCCAATGACCAACATTGGAATAAAAGGTAAAAATATATTCTAAATATATTTTAAAACCACATAAATTCATTATTTATCACTATTAATTATTTTTATTAAAAAAGGTGTTTTTAAATACAATTTAGTAATTTTCACTATTCATGAAAATATGAATGTTATCAGAAATGTACCAAAAATTCACCATAAGATAATTTCGATATTCTGAATCAAAAAATGAAGTCCATTTTGATGTTAAAATAAATAAAATTTAAAAAAGTGGGTATTACTATTTATAACGACTAGTTTGATTAGTTGTGGTGTGTGTAAGAAGATGAAGTTGCGTACAACACACACTACTGTATTATTCAATGAGAAGTGCACCATGGAATCTTGGGGTTTTACAGCCGGCGTGCCGTGAGGGGCGTTGGAGAGGATATCGGCCGGGAGCTTGTTTTCTCGGATGGCGCGGGTGGCCGGGAGGGCACGGGCGGCCGGTAGGGCGCATGCTGTAGGAAGGGCGCGACGGTTTGGTTGAGGGTGGTAGAGCCGGTTTAGCCAGCGGAAGGGGTGGAAGGGCCCGGTTAGGCAGGCAGACAGGGTGGTCGGGCCCGGTTCGGCTGGTTCAGACGGGCAGAGGGCACGACCAGAGCATGGTGCAGCTCATGCCGGTTCGGTCGGGGGGGGGGGGGGGGGTGGCGCGGCTAGTGGGCGGTGTGGGTTGTGGGGCCGCGAGCGTGCGTTCATTGCCTCTATAGCCTTCGTTGTCTCGTCACCTCATCGCTATTCGGAAAAAAGCACAAACTAAAAACCGAGGGGCCGGACTATGTTTATTTTTTCATGCACCCTCCACGTTTAGGGTGGTAGAAAGAAGATCAATTCATTCTTGAATTTCAATGAATTATCAAGAAAAAACGATGAAATAAAAATCAAACAAACACCCCACATCGTCCTAGAAAAATAAATCCCAACACGCAAGAAAAATCATCCACAATGATTTTTTAGATGGTAAGAATTAAATGAATAAAATCATATTAAAATAAAACCCCTTATTTGATCGTTATTCATCGATGGAGTCATGGGTAAGAAGATGGAGTTGTATTCGTTCATCGCATCAGCAATAAACTTGCAATCCAAGCTCATGCATCGGTTCGTTGATAGAGATGATGAGGGAGGTCAGTCATCGAAGACGTCCCACGTCGGTTTCCTCTACATGGTGCATCCGGGGAAGAAGTCGAAGACGCTCCTCACCGTCCTTCTTTATGGAGGAAGTTATTTTTAGGAGAGATTTTTCGCTATGTCCTCCTCTCCCATGTTCCACCAAGATGAATATGCCATTCCAAAATAATAGATTAATTTTATCTATTATTTAATTATAGGAACAAAAATATTTTTTTTAAAAAGTAGTAATTGATATGTTCAATTAATTAATGTGGTGGACTTGGAACATTAATGGCAAGTGCGTTGGAAAAATTAATTGGGTAGAGGATGTCAAGATGATCCCCCTCATTAGTGAGGGGAGTTGAGAGGTTTTCCACAATTAAAAATAGCGGTTTATCCCCAGGTGGTCCCCAACAACATAACTTCTCATGGGATGTTAGGTTCAGGTGGGGCCCACTACCATAACCTCTCATGGGCGGTTATGGTCAGGTGGTACACACACTTCAACTCCCACAAGGAGGTTTATTTCTGGTGGACCCCACCTCCATCTTCCCCCTAGTGGCTCAAAAATAAAATAAATTGTAGTTTATTTTATTTTATTATTTTCCACAAAAAACCGAACAAACTATCTTTTATTCTAGACCCACTGATGTCAAGGTGAAAGTCTCCTTAAGCAAATATCGGTTTTCCAAGTTCAACGGTGCCTTCAGATTTCTGTTCCAACCACCTGATCAAAAGTTTTAAAAACCCACTCATACATTTACTAAACGTACCCGAAAAAATTGTCAGAAATTGATTCTGGGCACACCAGGTCTCGGAATCACATGCCATCAATTTTCACGCACTCATAAAATTTCCATTTAATTAAAAAATTAACATGTATATTCTATGCCTTTACAAATATAATAATAAATAATATTTTAATAGTTTTTAATAGTTCAATTTTCATCAAAATTTGAAAATGATAAAATTTTAATATTTTACATGTGAATACGACCTTCCACCACTTTTTTATTTCTTGTGAATATTTATTTCTAAATGATATTTTTTGAAAAATATAAATTAAATTCATATGTAATTTAAATAATAATCCATGAAATTTATTTCAAATTATAAAAGACAATTATTATTTCTATAGTTATTTTTCTAAAGAACCAATGAATTGTTATTATATGGAATCATTATTTGAAATAACATAAACATAATAAAGAATATTATTCATATTTTTTCATCCTTTTTCATCTAGAAGGATTATATAATTATATTTTAATTTTTTCTAATAATCCCTAACATACTTTTTCTTTCCTAGTCAACCACTGTGAATAAATGTGTGGAATTATATAATTTTTTCCTCTATGAAAAGTTTCAATTTATTATATGAATAGTTTTAGTACCAAATGATTTCTCATCATAGTTGAATGGAATTTTTCTTCATGGATACTAAATATCATTTTATGTCTATTTATTTTACATGAGTATGTTTTATTATGATTATGACATATTTCATCATGTTATTCATTTTGAAAATGATATGAAACACATTTAATTACCATTGGTTATATGTGTAATAAATGTTGAATGATTTTATTTGAAATTTTTTATGAAATAAATATTATTTCCATGATTTTATTTTGATGTTATCTGTTAATGATTTTCATGCGGCACTCATTATTTTAGATGATGACTTGTGGGACACCATATTACCTTCTAATACATTGGTTTATAATAAATTTATCATGATATATATATATATATATAATTTTAGTTTATACCAGTAAAAATAGTTAGAGGTAAGACCCCTGACCATTTATTAATATAATGGAAATGTCATTGAGAGGATAGATAAGACACCAAACACACATCCAAAATGAAACAGATTATAAATTATAGTGAGAAGAGTCATTATCACATCCATGTTCATTGGTTTCCAATTAATATGTATAAATACCTTGATTAATGTGCATTAACACCTCAATATCAATCATCATTAACATTAAAGATATGGTGATAACAGGTTTTGGTGTATTAGAGTAGTCCTTCCTTAGATTCCTATTTGGGGGGTTAGAGGTCATGATATAACCTTTTTATAATTTCCTTTAAAAGAGTATTTGCCAAACTTTTTGGCCTTTGAATGATTTTTACGCGATTCAACCCTAGGAACCTCATCCCTCATGTCCTGCATGGGCATGATGATTTCAACTGGCTACTGAAAACCACACCCCTTAAATTCTGTTTGGTAATTCATATCCTAAAGCTCTAAAACATGAAATGCATTATCCTGATAGATTTTATAAATTGTTGTTTTGATAAATCTATTTTCTATTGGGAGTGGTTAGTAAGAGTAATTATTTCTCACTTTATTACAGCCTATCTGATTTCTCTTCTTCCTCAGACCTGGGATCTTACTATCATGGAAAATATTATCAACATCAACAGACTCCTAATTAGGTGACTCCCCCTCATCTAGAATTTCATGTTCATTAACCTAGTCCTACTCCAAAATCAGTTCCTCAATATATTAGTTTATAAAATGTGTGGGAAAAGATGGTGTGGGTCATGAATTTAATGTTCCTGTTCACTAATTTTGGTAATTTATTTCAATTATTTAAAAGTTTTATTCTAATTATTATTATTATATAATCATCTTACAAAAAAATTGATTTATTCATGTTCCCAAACCAATTCAAGTCATATAATATGAAATTTCAATACTAATTTAATGATTTTTGAGAGATTATTTTTAATATAGGATTTTTTATATTGATTTCACCCAAATCATCATCAAAATACTAACAAATGATATATTATTTTTATTGATTTTTTACCATTAACTAGCTTCTAATATTACATATTTTTTATTTTTATATTTCCCTCTCATATCAATATGAGTATAGGTTTTGAAAAAATATAGAAATAGTCTAGTGTGGATCAAATATTACAAAATTATAACAAGTATTATAAAACAAATTACTTATATATTTAGGCCCCAAATTTCCCTACACATCCATTCATGTGTTCAAAAGAATATTATTTTTTTATCTAATGGTTAAAATATGGAATTTGTCCAAACTAAACAAAATTTTAGATTGGTTTGATATAGTTTTTTTATTAATTTTTAGGAAATTTTCTTCTTAGCACTCATCTATAGATCATCAGTGAGAACCCACAAGATATGTTTAATGGATCTGTCTTTGTGTAGGATTATGTCATTCATTTTCAATAATGTAAATACTTCATGAATATCAAAGAAATTAAACCACTATTTTGATAATACGAGAGTGTGTAGTGTCACTAATAGATGTTAAAATTTATAATAACCAAGCAAATGGAATGTTTGGTAATATAATAATCACTACCATAAATCCAATGGCCTGAAGGACTTCAAATATTTTATAATTGATAAGCCCTCCTATTAAGGGAATAAGGAGGAACCCCAAGGACATCATGGACTTATGACAATCACACCTGAAGTAAAAAAAGAGATACAACCAGATTGAAACCCAGAGAAGCCCCTCCCCAGCATTTAAACAAGATGAAGCACCCCAACAATGTATGACTAACTGGAAAGAAAGTGTCCTATTTCAAAGCACAAGCCCGATATGATGGTTGACGCCATACCCACTCAAACAACTGAATCCGAAAAGCACTGCAAAGTTGAACCACCATCTCTGAATCTACCACTGCTACAATTCCAAGGATGAAGCCCAGCTGCACATATCCCCACCATAGGATTGAACCAAACAAACACAACATTCAATGAAACCCTCAAAATCCTTAAGAGAGCCAAAACCCCTACAGAGTCAGGAAATAAACAGATTGGTAGATCCAAGTCTAACTCTCCTATAGAAAACAACAGGACCGAAAAGAGAATAACCCCATCGAAAACCCAAGGAACCCTTCAAACATAACCGTAACAACTCGAAAAGGAGGAAAAACCAAAGAGATGGGGCCAAATCTTCAATACATAGTACATGAATATAAAACAACATATCTATAGAGCATCGCCGATGCGGGGAACTGTGCAGGTCTGAGTCTGCATCACCGCTCTGGGATGGAGTAGATCAGATGAAGCTGCAGAAGAACCTGGTCCAGATTCCAAATTAGACAACAAATAGAAAAAGGGACCAGCAGGAAGAACATGGACACCACTTTTAACAACACCACAAAAATAACACCAATATCACAGTGAAAACCAAGCAATGAAATAAAAACCAAACTTCCCCCTTCTGAGACACTTTGGAGTATATGCTGAGATCTACCAAAATGCATGCAATTCCTATAGACCTCTAAGATTTGAACTCAAATCTAGAAGCCAACGCCCATCCAAAAAAAAATCTCAAGCCATGTCTCCAAAATCCATCGATTCCCATAATCACCATACTGATGCTAGACAGCCACCAGGAGCCGATATAGAGACCAATCCACTGAAGCATGCAGAATAGGCTGTCTCCGAGCTGAGAAATGACAACCGGACCCTCACTAGTTCATTCTAATTCTATGTCAAGAGATCCTGAGCTATCTTGAGCCGCACCAGGACCACGCCGAAGCTGTCGACGATTCACTACCTCTGAGAAGGGATCCTGAAGAAGCAGTTTCCGAGCCCCACCACCACCAGACACGATCCAGAATTTCCAGCGTCAAGGCGCCAAGCACATCAGAGGAGGGGCGATATGACACCCGTGAGTAAACACTAGGCATGCGAGGAAAAGGGATCTCGCTGCTCAGTGTCCAAAAAAAGTTTCCTTTAATCACTACCTACATCACGAAAAATTAGCCTAACTACATACATTGACTGAAATCAATGGAGATATTTCATGGATAATGACATTCTCATTAAATTAATTTAGGAAGGATATATTATTTTAAGGGGTTGGAAATTATTATAAGTAGAACATAATGCATATAAAATTAAACTAAACCAAAGGAATCAAATGATGAAATGAAGTTATCATTTAAGAATCCATCTTATGAATGAGTTTTAAAATTCAAATTATCTTTTAATACATTTTTTGTGATATCCATTTTTAGTATTTCATTAATACTTCACCAAAAATGTAAATTTAATAATGTAAGGTATCTAGGAACCACAATTTATTTTAACATAATCTGTGATGACTGTTATTTCCCTGTGCCCTCACTTTGTGAGAAAATAAGTGTTTATGGTGTTCTGGGAGGAAAAAGTGTCTTATTTCAAGAGTTTCTAGATTTTTCCCAGTTTTCCATTGGTGACTCAGGGAATAGGTGTGAGCTTGTATGTGTGTTGGAATATTAGTGTGTCGTCATGTCTGTGCATCATCATGTTAGTGCATCATCATGTTAGTGCATCATCATGTCTGTGTGTCGGTGAGTTAGGGTCGTTCATCGTTACTGAGTCCTGGTAGGATGACATCGATGTGTCAAGGCTTCGATATGTCATTATATTGGTAGGTCAGCATCAATGGCTCAACGTAGGTAGGTCATGTCAGTAGCTCACTCATCTATGGATCAGTGTCAGTGAATCACCAATCAGAGTCTCATTTATAGTTTTCCCAATTTTTCCCAGTTTTCTAGTTTCATCGCTCATACCTTTTATTTTACATAAAATGAGTTTAAAATCCTTCTTCAAGAGATTTAGAATCATTTAGAATGCTATTTAGCATATATTTAAATATCCAAAAGTCCCATGAAATTTGATACACCCAAAATGCCTTGCCTTGACAAAAATCCCATGATCATGACTTTTGGAATTCGTTCATCATTTTAAATAAGAACTGGCTCTTCAAGGTAAGGATCATCCAAACCATGTGTATTTTCCATTTCCACTTGGTGAGCAATGATATTTTCTCCAAAGATAATTTTTTCACCTATGCTAGAGGTCTCTTATTCAGTTTCCTTTGAGTTCTTCCCTAATGCTCATGTGATCCCCTATTCATAGTATAAGGAGGATCTTCGATTCCTTAATCATCTAGCAGGGTTTCCATTTTCTACTCATTCATTATACATCGTGATGGGTGCATGTAATAATGATTACTTATGAGTAATATCTGAATACCTTTCATAAAATGATAAATAAATAATAAGTAAGTATGCTCAAAAGATAATAGGAGTAAATAAATTAATTGGTAGGGAGTATTTTTATGTTGATCACCTGTTCAATTTTTTTATCTTTCATTATTTTATGGAATTATATGACTATATGCCTACAGAAAATCATGACCGTTGGTGGTATTTTCTTGTGAACTATTGATGTTATATATTTTTTACAATGGTTTGATAAACGTCAATAATAAGAAAAATAGTTCAACCACATATAATTGGTTATATAAATGGATACACTATGATCAAAAGTATTATGTTATCAGAACTATTATAATTAAGTTGAATTAAAGAACCTATATTGTTTAAATATATATATATATACATCATGTAGTTTGGTTCAGTTGAGTGAAGAGTTCTTTGGAATCTTATAACATTGTGTGGGTTATATAGTGGTGCTCTTGGTAGAACAGTTGTGGGAACAAGGGTGGACAGCGGAGTTGGTTCCATGAGAAGGGTGTGGTATGTGTGAACATACGGATGTGGGTTAATAGAAAGTTACTATGGGATTTGTGTGTGGGGTAGTATAGATGATGTTCTGGTATAATAGTTTGAGAGGCTGATTGATTTTGTAATGGATGGACTTGTAGGCAGCTGAACTGCCTTTATTTGTATCGTGGCCACTGAATGTCATTATGCAGTGGGACTACGGGTATATTATGAACTTGAATGAAGTCAGAATACATTTGGGATATTTTTGGTGGTGGAGATGTAGATTTTATTAGTGAGAGAATGATTATGTGGTATAATTTGAATAATGATGTATGGAAATAGTTAAACAGGTGTCTATGAAGATTGGGGCTTGGAGTAGTGGACTGTAAATATTGGTTTTTTGTTGTTGTGTGGTAGGACCAGAGTTTGGTTTTGCTTTTTGTTTTTGTATGGTTTGGGATGGATGTTACTCGGTGGTGTTGGAATAATTTATAGTGAATCACCTAAATAAATAAATTGCATGTGGTAAAAAGAAAATGGTTTGTGTTTGTGCTATACTTTATATAGGGATAGTAGCGAAAGTGGTTATTAGTAGGCTGGTTGTTTGTTCAGTAAACCATTGGTCAGGTTGCATGTTTTATTATCTATATGTATAAATTTTAGTTAATTTTGATTTCAATAAATGTCCACCGTTTTAAATAACCACGTTCAGAACAACCCCATTTCATGGGGAGGGTGTCTTTCCCAACATCCTAGTGTGAGGATGGATGATTGGTTACTGCATCTCTTCCTCTCACCCTATTCTATGTTGATACCGCTCGATTATATCCTGTCATATTGTAATGTCATGAGGCTTACCATATCCCACGATCTTTATTGAAAGGTATTTTTGTGGATGATAGTCCAAGGTATTTTTTAGGTCAGGTTTGTTTTCTCAAGTATCTTCCAGATGAGTCCCATGTGTCTTCGGGCAAGAAACGTGGTTATTGGGGCTGAGGTGTCTGCATGGAGGATTGTGTGTGGTTTTAGGCCCAGGTGTTTGCAGGCGGGTTGCAGAAATTGGATGATATATAGGATGATTGTTATTTTAAGGACATTATACATTTGGGATGAGAAGATAACCAGTGGGAATTTTATCTGGTGTACCCAACATTCAATGTTCTTATACAACTACATTACCTGACTTGTGTTATTTGGAGAGTGTGCTTTAGTGAGGTTGGGTGGGATATTATTTCATAGTAGGTTCTTTGAGGTTCTAGTATTTTATCATAGGGAATTAATTATGTACCCTAAAATGTGCATGTGTGGAATTATTTTTCCTACTGGGTATAGTTGTAGACTCACCCTACATATATAAAAACATTTTCAAGTTTCTAGTAGGGATTTTAATACCGTACTGGACATTACTAGATCGAGCTTCAGGATTATTTGTTGTTTATTCTTAGTATCTTTTCTTTTAGTACCTTACATTTGAGTTTTTTTGTACCTAGGATCAGATTTTCTATTGAATAAACATATAGGAATAGATTTTGGATTTACTTTTACTCTTAGTATTTGTATTTTCTTGGGATTTACCATCTTATCTCATGATCTTGTTTTATAAAAATGGTAATTCCTTCTATAATATATGATATTTTTTTCCCTTGGTGCTAGTCACTGCTCTGGTGCCTATCGAAGGCAGGACACAATAGGTTATTATCTCTCCTTAAACATGAGGAAAGAATGGTGTGGAACTTTGTTGACCCTACCCTCATCTTGAAGAATGTGGGTTGTGAAAGAATAAGAGAGTGTACATAAATGGTTTAGAATTTAAGTATATTCTGATAACTATGAAAATTGTGAGATTCATTGTAATTGTTATGGGTGTGATGTTTATATTCTAAAAAATATCTCAAAAATATCTTATACATTTTCATTAAGGAGTTATATTTATCAATAATATTCCTTATCATAAAGGAAATAAATATAATGTGAAATTCATAAAAATTGTTAATTTTTTTATTATTTGTTAATATTTTATAAACTTATATTAAATTATACAAACATCCTAAGGAATTATTTTATTGAGATGATAATTTTTTTGGGATAACTTTGGTGAAACCCACGATTGGTGTATGAATAACTAATTTGAATATTATAGAATTCATTTTCAGATAATAATGTGTTTATTAATTTAGAAGAAATATTTTATATATTTTTGGTAACCTTGGGGTTAAAATTCATTCATAATTTTTTTGGTTACCAAAGAAATTTTTGGATATTTGTATATATTGGATATTGTGTGATTTTATGGCCAAACAATTAATATCATTTGATAGATAAATATATTCTAAATATTTGGAAGAATATATTGGTTATCTATAGATTATTAAATTATATATTTATATGTTTTTTTGTTTTTATATTCCATATATAATATAATTATTGTGTATACATACTTGAGTTTATATTCAAATGATAGATTACATTTTTGGTACAGAAATATGTTATATAATATATCCTAAGAGTGTAAAGGAAATTAAATAAGAAAAGTTATAACTCTAAGAATAAATATTTCAATAACTCTATAACATACATTCATTGATTAATAGTATTTACAATCCTAATGGTAAGATTCATTTTGGTGGGGTAAAATGTAATGACCCAAGATTTCGGATAATATATACATATGTATTAACAATATCATAAATTTATCATCATCCATGAATCAAAAAACGAATGAAACACCCTACTAAAACATAAGGAGAAAAAATATAATTATATGAATAATATATTCATTAGAAGATAAAATTCTAACATTTTATTTAAAAATTAATATATAATTATTTTTCACTAATATTTAAAAATTAATTCCTTTAAATGAAAAATTCATAACATAATAATATGTATTTTCATAATAAATTAAATGAATCACAGTTAAGAGTTTATTTTAAAATATAGTATTTTTTATTTATAAAATATTATTTCAACATTAAATTATTTATAAATTTATATGTACTAATATAAACGAAGGATGAGGAATAAAGGGAATTTTTCAACAAATGGGGGATAATATAAATTTTGTCTTTTCATGTGAATATTTGAATTTGTAAATTATAAATTTAAGTAGTAAAATAAATAACACCATTTTTGAATTCAGACATTCGAAATAATTTAAGGGTTAATTTTTTTTGATTTTGTATAAAAGAGTCGTTTTTATATGATTGTTCAAAAATTATACATTAATAAAAAAGTAGTGTTTATGACTATATAAAAAATAATATAAGATGGTAAAGATTACAAAAAATTTCTCATGATAAAATATCTATATAGGGAGTGAAACAATATAAATGAATATAATATTATCAATATAGAAAGTATATGTTTATGCCCTTATTAACATAAGTAATATTTTCCAAAAATGGAAATTTTATTTCATCTATTTGTTCCATTATTTTTTATTTTGGGTTGAATTTGATTTTCTATTTATTTTCTGGTAACATAAATGTTATTTTTTATATAATAATAAAAAATTAAATCACGAATATCAAATGCATGGATAATTTTAAACAAAACAAAAATTTTATGTTTAACAATAGATATTTTATAGACAATATGTTACACATTACATAATGAATATAATAAAACTAATCACAATCACATTTAAATATTGAATTATATAAAATGATATGGATGTTTTTAATACCCATGACTAAATACCCAAATGTGTTTAGTTTTATTCTAAGTCAAATATTAATTTTTCATGGTTAATATTAAATGACGTGGAAAAATTCATAAATAGAGATATTGTGTTCTATATATGGTGATATTTAAAAATAAATGAATTTAGTTTTTATATTAAAACAAAAATTATTTTTAAAAATATAAAAATATTATATAAAACTCATAATACCAATAGTCCATGTATAATAATATTTTAAATAAGTAATGATTAAACGTAAATTTTCCTAAAAAGAAAAATTCAATAAAACATATGTTATCATTAAAAATATGGATTAATCATATTTTTAAATAATATTTTATAAAATGGAATATAAATTTTATATCATCACTTTTAAATGACTTCATTTATTCTATCATATATTATTAGTGATACAATAACATCCATTTTCTGTATTAAATTAATAATAAGAAGCGTTAAAATGTGTAATCTAACATGGATCAAATTTTACTAAAAAAGCATGAATCATAGAAAATATATAATATATTTTTTACATTATAAATGAATTCCTACATGTCTCTCCAATCATTTCCCACACACCTCTCATAACTCTCAAGAACATCATTTCTTCCCCCTTATATAACACTATTTTCAAAATATTTTAACAATATTTTATTCATTAAAGGGTTCTCAGTCCCACCATTTTGAAGTCTCAACTATTGTTCAAAATTCCAATAACAGTCAACCAATTTTACTACTTATAGATTATTTATATTAATTCCGAATTCTATAACATAAAAAACTGTATTGTGACCTTCATTTCCAATAGATAATACCAGAGAAGATTCAAATCATTAATGTAAGAATTATATACCCAATAACATCATTTTATTATCATTATTAATAACCATATTACCAATCCATAACAACCAAATGTATATAATGACATAAATATTAATATTAAACTATAATGTTATTATATTTATTTTTTAACCATTATATACCAAACTCTCATTGAATCCAAAAAGTGAAATTCTTTCTCATGTGTGTGTATAAAATACCATCTCATGGAAAGACACATTTTGTTTCTTGTCAACCACTAACATTGATGGAGGAATAATTAGTTTTAGAGAATTTATATGTATTTTATGGATTTATAATCATGAAATATATATTATAAATTCAACAATAAATATTACCAATCAGTGATCATTGTGAAACTAACCACCTAAAACAGTCATATCACATGGAAAATTGATGTATTTATATGAAAATGATTTGTTTCAATTAATATATCTTTATAAATATTCAAATATATGATTAATCACCTTAATATAATTTAAATAATATAATTAATCTTTTTGGATAATAGTATTATATCAATATAATCACTTCATTATCCATTATCACGAATAGATTGTGGCATGTTCATGTCTGGGCTGGTGTTACCATATATATGAACAATCTTATAAAATATTATCTTTGATGAAAATAAATACATAATTTTAAATTATATATGATATTAAGTAGATTAAATTTGTAATATATTTGTTATACAATATAAATATATATATTATAGTAAATAAATGAAGATACAACCATTTAGTTGTTAAAAAGCATTTAAACAAGCTTATAATCAATATCCTCTATAAAACACTAACAAACTCTCAAAATTATATATTTATATTTTACTATAAATCATTTTTACATTACTTTTATCATTTTTAATGATTAATTAGGAGAGAAAATTGAATAATAACATAATAATTTCAATATCCTAACCCAGGTGGCACATAATGGTTCTCCAAGACAGTTCATTATATTACATAATATGTACCTACCCATATTCTACAAGATACCAAATAGTATCTAGGGTATAAATTGTCACATTTGGAGACTATACCATCTTTATTAATGATAGGAAACAACATAAATCAATATATAAATATCTAAGATAATACAATGAAATAACCTATATAGAACAATCATCTAATAAAGAGCCCCAAATTAATAATAATTACCAAATCAAAAAATGAAATATGTCATCACAAATAATTGACATTTTTCAAATGCAAATAAAAAATATAGACACACTTATAACTCCTTTGAAATTCCCAATATCTTGTTCGATTCCATTAACCATGGTCCATCCCAAAACCCAAGTCGTCTCACCAACATAAGGATATTTACCTTATCATGTCGGGTAATGATGAAGTCTACTTAGGTACTAATAGGAAGACTGAGTAGGGTTTTATTGACACCTAGTATGCCATCAATTAAATACTCTAAAAAAATTTCTAGTCCATAATAATTTATATAATTTTATAAGGAATAAAATGGTAAATGTTATCAAGATTCACATTAATTATTCATTAGTAAACCATAATGGACCTCCATTTCACAGTGACACCAAAGAAAATCATACCTGATTTTAATCATGCTGGAGTCTAAACCATAAAATATTGGTATTTTAAACATTACTCTTTTGAGATATTTTATTATTTAAAGTAATTAAAATTTTATTCTGTTACCATGAAGCATGATTCCTAGTACCATTATCATAGATAACTATAGAATTTGTCAAAAATCATTATCAAGGTATCATGGAGGATTAGTCCATCCCCAATATCTTGGTTGCATATACATTATATCTAGTATGAAAATCACAGGTACATGGAGCATTTTCCTTTCACCAATTCACATGCATGCATCGAGAGCTTAAAGCATCAATCTAGCCACCCATGAATGAGGAGCATTGGTCTAACACCAACATCTCATTGTTCATATATATACATACACACACACACAGAGACATATATATATTACAGTTCTTCATTAATTATCCTTTAATCAACCATTGTCAACATAATTATTTATCTAATTTATTAATAAACCCCATTAACATCATTTGAAACTTTAACTCCTTAACATAAATACTACGATTCATCTGATAACTCATTAGCCTTTAATAGTTAATCAAAAAAGTATTCCTCAATAGTTTACATTTCCACCCATTCCTAATTGGTTTAATCTCTTAAACCCTATAATCCCCCATTTTCATACCATAATTATCATTTCATGGTTCTTAAAACACCCCATGGGATTACATCAACCCTGTCTCATAGTATCTACAAGATCCAACATAATATAAAAATGGTTTAAAAAATTAATGAGGATAGAATTCACAATTCTATTTTTAAGGAAATTAAAAACCCTAGAATTGAAATGATACAACTGAAAACAAAATATTAGTATCATTGATTATTTAATTTCCATATAAGCCACATACATTAGGGTTTTTTATAATCAATTTCCCAATCTTGTCCCTTAATTTGGAGTAGAATGAACAAAATGATAATGACCATGAATATCTTAGATCCAAACCTCTTATCAAGAGCCAATGAAGCATGATCCACTAAATCCTAGATATAGATCATAAAAATAGAATAATTCACCCATCTTTAAAGGGGAGAAATATTGGATATAGTGTAACATAATCAGGAAATAACTCTTTTAATAGATAAAAGTATATTTATTTCATTTGATCATCTATTGAGTTGGGATGGAGTTCTCGGTTCCCTAGATTTTTTCCCTAGCCTCCAAAATCAATTGAATCCATATAATGAAATATTTGTCTCATTCAAGATATAAACTTGGGGATTTATAATTTTTTATTAATTTTCCTTGTGATTAAATATTTTTTAGAATCATTTTTTCCTGGGATATATGGTCAAACATATCATAGATTCTAACATTACCCCTCAACTATTGTAGGGTGCATAGTTCATAGTGTGTGGATGGATGGTTCGAAAACCATTGAAACTATTCTGATAATACCATGTGTACACCGGTTTTGGATTTAGTGTCGTGACTATAAAAAATGAAAAAATTCCTCACACCCCTTGCAGTAGATCAACACTTCCTGCACCATTTTCTAGGGAAAACCAAATTGTTATCCCTAACCTTGCACCGTAGTAAGGGCTACCAAAATTATCCAAATTCAGTTGAAACAATTCCTATGAAATTCTCAATCATTTTTTGTCTAAAAATGGTAAAATAAAACCTAAAAATGATTATGGGATGACTCATGAAAGGATACTATCTTATAATATCCCCACCTTCTAACAATGTTTCCATGGGATTCATTTTATGATGTCCCAATTCTTCTATAGTGAAATGGTGGGGACATGGGGACCACATTTCTTTATCCATCTCTCATGATTCATCATAATCATGAACATGTTTCCATAACACTATAACTAAGAATTCTCATTATACAAAAGGCCTTCCCATTTCAATCGACAACATAAACCAGATGCACCTTAAATGACAAATCATCCTCAAGATAAACTTCGTCAACATAGATCACATGAACAGTTTTAGGGTGATATTACAAAATCAGAAATACATGGAAATCAAATTTCATTGAAATATACATGTGTGTAATATCCAATCAACATGTTATTAGTATAATATTATTCCAAATCTAAAATGGTCTAATTAAACATGGTTTTACCATTCTATATATCCAAATTCTATAGTGATCCAATATCAACGACATCTTAAGGACTATATGTTTACCATACTAAAACGAAATAGTTTAATGGTTTTGATCATCACAACTGTTCTATATGCACTGAGCTATAACAATGTGTTATCAAATAAACTAAATCTATTCTGATCTCCTGTAAAAAACTCTATCCCAAAAATTATGATTCACCAACCTCGATCCTACATAATATTGATTTTATGGTATACACTGGAGAACTCCATATGCTTATATCGCAAAAGTAACCTTACAATAATTTTTATAATAAAAATCATCGATTTCTAGGTGCTTATCTAAGTACCCACAAAAATATTGGACATGTGACGGTTGTATGTACATAAAAATATTAATAGTTCCCTGAGATTTGTCATATTTCAATGGGTAAATATCTCTATATAGAAGAACCTATTTACCTAAAACCATTTGTATGACTTTATATGACTGAAAATTATAACAAAGATCATGATCTAAAATTTTATTTTACATAACCATATAGAAAAATACTATCTCTATAAAATAAAAATATCCCAATTGACCAACATAAATGTTTTCCAGACTATAATAAAATGGAATTTTTTTTCTATTAATAAAAAATTACCCATATCACATCTTTTCTAAGAGGTATTATTATAATACACATAACAATTTCCATGATAAATTTTTCCCACTTAAACTTCATAATGGAAAATAGCTGTAAGAGATCAACAGGTCCCTAATTCTTAGCATTTACCAAATGACAGTTGTAACATTATGTCATTAAACCTAAAATATAATATTTCCTTCAAGGTTACCAATATTTCATATGATGTTCAGGGTAAATTTTGGTCAATAATGGATGAAATACAGACTTTGAGACACATAAAACGGGCTCTCTTATAAGTAGGCGCAATAAGACGGTCACAAATAGAGATGATCACATGTTAATCCATAGTTAAATCAAGAGGTGGCTCCCAAACATTAGAAATGTCCCTCAATTCCATACACTCCAAATCGTCATATTTCTGTTCAGTAAACTAGGGTAGGCATATTTAATCAATGAGCAATGATACATGGTTCATATTATCTTTCCCTTATTGATAATTCATGTGAATCTCAACCAGAAATGCCTTCATTTTCCACATAAAACTGGTCTCTTTGCCTAACTGAGTGTATTTCATTCATAATAAATAATTATAAAATTTTTTCCATACCCTTTGAATATATGGTAGCTAAAATTTAAAAAAATAAAATACTCATTAACTCTCCATATATAGAGAGTCAAATCCAACTACGAAATAATTTACCTTAAAAATTTGATGCCAGTATATAAAATAAATTATTCTCTAAATATGTAGTGTCACAAACACATTATTTCATAAAATAGAACAACCAAATAAAAAACATTCATTGGATAATTACATTAATGTGGCCTAATTTATCATGATCCATACACTATGACTTTATCTTTTTATATCAAATCTACACCATGTCTAATCTTGGACTTATAAAAAACTATCTAAAATCCTTCCCAGGCTAGACTAGGGTAAAAATCCATCATGTGGTCAAATATTTCATTAACACCTTAAAGGTATTCTCACATACTCCATGCCATATATTCTTGATAACCATTACGGTAATGAAAATAAATTAGTGTTACCAAGTGAAAAATGTCTTTCATGGATCTATGATAATATTCTATTGATCAAAAAATTAACCAGATATCAAAAAAATTATTAGGATCCTCCCAAAAACAACATCATGAAATTTCTCGACATCCACTGGCACAAATTCCTCAGTGAAAATGTGTACCTAGAATGTTTCCATTTCATTATAGAATTTACACTTATATATCTCAAAGTATATCCTATTCTCTCTCAATGTACTCAGGACGAAGTCACGCTGTTTGACCTGACCATCATGAGTCAGGGAGTATATCAAGATGTAATTGAAAAAAAACAATTCCATGTGATGTTGGAATATTTTTTTTATTATGGAAATAAAATATTAATTATAATTAATCAATCCAAATGTAATTACAATGAACTCATACAGTTAAAACCTACTCCCTAAAAAAGTTTACAGCGTATCATAATATATCACTACTAGTTGTTGATTCCTTGGCCAATAGTAGATCTTGATGAACACAAAAGCATCCCACATATAGTAAAAAATGATATTGATATGTGTAATAGTAAACCAATTATTATCTATCATCTTATTCAATATCTTTTTATTGATTCAAAAGAGAAACATTATTTTAGATATCTTAGAAAATAAGACCGTAGAACCCCATGGTGATATACTCAAATGGATGAATCCATTATCCATCAATTCCTTTAGATATTTTTTTTGTTTATTTAGTAGTGATGGTTAAATTCCATCATATGTAAATGAAACTATTTATCTATATTTGTTTGATCAGTCATAAACAAAACATCCATTTTAAGTTGAGGCCATAATAATTCACATGGAAAAATGAGTTAAAAATTTTCCCAAATGGTTATAAATAAATTATCATTAACTCCACTCCATCCATCAAAAGGCTTCAAAACATGGTGGTGATATTACCTAGTTGGTGGTGAATTGGCGAGACATGGACTACATGGATATCACATTATCTATAATAAACATGATGGTAACCCTTAGGATATGTGAAATTTTGTCTCCTTTGGTAACAATATATATGGTATTAAAATTATTCCAATAAATACATTAAAAAATCAATTAACAACAAGACATTTCAACTATAAAATGATACCAATGGAAATGATACTCATAAACATCAAGGGAACTCAAATTTAATATATTAATCTTTACAATATATAAAATTTATTATTTTAAAACATATTCAAATTTGTAAAAATTATTTATAAAATTTAGGATATATAATAAAATTATTTTTTAGTAATGAATTTGTTTGATGGAAATGATGTTTCACAATGGTTAGGGTTATAATGCATAAAATAGGGGGATAACTATGTGATCAAGATTTATATTTCAATAAAAACCATATAAATGTTATTGTTTGAAGGGATAAAAATAGTATAATATCCTACCATATAAATTGGATCTAAATTCCTTGATAATTTTATATATTATATTTAAATGTTCTGAATAATAATAAGAGTTCTAGACCAGTCCCTTATAGAAGGTCACCTCTTCTTTTAAAAACACCATACCACATGATCAACATACCTTGACCAATATCTTCCCAAATACATTCTAAATAGAAATATGCATGTCCTAGAAATTAATATTATTAAAAATGGATTATAAAATTATTCATAAGGTTTTTTTCAATTTATATTATGCACATAGATGTTATATGTTCTTATAAAGAACTTGAATGTTTAATCATCATTAAAATAATTCCAAATTTTTTATAACCATCATAAAATAATTATACACAATCATTAAAAATCTTAAATTTTTAATTTTAATACTTCAACAATTTTACTTATCACCTCTAACCATGGGTAGATTAAATTCTTTGTCATGCATATTTGCATACTAAACTATCCACATGATGATATATTTTAATTTTCATTACAACCTTATATGGATTGTAATATATTTGTATTCAATTAGTATAAAATCTATTTATGATGTAATTATTTTTATTAAAAGATAATTATTATATACCTTATATTCATTAAATCCATTAAAATAAATAAACACTTATCACAAGTGTATACAAAGACAAGAACTTCCAAAAATTTATGTATTTTATTTTTCAACAATCACTCACAATGTTAGTTAAAAATATATATCCCAATAGTTTATATGGAATTATGTAGTGTTATATTTCATGAATATTCTTCTAAATATATGATAAATTATTAAAACTATGACAATTTAATAATTTAATATTTGTTTATTATCTGAAACAATAACATAACTAATATAAAATTCATGAATTGTAACAAAAGATATTAGGGAATAATATTGGAAAATTATAAATCATTCAGGAATATATATTATAATAAAAAGCATAATATTCTGATGATAGAATTCTTATTAATATAAGGGAATCTAAATTTTCTTTAAAATAATGTCTTTAACAATTTAAAATTATAATCATAGAAAAATAAAAATAAACATTAACTATCTAATAAATGTCTTGTAAATTATAATAATGGTATCATATGTTTCACATGTGTAAGTTTTCAAATACATATGTTTATTACTATACCATGTTGATTATGTAAATTAAAATATAATTATTAATATTTTATTATGAATTAATTTTTAATATAATGTGATGGGTGGGAATCAGTATTAAATAACCCTTCAATAGATTGTCAATATCATGAGATAATCAAGCATTTTCATTTTTGATATTATTAATGTCTTTATATACAACGTCCTTGATAATCCCACGATAGTAAGTATGAAAACTCATCTCTTTATTACAATTTAATTCATGATTTATTAAAAAATAATACACTTATTATACATCCTAAAAGGATGATAGGTGTATTTTCATTGGGAATAAGTTAAATTTAATTACCAATTTTAATTGGAAAAAATAGATTCATTATTAACAACCTCTTAAATGTGATAACTCTTGTCACTGCATGGGATAACCAAGGGCATACATAAGAAATGAGTGAGATATAAAGCCCAATAAGGGAGTAAAAATGAATAATATTAATAAGGAAATAGATTTTTGTTAATATTAATATTAGTTTGGCATAAAAGTAGTGAGAATCATAAATCTGAACAATGAGGAATGATATAGAATTATAAAATATAAAATATATAGTAAATTTGAAAAAATCATAAAAACTGTATCATAATAATTGGTCAAGGATAACTTCAAATACATCTTGATAGAAAATTAAAAAAAAATATAGTTAAATATCTTTCCTTGTATGATGTCTCATGATTCAAAAAAGTTTACATTTTATTGGAGCAATACATAATTATGGGCTCAACCATCACTTCCATTTCATTCTTTTTATTAAGTGTGTCACATAGATCATAAAAAATGGGTTCATTCATCATCATAGTTTATTCAATGGCCAAGGAGTGTCGATTACATAAATGGTTAACCAATATCAATGAAATTTAATATTATAAAGGTGAATACCATTAATTGGAAATGGGTATGGTATTCACTACACAATTGTTTTGGATGGAAAAATCATGTTGAAATTCTAGTAGCATAACAACATCACATAAAAATTTATAAAATGTGTTGATGAGAGGTAGAGGTGTCACAACCCATTCCCCAAAATGTGTACCCCTATTGGGCCGACAATGTGAGAAGGAAGATAATGACCCCTCGAGTCCCGCCTCCAGAAGGCCCCGGGTTGGCGACGGGCACTGAGGGTATAGTAACAAACAATAATGGGAGGTATTACCCTATAAGAGAACACATGCTGAAGAGAGAGATTGGATAGCCACCGATAAAATCCAACTCAGACTATAATATAAACGAAAACCCAATTAAAAATATTAAATTTCATACAAAAGTATTACGACTAGAAGGGAAAAACTCCAAGTACCCAAAAGAGAGTAAAAACAACAGTAACCACAAGCCCGAACCGCTCCTGCACCCCATGCAAGTAGAAACTAGCTTGATCTCCAACCTGCTCCAAGTGAACTGAAAAACAGTTATATATACATAGGGTGATTATAATAGTATACTCAGTAGGATCATCCCCGAATCCTCTCGTGCAAAATTAAAGAATGTATGCTAAAGCACATTGAACAACAAGTGAAACTAACTCGTCACTGAAATAGGTATACTATATTCACAATCTCACCTTGGATACTCTCACCATGTAACACATACAAGAATATATAATATAGTAAAGAATATAATGGTTACCCTACTACTACTTCCCCACTGGTTTTCCTCTTTTCCCCAACGTCACATGTCCTGAGCATCACTCTCCAAAAAGGCCTTCCCACATACACCTGGGCGAAGCACCACAATATGCACCTAATGCAACCTAAAGGATTTCTCGTAGATACCTGAGCAAAGAACCACACCATCCTCAAAATCAAAAGTAACCAGGTATTTTCTGGGAGCCACCACATCCCGCATAACGTGTATCATAGGTCAGGTATTATTCCTCAAGCCATACATCCCGTACCCTGAGTAAGGATCCTCATGCCATCACAACCTATACATGTTACTCCTATAGTAGTCCATATGATACTATATCAAAAATATATGTGTATGAATAAGCACAAGATATAACAGCCCTATTCACACATACATGGGGAAAACTAACCGTTGTGCACATAAGCACAAGTATTTACCAAGAGAAAAGAGCGGGGTCAAAGGGGGTATTCAGCAATTCTTCCTCCCACCAGAATGTTGTGGAAAACACCCCCAGGGCTCAGAATCCCCGGGGTGTCAGTTTCCCTTACTGACAGGGTAGTGTATCATATAGAAACATAAAAAGTACAGAATATATTATATCTCACAACCACACTATATGCATTACCTAGTATTAGACACAACTAGAGATAACGTCTCTCAGACTCAGAGCTGTTACTTCTAAGACTAGGAATCCTATAAGCACACAACAATTTAAATAGCTTTATTAGATTACATCATTCCCTTTTCATCAGTTCCATTGTACATTAATTCATTCTTTAAACAATAAACATGAACTATTCAACATTAAATTCCATTAGCAGCACACCCAAATTCAGCTGTCCCTTAAAAATTACAACCTCATCATTATGTTCCAGTGAACTCCAACCCCATGAGTTAACACCAATTATTCAAATATTCATTACTGAATTACATTCCCATATTACCAGGAATTCTATAGAAGCATCCAATTCTACTAACACAAGGGTATAAACACAGGGAGTATATTTACTACCCTTCGAGTCTATTATACCTATAACAAGAGTGTAGACACATCCTCCCTAGAGAAGCTAAACACTGAAATCACGTGGCATACCCGGTGCATCATCACCTCTTTCAGAAGAAGGGTAAGCAAGACCATCTATATTGAGCAGTAGGGAAAAGTAAAGTAGATAAACAACCAATTAACTAGAATGCATCAGACAAAAACATTCATCCCACTCCATCGTCCCTGGTGTCCTCCTCGACACCCACATGCATAAACCGATGCATCTTGCCACTCTAGGCGTTATATGCTACCACAACCAAAATTCTCAATGCCTCCACATATCACAACATCTATCCAGGTTAACATCACAGCACAAGCACAAGGAAAAAAAACACGACATTGATGGTCTCTTGTCCCTTTAACAATTAATAGGGTAACTTAGAACCCATTAAGAAATTATCGAACAATCAGTTCCTTGATCCATCTTGAATTCACAGGTTTATTATTCATAGGTTCCAAATTTGGGAAACCTAATTTGTAAGCTATCACAATTAATTAAACATTATTACTGCACAAATTTATTTAACATCAAATTACAACAAGAACCAGATTCGTTTTCATTCCTCCTTATCATTAGAAAAAAAATTATTAATTAAAACCAATTTACGTTCTTTACTGATTTCCATTAGCAAAAAAAGTGTATAAAAGCAAGAATATATATCACACTATCTAGCAAAACAAGGGGTCATTACATATGATCGATATCAATTTATTTATCCAGTTAAAATATTTATTATGTCAATTCCATTGTCATCTAGTGGGATGAAACATGCTAACAATACAGTTGCATGTAAAGGAAAGATAATCAATTAATCTCCTACCTCGAAGAGTTCTTGACGTTATTTATCCACACAACGAGTCACAATCCTCCTCTCGTGAAAACTTCATCAAACTGAGGATTCCACGATACGACGATACCAAACAAACCCCAAGAAAAACACCATTATAAGCATGGTGATTACATGATATAAGATGGAAAGGAGAAATTGGAGAAGATGACCCCCGAAGGAACAACGATAAAACAAACCTTATATCGAAGATTGATTGATATAACATGGTTGCATCAAAACAGAGCGTAACCGATCCGAGAAGTAAAGTTTGATTATGCAAATATTGTAGAATGGATTGAAATGTTCTAGCATCTCATAGTCGAGAACAATGAGGAATAACAAGATATGATGATATATCATCCCATTTTGAAGATTTAATAGGGTGACAGTTGAAGATACACTTAGTTCCCCAATAAAAGAAGATCGCATTGACCCATGCGGTTTGACCATGTAAAAACATCATGTGCCATACGAATAATTAATTTTGGAGCTATGGCCTTTGAAATGGCCTTATAGTCCTTAAAACAGGTCATTAAATTCATTTTACGTCAAAGGAAAATGCTAAAGGGATGAATCTTGTGGGATGCTGGAAACACTATTCACGAACCGAAAAATATGGCAAAGGAAAGAAGAGGTGACAGTTAGAAGGTCACCATTATGGAAACACTATTCACAACTCGAAATTTGGAAATGGAAAGAAAAGGTGACACTTAGAAGGTCGCCATTCTGGGAAAACTATTCACAAACATAAAATCGGTAACGGAAAGAAAAGGTGACACTTAGAAGGTCCCCATTTCAGAAACACTATGCACAAACTCGAAATTTTGAAAATGAATGAAAAGGTGACACATAAAAGGTCACCCTTCTAGAAACACTATTCACAAAGACAATAGTTGGCAAAGGAAAGAAAAGGTGACAATTAGAAGGTCACTGTTCTGGATACATTGTTCACAAACTCAAAATTTGGCAAATAAAAGAAAAGGTGACACTTAGAAGGTCACCGTTCTATAAACACTGTTCACAGAACTAAAAAATTAGTCAAAGGGAAGAAAAGGTGAAACTTAGAAGGTCACCATTCTGGAAACACTATTCACAGAACTAAAAAATTTCGCAATGGAATGAAAAGGTGACACTTAGTGTTCACCATTCTGGAAACACTGTTCACAGAACTCAAAATTTGGAAAATGAATGAAAAGGTCACCATTAGAGGTTACCGATAGCGGTTTCCATTAGAGGTTATGAGTAGAGGTTACTGTTAGAGGTTACCTGTAGAGGTTACCATTAGAGGTTACCGGTAGAGGTTACCGTTAGAGGTTATAGGTAGAGGTTACTATTAGAGGTTACCGATAAAGGTTACCGTTAGAGGTTACCGATAGAGGTTACCATTAAAGGTTACCGTTGCTTTGTTCACAACTGTCTTTCGTTGGAACTATCCACTAAACTAGAAATTGGGAAAATTGTTGGGGATAAGTCACCTTGACCTCCCAGAACATCTCAAACCCCGTGATTCGACAAAGGAATGGACCGGAGAGGTCCACGCCAATACATTAGATACCTCTCAAAACATTCTCGTCCTCGAGAATTTAGAACCCTTTTAAAGAGAAAAAAAAATGGTGTCCAAAAAACCATCATCGAGATACCTCTCAGAAGAGAGCAAGACACAAAAGCAATGAAAGAAACTTTATAAATAAAACAAATATGGTATAACAACAAAAGGAACATCATTACATGAAAATATTTAAACATCAAATAACTATGGGTACTGATAACATATCTGTGACTCACATTCCCATGTACCCTCCTCCATTCCACCATGTCGCCACAAGACAAGAACTAAGGGAATAAAACGCCGGCACAACACCATCTCCTAGTGGTCATAGATCTCCACAGGTCACTTCTCAAAGGTTTCATCATCATTAACATCGATCTCTCCCCAATTAATGATGTGAGAGTCATCATGAATATTATAACGGAGCCGTGATACATGGAAAAAATCATGTATCTGACTCATCTGTAGGGGAAGTTCTAATTGATACACCATATCTCCAGCACGATCTAACACCTCGAAAGGCCCAAAAAACAAGGGAGAAATCTTACTTCTAAGACCAAACCTTCACTGGCCATGATGGGGAGTCACCTTCAGAAACACATGATCCCCAACATTAAACTCTAAGGGCCTCCTTCTTTGATCATCATATGATTTTTAATGATCTTGAACTGTCTTCATCCTCTCACGAATCACCTGAACCATCTCTATTGTATTCTTCACTAGTTCCTGTCCGATAATTTCTGACTCTCCGACCCCAGTCCAGCACAATAGAGAACAGAAAGCCTGGCCATAAAAGGCTTCAAACGGAGCCATACCGGTTGTGTATTGAAAACTATTAATTTAAGTGAACTCCACCAAGGGTATGTGACTCATTCATGAACCTCCAAAATCAAGAGCACAAGATCATAACATGTCTTCAAGAGTCTGTATGGTTCACTTCATATGACCATCTCTTTTATGATGAAAAGAAGTGATAATGAATATTTAAGAACCAAATAAATGTTGGAGACATCTCCACACCCTGGAGGTAAAATGAGGATCTCGATTAGAAATGATCGTCTTAGGGACTCTATAAAGTCTCACAACTTCTTCTAGATACTTCCTCGACAAAACATCCATTGAGCTTTAGTCCTTGATCGCTATGAAGTGGGCCGAGCTTTTTTAAATGATCCACTACCACCCAAATAGTGTCATGTCCTCCCAGAGATCGAGGTAAACTAGTGAAAAATTCCATTGAGATGTCATCCCATTTCCACTAAGGAATCTCTAATGGTGGGATAAGACCACCATGAACATGGTGTTCGACCTTCTCATTCTGGAAGACTAAACATTGAGACACAAACTCTGCAATCGCACGCTTCAGAACAGACCACAAAAAACTGATTCTTTATGCCTCGGTACATCTTTGTAACGTCAGGATGTACTGCTAAAGGTGAACTATGGAAATCTCGGAGAACCAGCTCGCGCATCATCAAGAGAACAAAAATCCTTCCAGGATACAACACTCGATGTTGTTCATCTTCAGTCGAACCATCAGGGGCCTCACCACAAATAACATGGTCTCTCCTGACCTCTACCTCAAGATCCCCCAACCGGGACTCTACCACATTTTTCACTAGTGATGACTGTTCCATCATATGAAAAATACAACTTATACCCCCATATTCTCCCATATCAATATTCAATGTTGACAGTTCGTCCATAAGTCTCCAGGAATCATTGAATTCACGCACAGCATCACTACGTGGCTTTCGGCTTAGTGCATCAGCTACAACATTCCCTTTTCCAGGTGTATACATTATTTTGAAGTCGTATTATTGTAATAACTCTATCCACCGATGTTTCCATGAGTTCAAGTCACGCTAGGAGAAAACATACCTCAAACTCTAATGATCAGTGAAAACCACAAAGCACTCACCAATAAGGTAATGTCTCAAAAACATTAGAGAAACCACCATGGCTGCCAACTCAAGATCATGGGTGGCATAGTTGTGCTCATGGGGATAGAACTTCCGAGACCCATAAGAAACAACTGACCTCTGCTGCATGAGAACACAACCTAACCCCATATGTGAAGCATGGCAGAAAACATCAAACTGAACTCCCTTAGCTGGAAGAAAAAGGACTGGACCACTTAATAACTTCTACTTTAGATACTCGAAAGCTGTCATATACTAATCAGTCCATACGAATTACTGATCAGTCATAGTCAATTCTCTTAGTGGAGTTGCAACTCTTGAGAAATTGGCTACGAACCACTTGTAGTAGCCTGTGAGACCAAAGAAAAATTCAGACCTCTGGCACTGTCTTGGCCTCTTCCCAATATACAACTGCTTCTATCATCGATAGATCCACAGATACTCCCTTTTGGGACATAACATTCCCCAAGAAATGGACTTATTGAGCCCACAAAACACAATTAGACAACTTCCCAAATAGCTGATTTCGATGAAGAACTCCCAAAATGGCTTGTAGATGATCGGAATCCTCCTCTTTAGATGTAGAGTACACAAGGATGTTGTCGATGAATACTACTATGAACTTTTCCAAGACTTCACGAAACACAACATTCATCAATCCCATGAATACTACTAGAGAATTTATAACTCCAAATGGAAATACAATGAACTCATAATGCCCAAGACGACAACGGAAAGCTATCTTCGAGATATCTTCATCCTTCACACGCATATGATGATATCCTTACCGAAAGTCAATCTTTGAGAACAAACTTGCACCCTTTAGTTGATCTAATAAATCATCAATATTAGGAATATGATAATGATTCATTATTGTAACTTTGTTTAAGCGATCATAATCGACACACAACCACAAAATTTCATCGGCCTTCTTCACGAACAAGACTGGTGCACCCCATGGTGACACACTTGGCCGAAAAAAAACCACACTACAATAGACCATCAAGCTGTATATGTAACTCTCATAACTCAGAAAGGGCCATCCTATATTAAGACATAGAGATAAGAGACACTCCTGGCTGTAGTTCAATCCCAAACTCAATCTCTCATCGAGGGGGTAATGCTACATCATCTTCTGGAAAGTCATCAGGGTACTCCTCTATGACCCTATTAATCACCAACTGCTGAACCTCTGAAAAACTCAGCATCATCTCAGCCATCAGGGATGATAAGTATGGAACATGCCTATGACCCATATGAGGATCTCAATCACCAACAAATACCACTAGCTCTCCATCTGAACTAATGAAGATGACCTTCTTCCTGAAGCAATCCACGATAGCCTGCACCAAATACAACCAATCTATGCCACGGATGACATCATATGGTTGTATTCGTAAACATAATAAATCTCCCCAAGGTTGGTGTTCCCCCAACACTATCTCACAATTTCTACATACTTCAAACAAGTCAGCTCGAAATTCAACTTGCATAGTCAATGCCAAGGGCACTGGAAGCCTCTCTACCTCAAGTACCAAAGCATGGACAAGGGTAGGTGATATTAAGGAGCATGTCACTCCAGAATCAAACAAGGCATACACTAAGGTAGAAAACAAGAAACGTGTACCTAGAATGATGTCTGGATCAGCTGAAGATGGTAACGCTAGAGCATGAAGCTGACCACGACCTCCTCCATGACCTCTTTAACCCCGATCACAACCACCACCACGTCTGTTGTAGGATCGAAATAATGATGTAGATTCTCAATATACAAGGGGGTGATTTTTACACTTTAAAAAATTTACTTAAACAAGGAAAGATATAAGTTTAGAAAAGTTGAACTATGAAAATTCACAACACCTCTAACACCAATTGAAATATTAGGACAAAGTATGAAGTTACAAACTTCTTGTTCTATACACTTGCTTAAATCTGGAAAGTGATTCTAAAAAAATGGTTTCGGAATAATGGATCCAGAAATTGAAACATGAAAAAAGTTTACTTTATGAGATTCTACCTTAAAGCGTATAGAATATAAATTAATCTGAGTTCAAGTGTAAGGAAATATAAGAAATTTAAATTTTCTTTCCAATACAAAAATGCAGTGGAAAAAAAAGTAGTAAACCTACAAGTAACAGGATATAAATCTTTCAACCCAAAGAGGAGGGTATCCAAAAACCTTGGATAAAGGTACCTTGATTTATACTTTCATGAAAGTCTGTCTTACCCACACCTAGGTAATCCCTCAATACAAAGATCGGAGTCTCTGTCCCGCTATCCCCGCAAGACCTCAACTTCAAGGTATTTGGAACCTCTTTCTTCCTTAGGAAGGAAGCCCTCAACATCAAGGTAGTCAGCACCTCTATCTTCCTATCCCCGGAAGCCCTCGAATGTAATCACAAACTTTTGGAGTCGCACGAAGAAATCTGAACGAGAAGTCCAGTACACACAAGGCTTGAAAATCTTCTCTCTCTAGAAATCACCTTAACAGCATGTGGTCACAAGATTGATCAACCTCTTCTTGTTATTGTGGATCCCTTTCAAATGGACTCCTATTTATAGGCTCGGTTGGAACAGTCGTCTCCCTCCTCCAATGTTCTTATTTTCCTTAAATTTCAGAGGGACATGTAAAAGTGTCACTAAACCAACGGTTAGTAAGAAACAGAATAGATGACATCATTTTATAACAAAACATGTGTAACTGAAAGAACGAAATCATTTTAAAACTAGCATAAAAAATCATAGTATAAGTAAAATGATTGTAGTGTATGAAAAATAAATGTTCAGAGTATAACCAAAATGGAATTTGGAGTCTATAACAAAAGGATATTCAGATCTTGTTTTGTTGGAATTCAGAACATGAATTCTGTAGAAATCTGGAGTCTTATTTTTTAAGGAAATTTGGAGTCTGGTTTCACCAGAGTTCATAATATGATCATACATAGTTCGGAGCTGGACTAGTAAAGGTTTGGAGTAAAACTCATAGAAGTTCGGAGTCGAACTCATAGAAGTTCGAAGTTGAACTCATAGAAGTTCGGATTCGGTCTCATAGAAGTTCGGAATCGAACTAGTAAAATTTCAGAGTCCAGAATTTGCAGTGGAACATCATTACAGTTCATAACCAGAATTCGGAGTGAAACTTATTTATAGTTCATATCATGAATTCGGAGTGGAACTTCATTACAGTTCGAATCCATAATTCAGAGTGGAATATCGTTACAGATCACATCCAGAATTCAGAGTGGAACTTCATTAAAGTTCACATTCAGAATTCGGAGTGGAACATCATTACATTTCACATCCTGAATTTGGATCCTAAAATGGAATACTTGATATCTAAGAATTATTTGTTTCCAAGGTTTTGGGTATGAATCCAATTTTTATACTTAATAAAAATGTTTATATGTATAAGGAAATATAGGTTATGGTAAATTTCCTTAAGGAAAGATATTTTCCGTAGAGAAGTAAAATAGATTTTCTTATGTATAAGGTGTTTGTGATTTTCAAAACAAGAAGGAATGGAAAAGCCATAAGGAATACCTTTTTGACTCAACAATCTACCCCTTTTTGGAAAGCGCAAAAAAAATTACGAAATAGAATATAAGGACATTGAAAAAATTTCATTTGACTTTGAAATTAAAGATTATCTCCCTTTGTTCATAGATGATGATGAATACAACTAACTACCCCTTAGGCATTGAAACTCTAAGGATTGTATTCTAGATTTCCAGAATGGGGTTTTCATTATCATGGGAATGAATAAATTTATAATGAGGAACTTCCCCTAACTTTAAAGCTATCTTAACATAGAAATTTTTCCTTCTCTATTTTAAATTTTTTTATTCTCCATTTTTAAGAAGTTCTTTTTCCTTCTCCCTCTCTGTGATTTTAAAAAACATTTAAGGGAATGGAAAATTAATAAAGTACCTGAAACATTAGTACATAATAACACACGATACAACAAACCAAAAATGTCATTAGAGTTGACAAAAATTTACAAGTAAAAACAAATCCAACAAATGATCGGATTGAGTCTATTTGTCTTCCTTTTACATTGGGATTTTCTTCTTCAATAAGGTTTTCAGCATCTTCAATTCTTTTTGATCCTCCTCAACATGCCTCTCCAATGCTATTATCCTTTCATCTTGATCTTTCAGCACCTCTTCTTGAGCCTTCATGGTCTTTTCTTGAATCTTCACTAACTCATATTGCATTACAAGTTTTTCTTGAAGATCAATCAGGAGATATCTATCCCTTTTAAAATTTTGAGAAAGAGAGTTAACCTTATCATTCATGTCCTTAACTTTTTGATTCTGAGAACTTTGGTCAATGATTATCTCATCCTGACGATTCGTAATCTCGTTATCCTCGATGTTAAAGGCATATTTCACATCATTCTGAAAATGATCATACTCATCCATGTCTTCTTCAACATTCTTAGACCAAAAAATTATTTTGTTGCATGATTTTTTATGAACATCATAATTGATAAGGAAATTTCTATGATCAGCCACAATCTTCACACACTTATCCATCACCATAGACAAGGATTCTGACTTCTGATTTAGAATCTGTTGCAGCATCTAGCATCAGGATTCAATTGTGGGAAATATCAGAATGGTGTCCACCAACTTTTTCAAAGACTTGAAAACAAAGTCATGACCCTGTGCTAATGATTCCGAATCAGACACTTTGCTTGGGGATTGATCTTCTTCAATTTTCACAAGCTTTTTTTAGAAGAACCACCAACTTCTTTTTTCCTGATAATATCTTTTATCAGTGTATCCATGAGCACTTTCTTACTTTTATCAGTTTTCAAAATGGGTTGATCATCTAGAGATTCTTCCTCACTCTCTGATAGTTGAACAATCTTGTCTTAATATAATTTCTCCTTCTCTTCTCCTTCTTAAAGATTATTCATCTCAGAGATCTCTTCCTCAGACAATTCATACCCCTTCTCTTCCTCTTCCTTATCATCATCTTTGTTTATTTCTTTCTCAGCTACCTTTTCTGGGGAGATTATCATTGAGGATTTATCCTTTTACTGATAATCTTCAACTGTTTAATCAAGGAATCTATATCCTCACTTCTTTATTCCACTTATTTTTCTTCTTCAACAACTTCTTCCACTAGTTCATCACCAGCTTGTTTCCTTACTTCTTCAAAAACTTTTTTCCCTTTAGACATTTCTGGAGTGATGTACTTTTTCCCAGGATTCTCCAGTAATGGTTGTGTATCAAAAGTTTCTAGAATGGGGATCTTCTCAGAGGCTACTTCTGTATCTCTCAATAGAGATTGTACAAGCTCATCTTCAGACATCTTCTTCTTCAATTTCTTTTATTTTTCTTATCTTTCCAACTAATCAGAAGCATTCTCTTTTAAGTCCTTAGCCTCAGTAGGTTCTAATATGATTTGAGGGTCCCCTTATTTTCTCTTCTCCTTATCTTCCCTCCACTTAGCAACCACTTCATCTGGGTAAGATTTTTGTTTATTTGGCTTGGGTTGGGAAGATTGACTTTCCTTAGCTTTATGGGTCTTGTCTTCAGCCACCACATCATTATACTTTCTCTTCTTTCCTGCCTTATTTGATGGTTCCAGAGTTTGGTCTTTCTTAGCTTCGTCAGCCTCTTCCTCTGGTAAAGGGTAGAATTCTCCGGATTCAACAGAAAAATACATCTTCATCCGTTTTAATGTATCATCACTAACCAGCATTACCTTGCAATATCTTTGCATGGAAGTGCAAGAAATTTTAAAACACTCATGACATCTGAGAATAATCTTAGAAACCAAGGCCAGATACATTATGATATGAGATTTTAGATTCCCTTCTTTTATATTCTTAACTGTAATAAAAACATGCCTCATCAAATTGAACTTCCTTAGATTTACCAAAAAATCTAAGATATATATCACCCTTCTTGATATTATCCTTATCGCCCCTTCTCGGTACTAAAATACCTTGTACCCACAACTGTAGAATCTGATTATTCGAAGGGAGATGAGAAATCTTAGCAGTCGTGGCATCTTTAAGTCCAAGGAATTTCATTTCCTTCTCTTTGTTAAAACTTCCTTGCTCATCTGGAATCTTATGTGAACAGAACTCAACTCCACCTTCATATGATAGACCCGCCAATCTTATATTCTTGATGTAAGAAATCATATAAGTCATCCCATAAGACTTGAACAAAAAAATATCTCTGCAATATTCCTTAAGGAATGACATAGTCTCGTAAAACTCAACAAGAAAATTTGTATAAACATGATCCTATATCACTGGTTTTCATAAGCAAACATATTCCCATCCATTCAATCTGATATTTTTAGATATAAGAGAATCATACTTGTAGAAACTCGGATGCACTATCCTCTCCCTGTAAACTAACCATTTTCATATTGGCTTCGTAGTTGACATATCCTGAGAAGTATCTTCACCAGACATTCAGAATGAAGAGTTCTAGAAGATTCAGAACGTCCTTTAACAACTGATGTGGAGATTTGATATGCGAGAGCTTGAGAAATGATGTGGGAAAACCATTGGGGGTCCCCTTTATATAGGTGATGGATGGGACTTTTGAGCTTCCAAAAACTATCTAATGGTTGAAAAAACACTCTGATATGATCTAACATGTGAAAAAAATCCCGCAAGGGAATCTTTAATCCGATCATTTAATGTTTTAAGAAAAACAATCAGATTTGAGAAAATTAGAATCCGCGAAATTTTAAAACTCAAAGGAAAATACCCGCAAGCAAAATATGACTACGAAAACTTATGTAATGAAATCATACCTTCCTGATTGGGAAGGAAGTTTTTTCATAATAGGTGATATTCTTCTTGAAGAAAAAATGTTGACTATGATAAACTAAATACGAAAAATTTAAAGTTTAAAAGACTTTGAGTAACAAAACTCCAGTATGAAAAGTATGAGTATGAAAATCCCAGTTCGAAAAATTATTAGTACAAAAATTTATGAGTATGAAAAATTCAAAGTATGAAAAATTTTGAGTACAAAACATTCCAGTATGAAAAATTATGAGTACGAAAAATCCCAGTAAGAAAAGTCTCATTACGAAAGTTCCAATTGTGAAAACATCCAATACATAAATTCCAGTACGAATGTTTCATTACGAAAGTTCCAGTACGAAAATTTCATTACGAAATTTCCTCTACCAAAATTTCATTACGAAAGTTCAGTATGAAAGTTTCATTACGAAAATTACAGTATGATAATTTCCATTACGAATATTCCAGTACAAAAAATTCAGTTTCAAAAATTTTCATTACGAAACTTTTAATACGAAAATTTTGAAAAAATCAATACGAAAAATTTTAGTTACAATTGTTTGAAAAACGGACTATAAATTTTTTTATTATGCTAAAAAGAAAATGTACAACCCCTATGAAAAAAAATTAATTATTATATAAAGAATTGTTCAAAAAGAAGTTAATAAAGAAGTCTTACCTTATGGTTGTCAATCCTAACTTCTGTTTAATGTATTCAAATCTATTAGAGTGTAATGATTTTTTGAAAATGTCAGCAAGTTGATCTTGCGTTTTGATAAACTGAAGAATGATATCTCCTTTTAGTGTGTGATCCCTAAGAAAGTAATGCATAATATCTATGTGTTTTTCACGAGAGTGATGTGAGAGATTTTTACTAAGGGCAATGGAACTTGTGTTATCACAAAAAATTGTAGTCTTAGTAAAGCTCAAGCCATAGTCTGTTAGTGTATGTTGCATCCACAACACTTGAGCAAAACAACTTCCAGCTGTACATATTCATCTTTAGCAGCAGAGAGTGCTACTGAGTGTTTCTTCTTGCATGACCAATAAACTAACGAATCTCCTATGAAATGACAAGTTCCGGATGTACTCTTTCTATCCATTCTACATCCACCAAAGTGAGCATATGAAAAACTATTTAAAAAATAATTTCTAGAAGTATAAAAAAATCCTAGATCCATGGTTCCCTTTATATAGAGAAAAATTATTTTCACTGCCTTTAAATGAAATTCCTTAAGATTTGATTGATATCTCACACATAAGAATACTCAAAACATCATGTCTATCCAAAAATATGTCATGTAATGTAGACTTCCTATCATACCTCTAAAAGATGTTTGATCTACTGGTTTCCCATCTTCATCAGGATCAAGTGTGTTTGAGGTACCAATAAGAGTAATAATACTTTAAAATTTGTCATAAACATACTTTTTAAGAAGATATTTTATATACTTATGTTGGGATGTTTAATTTCCTTCTGATTTTTGAGATATTTGAAAACCAAGTAAAAATTTTAAGTAACCCATCATACTCATTTTAAACTCAGATTTCATTAGATCTGTAAAGGAATCGGTTAATGATTTCTGGGCTGAACCAAATATAATTTAATCAACATAAATTTGAACAATCAAAACATTTTTCTTATCTTTCGTTATAAAAAGGGTTGGATCTGCACTTCCCTTAACATAATTATTTTGAAAAAAAAATCTGTAAGTCTATCATACTACGTTCGTGGGGCTTATTTAAGGCCATACAAAGCATTGGTAAGTCTAAAAACATGATCATGATGTTTTGTGTCCTCAAAACAAAGAGTTTGTTCAAAAAAAACATCCTCTTGAACATAACCGTTATAAAAAACACATTTCACATCCATTTGAAAAATCTTGAAATTGAAAAATACTACAAAGGCATGTAAGATACGAATAGATTCAAGTCTAGCTACTGGAGAATATTTTACTTCATACTCTATTCCTTCTTGTTGATAATAGCATTTAGCAACTTATCTAGATTTTTTACTTACAATGAGTCCATTTTTATCCCACATATTACTGAAGACCCATTTTACTCCAAAAAAAAATGTTTCCATAGGTCTTTCAACCAAGATCTAGACTTTATTCCTTTCGAATTCATTTAGCTCATCTTGCTTGGATTTTATCCAATCATCATCCCCTAAAGATTCATAAGTGCTTTTTGGTTCCAATTGAGAAAGGAATGGTAGATGTTCTAATTCATTTCTTAAGGAACTTCTAGTCCTTACAGATTGATTGACATCACCAACGATATTATCACTGGGATGATTCTTTAGAAACACCTGACTTGGGTTTTGTAAAACCTGTTATTCAACATAGGGTAGAAAATCTTCTGGGGTAAATGTTTCAGAAACATTTTCTTGAAAATTTTCCTTATTAGAAGGATCTTCTATCAATGGTTGATAATCAGTTTTTGAAAACACATATGAGGATGTAGGTTGGTATGGTTTAAAAACAAAATGATCAGACTCATCAAATTCTACATGTACTGTCTCCTCAATAGTACAAGTATTTTTATTGAAAACTTTATAAGCCTTAGTAGTTGTGGAGTAGCCTAAGAAAATTCCTACATCAAATTTTAGTGCGAATTTGTGTAGATTATCTTTGGTATTCAAGATCAATACCTTGGAACCAAAAACCTTGAAGTATGAAACTCTAGGTTTTCTACAATTCCATAACTCATAAGGAGTTTTATTAAGAAAAGTTCTAATCGAAACATGATTTATAGTATAACAAGAAGTACTTATAGCTTCAGCCCAGAAATGTCTAGCTATAGAATATTCACTCAATATGGTTCTAGTTATCTCTTGAAGAATTCTACATCCTCTTTCAACTACACCATTTTGTTGACCAGTTCTAGGTGTTGAAAAGTTGTGAGTAATGCCTTTTCTACTACAAAAAGTTTCAAAATTTGAATTTTGAAATTCTCCTCCATGATCACTAAGAATAGTTTTCAATGGAAGGTTTTTCTCATTTTTAATTTCGGCTCTAAAACATTTGAAATAAGAAAAATCTTTAGACTTCGTTTCTAGAAAATAGAACCATGTAAATCTAGTGTAATAATCAACTAAGACAAATACATAATACATGACCGTAATGCTTCCGGTTTGTGTTGGACCAAAAAGATACATGTGCACCAACTGTAACAATACTATAACGACCTATACATTAAATACATTGTTAATAAATAAAAAATGAAGTACACTTATTACAACATATAACAAAACCATGAAAAAACCATAAGGTATAGTGTCTTTAGAAATTGGGAAACATAAACAACTAGTTCATAAATAATCTATGTTGTCTCCAATTTATTTCATCATATCTAGAGTCCGTTTTTGGAATATCCTACCTAATAACCTTCTTCCTGAGCTGAGGAAAGAAAACATACAAAAGGGAGAGCTCAAATGCTCATTAAGGGTAAACAAAAGAAATATCAATCACATCATATTCATAAGAACATATCATTTTGGAAATCTTAACCTGAAAACGAGATCATAATTTCATAACATGGGATAAATCATAGTAGTGAAATGTAACCCCAATAATCATATCTTAAAACATGAAACATTGTGGCATACACACATTATCATAGAGAATCATTTCTTAGTAGTCAAGACTCATTGACCAGACTATCTTAGCAGACAAAGTCCATTTCTGAACCGAGGTCACTCCTTGTTTCAGTCCTGTTTCACAGAACCGGATTAACCAAATGTTCCACCCATGTCTATATCATGAGATATAAATCATTACCCAATGCATTGGAGGGAGATATAGGTCCCACCCATCTCATAATTATTCCATTCTTATGTGGGTCACAAATCATAAATTATACCTCATAGCATAACCCTTGTAATAAAAATGGGATTCTTAATCATCATTCCATCATAACATAATACATATAAGATAAAAGGACATCATAAAAATAATTCCATCATAACATACTCATAACAATGTAGAAATAGGGATAGAAACAGAACCCTATATTATCTTAGATGGAAAATAATTTTGATAAAACACTTGAACTCCATTCATGAGGAAAATATCCTTTCTACTTCCAAAACATTTTCCTTTCTTAACATGTCATATAATTTTGAACTAAAAAAAGTTGATTAAAAATAAACATGATAATTTTTAAAGGAATCATCATGGGATTAATGTTCTAAAAATACATTCACGCCGTGTAAGTAAAAAACAGTCTTCCCATACATTGGCCGGAAAAGTCAAAAAGTACCTCATACGAAAAACGACAAAAGATTCCTTTAATATCTTTTACTAAAAATTCACCGAATGGTAAACGTGGATTTAAAAAATTGTAGGTGGATGGAAATAATTTTACATATTTAGTAAAAATGTATGTGGATGATAAATATTCTCCAGTAAATACTGAAATATAAACAATCTCGGATAAAAATTGAGATTGCGAGAATTTCACATACCTTAGGTCTGAATTGCTTCGTAAGTGTCCGAACCTCCTGTATAATTATTTAAAGTATGTCATTGACTTATTCCTGAAACATTATTATATTTATGATATCATATATTTTCACATTCTTACCTTCTTATTAGTAATATTTCATTGCTACATGTTATCCGGGTGTTTATTACATTTTGTTCTTATGCGTGTTTTGTCAAATAAATTGTTATTATTCTTTTTAGGATATAGATCCCTCATTTACAGAATGTTATTAGTGTAATATATATCATATTCATTCATTAAATTAAATTATATAATCATTATTCTTTGAAGAACATGTAGAACGAGTAGCAACACATCGTGGAGACGGTATTCTGTATGTATGCACGAGCGATGATATTGTTCCCATGATCGTGGAATTGTATTGGAGTGTATGTATACTATTTAAGAATCAATATAAATTCAAAATAATCATATATATTTATTCATTACACCATTATACCCATCCAAGTAAGGTGGTGGTGGAATATAGATTCCACCACGGCGTGGAGATAGTCTGTTGTACGTACGCACGCGCGGTGATGTCGTTTTCCATAGGATGGATAGATGATGAAATAGGGTTGTTTCATACATATAATAACATATAATTATATGATTGATACTGATTTTATTACTTCATAATTAAACAACTAAATAAGAAGAAGTGGAAGAAGAAATAATGTTGAAAAAATCGGTAACGGACATTACCTCTTCTTTGAAGCGCCTCATTGAGACCTCCATTTAGGGCACTAAAATTGGTCTTTGAAGAATACCAGGACCTCTAGGATGTTTCTATGGAAATTTAAAAGAGAATTTGGTAGGGGTTGTCCGAGCTTCAATGCTCAATGTGGTGTGAGGAAGAGAGGGAGGAGGTGCCCTTTTATAAGAGGGGAGAGGGGCACCTTTGGAAAAAACTAAACATATTATTTTATTATAAAGTCATATTCGGTTTTTAATATCACCATATTGATTTATTTTGAATATAAGGTGGGGATGGGTCGAAATACTCTCATCCAATATAATTTAGACATGTTTATATTTCTATTTTAACCTTATCATTTACATTTAACTTTAAGTTAGATAATTTAACTTTTATCGTGTCTTCTTGTTTTCTTACACTATAAGGTTAATAAACTTACTATAACAAGACAAAAGAACCCCAAGATGTTTATTATTAATATATTTAACCTTATCTAAGTCATTTTCCCGATCCATATATTTTTAGGAATAAAATAACAATTAATATATTAATATTTTTTTTAAACTATTTTTTGTCAATTTTGACACTATTTGGTAATTGATTTTTGTGAAACTCATAATAGAATTATTAGTTCTAAAAAAGTTAATTAAATTAGTAATAACATGTCATATTAACAGATAAAATTACTGTAATTCATATAAAGTCTCAAATTATATTTATTTGGGTATTTATAACATCAATTATGTCAGTATTTCATTAATAATATAATTACTACATCATCATTGTGTCATAAATAAATTAAATTATTTAAAGTCTAAAAATTACAAATAATATAAAATTAGGTAGGAAATAGTTTTAGCTTTCTAGTGAATATTTATATTCTAATTTATCTTATGTATAACCCTATATTAAGAATTATTTAGTTATTAAACTTTGATTTTAACTATTTCAACCATTCTTTAAATTAATTAATAATAAATGTCCTAATCTAATACAAGTGGGCCTAAATGGTCATATTTTATTGTTAAGGTTGTTGTTGGTCGAATTACACTTATCGAATAGAATTAGGACATGTGATAGGGTAATAATAATATCAGTTTTACCCTTAATTACCCTATATACTTTTAATCGTGGTAAAAAAGTAAAAAGTTACTATTCACCAAAAATTATTTTCATCTCATTGAACCAAATTTTAATCCTTGATATTCACCATGTCTCTCAGATTTTCGAAATTCCACTCACAAAAGTGGTAAAATTATGTTTTATGTGAATTTGGAAATTCTCCTAGGAGGTGGGTAAAAGACAGTGAAAAGTCCAATAAAATTTTTATATATCTAAAATTATTATAAAATGACTCCAATAAATTTCATTGAACTTATATAGGTATTATGTATCAAATTTGACCTAAAATAAATTCAAATAAAATAAATAATTATTTAAATAAAAAGTCAGTTTTTAAATAGTTACCTAGTGTTTTCACTATTCATCAAAAATTGAATGTTTTCAGAAAAATACCAAAATTTTACACTAGGCTAATTTCGATATTCCGAATCAAAAAATGAAGTACATTTTGAAAAATAAATATTAAAAAATTTCAAAAAGCGGTTATTACTATTCATGAAAGCTAGTTTTAATAATATTTTAATAGCATATCGTTGTTTACTGAAACTCGCTATTGCGCACGACGCATGCTATCGAGGAAGGTCGCGATTGTTTGTAAATAAAGCCAAGCTAGTGTGGTTTATAGTGAAAGATTCCATTGATTATTTATATAAGAACATAATATTTCTCATAAATGTCTTGGGTGATACATTCTACCCCCCATAAAATGGATTTCACCCTCGAAATTCGTCACTTTGTAACAAACAGATGAGGATATGTCTCCCTTATCATATCCTCAAGCTCCCATGTAGATTCTTATAATTGGTGGTTCTCCATAAAACTTTCACCAAGTGAGTGGTCTTGTTCCGTAAGAATTTTTCACTACGATCGAGAATCTCTATCGGCTTTTCTTCATAAGAAAGATCTTGCTCCAGTGGTACAACTTCTGAGCTGATTACATGTGAAGGATCAGGTATCTACTTTCTCAGGAGAGATACATGGAACACATCGTGAACTTCAGAGAGATTCAGTGGAAGCGCCAATCAGTAAGCTACCTTCCCAACACGATCCAGTATTTCGAAAGGACCGATATATCTAGGGCTCAGCTTTCCCTTCTTTCCAAATCTCATTACTCTCTTCCAAGGAGATATTCGTAAGAACACTTTATCACCCACTTCAAACTCTAGGTCTTTTCTTCTGTTGTCAGGATAAAATTTTTGTCGAATCTAAGTAGCTCTAATGTGTTGTTGAATAAATTGGCCCTTTTCATCCATCTCATCAACAAGATCACGTCCTAATAGCTTTCATTCCCCAACTTCATCCCAGCAAGTTGGAGTCCTGCTTTTCATTCCATAGAGAGCTTTATAAGGAGCCATATGAATACTGGAGTGAAAGCTATTATTATAAAAAAATTCCACCAAGGTAGGTGTTGATCCCAACCACCTTTGAAATCCATAGAGAAATATCTCAACATATCTTCTAGAGTTTGAATTGTCCTATTAGATTGACCGTCTATCTGAGGATGATAAGAAGTACTGAAACTCAACTCTGTATCCAGAGTATGCTGAAGACTTCGCCAGAATATTGAGGTAAACCATAGTTCCCAATCAGATATTATAACAAGTGGTACTCCATGCAATATTACCACTTCCTTCACATATATCCTGGCAAGCTGATCTAGAGAGAAATCCTCTCTAATAGCAATGAAGTGTGCAGAATTTGTAAGATGATCAACTATGACCCAGGTAGCATTATTGCCTTGGGATGTTTTAGGATGTCCGATGACAATGTCCATAGTGATGTTTTCCCATTTCCATTCTGGTATGGGTAATGGTTTTAACATCCCCTTATACATTTGTCTCTCAGCTTTAACTTTCTGACAAACCAAGAATCTAGAGACATATTCAGCAACATCTCTTTTCATGCCATCCCACTAGAAGTAATTTTTCAGGTCCCTATACATCTTCGTGCTTCCTAGATGAATAGAGAATGATGAACTATGAGCCTCATCCATGAGCTCCTTCTTTAATTTTGGGATGGGAGGAACAAAAACCTGATTCCTTAACTTTATTATCACATCACAATTAAGGTTGAATTTAGGAACATTTCTCACCTTGTTTGTTAACTCTACATCTTCTTTCTATGCCTATTTAATCATCACATGTATAGATGTTTGAACATTCATTTGAGAAAGATACTATTTGTCCCTTCCATTATAATTCCAAGATCCATCCATTGTAAATCCATAAATATTGGATCATTTGTGATCGTCATCATGGATAAGCTAGCATGGTCTTGTCGACATAATGCATCTGACACCTTGTTTGCTATCCAAGGGTGGTGATTAATTGAGCAGTCATAATCCTTAATCATCTCCAACCATCTTCTTTGGTGCATATTCACCTACTTTTGTCTGAAAATATACTTTAATCTTTTATGATCTATATAAATATCATACCTTTCTCCATAAAGATAATGCCTCCAAATCATGAAATTAATGATTACCGTAGCGAAATCCAAATCATGAGTTGGGTAAAATTGCTCATGTATTTTCAACTATCGTGAGGCATAAGCTATCACTATATCATTTTTCATAAGGACACACCCCAGACCCTTCTGGGATTCATCACTATATATCACAAACCTTTCTCCACTACAAGGAAGTGTGAGTACAGGTGCACTGGATAATATTCTTTTCAACTCCTTGAACTTCTCTTCATATTCCTCTATCCAAACAAACATAACACCTTTCTGAGTCAACTTGGTGAGTGGAAAAAATCTTTCACAAAACATCTATAATATCCAGCCAATCCAAGAAAACATCGGATATCAGTTCCTATTGTTGGTCTTGACCATCTTTCAATAACCTCTGTTTTTGCTGGATCCATAGATATGCCCTCTTTTGAGATTATGTGACCTAAAAAATGAATCTTTTTGAAGCCAATATTCAAACTTGGTAAATTTTGGCATAAAGCTTCTCCTTTCTCATGGTCTTCAACATAATTCTCAAGTGATCTTCATGTTCTTCATTGCTCTTTGAATATACAAGAATATCGCCTATAAAGACTACCTCAAACGGATCTAGATATTCTCTACAGACTCTATTCAACTGATCCATGAAGATAGAAGGGGCATTAGTAAGACCAAATGGCATCACTATATATTCATAGTGTCTATACCTTGTACGGAAATCCATCTTTTGTATATCCTCCCTTTTGACCGTTAATTGATGATACCCTGAACGAAGATCAATCTCGTAAAAGTATTGAGCTCCACGTAGTTGGTCAAATAAGTCATCAATGCATGGGAGATGATATTTTTTCTTGATAGTGATCTTTTTATGTTCTCGATAATCAATGCAGAGTCTCATTGATCCATCTTTCTTCTTAACAAACAGAACAGGTGCTCCCCAATGTGACGCACTAGTGAATTTGAATCCCTTATCAAGATTCACTTGGAGTTGCTTCTTCAATTCCTACAACTCAATTGGGTACATTCTATAAGGTGTATTTGAAACAGGTAAACCACCCAGTATGAGTTCTATTGAAAACTCAACTTCCCGGTTTGGTAGAAGACCCGATAATTCCTCCGAAAAGACATCATCAAACTCCTTTACAATGTCCATATTCCTTATCATGAGTTTGTCTCCAACCATTTGAGATAATTAACCATAATTTAGTGGAATCAAGACCCATAAGATGGAAGAAATTTCCACTGGAAGGTTATGTTCATCCTTGCATCGATAGACGATCATAAATTGATTTGGAATATGAAATGTGACTTTCCTTCTTTGGCAATTGATAAGACCTCGATATAAAGAAAGCCAATCGATGCCAAGAATCACATCAAATTACACTATATTAAGGATCACAAGATTTGCAGAAAGCACCTTCCCACAAACTTCAATCGGAGAAGAATTATAAACTTTTGATGCGCCTGTTGTGACATTAGGAGTTGTCATAGCTAACTCAACATCTAATTGTTGAGGTAATACAGCGATACCCATAGAAAACTCTTTAGAAATAAATGAGGGAGTGGATCCTAAATCAAATAAAACATTTTCTACATTAGAGTGGATGGTAAGTGTACCTTTCACCACTTTGTTATTGTACCCCACATCGCTGATAGAAATTGCATATGGCTTTCCTTTATCTTTAGCCTTAAGAGTATGTTTATGTTGATCATCATCAAAAAACCTTGGATTAGGGCATTCATTAGAATAATTCCCCATTTCCTTGCACTTGTAACATTGATGTGTAGGAGTTTCACTCTGTGTAGCCTTTTCTTTGTTCGCATCAGTAGATATATTCTTCCCATCATTCCGGCATTCAAATGCCTGATGACCTTCCTTTCCACATTTGAAACATTTACTTGTCCCTTTAAGACAAATACCTCCATATATATTTCCACACTTTGAGAATAATGGAAAAATCATCTTCTTTTCAGTGTGCTCTTTAAATTTTCCTTTGAATTAAATTTTCCTCTTCATATCAAGCACATATGACTGCTGGGTTACTCAAACCTCCATCTCAACCATGAGAGAACATCGAACGATTTCCTCATAACTGTTGAAGTCCCTTATGGCTAACGCCCTTCGAAGACTTGGTTTTAGGCCACTAAAGAATCGATCGATCTTACTCTCATATTGGATAATAACCCCAGAAGCGTACCTTGCAAGTCTTGTAAAATTTTCTTTGTAGGTACCAACAGATTCATCATCCTTTTTCTTTAGATCAAGAAACTCCTTGTCCATCTTTTTTTGGAGAATACGAGGGAAGTAATTATTTTAAAATATGTTCTTGAACTCATCCCATTCCATGGACTCAATTTCATCCCTCTGCCTCGTATTCTTGATAAGATTCCACCACTGATCAGCTTCACCTTCCAAACGATAAACTACTAAGATGACTTTATCATGTTCAGAACATTGAAGAACCGAAAATATCTGTTCAGTAGTACTGATCCATTGTTCAGCCACTAATGGATCAGTAGACCCACTGAATGAGGGTGGACGCTGCCGCATGAAGGATTCGACAAAATGTTTCTCTTTCCTTTGCTCGTTTGTAAGTCCTGCATGATTCATAGCTTGAGAAAGTTGTGTGAGCATGGCTACAAGATTTTTTATTCCAGCTCCCATAACGTTTGGTTTCTCAGGGGGACAATCATTGCATTGCCCATCGCATTTCTCATTAACATGGTTCCTTCGGGTTCTAGCCATTGACTAAAACCCAGAATAATAGTGTGAGCAACACTAATTATAATAGGAAAAACACATAATCAAGAATAAAATTTCACACTTAAGGTATTATCATAGGTTGTTCATGGACATTTCTAAAACACTAAAATTGTGTTCTATGCTTAGACATATTCTTAGGTTTCTTACTAAGGATTTCACATCCTAGTTTCCAAAGTATGACTATACCATTCCTCTAATTCCAACTATAACGACCCATACTTTACATACATTGTTAATACTTCAAAATTGAAGTACACTTATTAAAACATATAACAAAACCATGAAAGGACCGTATAGGTATAGTGTCTTCAGAAACTAGGAAACATAAACAACCGGTTCATTAATCATCTACGTTGTCTCCCATTTATTTCATCATATCTAGAGTCCCTTTTGGCATATCCTACTTAATAACCTTCTTCTTGACCTGGGGAATGAAAACATACAAAAGGGTGAGCTCAAATTCTCATTAAGGGTAATCAAAAGAAATAACAATCATATCATATTCATAAGAACATATCATTTTGGAAATCTTAACCTACAAAAGATATCATAATTTCAAAACATGGGATAAATCATAGTAGTGAAATGTAATCCCAATAATCATAACATAAAACATGAAACTTTGTGGAATACACACATAATTAAATAGAATAATTTCATAGTAGTCAAGACTCATTTCCATGACTATCTTAATGGACAAAGTCCATTTCCGAACCGAGTTCAGTCCTCGTTTCAGTCCTGTTTCACTGAACTGGATTAACCTGTCGTTCCAGCCATGTCTATCTCATGAGACATAAATCATTAACAATTCATTGGAAGGATATATAGGTCCCACCCATCTCATAATGATACCATAATTATGTGTACCACAAATCATAAATCATACATTATAGCATAGCCCATGTAATAAAAATGGGATTCTTACTCATCATGCCATCATAACATAATCCATATAAGATAAAAGTACATAATAAAAATAATTCCATCATAACATAATCAAAAAAATATAAAAATAGGGATATAAATAGAACCCTATATTATCTTAGATGGAAAATAATTTTGATAAAACACTTGAACTCCATTCTTGAGGAAAATATCCTTTATACTTCAAAAACATTTTCCTTTCTTAACATGTCATATAATTTTGAACTAAAAGAAGTTGATTAAAAATAAACTTGAAAATTTGTAAAGTAATCTTCATGGGAATAATTTTCTAAAAATCCATTCATGTTGTATGATTAAAAAAGCATTCTTCCCGTACTTTGGCCCGAAAAGTCAAAAAGTACCTCGTACGAAAAACAACAAAAGATGCCTTTCATATCTTTTACTAAAAACTCAAAGAAGGGTAAAATTTGATTTAAAAAATTGTTGGTGTATGGAAATAATATTACATATTGAAGAAAAATGGATATGGATTATATAAATTGCCCAGTAAATTCTGAAATATAAACAATCTCGGATAAAAATTGAGATTGCGAGATTTTCCCTTACCTTAGGTCTGATTTGCTTCGTAAGTGTCCGAACCTCCTGTATAATTATTTAAATTATGACATTGACTTATTCCTGAAACATTATTAATTTTATGATATCATATATTTTCACATTCTTAGCTTCTTATTAGTAATATTTCATTGCTACTTGTTATCCGGGTGTTTATTACTTTTTGTTCTTATGCGTGTTTTGTCAAATAAATTATTATTCTTCTTTTTAGGTTATAGATACCAAATTTCCAGAATGGTATGAGTGTAATATATATCATATTAATTCATTAAATTCATTTATATAATTATTATTAAATGAAGATCATGTAGAACAAGTCACATCACATCGTGGAGACAGTATTCCGTACGTACGCACGAGCGATGATATAATTCCCATAATCGTGGAATTGTATTGGAGTGTATCTATAATATTTCACAATCAATATCAATTTAAAATAATAATATATATATTTATTTTTTACACCATTATAACCATCCAAGTAAGGTGGTGGTGAAAAATAGATTACACCATGGCGTGGAGACGATATTCCGTACGTACGCACGCGCGGTGATTTCATTTTCCATAGGATGGATTGATGGTGAAATAGGGTTGTTTCATAATTATAATAACATATCAGTATATTATTGATACTGATGTTGTTACTTCATAATGAAACAACTAAATAAGAAGAAGTGGAAGAAGAAATAAAGTTGAAAGAATCGGTAACAGACATTACCTCTTCTTTGAAGGGCCTCTTTTAGACCTCCTTTTAGGGCACTAAAATTGGTCTTTGAAGAAGACCATGACCTCTAAGATGTTTCTAGAAAAATGGAAAAGAGAATAGGGAAGGGGATGACCGAGAATAAAGGCTAAATGTGGTGTGAGGAAGAGATTGAGGAGGTGCCCTTTTATAAGAGAGGAGAGGTGCACCTTTGGAAAAACTAAAAATATTATTTTATTATAAAGTCATATTCGGTTTTTAATAGATCCAAATTGATTTATTTAGAAGATAAGGTGTGGATGGGTCGAAATCCTCTCATACAATAGAATTTAGGAAAGTTTAGATTTCAATTTTAACATTATTATTTAGATTTAACTTTCAGTTAGATAATTTAACTTTTACCGTGTCTTCTTGTTTTATTACGCTATATGGTTAATAAACATACTATAAGAAGCCAAAATAACCTCAAGTTGTTTATTATTAATATATATAGGCTTATATAATTCAGTTTGACAAAACCTATATTTTTAGGAATAAAATAACAATTAATAATATAATATTTGTTTTAAAAACTATTTTATGTAAATTTTGACACTATTTGGTAATTGATTTTTGTGAAAATCATAACAGAAATATTATTTCGAAAAAAGTTAATTAAATCAACACTAACATGTCATATTAATAGCGAAAATTATTTTAATTAATAACAAGTCTCAAATTACATTTATTTGGTTATTTATAACATCAATTATATCAATATTTCATTAATAATATAATTACTGCATCATGATTGTTTCATAAATAAATTAAACTATTTAAAGTCTAAAAATTACAAATAAAATACCATTATGTAGGTAATCATTTTAGATTTCTAAGGAATATTTATAGTCGAATTTATCATATGTATTTCCTTATATTAAAAATGATTTATTTATTAAACATGGATTTTAACTATTTTAACTCTTCATTTAATAAATTAATAATAAATGTCCTAATCTAATCCAAGTAGGCCTAAATGGTCATATATTATTCCTAAGGTTGTTTTTGGTCGAATTAAAGTTATCCAATAGAATTATGACATGTGTTAGGGTAATAATAATATCATTTTTACCCTTAATTACTTTATTTACTTTTAACCGTTGTAAAAAAAAGTAGAAAGTTGATATTCACAAAAAATTATTTTCATCTCATTGAAGAACATTTTAGACCTTGATATTAACTATGCCTCTAGGATTATTGGAATTCCACTCACAGATGCGGTAAAATTAATTTTTATGTGAATTTGGAAATTCTCCTAGGAGGTGGGTAAAAGACGGTGAAATGTTCAATACAATTTTTATATATCTAAAATTCTTATAAAATGACTCCAATGAATTGAATTGATATTATATAGGTATTATGTATCAATTTATAACTAAATGAACTTTAAATAAAATAAATAATTATTTAAATAAAAACTCTATTTTTAAATAGTAACCCAGTGTTTTCACTATTCATCAAAAATTGAATGTTTTCAGAAAAATACAAAAATTTCACCCTAGGCTAATTTCGATTTTACGAATCCAAAAGTGAAGTCCATTTTGAAAAATATAAATTACAAATTTCAAAATGTCCGTATTACTATTCATAACGGCTAGTTTTAATAATATTTTAATAGCATATCGTTGTTAAGTGAAACTCGGTATTGCGTACGACGCAAGCTATCGAGGAAGGTCGCGATTGTGTGTAAAGCAAGCCAAACTAGTGTTGTGTGTAGTGAAAGATTCCTTTTATTATTTATATAAAAACAAAATATTTCTCATAAAAGTCTCATGTGTTACAACATCAGTTGTTGAGACTTCACTGATTTATTTAAAACTAGGTTTATGTTGCTTGCTATATTGGCAAGGATCACAAACATTAGAAGAATCAAATCTAAGATCTGGTAGATCCTTAACTAAACCATTCCTAGAGAGTTTACATATGTTTCTAAGGTTACAGTGTCATAACCTTCTATGACATAACCAAGAATGATCTTCCATTGCACTTAGGCAAGGTACGTCTTGGCTCCTAAGAACATCTATGTTTAATGTTTAAAAATTCTCTTGCCTATTGGCATAGAGAATAAAATCTTCCTTGTAATTTTGTAATATGAATTAATCATTCCTAAAATTCAAAAGGTAACCTTCATCACATAATTGGCATATGTTAATGAGGTTGTGCTTAAGACCCTTAAAAAACAAAATGATAGAAATCAATGTTTTACCAGGAAGAATAATATTACCTATACCAACAATTTATCCCTGAGAATTATCTCTGAAAGTTACTTTTCCTCCTTTCGTCTTGATAATATTTTAAAAATAGTTTTTGTTACCATTCATATGACGGGAACATCCACTATCCATGTACCAAGTGTTGTTGTTGGTAATTTCCCTATTTTGCTAAAAATGAGAAACAAGTTAGGTTTTCAGAATCCAGACTTTCATGGATCCAGAATTGTTAGATAACAAAATTTTGGGTGTCCAAATTTGTTTAAAATAATATGCTTTATGAAACCCAAGAGATTTAACTCTATTCAAAGAACATTTTTCTTGCAATTCCAACTACTTTGACACTTAGTGCAAAAAAGAGCATTAAAAGGAAGAAAATAGTTGTTTTTGAAAACTGGTTTTTGCTGAGTATAACCTACTCCAGTAGTTTTTCTGTGAGGTTTAATTTCAGAATGTATCTTGTAAAAATTTTCCTTCCGATAGGTAAATTTTTCAACGAGCTTCTTAAGAGAAAATATTTCAGATTTTAGTCTAATGACTAAATTCATATCCTCAGAAATCATTTCCATAGAGTTTGATTTTTCCTAAAAAACAGTCATCATTAAAACAACATTCTAAAGATCTTTAGAATGTTCTTTTTTATCAGAATTTTATTTCTCAAGGTCTTTAGAATGTTTTTTTTAAAAACTCTTATTTATCTTTAAGATCTGTAGAATGATCTGAAAACTCTTTTGTAAGAATTTCTTCCCTAATATTTTCCTTATCTAATGTCTTAGAAATTTTACAATTTTTTACATCAAGTAGCTTAGAAAATCTATATACTTCTTTCATATGAAGGTTCTTCATTTTATGAGGATGAAGTATCTTCATTAGAAGTACTATTTTCGGAATAGTAATTCTTATCAAGAGATAATTTTGTTAAAGCCTCGGTAGAGTGTACCTTGGCCATGAGACATGTATATGGAAAAGAATTATTTAAATTAATACCATATTCTTCTAAGCTGATGAATCATATTCTGAAGATTCACTTTCTGAAGAGTCTTCCCATCTAGCACTCCAAGTAGTATTAGCTTTCATACTTTTATTAGCTTTGGCTTTGTAAAACTTCTTCTTATTCCTTTCATAATGCCTCTCTTTTCTTTCTCTCTTTTTAAGCATAGGGAAATATGGTCGTATGTGTCCACTTATCTTGATTTCATATCATGTGTCCTTTGAATCTTTCTTATCTTTCTTTTCCTTATTCTTATACTTGGATTGGAAATTTCTTTGTCCACCTATCTTGTTCATCATTCGAGCAAGATTTTCTTAATCATTCCTTAAGACTTCACTCTCACTATATTTGGATTTTATAGTAACCTTATTAGAATTAGATCTGGTTACTCTATCAGGAGTCTTAGCTTTCATGTGAGTTGCTATTGTAGTAAAAGCAATAGTATAATTCACTTTCTTCTTTTTGATTTTGTTAGCATCTATCTTCATCCTAGTTTCATGTTGAAGAAGAGTTCCAAACATCACATCTAAGGAAATTTGAGTAACCTTCCCATTCTCATCAGTAGAAGTTCTCTTTGATTCCAACTCATTGGTCATAATCTCAATGAGCTTATCCACAAGAGCTTCATCATCCAGAGCATTCTCTCCCGTAGAGTGTAAGATGTTCACAATAGTTATAAACCTTTGTTGCACCTTTCAAATAGATTCTTCATAAGGTAAATTAAAACCATGATACTCAGCTCTCAACATAGCTCTTCTTGTCTCAATGACTTGGGATGTACCCAAACAAGTAACTTCAAGTTTCTTCCATATGAAGTTAGCTATTTCACAAGAATGCATTTGGCTATATATATTCCATGTAATTGAAAATAGTAAAGTATTGCATACCTTATAGTTTAGTTGATAATCATGCTTCTCTTAGTTTGTGAAAGCACTTACTTCCTTATCAGGAATTTGATAACCTCCAGTAAGCATACCAAAGTTATCTACCCAAGTATTGATAATGAAAGTCATCATTCGATCTATCCAATACTCATAATCATTACCATCAAAATTTGGTGGTCTTGTAGGATTTAGGTTGTCGATGGAACCAAAATTCATTCCTTCCATCGTAGAAATAATTCTACAAATAAACTTGTTAATAACAAAAGATCGGATTCAAGTAGAATATTCCTAAGAAAGAAAAAATATAGAACAATGAAATAATGAGCAAGGAAAACTTATATGTAAATATAAGTATTTTAGAGACCTTCTATGATACCAATTATAGGATCGAAATAATGATGTAGATGCTCAATATATAAGAGGGGGTGAATTGTACGCTTTAAAAAATTTCCTTAAAGAAGGAAAGATCTATGTTTAACAAAGTTAAACTAAGAAAATTCACAATACCTCTAACACCAATTGAATGATTGGGACAAATTTTGAAGTTACAAACATCTAGTTCTATAAACTTACTTAAATCTAGAATGTGATTCTGAAAAATTGGTTCCTAAAATATGGATCCCAAAATTGAAACTTAACCAAAGTTTACAAAATGAGATTCTACCTTAAAGTGTATAGAATCTAAATTAATCATAGTACAAGTGTAAGGAAATATAAGAAGGTTATATTATCCTTAAAATACAAAAATGAAGAAGAAAAACAAGTAGTAAAACTACATGTAACAAGATATCAATATTTTAACCCAAAGAGAAGGGTATCCAACAACCTTGGATAAAGTCCCTTGATTTATACTTTCAAGCAAGTCTGTCTTACCCACACCTGGGTAAGCCCTCGATACGAAGATCATAGTCTCTATCATGCTATCCCTGCAAGCCCTCAACTTCAAGGTTGTTGGAACCTCTATCTTCCTCAACAAGGAAACCCCCAACTTGAAGGTAGTCGACACCTCTATCTTCCTATCCCCAGAAGCCCTAGAATGTAATCACCAACATTCTGAGTCGCACGAAGAAATCTGAACGAGTAGTTCCATATGCACAAGGAATGGAAAGATTTTTTCTCATGAAAGCACCTTAAGAGTGTGTGGGCTCTATATTGATCATCTTCTTGTTGTTGTTGTGGATCTCCTTCAATTGATCTCTTATTTATAGGTTCGTTTGGAATGGTCGGATCCCTCCTCCAATGATCATATTTACCTTAAATTTCAGAGGGACCTGTACACGTGTCACAAATCCAACGGTTAGTTAGAAACAGAATGGACGACATCGTTTCATAACATAACATGTGTAACTGAAAGCACGACACCATTTTATAACAAGCATAACAAATCAGAGTGTAAGTAAAAAGTTTTTTATGTAAGAAAAATAAAGGTTTAGAGTCTAACCAAAATGGAATTTGATGTCTATAGAGAAAGGATATTCGGATTCTGTTTTGTTGGAATTCAGAACCTGAAATATGTAGAAATCTGGAGTTTGAATTTCTATGGAAATTCAGAGTCTGGTTTCACTAGAGTTCAAAATCTGATCTTACATAGTTTGCAGTCGAACTAGTAAAAGTCCAAAGTCGAACTCATAGAAGTTCGGAGTCGAACTCATAGATGTTCAGAGTCAAACTCATAGAAGTTCAGAGTTGAACTCATAGAATTTCGGAGTTGAACTCATTGAAGTTCGAAGTCAAACTAGTAAATGTTTGAAGCCCCAAATTCGGAGTGGAACTTCATTACGGTTTATATCTAGAATTCAGAGTAGAACTTCAATACAGTTTAGATCCAGAATTCAGAGTGGAACTTCATTACAGTTCACATCTAGAATTGGGAGTGAAACTTCATTACAGTTCACATCCAGAATTCGGAGTGGAACTTCATTAGAGTTCACATCCAGAATTCGGAGTGGAACATCATTATAGTTCAGACCCAGAATTTGGATCCTATAACAGAATGCTTCGTATAAAAGCATTATATATTTGCAATGTTTTGTGTATGAATACGATTTTTACACATAAGAGAAATATTGATATGTATATGGAAATATAGGTTATGGAAAATTTCCTTAAGGAAATTAATTTTCCTTATAGAAGTAAAATAGATTTTATTAAGTTCAATGTGTTTGTGATTTTCAAAACAAGAAGGAATAGAAATGTCATAAGGAAAAACATTTTGACTCAACAGCTGTGCTCTACTCTCTATGGATGTGGAGAGTCATGGGGATGTCCTCTGCCTCCCCCATGTACCCTCTGCCAATCTAATGATGGTGCAACAGGCTACTGCTGCCTCGGTTGGAACTACCTCAACGGAAGGACCTGGAGCGTAGCGCCTGGTGCACGATGACTTCTCTGAAAGGTCGGGAACTCCCACTGCTGATGTCCATGACCACCATAAGAAAAACAAGCACCTGACCCCTTAGCATAGGCCTGAGATTTTTTGCCTCTTGAGAAACGATATGTGAAGGCCAGGGACCAACCCCCAGCTGAACGGAAACTCCTCTGCCTAGAAAATCAGGAACCCTGGACCATTTCTCTACTTCTTAAGGAATCATGCCAATTCCCCTATTATGAGGATCTGGTCTAGGACAATGTCCTCTCAACAACCTCTACCCTCTCCAGTACCTCAAGATATGTTTTCAGTATAAATGGGGTGACCTGGTCCTAGATCTCTGGATTCAATCCCTCTTTAAAATGCCTCGCCCTAGCCTCCTCATCTGGCAGTACGTCTGAAGAATATCGTAAAAGGTTCGTAAAATGGATTCTAAACTCTCGAACACTAGTGCTCCCCTGTAGAAGTGTAAGAAGCTACTGGTGACTATACACCTTCATAGTAGAAGAAATAAACTCGACTCTAAACCTATCTCGGAACTCCTCCAATGAGATTGCTGACTCCTCATGATCCTCGAGGAACATGAACCACCACTGCCTTGTTGCTCCACCCAGAATTTTCACAACCATGGACACCCAGTGCTCCTTACGAGCACGAATCTAACAGAAGACGATCTTGACCTCCACTAACCAGTCTTCCATGACTTCATCTGAAATGGAGCCCTCATACTTCTGAATATTCGAGCGCTGAAAATCTCGGAGTGTCTTCTTCCATGTGTCGTCGTCGTCAACCTCTACCCGACGACGATCTGCTAGCACAGCCTGCTAGGAATCTTCTATACGATCCTGACGAGGACGTCGACCTGGAGCCATACCTACAAAATAACAAACACTTGGTGCTCCTAAACCTAGAATATGAAATACTCAACATTAATTAATTAATTATTTTAATTATTTTTTTATTCATTTTTTGTTAACCTATCCCAAGGTCTACCCATTAAAACACATGCACAACAAAAATGATGACGGATCCTTTCCTAGGTCTCTACCCTGCAACTAGTATCACCTTGTTAATAGCCATTGTAAACATAAAAGTCCATACATCAGATGATAGGGGGGACTAAACGCCTATGTCTCAGCCCGTATCCAGTGTTTATCTCACTTGATAAACATGAATGACACCGTATCCCTACCAACTCATTAAACCTTACATGTGCCTAACTCCAAACTCCATCCTATCCCTCAACCAAAACTCTGATACCACTCTGTCAAGACCCCCTCCCCACAAAGTGTACCCCTCATGGGCTGGAAATGTGAGAAGGGAGATAATAACCCCCGAGTCCCGACTCCAGTAGGCCCCGAGTAGACGACTAGCACCGATGGTATAATAACACAAAAAAATCAGAGGCATTACCCTCTAAGAGAACACATGCGGAAGAGAGAGATAAGATAGACACTGATCAAATCCAAATCAGACTGAAATATAAACGAAAACTGAAGAAAACATAAGAAATGTCATCCAGAAGTACTACAATTGGAAGGGGAAAACTGAAAGTACCCAAAAGAAATAAAAACATCATCAACCACAAGCCCGAAAAACACCTGCACCCAAGCTAGTAGTAACTAGCTTGATCTCTAACTTCCTCCAAGTGACCTGAAAAACAGTTATATATATATAGGGTGAGTATAACAGTATACTCAGTAGGATCCTCCCCAAAGCCTATCGTGCAAATGTAATGAAAATATGATAAATCATAATGAACAATAATTGAAACTAACTCGAACCTAAACTGGTATAATAAGTTCCAAACCTCACCGTGGCTACTCTAACCATGTATCACATACAAGAATATAGCATATAGTAAGGAATATAATGGGTTCCATGCTACTACTTCCCGACTGGTTTTCCGCTTTGCCGCAATGTTGCACGTCCTGAGAATCTCTCTCCAAAAAGGATTGCCCGTAGACACCTGGGAATAGCACCACAATATGCACCTCATGGAAGAAAAATGCTTTCCCATATACACCGAGGCAAAGCATCACACCATCCTCACAACCCAAAGTAACCAGGTAGATTCCGGGAGCCACCACAGCTCACATAACATGTATCATATGTTAAGGATTATAACTCAAGCCATTACAACCCATACACTGAGTAAGTATCATCATGCCATACCAACCTATACACGTTACACCTATAGTATTTCATTGGATACTATATCCAGAATATAAGTGTGTGAATAACCAAAAGCTAGTAAATCCCTCTACACACATTCATGGGGAAAACTAACCGCTATGACCACTATCACATCTTTCTACCAAGAGAAGAGAGCTGGGTTAAAGGGGGTAGTCAGCCATTCTTCCTCACAACGGAATGTTGGGGAAAACACCCCCCAGGGCTCAGAATACCTGGGGTTTCATTTTACCTTACTAACAGGGCGGAGTAGTGTATAGAAACATAAAAAGTACAGAATATATTATATCTCACAACCACACTTTGGGCATTACCTAGTCTTATACACAACTGTAGCTAACGTCTCTCAGACTCTGGGATGCTACTTCTATGACTAGGTATCCTATAAGCACACAATAAATTAAAGATCTTCATCAGATTACTTAATTCTATTTTTATTAGTTATATTGTACATTAATTAATTCTTTAAACATTAACCATGAACAGTTCCACATTATGTTCCATTAGCATCACACCCAAAGTCAACATCCCCTTTAAAAATTACAACCTCATCATTATGTTCCAGCGAACTACAACCCCATGAGTTAAAACAATTTATTAAAATATTCATTACAGAATTACTTTCCCATATTCCCATGCATTATATAAAAGCATCGTATGCTACTAACACAAGGGGCTCAACAATGTGATTAGATGTACTAACCATTGAGTCTTTGTCGCATATAGCAAGAGCGTAGACCCATCCTACCTGGGGAAGCTAAACACGGAAAGCACATGGAATACCACGTGCATCTTCGCCTCTTTCGGATTAACAGTAAGAAAGACAAGCTACCTTGAGTAGTGGGGAAAAGTAAAGTAAATAAACAACCAAAGAATCAACAAGCATCAAACAAACACATTTATCCCACTCCATCATCCCTAGTGTCCTCCCCAACACCCACATACATAAACCAATGTATCTCGCCACTATATGCATCATTTACTGCCACAACCAAAAGTCTCCATGCCTCCACATATAACAACAACCATCCAGGCTCACATCACAGCATAGGCAGTAGGAAAACAAAACATCACATCAATGGGCTATTGGCCCTTTAACAACCAAAAGGGTAACTCAGAACCCTTTAAGAAATTATCAAACAATCAATTCTTTAATCCATCTCTAATTAACAGGTTTCTTATTCGTAGGATCCAAATTTTGGAAAAATAATTAGTGAGCTATCACAATTTATTAAACTTGCTTATTGCGCATATTTTATTAACATAAAATTACAATAAGAACTAGATTCATTTTCATGCCTCTTTATCTTTATCCATACATTTATTTATTAAACCCAATTTACGTTTTTTACTTATTTCCATCAAGAACATATAGTTAAGCAATGTAAGCATAGATATCACACTATCTAGCAAAAAAGAGGAAATAACATAAGATCAATATCAATTTATTTATCTAGTTAAAATATTTATTATTCGAATTCCATTGTCATCTAATGGGATTAAACATGCTAAAAATACAGTTGCATATAAATGAATGAGAAGAAACGAATCCCATAACATGAAGAGTTCTTTATGTTATTTATCCCCATAAATGTTCATGATCCTCCTCTCATGCCAACTACATTCACCCGAGGTTGCCACAATACGAAAATACCAACCAAACCCCAAGAAAACTCCATTAGAATCATAGAGATTACATATTATAAGATGAAAAGGAGAAACATGAGAAGATGATCCCCGAAGTAATGATGATAAAACATAACTTATATCGAAGATTGATCGATACAGCTTGGATTCATCAAAACAGAGTGGAATCGATCCGAGGAGTAAATTCTGATTGTGAAACTATTATAGGAAGGATTGAAAGGTTCTAGCATCTTATAGCCATGAACAGAGAGGAAGAACATGGGAGGATGATATGATGTCCCTTTTTGAAGATTTCATTGGGTGACAGTTTAAGATACACATAATTCCCCATTAATATTGGATCGCATTAACCCACGTGGTTTGACCAATTAAAAAAACCATGAACCATAGGAATAATTAATTTAGGAGTTATAGCCATTTAATTGGAATTACAGTCATTAAAAAGAGGCTTTAAATTTATTTTACGTCAAAGGGAAATACTAAAATGGCGAAACTTGTGGTAAGATGGAAACACTATTCATGAACCCAAAACATAGAAATGTAAAGAAGAGGTGTAGTTAGAAGGTCACCATTATGGAAACATTGTTCACAACACGAAATTTAAAAAAGGAAAGAAAAGGTGTCACTTATATGGTCACCGTTCTGGAAACACTATATACAAACTCAAAATTTGGCAATGGAATGAAAAGGTGACACTGATAATGTCACCGTTGTGGAAACACTATTCACAAACTCGAAAATTGGAAAAGGAAATAAATGGTGACACTTAGAAGGTCACCATTATGGAAACACAGTTCACAAACTCCAAATTTGGAAATTGAAAGAAAAGGTGACACTTAGAAGGTCACTGTTATGGAAACACTGTTCACAAACTCAAAATTTGGCAAAAGAATGAAAAGGTGACACTTAGAAGGTCACTGTTATGGAAACACTATCCACATATATTAAAAATTTGCAAATGGAATGAAAATGTGACACTTAGAATGTCACCGTTCTGGAAACAATGTTCACATAACTCAAAAATTTGTTAAAGGAATGAAAAGGTGACACTAAGAGCACACTGTTCTGGAAACATTGTTTACATAACTCAGAATTTCGCAAAGGAAAGGAAATGATACTGTTAGAAGTTACATATAGAGGTTACTTTTAGAGGTTACCGGTAGAGGATACCATTAGAGGTTACTGGTAGAGGATACCATTAGAGGTTTCCATTAGAGATTACTATTAGAGGTTACCGGTAGAGGTTATCATTAGAGGTTACAGTTAGAGGTTACCGTTAGATATTAACATTAGAGGTTACCATTAGAGGTTACAATTGCACTCTTCACAATTGTATACCATTGGAACTGTTCACTGAACTGGAAATTGAGAAAAGTGTAGGGGATAAGTCAACATGACCTCCCAGAACACCTCAAAACCCAAAATTCCCCAATGGAATGGACCAGAGAGGTCTGAGATATTACAAAATGTTGATATCATAATTCTGAAATTAAATGGGCATTTATAGGGACATGAAATTAAATATCCCAAAATTATTAATTAGAAATAGAAGGTATATGATAATAAATAAACATTAAAAAAGAGGAGACTGAGAGGATCCCAAACATGAGTTTGTGATTCAAATTTATTGGGGAATGTTTGTTAGAGCCGAAGGGCACATTTCGAGGAATCTATTTAGAGGAATGAATAGTAAGAAAATTATTAATGTATTTTTTATAAGGGTAATTGTAATCTTTTGTGGGGATATGTATGAAATGAGTGGGGAATTTTTTGTTATTTCATAAACTTTGGTTTTTGGACTCTGTATAATAGAATTACCCAAACTAAAAACCATCCCCTAGTTTTTCCCATGGATTCTACTGAATTGGAGTGATTTTTATTATTTTATATGGAAATGGTACTAACTTAAAAAATAATACCATTGATAATGTGTAAGTTAGAAATACAATTAATGAAATGATTTCAAAATGATAAAATATAATAATGGTTTTGGAGAATTCATAAAGTCTTTATTAATGTAATGAGATAAAAGAAATAACATTATATTAAAGAGAAAACATATATTTCATAATGGATAACAACTATTATATTTATTACTTCACTTTTTAGTTATCATGTTGTCCGAATACACATTGTGTATTTATACCGTATTTAAATTCATACCCATGAATTCGAATGTCACAAAAAATTAGGGAAAATTCACTATATAAAAATTTAGACATTCAGATTTAAAAAATATTTTCTATTTCAACAAAATAATTTTCAATATGACTGAATTCATTACTTTTAAATTAAAATTGACATTTTTTGAGAAATGATGTGGTATTATGATAATTATGGTTCTGAAACCTTATAAAATTTTTATTTGACTTCCTAAATATTATATTTAAGAAAATTTAATTAATGATAAAATTTTATTAGAATATTTTTTATTCAATTAATCCATTAATTCATCAAAATGAATTTATTAATTGAAATTTCATGTTATATAAAAAATACATTTTCTGTTTTATCATAACAAAATGTACTTTTTATCAAACTGATTAAATAATCATTTAAAAATAAATAAAATATGAGAATAAATATAGTAATAATTTCAATGAAAATTAAATAGAAATATTTATACTTGTAGGATAACTATTATAAATCATTGTTAAATTATTTTTACCCTTAATTACCTTATTATTCTTTTACCGTGATAGTAATTTTTTACTATATTTATTATTCAAATCGTGAAAAAATTATTTTATCATATTACATACCATTTATTATGATGATTATAAATTTGGATTATAATTTATTAAAATAAATTCACAATGGTTTACTAATTTAATATAATATAAAACTTGACGGCATGATGGAATGCAATTTTATGAAAAAAGTCATTTTCAATGGAAAATTATTTTACTAAAAATATAAATCTATTATTTATAATTTTATGAATTTAAATTCATAAATATACATATCTGATTTAAAAACTTCATTTTCATCTTTTCTGGTAATGGGTTATTTTTATTAATTACAATGTTAAAACAATACGAAATTTTAAAAAAATTACAAAAATGCATTTTAAGAATGAAAATACGAATATTATATAATGATTATTTATATTTAATTAATTGAATTAAATAGTACTAACGAATACCCATGTTACCTTGAAATAAAATAAAAATAATATTGAGACGTTTTTATTTTTTAATTTATCAAAATAAATGAATATTTTTATTTAAAACATCATTTTTCCCTATTATTGAAAATTCTATATTTTTTAAAAATACAGAACTATTACCCTTTTATAATATCAACACAATGATATCAAAAAAGGATCTTGTTTTATTAAATAAATATTCTAAATTTTCTAAAAAATAATTATTTTTATTTTAATAGAAAAAAATTAATATCTATTTTTCTAAAAATAAAATATCATGTAGAGAAATGACATCACCAAAAATGATTTCTTATTTACAAAGAATTTATCAATATATTTCAGACATATATGTTTATTTCATATCTTAGTTAATCCTACTCATTTTTTAAAATTTAAAATAAATGTTAAAATAATCATATTTAAATAATCATTTCTGTTGGGATTGTTGTTACGTATCTCATATGCTATCAGACATAGTTTTATCTTCTAAAAAAACTAAATTCATTACATTCTTCCACTAATTAAAATATTTCATCGTTTAATTTAAAATAAGATAATTTTATGATTTGTTTTAAATTATGAAAATAAATTAATTCAAAACCCACAACATAAAAAAGGGTTAATAAAGAATCCTATTTAAAATATAGAAAGGGAAGTATGATTTTTATCACCTAACTATGTTTCCAAGTAAGATGAAATTATTGGTAAGTGAAAACATAGTAATGGAAGAAAAAACCCCATGTAATTAATTGAGAATTACAGAGAACATGATTAGGTCCAATTCAATGACTAAAAACCATAAATATATGATGCATCATAATACCATAAATTCAATAAAAATTAACATTAAGAGAAAAAGTATAATTAAAATATATTCTCGTTACATATGAATTTGAAGGCATCAATATATGTTATACATGATCTATTTTATAATGTTGATACTTAGGTGCCATTTTTTCCCTTAATAATTGTTATTAAAGAGAATATTAATTTTAAAAAACTTATCCCTTAAGAGTCTCAATTCCGGTATAAAGAAAGGCTCATTGTTTTGCACAAGTTCTCAGTCATGTCTAGCTCAACACTAGGTTTTAATGTTTTACGCATTGGTATATTTTTTCTAGATCCATGTCCACTTGCAGTATCTAGAAATGGATTCATTTTCTTGATAAACAACTTATTATATACATATGAATATCTATGGTTGTTTTCATAGACATAGTTTTATTCCAAATGATTTTTGTAAAAGTTTTCTATTGATAATCCAATAAATTATAAAATTTTTCCTTTGCTACCAACTTTGACAACCATATCATTTTTACACATCAATTCTTGATTTATTAAAGAATATTACACATAATACAAAAGGTACGATATGTAAATATATTGTATTTGAGAATTAGGTACATTGCAAAAGAATTTATATAGGAAAATCAATATCTTTATTAAAAGGTTTTGTAACATGATCACACTTAAAATTGCACGAGAATACCCGAGGACATATATAAAAAAAGATTGAGCTATAACACTCAGTACTTTAATAAACATGGACTAAACTGAATATGCCAATACAAGTTCTGAAATAATAATATCAATGTGTAATATAAGGAGTGATAATAATAAACACAAACAATGAGGCATGATATAACATTATAACATAAAGGAAATTTGGGAAGTGTGGTTACATCATAAAACACTGTATCATAATCATACATCAAGTATAAATGGGAATAAATAATGATGGAAAATTTTAAATAACAGATTTGGGTTCACTCCCTTCACTAACATGATGTCTCATGAGACTAAACATTTTCTCTATTATTAGAGAAATATAAAATTATAGGTGCATGCCTCTCTTTTATTTCATTTTCATGATTAAATGTGCCACATATATCATAAAATATAAACTATTTCACCATCATAATTTATTCCACATCCAAGGATTTTGGAATACATAAATTTTTGTCACGTTTAAAATAACTATATTTGTATTATATTAAATACCATTTATATAAAATGTGTGTGTTATTCACTATATTTATAATTTTTCATGAAAAATTGTTGAAAATTTTCTACAGTATAATAACATCATCTAAAATATTCATAAAATATGTTGATGAGAGATAAATAGGTATATAATCATTTGAAAATAAAATTTTATGTAACAGTGATATTTAATGACATATCAAATAATTATGATTTGGAAATATAAGGAATAAGATAATAAATAAGCTTTAATATAGTGGAAATTGATAGGATCCTTTACTTGATTGTGTGACACCAAATGCTTATAAAGATATTATTAAGAGATTTGATGACATTTGGAGGACTCACGAGAGTTTTGCGATGATGTATGATATTGTAGAAATATTTTTATGGAAAAGAGAATAGATCATGGGTGGGTTTATATCGTCAATGGGTAGTGGAATTCTTTAATATTTCCCAAACATATGTTTTGGAATTTATATAGTAAAATAACCAGATCTATAATTCTCCCCAAGGTTTATGAACATTGTTTCTACCAGATGTGAGTTTATGTCATTATTTTGTATGTCCAAAGGCCAAAATTGAAAAAGTAATACACCTTCTGATTTGGATGTGGGTCATAATCATAATGAAATAATTTTAAAAACAAGAAATATAAAAATTTTATTGGAGGATTCATAAGGGCTTTATAAAAATATTCAAAAAGAAATTAAATAACAATATTTTAAATTTAAAAAACATATATTTTATTGGATATCCTTTATGTAATTTATTAAATCACTTTTAGTTAATTATGATAACATAATACACACCATATATTTATAGTGTATTTAATTTTTTCCTAAAAATCTAATTTTCTCAAAATATTTATGAAACATTCACCGTTGGATAATTTTGAAATCATGTATATGAAAACAATATTTAATTTCACAAAATATTTTCTATATATGATAACTTTTAATTTTTTCTTAAAATAATCATTTATTAATAAATAATTGTATTTTTTACATTAAATGTTCTCAAACCCTTATAAAAAATTAATTTAATTTCATAAAATATATATTCTAATTTTTATTTTTTAAAAATTGATTAACAAATAAATATTATTAATATATTAATTATCCAAATAGTCTATTAATTAATAAAAAAAATTAATTGAAATTATATATTACATCAAAATACTTTTTTGTTTTATCATATTGAAATTTAATTTTAATCAAATTGATTACATAATAATTATGATGTAAAAGAATTATGAAATAAATATAGTCATCATTTAAATTAAAAAAATATAATTATTCATACAATTGGGGTTACATTGTTTCTAGTCTTGGTTAAAATATATTTATCATTAATTAACATGTTATTATTTTAACTTGGTAATAAATAATTTGTACAGATTGTATTCATACTTTTCATTAATTAAGTTGACCATATTACATAATATAATTTGTGATGACTATAAATAAGGATTTTTTTATGAAAATAAAATCACATGGATGGAGGAATTTAATTTAAAATAAAACCTAAAAGCATGATGGAAAACATTTTTATAAAAAATGATTTTTTAATGAAAAATGAATTTACATTAACTCTATAATTATTAATATAAATTATATTAAATTAAATTCATAAATAAATAGATATAAATTAAAATTTTCATCTAAATAATTTCCCATATTAGGTTTTATATTAATTATAATTGAGAAAAATTATACATTTCAAAATAGTTTTCTGAAAATCAGTTTTATGTATTTAAATAAAAAGATGATATAATGATTATGTAAATATAATAATGTTAATTAAATATAACTACATAATAATTATGTTACCAGGAAATAAAATTATAATAATATTTGGCATTTTATATTAATTAATATATCAATAAATATATAAATTTTAGTTAAAATGATAATTTCACTATTAAATAAAAGTCTAAATTTTCAAAAAAATAAAACAAATTCACCCAATCTTAATAATTACTTTGTGATATAAAAAATAGATCTAATTTTATAAAATAAATTTACGAAATGTTTTTAAAAAATAATTATAATATTTATTTGAATGAATTAAAAATCATTATAGAAGAAAACATATTTCTGTGAAAAAATCGCATTACAAAAATTGATTTCTCACTTAAGATGAATTTATCTATATATTTTGAACATATTTAGATATATAATATTGTAGTCAATACTAATAATATCAAAAAATTTAATAGAATGTTTAAAATGGTCATATTTAAATAATAAATTTTTTCTTGGGTTGTTGTTGCGTAATGCATACGCTATAGAATATTGTTTTCTCTTTAAAACACATAGAGATTTATAGTAATATTATGATTTCAGAAGTAAAATACTGATAATTTATGTTAAATTTAATTTTAAATTAATTAAATATCTTTCAATTAACATAACAATAAGTTTAAATAAAATACACTATTAAAATATTATATAAACATGACCAATATAGGATATCCCTTAAGTTGGAAGTCATGAATAATAAAGAATAAATAAAGAAAATATTATAATTTATTCAAGTATAAAATAAAATAAATGGATATTTACTTATTTTAGAATATAAGTATCACTGTTTTAAGAAGAAAAGTTTTCTGAAAAAAAAATTAATTTTAATAAAAATTGTTTCATCATTCCTTGCACATATTTGAAAAAAGTATTTTTTTTAAAAACTCTAATTTTTTTTAAATTAAATTTGCTTTTTAATAATAATATATATATTATGATTTGGTTAATTTTTTTGTTTTATTTAAAAATTCAGGTTATGAGGAATAGAGAAAAATAATTATTTCTATATGAAAACAATCATTTCATTTAAATTATTTAAAAATGACAATTTTAATTAATTGATCAATGTAAAATTATTTCAATTAATTTATTATAAATAATGTCTAGTTAATTGGAATAAATTTCCTATTGAATAATTTTATTAAAACATTTTTTAATTATGATAATTTTCTCTTTAAAACCCATCATTTTCATCATGTTTGGGGGTATTATTTTATATTGGATTCTTCCAGTCATATGAATTTGATTGGAAAAATTGATACCATTTTTTTGTAATGATAATTTATATTATCAAATATTTTATAATTAATTTATTATTCAGAATTGTGGATGCTAGTAAAAATTAATTACATCACTTAAGGTAAAAACTGATTTCTAAGTGGTGAAAAATAGATTATATGGGTTAAAATGACTAGAAACATGTCAAAACTCATTAAATTATAATATTCATGATTTATAGCCTCTAAATATAATTAGTGGATTTTATTGTATTCTTTTTAAATTATAAAAATGTATGTTTAATTGATATTTTTAAATTCCATGGGTTATCCACTCGCACAATTATAAAAGGGAACCCCTCTCTTCTCTTATTCAGTCTTATGAATCCATTTTTTTTCAAAAATAAATCAAAAGACATTAATTAATCCTAGTCTCAAATCATGTATTCTTTTTTATTTTTAATAACCAATTCTAGGTAGGATTTGGTACAATCCTAATGAGTTTATTTGAAGAAGAGGTAACAATCTTTAACGTGTGTTTTTACTTTGTTTATTATTCTACCTAAATAAAATATTATTAAAAAAATTAATACAAAATAATATCATTATTTAAAAAAACTAATATCTTTTTATTGTGTTTACATTAAAAATAAACAACATTGCAATATAAAGTGAAACGAAACTGCCGATCATGTGTACGCCGAGCTACCACCCTACGAACCAATGTTATTTTCATTTCATAACTGAAATTCTAGGATTGATAGAAAAATATATGTAACTTATTAATATTATATTTATTATATTATTTTTCTTGTTTTAAATTATATTATCAAAAATACCTACATACATTCCATGTCATCTAAAATATATTAATACCACTCATATATAGGAGGACTACTGCCTTGCAATGTAATGTGATTCTTTTATCACATACACATTATATAGAAAGTAACAATGATAACTTAATTTAATATATTTGATATATGTGACATCATATTTTCCTAGAATATTAATATATCACAGAATAACTTACCATTTTCTTGTTAATGGAATGATATCATCGCTTGTGTGTACATACGACCGACCATCTCCACAAGGTGATGCAGTTTATTATCATTGTCCAAAAAACCTTTTCTTAAAGGTTGTGACTCAGTCAAGGACCAAGGAAGAATTTATTTATTATTGAAAAAATCAATTTACAAGAGTCTGAATGAAGTAATCTTATTATAATATTTCTCCTAAAAATAGAGAAGATCACCATGAAAATCATCCTTCCAATTAATTTATTTTTTGAACCCCTTGTTTTTAAGACAATTGGCATACATGTTCACTTGATGAATGGAATGAGTAGAAATTTAGTGGATTTCAGTGAGAAAATCAAGTCAATTCATCCAAGGGGAAGTGAGGAACAATGCAAGATGAACCACCCCTTCCAAATAGATTAGAAAATAGGGGCAGAATAACTTTCAATCCAATGATTTTTCCAACCTTTCTAAATATAATAGTCCATAGCATGGATCACCCCAATCATCTCTGCTTCAAGAGATGAGTCTTTACCACATATTCCAATATAGAATCCAAGACACCTACAATGATAGTCTCTAAAAATGGAACTGCATCTTGCATCTCTAGGATATCCCCTTGAGGCACCATCAATATTCACTTTGTTCCATCCTCGAAGTGGTGCTTTCCAGAATAACTCAAAGGTGTGTTAATGATGACTATAAGAACCACTAACCCTAAGTAAGTGTAAGATCTCAATGTCACTAACTGTGTTGTCGCAATGATGTTTTTGAATCAATGCAGTATCTCAGAAGTAAATGTGAATTCACGACATACATGTGTTATCCTTGAGTGTAGAATTTTTAAAAATAATATTATTTCTATGATAACAGATCACATGAAAAAGTTCATCAACTGAAGTATGCAAAAGATTCTTCATTTGTTGAGAATACTTAACATCAACACAACACTATAGTTGAGAGCTAAAAGAATCAAAATGTAACCATCTGTAACCAAAAATGTCAGTAATGTAATTCCAAATTCCTGAAGCTATAGAACAATACCGAAAAAATGGTAACCATCCTTACTATTTTGGTTACACAGGTGACATATAAAAAAAATATGAATCCCAAAATAATGTAGGCTTTCTTCAGTGGGGACTCTGTTATAAGAAATATTCCAAATAAAGGTAAATCTCGAGGGATTAATCCATGGATTGCTAAATGATTTCAACCAGCTTAGTCTAGAGTCAGAATTTATGAAATTGTGGTTATAAAAACTCATGGAATCAATAACATTGTTATATGCTGGTTCCCAAATGTGAAAATCCACAGAGTTGGAGAAACAATAATGTCAATAATAAGATTGATGTCTTTAGGGATGTTGATGTCATCAGAGTTAAGTACATCCTTAATAGTGGATTTTGTATTATAAGGGAGAGTATTTGGAGGCATCATTAAGATTAAGGGTGAACTAGTCCAGTTTTCAAGCCAGAAATTCATGGGGGGGTTTGTACTAACCATCCCTCTAGAATTGTTCATAATGTGGGTGATGGACTACCTAATGGAAGACCAGATAAAAGAAGTAATATATCTTGAATTTATATTCATAATCTTAGGGATGAATATTTTATAGATAGATGTATTTTAATCAATGTAATTATTAAGTAACCTACATCTCATCTAGGATAGAAGTTAATCGTTAAAAAATGAAATTTTTTTACTCCTAGGCCACCCTTGTGTGTAGGCTTAGAACAATTGACCCAAGTAATGGTCACAAACTTCTGTTCAATTGTACTACCAGTCCAAACAATGTTTTTTATGTAAATGTTTATTTTTTGAGGAGACTAGCAGGCCAATTGTAAACCATCATCAACTAGACCATTTTATAGACAATTGTAGAATTAATAAGACAATTCCTTCTATCAATAGAAAGAGATTTCCCATTCCAAGATGAATGTTTATTTCTAATTTGATCAACAATATTGTGAATGTAACAGGATATATGTTCTCCCGAAAATATAGGAACCCTTGGATAAGTGAAATGGAATAACTTCATTGATGCCTAACTAGTTGATGATATATCATTTTCTTGGATAATAATTTTTTTTCCAAAGACCATGAATGATTTGTTCCAGCATAAAGATAGACCAAAGAAATTTTCATAATGATCCATAGAATTTTTAAGTGTTTTTATGTAATTTTTGTCACCTAAATAAAATAGAATAATTTCATCAACATATAAAAGATGGTTGTGAACATTTATGTTTCTTGAGGCCTGGATAGGATTAATATTGTTTTGACCCACAATGCATGTGATTAATTTGCTTTTGTAATCATCGCCATTGGAAAAACATTATAGAGAGGGGATCTCTTTGCCAAAAACCTTTAGATCATTTAAATAATCCCATAGGGGCACCATTGATAGGGATAGAGATGAAATCCGATATGAATAAGGATAATATAATAGAAGAGAAAAATGCATTGAACCAAAAGATTTTGAGAACCATGGTAATGAAACTCTAATCTATGATATCAAAATCAATCTTAATATCATTTTTAATGGAAACCCTTCCTCCTATAGTACCTTTTTTAGGATCTTATTTCATTTCAAATCAAGAAAGATAAAGTATTGTATATAAATACCTTTGATGAAACCAAATTGGTTCCATGAAACAATTATATTAAAAATGGAGGTAACTCTATTTGCATGGAGTTTAGTAATAATTTTTTAAATGGTGTTAATAAGTGAAAAGGGTCGAAGAAGGTGAATATTATAAGAGTTTTCCACTATAGGAATATGTGTAAGGAAATTTTTATTTATTCCATGAGGAAGAGAACCATTAGAAAAGAAGTATTTGAAATGTATGTAAACAACCAAATGAATAAACTCTCAGTGGTGTTGGAAAAAACAATTGTTGATACCACTAGGTCCTGAGGTACTATCAGGATTAAGGATAAAAATAGTGTCATTGATTTCAGGAATTAGATGGATTCTTAAAAGATATTTAATGTATTCAATAGTCACTGTAGTCAAAATGCTTTCAGGTAGAACATCTTTTCTATCAATCGGGAAATTTAACAACATGTGAAAATAAGAGACCACATGGTTAGAATTAGAATCCTCAATGTCAAGGTGGGTGTCCTTATCTCTTATAAAGGCTATAGGTCTAAAAGATTTTCTAGGTCATTGGAGTAAATTGTTGAGCATTGTATTGATGTATCTATACGAAATGCATTTAGTTGTAATTTTTTTTTCATATTATAATTATACTTTATAAGAGAGTTCAGTTTCAAAGAGGTACTAATTTCATGTTGAGGATCAAAGGAAAAATCAGTGCAATAATTGGAGTTTTGCAATTTATTGAGATCATTCTCTATAAGGGATATGTCCTTGTCAATTTGATTATATTTAGAGATACACAAACTATTAAGAAACTACATAAGGTGTTTTAATTTATTGATGTAAGAAAAAGTATCATTTTAATGTCTCATTCCTTCCATAAAATCTTTAACAATTGTAGCACATTCAGGATCTGCAGACCAAGAATTATTAAATTTGAAAGGATGTGTGGGATTAAATTCCTTGGCTAAAAGACATAAATGAATGGAATGATGGACCGAATTGATCTTAGGTAATGTAATGCTTGATATGAGGTCCCATTTAATGAGTCTATAGATATTAGTGAATTACCTATCAAGATTTCAAGCCACTACACTATTGTGGAGTCTTTAATACCAGGATAACTTAGCACCAATGAGATTGATTTCAATAAGATAAAAATCATCAATAGAATGTTTAAATTTTTTTAAGTATATAGAAGAGTGGGATGGTCCAACTTATTCACCAGGGGTAAGAATATCAATGAAATCTCTAATCACATACCAAGGATCCTATATAATGTTGTCTAGGATATTATGATCATATCAACGATATCTTTAATCATGGTATCTATATTTATCATAGATCATAGTGCAAAAAAATATAAACCATTGAGGTAATTTAAAATTTAAAAATATGCTCAGACACTATGAATGAACTAACATACTGCCATGAATAATGATAAAAACTGAAGAGAATCAATAGCAATACCATCCTTGATTGCAGCATGAAAATTATAATAATGAGAGCACAAATGAAAACATTTCGGTTAAGAATTATTTTTATGCTAAACAATCGCAAAAATTTTTAGTTTGAGAGTCAAATGAAATCTTTTAAGACCAATAATTGTGTTAGGGGTAGAAATACCCTGACAATTCCAAAAGAAGAAATTCATTTGAACCTTCATTAGGAGTTGGAACTCCCTTTTTTAACCCCATGATCCCTTTTTAATTATTGATCTTCTAGAGGCATGAGAGGATTCTAGGATGGATTTGTTTTCCTTTATACTCATATAGGCCACAACTACTATTTTAAAAGTACCCGTAATATCAATACGTTTATTTTTTCCAATGATTTAGCATTCGAATGTGTGTCCTATAGATTATACCTTGAAGGCATCGAAGATGTTTGATAAGTTAAAGGTTTACTTGTAGATTCTAGGACAGTTGAACTATTGATAGATCCACTACCATTGGAGTAGAATTTGCAACTGATACAGTGTTATGTTAAGTCACATGAGTATAAGGCCTCAGAGAATCCCTCTCTAATATTCTCATTTTTAATTTATCAGTTTGATCCTTCATAGGAGAGTCCATTGGACTTCCACAATAAATCATAACATGCTAATCGGAATGAGTTAATGTGTCACGGGGAGTGTACATGACTGGGGTAGTGAGGTGTGAGCCTATTTGCACTACATTGTCATTAGAAATAATGAGAAAGGATTTTGGAGTGTGACCTACATTAACGTCCAATGTCACAATATCTATAAGGATCCTAGATGAATGGCCAGAATCCTTCATAATTCCATGGTTCTCATGGATTCCACTCCCAATGAAAAGTATATAAAAATAAGTGTCACTACTATCTTCCAAATCAATGGATGGAGTAGTACCATAAGAAGCCACTAATGATCTTCGATCCTTCTTATTGGGTGTGACCAATTGAGATGAAACCTGATATCCATATATTGTAGGGGTAAGATTACATGATTCTTGAGAGGTAGCAACAGTCTGTGATTTCTCATAAATATTCAGCACCATATCCTCAATCTCTTTGAATATACTCTCATCTTCATTGATAGTTTCCTCTGCCACGACCAAATCAGCCAAGGTAAAACCTGAAGTCTCTCCCAAATGTGGTTTTTTTCTCCCATTTCTTATTTTCCATTGTGAATGGATCAATTTTCTCTGAGGTAGAGGAATTATACTTTTTCTTCCTTATTATTTGATTTTGTTTGTCATCTTTTTATTTTCTACCCCTGATGTTTTACCCAACTTTCTATTACTCTAGAATTGAGGAGGCAGTGATCTACGATTTTAATGTTATCACAAAATGGAGGCTTTTACTCATATTTAGATCTAACCTATAATTTTTATTCTTTCACGTTAAAGGATTCAAAATCCGGAACCTTTTTCTTATGATTTAAATCCATCATAACCTGTGCATATAGCATGACCTTGGAATTTGTCATCCATTGGTCAATATTTAGAGGAGTTCATATGCAAGAATTGATGTCACCTAAAATTCTGGGGGGCCTGAAGAAGAAATCTATACCGTGTATTCTCACCCATATTTGAGCCATCGTGTTCATGAAGGTGTGAAGATTAAAGAAAAATTCTCATTCATAGTGTCAAAAAAGTCCAGGTTTGAGATGGATATTTCTAAGAATCCGACATGATCGACCTCTTCTTGCAAGATTAATATGATAAGAACATAGCCATGTATGATCGAAACAACATTCCAATCCATGAAGCCCTAAATATGTGAGATCCAAGGCTTTATATACATGGGTTCCCATGGTTTATCCCCTTTGATATACGTGTTATGACCCATGAGTGCGAACTTAATCATTTGGGAGCACTGTTGTAATGCCTCTGGAACGGCTTCTACCACATAGCATCCATCGTACAATTTCTTAAACTGTGGTGGCATCATAATGTTCACCTTTCACAGATCAAAACATTGGAGATCATCTAGGAATGATATCAATTTAGATCTATCAAATGAATGGGGCTGAATATTTTGGGTCATGTATCCAAAATCATCGTATGATTTCCCTCATTCAGGATCAAAATCCTCAATAATGCTTGTATACTAAAACGTTTCTTTGTGCAGATCTTGTTCAATGTCAGTGAACCCTAGAAGTAATGTTCACCATCCAGAGCACCTGAGAAGCCTCCATCCACATCCTGCCTTCCTTATTCTGTAACTCATGATATATTAAATGAAGGTTGTCCAAAAATCATTGATGATTATAAAAATTAATTAATGGATAAACAATGTATTTATAAAATTTATAAATATATTTATATTGTGCAACTATAAACTACTTTCGTGAAAAAAAATATGACAGAACATGCATGATAAAAGAATGAAATTAATACATGACATAGTGAAAAATGTATTATTATTAAGAAAAGGGAAGTAAATTTTTTTAAGGGGATCATATATGATATTATAAATTTTAAAAAATCATATAATAGTTTAATAAAAATGTTCAAACCATTATATCGGAAGATAAATCAAATTCATACAAAAGGAATCGTGAGGTGGGGGAATTCATATCAATTTCCTGTTATTGAGGCATATTGAAATTTCATGCACCTTGTATTTTTTATATGGTGCATATGATATGATTTTTACATGTTATTTCATTAATCATTCCAATTAAATTGTATTTTATATTTCCATTAAATTTATTTCATCATATGGGGTTTGATTTGAAAATCACCAAATGGTATAAAATTTTATAACTCAATTTCTTTTCATTAGGTTATATTACTTCTTCATAATCATTGATATCAATAGATTAACTGGTTAATAAATTATGATATTATTAGGGTTTATATACAATTTTTAATGTGTATTTACTATTAATACATGTATACTATTCATTGATTAGTTCTTACTTCATCATTATGATTATTATAAGGGATTGTGTCTCGATATCCATTTCATTAAATAGTATTAATTAGTATCCACCTTTTCACATTTGTTTATGGTTTATTTTGAACCCTTTTATTTATTTGACATGAATAAATACTTAATAATGGTGATTTATGTTTTTTCAAGTATATTATTCAAGGGTTTAAAATTTATAGGTTACAAAATATGTAACAATTATTGTACAATCTCACTTTATTTTATGATTTTCTACATTATCACGAATCAATAAAATTATTATGATAATTTATCAAGGGAAATTGCATTTATATAAAATATTCATAATAATGACTTTTTTATATTATTAATTTCTAGAACTCATATCATCATTATATATGGTTTTTACATTGAATGTTATTTGATTTATAAGGAAAATGTTGAGAAATCAGTTTGTTTACACAATATGGATATTTAATGATAGAGAATATTTATTATTAAATTAAATCATTTACACAATATATTATTAACAATTTTGAAATTATTTTACGAGTAGTCCTATTTATATATAACACCTTTATGATTCATTAGGTCCAATAAGATGAATTATTTAGAAAAGAAATATGTTTTTTTACATAGTTGTTTTAAAAACTCTTGGGAAAGGTCTTGATAGTATAAGAATCATGATTCTAGATATCACGAAATTCAATAATTAAACATTTCTATTATCGGTAATTATGATATTATTATTATCAATAATATTTTCACTATGATATTATCTCTACATGAATTTATTTCTCAGCAAATTTATTAAATGGAACATGTTTCTAGTAATTTAATTTTCAATATTGATTATGTTTTATAAAACTACAATAGTTTATTTATTTATTAAATTGAATAAGTTTTCAATTATTTACATAGTCATATGGAATATGAATTATTTATTTAAAATATATTATATTGTATGTAATCTTTATTGAGCATCATATCTCACCCTTATTTTTATCCTTTTCAGTTGACATTACGATTATATTTCGAATACTTTTATGAAATTATTTTATTTTATTTTTTAATGTATTATTTTTTGTTTTTATTCCCAATGTAAAAATGATATCATGTATTTATATAGTTAAAAAATCACTAAACGTATTAGACCTTTTGGAATTGGAAAATTATATCTATTAGAATGTAATAAAGTATGAAATTTCCTCGAGTTACAAGATTTGGTGTCCTTACTGTTTGAATCATATAATGTTTACTAGGAACCTAGAGTACTAAATTAATAAAAAACATATATTAGATAACATAATCATATTGAATAAATTAAGTATTATTATATAAGAGAATCCAAAAATTTTTGTGAGTAGACCATTATGGTGTGTTCCCCACCAATACATCCCTTAATGGAAACTACATGTGGATTTTATTCAGTAACAGATGTACATAAGGGGTATAGAAATGAAAATAAACATAATGATTTACTTGAGAGTTAACTAGTACATGAATATTTGATTTACTACACACATGGTTTGACACTAACATGTATTATGCATAAAAAAATTCACATTTTATGTAAAAACCATTATCAATGATTTGGGAATTTTGATGTCCCCAATGAAACTAGGTTTATGTCTCGGATAATTAAAAACCAATATGTTTTAAATTTATGGTATATTATAAATTATATTTATAATTATAAATTATTATTATAAATTAATATAATAATAATCTAGTCAATTAAATTCCATTTTTATAAATGGAACATGGAATGAAGATGGGTACTCATACTCATGGCTAGTTATGTTATTTCCCTACTTAAAAATCTAATATATCCAGAATTGTAATTAAAATATCAGGGATATATTTGGGAAGATTAGTCACATTATAAAATATAAACATTCCTAGTTGGATCAACCTATTCCACGTCTTTGGAATCCTACTTTATATTGTTTTATATGATATAAGCCCATATTATTTAATGGGACTACTAATTCAATGGTAGATTAGAAATGGATTAAGTCCCTTGATATGATATTTATAGCCTAGTGATGTGGTGACACAAAATGGTTACACATGAAATGTATTTTCATAAAGGTTATTCTCAACACTAGTGGTTATAGATCCTGAATAATAAGGAGTAAGAGTTAATAAAACTCATTCAATAAAAATATTTCAAGGATACATTCGATGGTAATTATTTACCTCATGAGAAAAAAACTGAAATGAAGAAAATGTGTTTCATCATAATGAAAAGGGAAGAAGAATGTGAAGCGGAGTGTGAAGATTAATTTACAATATTTTCTAGGTATGATATATATTATATACACAACATGGAGTTCAAGATTGTCTATTTCTTTGAAGGGATTATTCCATGTTTTGAAATGTAATTGGACCCCCAAAATTTTTTATCATATGAATAAATAGTTTAATGTGATATAATAATTGATATGGATTTTTATATATTATACATTTTAAAGGTAAATCAAAAAAATTATATATACGAATGAATACCGGGAAAAATGTTATGCACCATAGAAGAATATGAAAGAGAAAAACATTCAATTTTTTGAGAACTGTGGAAGGAAAATCCATATACATTCATGATATCTTGGGAGGTTGTTATAGGTGCATAGATAATGTAAATCCAGAAAAATAATGGAATGGGAAGAAAAAAATCACTCATATTCAGTGTTTCAACTCTATAAAGGTTGGATAATATGAAAAATAATTCAACATCTGTCAAGGGAATCTTCCATATAATAGGCCAAGGGTAATAGGACAAGATTATGATATCACTGAAGATGTGGTGGTTGTACAATGAGATGTGGTTAAGGAACATTAATAATATATTTAAATCTTGATAATTAATTATTTATTTTTAATCCTTCAAATCATTCATATCATATAATTTTTACAATAAACTATATATGTTCATAGCATTTTGAGAAGGTATTTGTTAGTCAAAACTCATAATGGGTGTCTCCCTTTAATATGTAGTGACCAGAAGTCCCCATTATGTCACTCATATGTTCATTATTTTCTGTCATTTTCATTATTCCTATCACTGACATAGATATATTATTTATTATGGATTGTATTTGAAAATATGATGAATTATTTTATTACATGGAGGAGGATATTATTATTTGTGGTGAATATGTAGAATTTATTTTCTTGTTTTTAGAGATATAATAATCTATGATATGTCTTGATCAACCACCAATATCTCTTCAAAATTGAAATCTTGATATAGAAGATAAAATAATAACAATGGATGGATGAATTAACAATCTAACATAGAATGTAACTATTTTATAACAATATATTTATGTATTTTTTGAAGAATTTCATAGACATCAACATGAGCGTGAAGTTTAAGTTTCCATTAATTTATCCCTATATTATACCAATATCAATGAATACTATGGAATTGAAATTATGAAATTAGTGGAGTTGAATAAAAAACTAGACTATTTGTGTAAAAATATATTTATTATCCCAAATGATTCCCCCTAGGGAGACCCTATTATCTTCATTGATATTAATGATGGATATGTGAGGCTATAGGATTATTATATGGAAATAAATTATATTATTATTATGAAAAATTATCCTCTACCTAACCATGGACAATTATTCAATCATCATCATAGATCCCATTACATATCAAATGCTATCCTCTATTATGAGTAACATCAAGTGTGAGTAAAAAAGGTTGTCATTATGAATAGGGATTTCTAAAAAAGGATTATGAAAGACTAATGTGAAGTAATACCATTTGGAATGAATATTGCACCCTCTATTTTAATGGATATAATGAACAAAGTATCAATGGAAAAATTTTATGATTTTTTTGTATTAATTAATGATATATTGGTTTATTCAAAAATCTATGTGGACCATAAGAATCTCTTTTGGATCATTCACGAGACTCCTATAAGGACTGAGTTATATGAGAAATTAGTATGTTTTATTATTATCATTAAGAAGTTTATTTTCATGGAAATATTATATCCATTGATAGAGGCATAATTGATCATGTAAAGGAAAAGGAAGTTAGAGAATTACCTATAATAACAAAAATAACAGATGCATATTGTTTCATTGGTTTAACACATTACTATTGGGAATTTATTTTGATTTTTAATGGTTAGATTACCCATTTATTGAGATTACTTGTATAAGGGTTAAGTTGTTTTATAAAATATAATGTAAATACTATTTTTATGATCTAAATTGGATAATGTTCAATTCTCTGACTTTGACTCTACCATCTAGAAATGAGAGGTTTATGAAATATAGTGATTCATCAAATTAGTTAATTAAATGTGTCCAAATTAAAAATGATAATTTTTTTAAATACATCGTAATAATTCAAGTATCATAAGAAAAATATCCAATACCTAATTCTTAGTAGGTAGCGATAACCTTTTATTTTATGAAATTGTTACATTATCTCCATGGTGAAATATGTGAGATACACACAGATCATGAAATTACTATAAACATATTTAATTTGAAACTTCATAATATGAGGCAAAGGTGATGGATATAGATTCTCAAAGAATATGAATTTTCAATACACTACAATCTAGTATGGTAAAATAGGTAGAAGATGCATTTAATAAGAAATATCATGGAGATCAGATCCAAATGTGGATTTAGGGGGACCTCATTTCCTTGCATATAGAAATGATGGATATATGAATTATTATGCAAGGAGACACATAACAAATTTTTCATATTTATGAGAAATAATAATATTTATTATAAAATATAAAATGGTCTCAATCTGAATATGAGATCAATCAAAAAATAATTAATGACGGGAATGATGAGAAATTATAAATTGTCACATGTGTAGATGTTTTTCTAAAATTTAGAAAACTATTATGTGTTCCATTTATACCTAAAATAAAAATGGAAATTTTCGGTGACCAACATAGATATAGTTTCCAATTACACCCTAGTAGAAACAATATGTTTAGGATTTTGAGGGATCATTTTTAGTGGGATAACATGTAGTTGAAAATTTTATACTACATATCCAGATGCATGGTATGTCAACATGTCACAGTTGATATACAAAATCATATAAGATTCATGGAACCTCTTCTTATTCCAATGTGTAAATTGGATGAAATTTCATTGTACATTTTCATAGTACTACCACAGACACATTGGAATAATTATAAAACAAGGGTGAATTCTCATCACCCAAAAAATATATACAATGAATTTGTATAAGAGAATATTTACCTATTGAGAATAGAGTAACGGTATATATTAATGAAGTTGTAAAACACAATATTTACCTTAAGTCATTAATACGAGATCCTGATTCACATTTTTTATCAAAATTATATAAAATTTATAAAATGGATACTGATACTCATCATCATCAGGGTACATCAAACCATCCTCAAACTCATGGATATTTCAAAGGTACAATTTAATCATTGGAATACTTGTTTATTTTATGTTCTCTTTAAATCCAATGTACCTGGGATTATTATTTACATTTGGTAATTTTTTTTAATAGAAATAGTTTCCATTAAAGTAATAAAATCTCTTTGTTTGAAGAAATATATAGAAATAGGCTTCATACTAAACAAAATTGTTTTATTTTGGTGAAAGGAAACATCTAGGCCTACACCTTTCTAGTGAGTAAAAAATAGAGTAAAATACTCATCAGTATCATATTAAAGTAGCTCAAATTAGAGAAAAAAATTCTGATGATAATCATGGTTGGAATTTGGAATTCCTAGTGGGAGATCATGAATTCTAGAAATTATCTTCATGGATGGGATTCATATGGTTCAGTGAGAAGGGAATGATAAGCCCCAGGAAAATCAACCCAATGATGTCCTTGAATAAATTAGAGTTGTTTTCTTCCATATAGAAACACTACTAAGTCTCTCAAAAGTATATGATATGTTCCATAAATTCTTATTATGGATGTACATTCCACAACCAATGCATGTGATCACCACTGATGATATAAAATTGGAAAATGATATATCTCTCTCTGAAGAACCCACCATGATTATTCATACAATAGATCATGTATTGAGGAATTGGGTGATTCATTTGTTACTGTAGATAGATCAAAATATAGATGAATCAATGGGCGAACTAGATGATTCTATAAGGAAGTAATACAATAATCTATTTTTAATATAAGCTACATGAATTTTCATTGATGAAATTTTTATACTAGGAAATAATGTTACACCTAGATGGTTTTGAATTTTTTTACCTTTAAATAAATATAAGCTCTTTGATTTCATAAAATCTACCGAACACTAATTTTGAAAAAAACTACTATATTAATATATTAATTACACCAAACAACTACTACAAAGTCATTAAGTTAGTAGGTATGAATAATACTAATTAAATTTTTAAAATTATATAGATTATGCATAAATATAATAAATCTAATATATATTAATTTATTACAAATAAAAGAAGAATCATTTCAATGTATTTGAAATGATTTCGGGAAAAACTCTATTGCTTTCAAAGAAAACTGTTTTATAGCTTCTTTTGTATTAGAGAAAAAATTATTTTCTAAAAAGATGAGAATATTTTTTTATATAAATATCTTAGTTTTTTAAATCTTCATATTTAAATTACCTAGGGGTTAATTTTTGCGATTTTATTAAAAGTTATTATTTTTTGATGAATACTTAAAAGTACTGATTTTTATTTGAATACTACCATTACATTTTATTTATTTAAAAAGATTAATTATATTTTAAATTTATTTCAGAGTAAAATTAGTTAAATTTTGTAATAATAAATATCATTTAGTTTATTGTAATAAATTTCATATTTAAATTTGTAATTAAAATTTTCTATAATTATGACATGTTTTTCCGTTGGAAAACATCTTTTTCTTCCCATCTATAGATATAAATTTATATTTGATTCATCCATAAATGTGAATGCAATTTGAAAATTTTATCCAAATATGAAATAAGATTAATTTATATAATGTCAGTAGGATAATATTATTCTTTAACATAATGGAATGTAAAATAATTAAAAATTAGTACCCGTAGTTAAGGTAAAATCTTATTTACTGCTGGTTAAACTCAAGATATAATGGTTGAAAATTAAATCAAAACTTTTTAGAATTCCATTCTAGGGAAATATTTTTTCCTTAAAACTTATTAGGGTCATTAATGGCATATTTTTTTATTCTTTTTATATCATAAAATTGTTGGTGTAATTAATTCTTCAAAAAAAATTAATGTGTGTCCTCTCCCCCACTAATAAAATTCCACCCACTAACCACCCATTATAATGACCCATACTCTAAATCCATTTTTATTACTTCAGAATTGAATCATACTTATTACAACATATAACAAAACCATGAAAAGACCATATAGGTATAGTGTCTTTAGAAACCGGGAAACATAAACAACTGGTTCATATATCATCTACATTGTCTCCCATTTATTTCATCATATCTAGAGTCCTCTATGGCATATTCTACTTAATACCCTTCATCCAGAACTGTGGAAAAGAAAACATACAAAAGGGAGAGCTCAAATGCTCAGTAAGGGTAAACAAAAGAAATATCAGTCGTATATTATTCATAAGAACATAACATTTTTAATATCTTAACCTGCAAAAGAGATCATAATATAATAACACTGGATAAATCATAGTGGGGAAATGTAATCCAAAATAATCATAACTTATAACATGAAACTTTTTTTCATACACAAATAATCATAGAAAATCATTTCATATTAGTCAAGGCTCATTGCCAAGAACATCATAACGGAAAAAGTCCATTACTGAACCGAGTTCACTCATCGTTCCAGTCCTGTATCACTGAACCAGATTAACATTCCATTCCATCCATGTCTATCTCATGAGATATAAATATTTACCCAATGCATTGGAGGGAGATATTGGACCCACCCATCTCATTATTAAACCATTCTTATGTGTTCCACAAAATCATAATTCATACATCATAGAATAACCCATGTAATAAAAATGGGATTCATAAACATCATGCCATCATAACATAATCCATAAAAGGAGTTCATAAAAATAATTCCATAATATTATAATGAAATCAATTTAATAATAGGGATATAAACAAAACACTTTATTATGTTAGATGGAAAATAATTTTTATAAAACGCTTGAACTCGTTCTTGAGGAAAATATCCTTTCTACTTCAAAAAAATATTTCCATTGATAACATGTCATAACATTCTAAACTAAAAGATGTTAATTAAAAATAAACTTGAAAACTTGTAAAGAAAGCTACATGGAAATAATTTTCTATGGAATCATAAAAATCCATTCATGGCGTATAAGTTAAAAAACATTCTTCTCATACTTGGCCGAAAAAGTCAAAAAGATCCTCATACTGAAAATGACAAAATATTCCTTTCATATCATTACCAAAAACCTCCCAATAGGTATAATTGGACTTAAAAATTTGTAATAGGATAGAAATAATATTACATTTTGAAGTAACATGGATGTGGATGATAAATATTCCCCATTTAATATCGAAGTATAAACAATCACGGATAAAAATTGAGATTGTGAAACTTTCCCTTACCTTAGGTCCGATATGCTTTGTACGTGTCCAAACCTCTTGTATAATGATTTATATAATTTCATTGACTTATTCCAGAATCATACTCATTGTTATGATATCATATATGGTCATATTATTTTCTTCTTATTTGTAATATTTCATTCTTACTTGTGATTCGGGTGTTTATTGCTTTATGTTATTATGCGTGTTTCGTCTAATAAATTCTTATTATTATTTTTAGATTGTAGATACCACATTTACATAATATTATTAGTTTAATATATATATCATATTTACTCATTCAATTTATTTATATAATCATTATTCAATGATGATCTTGTAGAACGAGTCGCATCACATCGTGGAGATGGTAGGTCGTATGTACACACGAGCGATGATATCATTCCCATGACCGTGGAATTGTATTGAAGTGTTTGTATACTTTTTCAAAATCAATATCACTTTACAATAATAATATATAGTTATTTTTTACACAATTATATCCATCCAAGTAAGGTGGTTGTGGAAAACAGATTACACCACGACGTGGAGATGGTATTCCGTACGTACGCACGCACGGTGATTTCATTTTCTGTAGGATAGATAGAAGGTGAATAAGGTTTTTTTTCATATTTATAATAACATAACAATATATAAGTGACAATGATGTTATTAATTAATAATGAAACAACTAAATAATAATAAGTAGAAGAATAAATAAATTTGAATGAATCAGTAATGGATATTACCTATTTTTGACAAGCCTCTTTGAAACCTCCTCTTAGGGAACTAAGATTGGTCTTTAAAGAAGACCAGGACCTCTAGGATGTTTCTAGGGAAGTGGAGAAGAGAATTTTTCGGGGGTTGTCCGAGCTTGAAGGTTCAATGTGGAGTGAAGAGGAGAGGGATGAGGTGCCCTTTTATAAGGGAGGAGAGGGGCACCTTTGGAATTATAAGAAATATTAATTTTTAATAAATTCCAAAACCACTTAAAAATACACAAAAATGACTCAAATCCAAATCTTAGATGAGAAAGGGTTGTAATATAATCATCCAATAAAATTTAGACAATTTTTGAATTTATATTAAACATAATCAACATGATTTATCCTTATATAATCTATTTAATTTTATTTTTGGTAATAATATTTTAAATTTTAAATCAATATAAATATTTACTTATATGTTGTGAATTGTCCATAATTGTATACTTTATTAAATTTTCAACCATATAAATATTAATTTACAATTTTTAAATACATTTGTGATTTGTAAACAATTTTATAATATGTAATTTCCATGAGTAAAAATAGAATCAATTTTGACACCATTCGTTTATTTGAGTTTAAATAAAATATATAAAAAGATATTTTCGAACTAAAATATTTAATAGATTCATAACATGTCATTTTTATCTATAAAATTAGTGGAGTACATTAAATAGTTCATATAATATTTATTTTAATTATTTTAAAATCATTTATTTGATATTTCTATCAATAAAATAATTTTAACAACATTATTGTGTCATAATTAGTGATAATTATTTAATCCCTAAAAATTATAAATAAATTTATATGATTTATATAATTATATTAGATTTCTAGGGAGTATTTATATTAGATGTTTTATGATTTTTATCACTAAATTAAAATTATTATACTTATAAGATTTAAGAGAGTGACATGTTGTCACTTTCTTTGGTTTAAATAATAATTATATTATTTCTTCCTCAAATTTCCATTAAATCAATCTAGTCTGACACTTAGGTGATATGGTAAAATTTTATTCATATAATAAGATTTTGGAAAGTGTTAGGGTAATTTTATAATCTTATTTTTACCCTTAATTTCCATATTTACCTTTATGTGTAATAAATAAAAATTGTCGTAGATATTATTCATAATATCAAAAAAATAAAAGGAGACTATTAACATAATTTAGACTCACTGAATCCAAATATGTAATCCATTTTTCAAAATTCAAAATCATAAGTTTCAGTAATTAATATAAAATTAATCCCGTTGTTAAGAAAACAGGTTTTTAAAGTTAAAACATTGCCAATGATTGAAATGTTTTTACCTATGAATTCAAAGTTAAATTAATGCTAATGAAATACATTATATTAAATGGTAAAAATTTATTCTATTTATAATTTAAAACCACTAAATAGTATAATTTAACCATATAAATTATTTCGATTAAAAAAAGTTGTTTGTAATTAAAATATAGCGTGTTTTTACTATTCATTAAAATATGAAAGTTATCAGAATAATATGAAACATTTATCCAAAGTAAATTTTTATATCTTGATTCCAAATAAGAATTTTATTTTATCAAATTGAACTTATAAACTTGTCAAAAAATAGATTTCATGTTGGTGCACCATCAAAAGGCGGCAAATCTGCATTTTTTTTTAAATACTAATTTTAACTAAAAATTTTATTTGGTTCTCATACCATGATCTAGAAAATTTTTAAGATGAATAATAATTATTTAAAATAAAAAATTCAGTTAATACAATTCATAACAGGTAGTTTATAATATTATAATTATATATTGTTGTTTAGTGAAACTCGGTATTGCGTACTACACACGCTATCGTGGAAGGTCGCGATTATGTGTAACGCAAGCCAAGATACTGGTTTGTGCAGTGAAATATTCCTTTGACGTTGCGTATAACATAATACATAAAAAAATATACTTCTCATAAAATATCAGTGTGTTACATTCTACCCCCCTAAAAATGAATTTCACCCTCGAAATTCGTCACTTTGTAACAAACAGATGGGGATACCTCTCCCTTATCATATCCTCAAGATCCCATGTAGCTTCATCTAATTTGTGTTTCCTCCATAAAACATTTACAAAGAGAGTGGTCTTGTTCCATAGAACTTTTTCGCTATGATCCAAAATATCTATCGGCTGTTTTTCTTAAGAAAGATCTTGCTCCAGCGGTACAACTTCTGAGCTTAGAACATGTGAAGGATCAGGTATGTACATTCTTAGGAGAGATACATGGAAGACATCATGAACCTGAGATAGATTTGGTGGAAGAGTCAATCAGTAAGCTACCTTCCCAACACGATCCAGTATTTCCATAGGACCAATATACCTATGGCTCAGCTTTTCCTTCTTTCCAAATCTCATTACTCTCTTCCAAGAAGATATTCGTAAGAACACATTCTCACCCACTTCAAACTTTATGTCTTTTCTTCGGTTATCGGCATAGATTTTTTTTCAACTCTGATATGCTCTTATTTGTTGTTGAATAGATCAGACCTTTTCTACAATTTCATCAACAAGATCAGGACCTAATAGCTTTCTTTCCCCGACGTCATCCCAGCAAGTTGGAGTTCGACATTTCCTTTTATAGAGAGCTTCATAAAGAGCTATATGAATACTGGAGTAAAAGATATTATTATAAGAAAATTCCACCAAAGGTAGGTGTTGATCCCAAATACCATTGAAATCCATAGAGCAAGCTCTCAACATGTCTTCTAGAGGTTTAATTGTTCTCTCAGACTGACCTTCTTTTTGAGGATGATAAGAAATGCCGAAACTCAAATCTATATCTAGAGTATGATGAAGACTTCGCCAGAACATCGAGGTAAACCTTAGATCCCGATCAGATATAATAGAAAGTGGTAATCTATGCAATCTTACTACTTCTTTTACATATATATCCTGGAAATCTGATCTAGAGAGAAATCCTCCCTAATAGAAATGAAGTGTGCCGACTTCGTAAGATGATCAACTATAACCCAATTAGCATTATTTCTTTTGGATGTTTTTGGAAGTCCAGTGACAAAGTCCATGGTGATGTTTTCCAATTTCCATTCGAGTATGGGTAATGGTAGAAACATCCCCTTAGGCTTCGGTCTCTCAGCTTTAACTTGCTGAAAATTCAAGCATCGAGAGACATATTTAGCAGCATCTCTTTTCATTCCATCCCACCAGAAGTACTCTTTCAGGTCCCTATACATCTTCATGCTTCCAGGATGAAAAGACAATGAAGCACTATGAGCCTCATCCAATAGATCCTTCTTTAATTCTAGGATGGGAGGAACACAAACCTGATTCCTGAACCTTATTATCCCATCACAATCATGGTTGAATTCAGGAACATTTTTCACTTTCTTTTCTAACTCTACATCTTATTTTTGTGCCTCTTTAATCTTCACATGCATAGATGGCTGAACATTCATTTGAGAAAGATATGATTTTCCCCTTCCATTATAATTCCAAGATCCATCCTTTGTAAATCCATAAATAATGGATCTTTTGAGATCCTCATCATGGATATGATAGCATGGTCTTGTCGACTTAATGCATCTACCAACTTGTTTGCTTTCCCAGGGTGGTAATGAATTGAGCAGTCAAAATCCTTAATCAGCTCCAACCATCTTCTTTGGCACATATTCAGCTCTTTTTGTGTGACAATATACTTTGAACTTTTATAATCAGTATAAATATCACACCTTTCACCATAAAGATAATGCCTCCAAATCATTATTGCAAAGATTACCGCAGGTAACTACAAATCATGAGTTGGGTAATTTTGCTCATGGATTTTCATCTTTCTTGAGGCATAAGCTGTCACCATATCGTTTTTCATGAGAAAACACCCCAATACCTTCTTGGATGCATCACTGTAGATCACAAACCCTTATCCACTACAAGGCAGTGTGAGCATAGGTGCACTGGATAACCTTCTTTTTCAACTCCTTGAAATTATCTTCACACTCTTTTTTTCACATGAACATAACTCCTTTTCGAGTCAACCTGGTGAGTGGATTAGATAAATGTGAAAAATCATTCAAAAAAGGTCGATAATATACAGCCAAACCAAGAAAACATCGGATCTCAATTACTGTTTTTGGTCTTGACCATCTTTCGATAACCTCTGTCTTTACTGGATCCACAGATATCCGCTCTTTTGAGATTACGTGACCCAAAAATGCAACTTTTTGAAGCCAAAATTTACACTTGGTAAATTTGGCATAAAGATTCTCCTTTATCAGGGTCTTCAATACAATTCTCAACTGATCTTCATGTTATTCCTTGATATTTGAATAGACAAAAATATCATCTATAAATACTACCACAAACTGATCAAGATAGTCTCTAAAGACTCTATTCATTAGATCCATGAAGAAAACAAGGGCATTAGTAAGACCAAATGGCATCACAATAAATTCATAGTGTCCATACCTTGTACGGAATGTCATCTTTGGTATATTCTATTTTTTGACCCTTAATTGATGATACCCTGAACGAAGATCAATCTTGGAAAAGTATTAAGCTCCACGTAGTTCGTCAAATAAGTCATCAATGCATGGGAGAGGATATTTTTTCTTGATAGTGATCTTGTTATGTTCTCAATAATCAATTCAAAGTCTCATTGATCCATCTTTTTTCTTAACAAATAGAACAGGTGCTCCCCAAGGTGACACACTAGGGCATATGAATCCGTTATCAAGATTCTCTTGGAGTTGCTTCTTCAATTCTTGCAACTCAATTGGGGCCATTCTATAAGGTTTCTTTGAAATGGGCATAACACCTGGTATGAGTTCTATTGAAAACTCAACATCACGATTTGGTGGAAGACCTAGAAATTCCTCTAGAAAGAAATCATCAAACTCCCGCAAAATGGGTGCATTCTTAATCGTGAGTTTCTCTCCATCCATTTGAGATAAATAACCTTCATTTGTTAGAATCATGACCCATAAGATGGAATAAATTTCCACCTGATGGTTATATTCACCCTTGCATTGATAGATGATTGTAGATTGATCAGGAATATTAAATGTGATTTCCATTCTTTGTAAATTGATACGAACTCCGTATAATGAAATCCAATCCATGCAAAGAATCACATCAAATTCCACAATAGGAAGGATCACATGATTTTCAGGAAGCACTTTCCCACAAACGTCAATCGGAGAAGAATTATAAACATTTGATGTGACCGTTGTGCCATTAGGTGTTGTCACAGCTAACTCAACATCTAATTGTTTAGGTAATATGGATATACCCTTATAAAATTCTTCAGAAATAAAAGAGTGGGAGGATAAAGAATCAAATAAAACATTTTCTACTTTAGAGTGGATGGTAAGTGTACCATTCACCACTTCGTTATCGTAATCCACATCGTCGATTGTAATTTCATGTGACTTTACTTTGTCTTTGGCCTTATGAGTTTGTTAATGTCGATAATCATCAATAGACCTTGGACATGGGCATTGATTGGCATAATGCCCCATCTTCTTGCACTTGAAAAATTGAAGTGTATGAGGTTCATTCTGTGTATCCCTTTCTTTGTTCGCATCATTAGACATCTTCTTCCCATTATTTCGACATTCAACTGCCCGATGACCTTCTTTTCCACACATAAAACATTTTCATGTCCCTTTAAGAAAATTCCCTCCATGTTTCTTTCCATAATTTGAGAATAAAAGAAAACTCATCTTCTTTTCAGTGTGGTCTTTAGATTTTCCTTTGATTTCCATTTTCCTTTTATTATCAAACCCATATTACTGATGGGTTACTCTAATATCCATCTCAACCATGAGAGGACATCAAACAATTTCCTAATAGCTATTGAAGTCCATTTTGGATAACACCCTTCGAAGACTTGGTTTTACCCGGAATGTTCGGATCATGCACACCTGATCCCCAAAATTTATTAATAAAATTAGCGGTGCATAACAAAGTTCAAAGACAGACAGAAGAAAAATTACATCATATCAAAACCATAATTCTCACCATTACCATAGTAAGACATCGCATCAGCATCAGCAGATTCCCTTTCAGATGATTCATATTGCTTTAAGAGCTGGATATATTGTTCCCTCCGTTTCAACTGCGCCTCAGATAGCTCCTATTTGTAGGGACATTTACTCTTTGATCTCCTCCCAGCATCAATCGCATCCCCTCTATCTTTTTTAAAGGCAGATCTCGTCGACACCATTTTAGGCATATCAGAGTAGTCTCTCTTGGGTCTTCTTTTGATTGTATTCTTCACAAGCTCTTCCCTCTCTGAGGCTCCCTTTTCCCCATTCAAAGACTTGGTTTTACGCCACTAAAGAATTGATCAATTTTACTCTTAGTTTTGGTAATAATTCCGAAAGCATACCTTGCAAGTCTTGTAAAAGTTTCTTCATAGGTACCAATAGATTCATCATCCTTTTTCTTTAGTTCATGGAACTCCATATCCATCTTTGTTCGAAGAATACGAGGGAAGTACTTATTGAAAAATAAGTTCTTGAAATCGTCCCATTCCATGGACTCAATTTCATCTCTTTCCCTCGTATTCAAAATAAGATTCCACCATTGATCATCATCACCTTCCAATCGTTATACTACTAAGATTAATTTATCATATTCAAGAACATTGAAGAACTAAAAATATCTTTTCAGTGGTACTAATCCATTGTTCAACCACTAATGGGTCAAAAGACCCGTTGAATGAAGGTGGACAATCATTGCATTGTCCATCACATTCAGCATTAACATGGTTCCTTCAGGATACATCCATTGACTAAAACCAATAAGAATAGTGTGAGAAACAATAATTACAATATAAAAACCACATAATCAGTAGTAAAATTTCACACATTAGGTATTATAATACGTTATTCATGGCCATTACTAATATTGTGTTCTATTCGTAGACATATCATTAGGGTTCTTACTTTGGATTTCACAACCTAGTTTCCAAAGGTTGACTATACCTTTCCTATGATACCAACTATAATGACCCATACTATACATAAATTGTTATTACTTTAGAATTGAATCATTCTTATTACAACATATAACAAAACCATGAAAGGACCGTATAGGTATAGTGTCTTTAGAAACTTGGAAACATTAACAACTGGTTCATAAATCATCTACGTTGTCTCCTATTTATTTCATAATATCTAGATTAACTTTTGGAATATTCTACTTAATAACCTTCATTCAGGCCTGGGGAAAAGAAAACATACAAAAGGGTGTGCTCAAATGCTCAGTAAGGGTAAACACAAGAAATATCAGTCATATCATATTCATAAGAACATAACATTTTGAATATCTTATCCTGCAAAAGAGATCATAATATCATAACATGGGATAAATCATAGTGGTTAAATGTGATCTCAAATAATCATAAAATAAAACATGAAAAATTGTGGAATATATACATAATCATAAAAAATCATTTCATATTTGTCAAGGCTCATTACCAAGACCATCATAGCGGACAAAGTCCATTACTGAACCGAGTTCACTCCTCGTTCCAGTCCAGTATCACTTAACCGAATTAACTTACTGTTCCATCCATGTCTATCTCATGAGATATAAATCTTTACCCAATTCATTGAAAGGAGGTATAGGTACCACCCATCTCATAGTGAAACCATTCTAATGTGTTCCACAAAATCATAATTCATACATCCTAGCATAACCCATGTAATAAAAATTAGATTCATAAACATCATGCCATCATAACAAAATACACAAAAGGACCTCATAAAAATAATTCCATCAAATCATAATGAAATCAATTTAATAATAGAAATAGAAACAAAACCCTATATTATCTTATATGGAAAATAATTTTTATAAAACACTTGAACTTCATTCTTGAGGAAAACATCCTTTCTACTTCAAAAACATTTTTCCTTTCTTATCATGTCAAAAAAAATTAAACTAAAAGGATTTAATTAAAAATAAACTTGAAAACGTGTAATGGAAGCTTCATGGAAATAATTTCTATGGAATCATAAAAATCCATTCATGTCGTATAAGTTAAAAAAACATTCTTCTCGTACTTGGATGAAAAAGTCAAAAAAAAAACCTCGTAATGAAAACGACAAAATATTCCATTCATATCTTTACCAAAAACTCCTCAATAGGTAAAATTGGACTTAAAATTTTGTAGGAGGATATAAATAATATTACATATTGTGGAAAAATCAATGTGGATGATAAATATTCCCCATTTAATATCAATGTATAAACAATATTGGATAAAAATTGAGATTGCGAAATTTTCCCGTACCATAGGTCCGATATGCTTTGTACATGTCCAAACCACCTATATAATGATTTAAATAATGTTATTTACTTATTCTAGAATCATAAAAAATATTATGATATCATATATGGTCATATTATTAGCTTCTTATTTGTAATATTTCATTGCTACTTGTTATTCGGGTGTTTATTTTTTTATGTTCTTTTGTGTGTTTTGTCGAATAAATTCTAATTCGTATTTTTAGGTTGAAGATACCTCATTTCCAGAATGTTATTAATGTAATATATATATATATATATTATTTACTCATTAAATTCATTTATATAATCATTATTCAATGAAGATCATGTAGAACAAGTCGCATCACATCGTCGAGACGGTAGGCCGTACGTACGCACGAGCGATGAAATCATTCTCATGATTGTGGAATTGTATTGAAGTGTATTTATACTATTGAAGAATCAATATCACTTTACAATAATCATATATATTTATTGTTTACACAATTATAACCATCCAAGTAAGGTGGTGGTGGAAAACAGATTACACCACGGCATGGAAACGATACTCTGTACGTACGCACGCGCGGTGATTTCGTTTTCCATAGGATGGATAAAAGGAGAAATAGGGTTGTTTCATATTTATATTAATATATCAGTATATAAGTGATACTGATGTTATTACTTCATAATTAAACAACTAAAGAAGAAGAAGTATAAGATGGAATAAATTTGAAAGAATCGGTAATGGATATTTCCTCTTCATTGACACATCTCTTTGAAACCTCCTCATAGGTAACTAAGATTGTTATTTGAAGAAGACTAGGACCTCTAAAATACTTCTATGGAAGATGAGAATAGAGATTGTCAGGGATTCGCCGAGCATGAAGGCTCAAAGTGGTGTGAGGAGGAGAGGGAGGAGGTTCCCTTTTATATGGGGGGATAGGGGCACCTTTGGAATTATAAGAAATATTAAATTATAATAAATTCCAAATCCATGTTAAAACCTCCAATAATGACTCAAATCCTAAGCTTAGATGATATAGGGCTGTAATAAAATCAGCCACTAAAATTTAGACATGTTGGGAATTTATTTTAAACATTATCAACATGATTTATCCTTATATAATCTATTTAATTTTATTTGTGGTAATAATATTTTAAGTATTAAATCATTATAAATATTTACACATATGTTATGAATTCTCCATAATTTTATAATTTATTAAATTTTCGACAATATAAATTTAAATTTACAAATTTCAAATATTTTTGTGATTTTAAACAATTTTATAATGTGTAATTTCTATAAATTAACAATAGTGTCAATTTTGACACTATTTATTTATTTTAGTTTAAATAAAATATATACAGAATTTATGTTCGAAATAAATTAATTAATAGATTCATAAAATTACATTTTTTTCTATAAAATTAGTGGAGAACATTAAATATTTCATATAATATATATTTTAATACTTTTAAAATCATTTATTTTATATTTCAATCAAAACAAATAATTTCAGCATCACTATTATTTTATAATTAATGATAATTATTTAACCCTTAAAAATTATAAATAAATTCATATGATGTAGATAATTTTATTAGTATTTAGGGACTATTTAGTTTCGAAGTTTTATGATTTTTATCACTAAATTAAAATTTTTACACTTATATGATTTAAGAGAGTGACATATTATCACTTTTTTTGGTTTTAATAATATTTATATAATTTCGTTGTCAAAAGTCCAGGAAATTTATCTAGATTGACCCTTAGGTGATATGGGTCGACGTTTATTCATACAATAGGATTTTGGCATGTGTTAGGGTAATTTTTATAATCTTAGTTTTACCCTTAATTACCAGATTTCCCTTTAACTATAGTAAATAAAATTTACCATGGTTACTATTAAGAATATCAAATAAATAAAAGTAAACTATTAACATAATTTGGATGAAATGAATCCAAATAAGGAATCAATTTTTCAAAATTCAGAAACAGAAGTTGCAGTAATTAATTTAATATTAATCCCGTTGTTAAGAAAACGGGTTTTAAAAGTTAAAACACTGCCAAAGATTAAAATGTTTTTACCTACGAATTCAATGTAATATTAATGCTAATGACATAAATTATATTAAATGGTAAAAATATATTTTATTTATACATTAAAACCATTCAATACTATAATTTTACCATATAAATTATTGTGAAGAAAAAAAGTTGTTTTTAATTAAAATATAGCTTGTTTTAACAATTCATTAAAATATGAAAGTTATCAGAATAATATGAAAAATTTATCCAAAGTAAATTTTTATAACTTTATTTCAAACAAGAATATTATTTTTTAAAATTGAACGTCTATTCTTGTCAACAAATAGATTTAATGTTGGTGCACCATCAAAAGGAGGCCAAACTTCATTTTTTGAAAAATACTTACTTTACCCGAAAAAATTATTTGCTTCTCATACCATGTTCTAGAAAATATGTAAGATTAATAATAATGTTATAAAATTAAAAATTCAGTAAATACTATTCATAATGGCTAGTTTACAATATTATAATAATATATTTTTGTTTAGTAAAACTTGGTATTTTGTACTACACACGCTGTTGAGGAAGGTCGTGATTACGTGTAACGCAAGGCAAGATACTGTTGTGTGCAATGAAATATTAATTTGATGTTGCATATAACATAATACATAAAAAAATATACTTCTCATAAAATATCAGGGTGTTACACTCATCTCCAAAAATACTAATCCATTAGGATTAGAAAAACCATATCCTACAACACAATTAATCAGAAAAAAGAATCTTAGATCTCTATTATTTATTAAAAAGACATCATGGGAAGGCTTTGGTGCATAACTAAAGAGGCCATCAGAAGAATTTGTAACTTTATTAAATGATTGTTTTAATTTATTTCAATAAAAAAATCCTTAAGATATTAATAAATTATTATTATATAATAATAATAGTTTAAATAATATACTTAGATATTTATTTAATTTAATAAATTATATTAATCCCCTCTTCGATCAAATGGGATATGAAATTTTTTATCATTTGGAATGCAGACTACAACTTTGTGAAATAATGCAATTTATTTTCCATAACCCCCTTTCAATGATGGATATAATGATGGATTTAATACAATTATTTGATATTTATGATAATATTATACATTTTTAATTATAATATCATATATAAATTATTACATTTTTGACCGTTTAATCATTGATAATGTTTATCATGTGTATGGATGATTACCACCTCATGAAGAGACGTTAATATTTTTTCGAATAAAATTTAAGTGTATAGTGATATGGATAAATTTAATTTCTATATATGATATATATGAAATTTTATTGATTCTAGTATACTAATATATCACCCGATTTCTAAATATTTCATTCTTTAAGTGTAACACCAGGACCCCAGTTACCCAAAGTCGGTGCATTATTACATAACATTGGCATTATCCCATGGAAATCATTTCCCAAAAAACCAATAAATTTAGTATTATTGGAAACAAGATTCATACATAAGTTCAACATTACAACTTGAAAATAAATGCAACACTAATTTATTCCATTAGAAATATCCAATCCTCCTAGATTATGCCTGCAAGTCACTCATAAATAACTTCTTCATATCTTGGAAAAATGAAACATAAGAAAGGGTTGAGCTCAAATTCTTAGTAATGTAAGAAATACAGGAGAAGATAACATAAATATTAATCTTGGTGAATAATTTAAATCACATGACATTACTAACAATAAACAAGAACACAATTACGGCAGGAATATGTGATGAAAAAATAATTCCATAATAAAACATAATCAGGGGTATTATACATGTCGAATGACCATATGAACCATCAATATTATTTTCATAATGAGGGAATTAATAATGTCTGACATTCTGAAACATTTTGTTAAGGCCTCGACCAAGATGTCTAAAAATGATTAAGGCCTTCGAGAAAACCACAAATCAAATTTGGAATGGCTTCGGCCAATTCCACCTCTAGTGGTATCATGAGACCTACCGATGCATTGAGGAGCTATAGCAGGCTCCACTCATCAACTACTATTTCCAATACATTCCTCGTATGAAAAGGTAGAAATATAACATAATCATTCATATTAAAACTACCATAAAAAATGTTAATACATTAACCATAAACCATGAAGGGTATAAAAATAACACATCCAAAGTCAAACATATCGCAAAAAAATAAACAAAATATGGATTATTTGTATCATAATGTATTGAATTCAAACAAGTATAAAATCTATCAAAGGATGTTGACATAGAAGAAATCAAAACTATTTGAGAGAAATATCGCTTTATTTTTTTAAAATAATTTAATGTTACATAATTATAAAAGAAAAAATTTATTTTGGAAATATTCTTATAGCTTGTAAGAGAAACATTGACGATGTTATAATGGTGGAGAAGAACCCCACCCACCATAAAAGTTAAAAAAGACATTCTAACCATAATTTTGTCAAAGAAGTCGTAAAGTAACTTTTTTGGAAAATGAATGAAAGTGTCCTTTAAAAACATATAAGTTCAAATAAGGGTATAAATGAATATAAACCATTGTATTGTTAATAGTTAAAATGTTTTGAAATTCATTATTATGAAAAATGGTTGTGGATGATAAAGAGGTCCCAGTAGATAATTACGTAAAAACAACCTTAGATAATAATGATATTGTAGAATTAACCCTTTCCATGTAATTATCCTTAGTCGAGGGTTAGTTATCCTCTTATAAAATGGTGAAATAATTATTATTAAATTATACAATAACTATATAAATTAATATGATATCATATATGATCTTTTAATATTGATTTGTTAATAATATATTATTATTATCGTTGTTTCATGTGTTAACTCATTCGTTTTCCTTTATATGATTTGTTATGTAAGTAATTTTTGATATGGATGAGATTTATCTTATTCATATTCAGAAATATTTTAAGTCTTTAAAAATTATTTTTAATCTTCAAAAGAAAATTAGTCTGGAAGGGATATAATGGGGGATAAATATCATCGTTTTCTTGGAAACGGTTATCTGTATGAACTCGTGAGTGACAATATCATTCATTTGATATACAAATTGTATATAATTGGATCGTATAAAATATATAAAGAATCGTTATCATGTATTATTTATTATTTACCTCAATTATATGTCATTATTATACCCATCTAAAAATAATATATTGAATAACAACTACATCATGATGTGGAGACGGTAAGACTTACGTACGGGTGACATGTCATTCAAAGGATGGATAGAATAATGAATATAGTTTAACCATATTTATATTAAAATATCAGTATATAGAATATTCTGGAGTTATTATTTTATAATGGAAACAACAGAGAAAGAAGAAGTGGAAGAAGAAAAAACATGAAAGAGATGATGAAATATTTACCTCCTCTTCAGGTTCTATTTTTGATTTGATCAAAATGGCTCCATAGGATTACTTTATTACTAAAATGAGGCCACTAGGGTGATGTGAGGACAATGTAAGAGATATTTTTGTAGGGTTAGGATGAGCCAAATGGCTTTGAAGATGTGAATTTGAGAGAAGGTGAAGAAAGGAACCTTAGAAAAATATTGAAATATTATTTATAATAAACACATTTTCTATTTTTGAGGGCTCCAAAATGATTTATTTCTTGGATAACATGAGTATGGGTAGAAATAATCTCAAAAAATATGTTTTAAATATGTTTAGGTCTCCATTTTAACCTTATCATTTAGATTTAACTCTTAGTTAAATAGTTTGACATTTACCATGTCTCTTTGTACTTTTATATTATATGGTTAACAAACATACTATAAAATTTCAATAGAATCTCAAGTGGTTCATTATTAATATATATAACCTTATATAAGTTATTTGGCCAAACTAAAGATTTTTAAGAATATTATTTCAATTAATAATATAACATTTGTTTTAAAAACTCATTTATGTCAATTCTGACACTATTTGGTATTTTGTTTTTTATAAATTCATAACTACATTATTAATTCAACAACAATTCATTTAATCACTCCTAACATGTCATATTAACCTATAAAAATATTTTAATTAGTTAAAATTACCAAATTACATTTATTTGGGTATTTATAATATCAATTATTTTAATATTTAATTAATAATGTAGTTACTGCATCATTATTATGTCATAAATAAATTAAATTATTTAATGTCTAAAAATTATAAATAAAATACCATTATGTATGAAATATTCTTAAATTTTTAATGGATATTTATAGTCTAATTTATCATATGTGTAACCCTATTTTAATAATCATTTTGTTATTAAACTTTGATTTGAAAAATTTTAACTGATCTTTGAATTAAATAATAATAAATGTCCTAATCTAATAAATGTGGACCTAAAGGATATTATTTTATTCATAAGTTTTTTTTGGTCCAATTACATATATAATATAATTACAAGATGTGTTAGGGTAATAATAATATCTTTTTTACCCTTAATTACCCAATTTAGTTTTAACTATGGTAAATAATAGTCAAAAGTTACTATTCACCAACAATTATTTTTATCTTATTGAAACAAGTATTACTTAATTATATCAACCATGTTTCTCAGAATTTCGAAATTCAATTCACAGAAATGGTAAAATTATGTTTTATGAAAATTTGGAAATGCTCTTAGGAGGTGGGTAAAAGATGGTAAAATGCTCGATAAGATTTTTATAAGTATAAAATTATTTTAAACTGACTCCAATTAATTACATTTAACATATATAGGGATTATGTATCTATTTTGGCCTAAAATAAATTTAAATAAAATAATTAATTATTTAAATAAAAATTTGGTTTTAAACAATAACTCAATGTTTTTAACTATTCATTAAAAATTGATTGTTTTCGGAAAAATAAAAAAAAATTCACCCTAAGCTAATTTTGATATTCTGAATACATAACAGAAGTCCATTTTAAAAATTAAATGTTATAAAATTTTAAAAAGTGGGTATTACTGTTCATAACTGCTAGTTTTAATTGGTTGTAGTGTGTTAGAATCTCAAATTTGTACAGTGCAAGTTATTGCATTATTCAAAGGAAGACGTTTCGCATAAGAATGGGGTGTATCATTCTCCCCTCCTTCAAATAATTTTATCCCCTAAATTTCTAGAATATTTAGTCATAAAAAGATTCGGGTGGTTCTACATAATAAGTTCCTCGGGATACCACGCTGCTTCTTCCATTTTATGGTTTCTCCACAGAACTTTTACGAGACGAGTTGTCGAGTCTCTCAACACTTGTTTTTTTGTATCATGAATTTTGAATGAATCTTCATAGTAAGACATATCAGGTTCCAGTTCTAATTATTCATAGGAAATAACATGGGTTTGGTCAGGCATTTATTTTCTCAACAGTTATACGTGGAACAAATCATGAACTTTGGAGATACTTGGAGGCATTGCTAAACGGTAAGCTACAACCCCAATTCATTCAAGAATATACAAAGTTCTGATGTGTGTGGGACTTAATGTACTCTTCTTACCATATCGGGTAACTCCTTTACATGGCGATACATTCAAAAAACATGATCTTGAACATGAAATTCCAAATCCTTCATTCGGTTATCAACATTGCTCTTATGCCTACATTGAGCTGCTTTGATGTGGGTTGGATAACCGTCACCTTATCCACTATTTCCTCCACAAGTTCTGGGCCTACGAGTTTTCTTTCATCAACATCATCCCAACAAGTTGGTGTGCGACATCACTTTCCATATAACGCTTATTTTGGTGCCATCTGAATATTTGAATGGAATCTATTATTATATGAAAATTCTACCAAAGGTAAATATTGATCCCGTATACCTTGAAATTCATGTGATCAAGATCTCAACATGTATTCTAAGGTCTAAATAGTCTATTTTGATTGTCCATCACTTTGAGGGTGGTAGGCAGTTTTCAAATTATGTTCAATATCCATGGATTTCTAAAGACATATCCAAGAATCATGATGTAATATGGGGATCACGATCAGAAACAATCAAAAGGGGTACTCCAGGAAGTCTTAAAACATCATTAATTTACAGTAATTATAAATGTTAAAGTATTAAATCTTCTCATATTGAAAGAAAATGGGCTGACTTGGTAAGACAATCAACAATTACCCATACTACATCCTTCCTTCTAGGAGTCATTGGTAGTCCCATTACTAAGTCCATCGTAATATTATCCCATTTACACTAAGGTATTGGAATAGGTTACATGAATCATCCAGGCTATTTCCTTCTAGCTTTTAGTTTTTTAAAAACTATACATCTTGACACAAAATTATCAATATCCCACTTTATGTTGTCCCACCAAAAATGTTCATTCAAATGTCTATACATCTTGTTGTTCCCTGGGTGTATAATGAAATTGGAGATATGATAATCATCTAAAAATCCACTTTTCAGATCTAGTATATCGGGAACACAAAGTCTCTTCCAAAATTTCAAAATCCCATAATCATATACGAAGTCGATCAATCACCCATCGTTCACAAAATTTAATCTTCTTTTGAAATTCCTCATCATCACATAGAGACCTTTTAATCCTTTCTAGTAAATATGGTTTGGCATCCATTTGAAAAATCATTGACGTTTTCACCATCCAGGGTTATTCCCATATCTATATTTAGTAGATCCATAGTAATATGATCCCTTTCAACTCTCATATTGTTCAAAAATCCATGATCATTTCTGCTCAAATCATCTTCCACTGTATTTTCCTTCCCTGGGTGGTAGTGGATTGTGAAATCATAATCCCTGAGTAGTTTATGCCGTCTACTTTTCCGCATGTTGAGTTCCTTCCGTGATAAAATATACTTCAAACACTTGTGATCAGTATAAATCTCACATTTTCACCATATAGATAGTTTCTCCAAATCGTCAAAGAAAATATTACAGATGTTATGTCAAGATCATGATTAGGATAGTTTTTCTCGTGAATTTCAACTATCATGATGCATAGCCAATAACTCTATCATTCTTCAAAAAGACACAACAATTTCATTTATATGAGGCATCACTATAAATAAAAAACCCATCTTTTTTCAATTATAGAGTCAAGATAGGAGCATTATGTAATATTATATTTAGTTCTTAGAAACATTATTCAAAATCTTTTGTACATAAAAATTTAACCCATTTACCTGTGAGATTCGTTAATGGGTTAACCAATCAGGTGAAATTCTAGATGAAATATCTATAATAACCTACTAAACCAATAAAACTATGTTCCTCAGTTATAGTGTTGATGATGGCCATTATTTGATTTATTTTCACATTTGAAGGGTCAATAGAGATTCCATCCCTAGAGACAATGTGGCCAAGAAAATAAATCTCTTGGAGTCAAAATTTGTACTTGCTAAACATCCCATATAATTCATTTATCCTGAGGGTTTTCGAAATCATGTGCACGTGATTTTCATGATATTCATAGATTTTTTAGTATACATGGATATCATTAATAAATACCACTACAAAATCATCAAGATATTCTTTAAAAACTCTGTTCATTAGATCCATGAATTCAGAGGGTGAATTAGTCATCCCAAAATGTGTTACTATAAACTCGTAATGGACGTACCTTGTTTGAAATTCTATTTTCGGAATGTCTTCCTTCTTCACACAATACAAGTGATATCCAAATGAAATGCCATTCTTTGAAAAATATTGAGCTCCATGAAGTTGGTCGAATAATCATCAATGTGAGGTAAAAGATACTTTTTCTTTATTTTTATAGCATTGATATACCTGTAGTCAATGAACAACCTCATATATCCTTATTTTTTCAGAAAAAAAATAGGGGATCACCATGGAGAAAAACTTGGGTGAATAAATCCCTTACTACTCAATTCCTCTAGATATTTCTTTGGATCCAATAATTCCATAGTGGTCATTCTATAAGGGTTCTTCGACATGGTCCTTGAACTAGGAATTAAATCAATGGAATAATCAATTTCTCATTCTGGAGGATGTCCAGGTAAATCCTCTAGAAACCGGTCAACAAATTCTTTCACAATAGGTATGTCTTCTATTTGAACATTCTTTTCCTCCCCACAGTTATTTCATTATCTTTCTCCCAAATTATTGAATTTAGTTGAGTTACTAGGGGTGGATCTAGATAAGAATGAGGTGGTGGTGTTTTTTCTCCAATGATAATGTACACCTTATCATCATCAAAAATTGTATCATACTTCTTTCTACAATAAATGTTCACATCATAGTCTGAAATCCAATCCATTCTAAGGATTATATCAAATTCAATCATGGGTTTGATGATGAGATCAGCAGATAAAGAACATTTATATTCCCTAATGGGAACTGATTCACAAAACATTGTTACAATGATACTTACCTTTGGAGTTCTAACTGAAAAATCCATTGTTAAGTAAAATTGGGAATATCTAATTTTCCTAGAAAACTGGGAAGATATTAAACAACGTGATGATCCAGAATCAATAAATAATTGGATAAACATTAGGAAAACACTAAATTATCCTCCACCACGTCTTTCGGAGCATTAACCTCAGCAGTAGTGATTTCATAATCTTGTCCTTAGTCCCTTGGCCTTTTCGAAGTTAAGATTAACTGATGCTTAGAAAATTAAATTGAATAATGTCCCATCTCCCTACAATTGTAGCTTTAAACATTGGTAGCATCTTTCATTCCATGACAATCACCAACAAGATGGTCTTTCTATCCACATTTAGCATACTCATTTTCCTTTTAGATAGGCACTAGGGTGATTTCTTCTACAATTATAACAGTGTGGAAATTTAATTATTCCCTTCTCCACTGTTTACTTATTTCCTTTCATAGAGTGTTAAAAATATCTATTCTATTCTTTCTTTTCATTAATGTCATAATACATTGAGAATTACTTTTCTGTATTGATAGAACATTAGACAATATCTTCGTACAATGAGAAGGATTGTGATGCTAATACTTGATGGAGAAATGGTTTAATCCCATCAAATAAATGGTCAATATTACTTATTGGGTTACCTTTAAAATCTACATCATGCCTTTCTAACCATGTAAAGTTAGCTACATAATTTGCGACATTATCATCCTCCTTTTTCCGTAGACTCATAAATTTCCTTTCCATATTTTCTCAATGGTCATGGGGAATGTATTTTTCTACGAAAAGTTCTTTAAATTCCTTCCATTACTTACTGGAAACTCCTTCTTCTACCTTGGTGTTTTGAACCAATGACCACCATTGATAAGCATCTTCAGTGAGGTGATAAACTACCATGACAACCTTTTCCCTTTCGACACTCCCCAATGCATGAAATATTTTTCTCTACGGAATTTATCCACTGCTCATATTCTAATGGATTTGTAATCCCATTGAATTTTTTTGGTTGTTTCTTCATGATGTTGTCTAACATTTATCCTCGACATTGTAGATCATGGTTCTCCATAAGGGTAAGGTGATTATTCAAAACCTGTGTGAGTTGTCCCATTATATTGATAAGCTGATCAGCACTAGTTGCATCACCAGCTCTGCTATAATTATATTGATTATGAGGGAAATCCCTTCATTGATTACATTCATTGATTTAGTTTCCAATACTATTTAGTATGAAACATTTCTAAACAATGGAATAAACTAGATTTGTTTAATAATTGAAATACATAATTCCAAACTTGTAAAACACATAACATGAACTGAAATATTTATAGATACAATCCATAATCATAAAAAATGTTCTCTGTGAGAAAGTATATACTCAAAAACCCTTCATAATTGTTTGTCAAGAAAATGAGAATTTACTTAAGAATATCCTTGAGGAGTGTCGTAACCATGAGTGCAGCAATGCCAATTGTCGTGCACCATTTCCCATTCCAGTCTAGCTCAAAATGCTGTTTTTGAATTTTACCCCTAGGTACATCTATCTCAGAGCCACCTCTACATGCTCATATCCAGACAAGGTTGAATTTCTTGGAAAACCCAAAAAATATTTACAGTACCAATATTCTAGAAATTTATTCTATACTAATCCTCAATGTCTATCTTAGGGCTTTTTTCTCTAATAATATTTTATCTAAATCTACTTTCCACGGTTTGTAATAAACTTCCATTGATACCATCTATAACGCCCTGACCCCGGTTACCTAGAGTCGGTGCATTATTACATAACATTGGCATGATCCCAATGAATTCATGTCTCAAAATACCAATAAATTTAATAATATTGGAAACAACATTTCTACATAGGATCAACATTACAACATGAAAATAAATACAACACTAATTTATTCCATTAGAAACATCCAAGCCTCCTAGATTATGCCTGCATGTAACTCATAACTAATATCTTCATATCATGTAAAATGAAACATAAGAAAGGGGTGAGCTCAAACTCTCATTAAGGTTATGCAATACAGCGGATGATTACATAAATATTAAGCATGGTGAATAATTGGAAACACATGCCTTTACCAAAAATAATCATGAATTATTTTATGGTAGTAATATGAGATGAAAAAATATTGCCATAATAAAACATAATCATGGGTATTATAGTAGTCGAATGACCACATGAACCGTCAATATTATTTTCACAATGAGGGAATTTATTTTGTCGGACATTCTGAAACATTTTTTAAGTTCTTGAACAAGACGTCTAAAAATGATTATGGTCTCTACCAAAAACATATATCAAATTTGGAATGGCTTTATCCAATTCCACATCTAGTTGTATCATGAGACTTATTGATTAATTTAGGATCTATAGCAGGCTCCACTCATCACTATCTAAGTTCAATACATTCCTCGTATGAAAAGTTTGAAATGTAACATAAACATTCATATTAAAACTAGCATAACAAATGTCAATACATAAACCATAAACCATGAATGGTTTAAAAATAACACATCCACAATCAAACATATCACAAAACCTTCAATACAATTTGTAAGATTCGTATCATAATGAATTTACTTCAAAAAAGTATAAAATCCATCAAAGGATGTTGACATAGATGAAATCAAAACTATTTGAGAGAAATATCTCTATATTTTTTAAAAATAATTTAAAGTTACATAATTATAAAAGAAAAAACATATTTTGAAAATATTCTTATAGCTTGTAAGGGAAGATTTGATGATGTAATAACGGCAGACAATAACAGCACCCACCATATTAGTTGAAAAAGACATTCTAACCTTAATTTTGTCAAAAATGTTGTAAATTAAATTGTTTGGAAAACTAATGAAAGAGTCAGTTAAAAATATATAAGTTCATATAATGGTAAAAAGGAATTTAACCCATTGTCTAGTTAATAGTTAAAATTTATTGAAATACATTTTTTTGAAAAATGGATGTGGATGATAAAGAGGTCTTAATAGATACTTACGTAAAAAACAACATCAGATAATAAAGAGATTTTAGTATTAATACTTACCTTGTACTTTTACTTGGTTGATGGTAGGTTAACATCCAGTATATTGATTAAATAATGGTTATTAATTCAAAAAAGAACCATATTCATTAATATGATATCATATATGATCTTTTAATATTTTATTGTTAGTAATATTTTATTATTATCGTCGTTTCAGGTGTTAATTGATTCGTTTTCCTTTATATACTTTGTTAAATAACTAATTTTTTTATGGTTAGGATGTATGTTATTGATATTCAGAATTATATTAATTATTTAAACATTATTTTTAATCATCTAATGAATATCAGTGTGCAAGGGATACGATGGGGAATGGATCTCACCATGTTCGTGGAGAGGGTAATCTGTACGTAAGCATGAGCGACAATACCATTTATATATATTAAAATTGTATATAATTGGATGGTATATCATATATAAAGAATCATTATCATGTTATATTTATTATTTACATCAATTATACATCATTATTATACCCATCCAAATAATAATGTTTTGAATTACAACAACATCACGATGTGGAGAAGGTAAGCCGTACGTACGCATGTAAGGTGACATGTCATTCGAAGGATGGATAGAATAATGAATATGGTTGTACCATATTTATAATAACATTACAGTATATAGAAGATATTGGGGTTATTATTTTAGAATGGAAACACCATGTAAAGAATAAGTGGATGAAGAAAAAACTTGAAAGATGTGATGAAATATTTACCTCTTCTTCGGGTTGTTCATTTGATTTGATCAAAATGGCTCTTTAAGATGACTTTATGAATAAAATAAGGCCACTAAGATAAATTTAGATCAATGGAGAGAATATTTGGGCAGGGTTTGGCTGATAAAAATGGCTTTGAATATGTGAATTTGAGAGAAGGGGAAAAAGGGCACCTAAGGAAAAGATTGATATATTATTTTATAATGAACTCATTTTCAGTTTCTAAGAGCTCAAAAATGATTTATTTTAAGGGTAACGTGGTGTTAGATCAAAAAATATTCAAAAAATATGTTTTAGATAAGTTTATGTCACCATTTTAACCTTATCATTTAGATTTTACTCTTAGCTAAATAGTTTGACATTTACCCTGTCTCTTTGTATTTTTATATTATATAGTTAGTAAACATACTATAAACATCAATGAAAACCGCAAGTGGTTCAGTATTAATATATATTACTTTATCTATGTTGGTTGGCCAAACCATATATTTTTAGGAATATTATATCAATTAATAATATAATATTTTTTTAAACTCGTTTAATTCAATTTTTAAACTATATTGTATTTTGTTTTCTTATAAATTCATAACAGCATTATTAATTCGATAAAAATTAATTTAATAAACCCTAACATGTCATATTAACCTAGAAAAAATATTTAATTTCTAAAAAGTCTCAAATTAAATTTATTTTGGTATTTATAATATCAATTATTTTCATATTTCATTAATAATGTAATTACTACATCATCATTGTGTCATAAATAAATTAAATTATATTTAGTCTAAAAATTATAAATAAAATACCATTATGTAGAAATTATCTCACATTTGAAATGAATATTTATAGTAGAATCTATCTTATGTATAACCCTATATTAAAAACTGTTTACTAATTAAACATCGATTTTAAAACTTTTAACTCTTCTTTGAATTAAAAAATAATAAATGTACTAATCTAATAAAAGCGGACATAAAGGATCATATTTTATTTATAAGATTTTTTTGGTCGAATTAAAAATATAATAGAATTATTACATTTGTTAGGGTAATAATAATATCTGTTTTACCGTTAATTACCCAATTTACTTTTAATGGTGGTAAATAAAAAGTCAAAAGTAAGTATTCACCAAAAATTAATTTTATCTTATTGAACAACATTTTACATATTTATATCAATTTTGACACTTATAATTTCGAAATTAAATTAATAGAAGTGGTAAAATTATGTTTTACAAAAATTTGAAAATGCTCATAGGAGGTGGGTAAAAGAAGGTAAAATGATCGATAAATTTTTTTAAGTATAAAATTACATTAAACTGACTCCAATTAATTACATTGAGATTATATATGTATAATATATCTATTTTTAGTTAAAATAAATTTAAATAAAATAATTAATTAATTAAATAAAAAGTCGGTTTTAAACAATTACTCAGTGTTTTTCACTATTCATAAAAAATTGAATGTTTTCAGAGAAATACAAAAAAATTACCCTTAGCTAATTTTTATATTCCGAATCCTAAAAATTAAGTCCATTTCGAAAAATAAAAGTTATAATATTTTTAAAAGTGGGTATTACTTTTTATAACAACTAGTTTGATTGGTTGTAGTGTGTTAGAATGTCAAAGTGGCATACAATCCAAGTTATTGCATTATTCAAAGGGAAACATTCCGTAGAATCTTGCGGTGTTACATTCTCCCCAATTTCAAATAATCTCATCCTCAAAATTTCTAGAATATTACTTCATAAAATGATTCGGGTGGTTCTTCATCATAAGTTCCTCTGGATCCGACGCTGCTTTTTCCATTTTATGGTTTCTCCATCATTCTTTTACCAGACAAGTCGTCTAATTTCTCAACACTTGAGCTCTTGTATCAAGAATCTTGACAGGCTATTCGCAATAAGACATATTAGGTTCTAGTTCTAATTCCTCATATAAAAGAACATGTGTTGGGTGAGGCATGTATTTTATCAATAGTGATACGTGGAACACATCATGAACTTTGGAGAGGCATGGAGGTATTTCCAAATGGTAAGCTATAACCCCAATTCATTCTAAAATTTCCAAAGGTCTAATGTACCTTAGACTTAATTTACCCTTATAACCTAATCATATAACTCCCTTATATGGCGATACATTCAAGAAAACATGATATCATACATGAAATTCCAAATCCTTTATTCGGTTATTGACATTTCCCTTCTGTCTATATTGAGCTGCTTTGATGTGGGTTTGGATAACCTTCACCTTCTCCATAATGTCCTCTACAAGTTCTGGGCCTATAAGTTTTCTTTCACCAACATTATCCCAACAAGTTGGTGTGAAACATCTCTTTCTGTATAATGCTTCATTTGGTTCCATCTGAATACTTGAAGGGAAGCTATTGTTATTGGAAAATTCTACCAGTGGTAAAGATTTATCTTGTATACCATGAAAGTCATGTGTCCAAGATCTCAATATGTCTTCTGAGGTTTAAATAGTCATTTCTGATTGTACATCAGTTTGATGGTGGTAGGTAGTTCTCAAATGAAGTTCAGTATCCATGGCTATATGAAGGCTTTTCCTGAATCGTGATGGAAAACGAGGATCACGATCAGAAACAATTGATAGGGGAACTCCATGAAATCTTACAACATCATTAATATAGAATCTTTCTAAACGTTCAAGTGGTAGATCATCTCTTATTGAAAAAAATGAGCTGACTTGGTAAGACGATCAACAATGAACCATATTGCATCATTCCTTCTAGGTGTCTCTAAAATTCCCATGACAATGTCCATCCTAATATTATCCCATTTCCACTCATGTATGGGAAGAGGTTGCGTGACTCCTCCAGGCTGTTTCCTTCCATCATTCAATTGTTGAAAAACCATACATCTTGACACAAAATCAACAATCTCCCTCATCATGTTTCCCACCAAAAATTTTCTTTCAAATCTACTTACATCTTGGTGCTCCCATGGTGTATATAGAAATTGGGGCGATGAGAATCATCTAACAATTCCCTTTTCAGATCAAGTTTATCGGGAACACAAAGTCACTTCCAAAATTTTAAAATCCCATATTCATATTGGAAGTTGGTCAATCTCCCATCTTTCACATATATAATATTCTTTTGAAATTCCTCATCATCACCCATAGAACTTTTAATACTTTATGTAATGATGGTTTTGCAACCATTTGAAAAATCATTGATGTTTCACCTTCCATGGTTATTCCCATCTCCATCTTTACTAGATCCATATAAATAGGATCCCTTTAAACACTCATCTTGTTCAAAACTCGATGATCCTTTCTTCTCAAAGCATCTTCCACATTATATGCCTTCCCCGGGTGGTATTATATCATGAAATCATAATCCTTTAGTAGTTCAAGCCATATACCTTGCGTCATGTTTCGTTCCTTCCAAGAGAATATATACTTAAAACTCTTGTGATCATTATAAAGCTCACATTTTTCACCATATAGATAGTGTCTCCAAATATTCCAAGAACCGATTCCAGCTTCTATCTCAAGATCATGAGGAGGATAGTTTTGCTCATGAATTTTCAACTTTCGTGATGCATAGCCAATCACTCTATCATTCTGCATAAAGACACAACCATTTCCGTTCTTCGAGGAATCACTATAGATAAAAACCCATCATTCCCCAATGGTAGAGTCAAAATAGAAGCATTAACTAATCTTATCTATGGTTATTTGAAACATTTTTCACAATCTTTTGTCCAAACAAATTTAACCCCTTTACGTGTGAGCTTCGTTAATAGGTTAGACAATCAGGAAAAAATCTGGATGAAACTTTAATAATAACCAGCTAAACCAATAAAACTGTGTACCACAATTATAATTGTCTGTGCATTCCATTCATAGATTGCATTTTTCATAAAAGGGTAAATAGTTATTCTAGCCATATAGATAATATGGCCATGAAAAGAAATTTCTTGAATCCAAAATTAATACATGTTAAACTTCATGTATAATTCATATATTTTGAGGCTTTTCAAAATGGTGCACAATTGATTTTCATGATCTTTATAGATTTTGAAGTATACCAAGATATCATCAATAAATACCACTACAAATGCATCAAGATATTCCTTGAAAACAGTGTTCATTAGATCCATGAAAACAGAGGGTGCATTATTCATCCCAAAAGGTGTTAATATAAACTCATAATAACCGTACATGGTTTGAAATTCTGTTTTTGGAATGAATTCTTTCTTAACACACAACTATTGATATCCAAATCGAAGGTCAACCATTGAAAAATATTGAGCTCCATGAATTTGGTTGAATAAATCATCAATGTGAGGTAAAGAAAACCTGTTATTTATTGTTAGAGCATTGATATCCATGTATTCAATGCACAACCTCATATACCTTTATTTTTTTTAACAAAAAGAAAAGGGCTCCCCATAGAGAAACACTAAGGAAAATAAATTCCTTATTACTAATTCCTCTAGTTGTTTCTTTAGTTCCACAAATTTCATAGTGGTCATTCTATAAGGGGTCTTAAATATGGGCCTTGAACCATGAGTTAAATCAATGGAATAATAAATTTCTGATTTTGGAGGATGTCCTGGTAAATCCTCTAGAAACATGTCAACATATTCATTCACAATAGGTGTGTCCTCTATTTGAACATTATTTTCCACACCCACAATTATTGCATTCTCTTCCTCTCTAATAATTGAATTCAGTTGAGTTACTGGGGGAGGATCTAGATAAGATTTAGGTGGTGTCATTTCTGCTCTAAATATAAGGTACTCATTATCATCATCGAAAATGGTAACTTTTTTCTTCTTACAATAAAGTTTAGCGTCATGGTCCGAAATCCAATCCATTCTGAGGATCATATCAAATTCAATCATGGGAATGATGATGAGATCAACAGATAAAAAACAATTATATTCCCTAATTTTAACTGATAGAAAAATTATGTTGCAATGATACATCCCTTAAGAGTTTTGACTGAAAACTACCTTGTTAAATAAAATTGGAAATAAATAATTTTCCTAGAAAAATCGGAAGAAATGAAACAATGCAATGATCCAGAATCAAATAAATAATTGGATAAACATGAGGAAACCAGTAAATTATCTACCACCACATCTTTCAAAGCCTCAACCGTGACAGTAGTGATCACATAATCTTTCCTTGATCCCTTGGACTTTTATGACGTATGTGTCTCTGACACATAAGACATTCATTTTCATAATGCCCCTTATCCCTAATATTGTAGCATTGAACATTGGTATCATATTTATTTCCATCACAATCACCACTGGTATGGTCTTTCTATCCACATTTTAGCATACTTGTTTTAAATTTAGTCAGGCACCAAGGTTCTTCCTTCCATAATTATCACAGGGTGGAAATTCAATTCTTCCCTTCTTCCATGTTTCCTTATTTCCATTCCTAGATAGTGTAGAAGATCTCTTCTTCTCGTTCTTTCTTTAATTACTTAAGAATTAGAGAATAACTTTTCTGTATTGATAGCACATGAGACAATATCTTTATACAATGAGAAGGATTTTCATGCTAATTCTCGATGGAGAAATGGTTTTAACCCATCAAAGAAACAGTCAATATTATTTCATAGGTTATGTATAAAATCTATAACATGACAAAATAAACATGTAAATTTATCTTCATACATTGTGACATTATAATCCTTTTTTTATTAGACATAGAAATTCCCTTTCCATATACGCTCAATGGTCATGAGAAATTTATTTTTCTATGAAAAGTTATTTAAACTAAGTCCATTTAAACTAGAATCTTCTTCATCTAAATTTGTGTTTTTAACCAATGACCACCATTAATCAGAATCTCTAGTGAGGTGAAAAAATGCATGACAATTTTTTCTCTTTCACTACTCTCCAAAGCATGAAATATTTTCTCTAAGGAATTTATCCATTATTTAGCCGCTAATGGATTTGTACTCCCATTGAATGTTGGTGGTTGTTTCCTCATGAAGTGGTATAACATTGATCCTCCAGATTGAGGATCAGGGTGCTTCAATCAGGTAAGGTTCATAACCACTGTGAGTTGTCCCAGTGTGGTGATATGATGATCAACACCAGTTGCATTACCAGCTTCGCTATAATTATCTTGAGTATGAGGGAAATCCATTCATGGATTACGTTCATTGATTCGGTTTCCATTCCTTCTACTAGCCAACATTTCTAAACAATGGCATAAACTAGATTTGTTTATGAATTAAAATACATAATTACAAACTTGTAAAACACTTAACATGAATTTAATAGTTTATAGATATAATCTATAATCATAAAAAATGTATTCTTTGATTAAGTATATACTCATAACCCTTATTACTTGTTTTTAAAGAAAATGAAAAGTATCCTAAGCATATCCCCCGAGAGTTTCATAACCAAAAGTGCAGCAAGACACATTTTCATGCACCTGTTCCCATTCGAGTGTAGCTTAAAGCGGTGTTTTTGGGTTTTACCCATAGGTACAACTATTCTAGAGCCGACTCTACCTGCTTGTATCCAAACAGGGTTGTATTTCTTATAAAACCGATAAAATAGTTATAGTACCAAAATTCTAGAATGTTTTTCTATACTTATCCTCAAAGTCTATCTTAAGGCTATGTGCTCTAATCATATTTTATCTAAAACTAGTTTCCAAGGTTTTACTAAAATTCCTATGATACCAATTGTAATACCCTGACCCTGGTTAGCTAGAGTCGGTGCATTATTAAAAAACATTGGCATGATCACAAGGAAATCATGTCCCAAAAGACCGATCAGTTTAGTATTCTTGGAAACAAGATTTATACATAAGTTCATCTTTACAACTTGAAAAAAATAAAACAATAATTTATTCCATTAGAAACAAACCAAGACTCCTAGATTATGCCTGAATGTCAAAAATAAATAAATTTTTAATTTTAAAGAAAAATGAAACATAATAAAGGGGTGATATCAAATGCTCAGTAAGGGTAAGTAATATAGCGAAAGATAACATAAATATTAAGCGTTGTGAATAATTGGAAACCCATAAATTTACCAATAATAAACATGAACACTTTTATGGAATGAATATGAGCTAAGTACATAATGACATAATAAAACATAATCATGGGTATTCTACTAGTCAAATGGAAACATGAACTGTCAATATTATTTTCAAATTGTGGGAATGTATAATGCCGAACATTCTGAAACATTTTGACAAGGCCACGACCAAGACATCTAAAAATTATTAAGGCATCAACCATATCCATATATCAAATTGGGAATGGCCTCGGCCAATTCGACGTCTAGTTGTATCATGAGACCAACCGATGCATCGAGGTGCTATAGTGGGCTCCCCCCATCACGTACTATGTCTAATAAATTCCCCATACGAAAAGGATGAAATATAACATAAAAATTCATATTAAAACAAACCTACAAAATTGAAATTCTATAACCATAAACCATGAATGGTATAAAAATAACACATCCACAGTAAATCATATCAAAAAACCTTTAATACAATATGGATGATTTTTGTCATAATGAATCATCTTTAAACATGTATAAAATCTATCAAAGTATGTTGATATAGATGAAATCAAAACCATTTGAGAGAAATATCTCATTCTTTTTTTTTTGAAATAAGATAAATTTACATAATTATAAAAGAAAACATATATTTTGATAATATTCTTATAAGATTATAAGGGAAGATTTTACAATGTTATAACGGCGGACAATAACTATACCCTTCGTATAAGTTAAAAAAGACATTCTTACCTTAATTTTGTCGAAAAGGACAAAAAGTACATTGTTTGGAGAATGACTGAAATTTTCCTTTCAAAACATATAATTTAAAATAAGGGAATGAATGTATTTAACCCATTTTCTAGTAAATAGTAAAAATTTCTTGAAATAAATTTTTAAGAAATATGGATGTGGATGATAAAGAGGCCCCATAGATACTTACGAAAAAACAACCTCGTCTCATAAAGAGATTATAGAATTAACTGTTACCTTGTACTTTTCGTTGGTCATGTGTATGTTAACCTAAAATATAATGGTGAAATAATTTTTATCAAATTATACAGGAACCATATACATTAATATGATGTCATATATGATCTTTTAATATTTCTTTGTTAATAGTATTTTAGTATTATCGTCATTTCGGATGTTAACTGATTCGTTATCCTTTATATGCTTCGTTACATAAGTATTCTGTGTTATATATAGGATGTATCTTATTACTTTTCATAATGTTATAGTGTCTCTAAACATTTATTTTAATCATCAAATAAAAATTAAGCTTGATTGGATATGATGGGGAATGAATCTCATCTTGTTCGTGGAGACTGTAATCTGTACGTACGCACGAGCGACAATATCATTCTTTTGATATTACAATTGTATAAAATTGGATATTATATCATATATACGGAATCATTGTCATGTTATATTTATTATTTACATAAATTATACATCATTATTATACATATCCAAATAATAATGTTTTGAATAACAAATACACCACGACGTGGAGATGGTAAGCCGTACATACACATGTATGGTGACATGTCATTCAAAGGATGGATAGAATAAGGAATATGGTTGTACAATATTCATAATAACATCAAATTATTTTGAAGATAATGGATTTATTATTTTATAACTGAATAAAAGAAAGAAGAAGTGTAAGAAGAAAAAACATGAAAGAGGTGATGAAATATTTACCTCTTCTTCGGGTTCTTCCTATTGATTTGATCGAAAGGGATCCTTAGGCTTGATTTCTTGAAGAACGGAATGTCTCTAGGATGAAGGTAGGATAGTGAAAAGGATATTTGGGTATTTTTTGGACGATCCAAATGGATTTTAAGGTGTGAATTTGAGAGAAGGTGAAGTTACATTTTATAAGAGGGGTGGGGGCACCTTAGGAAAATGATGAAATATTATTATATAATAAAATCATTTTCGGTTTCTAATGGCTCAAAAATGATTTATTTCGAGGCTAAGGTGTGGATGGGTTGAAATAATCTCATCCAATTGGTTTTAGACATGTTTTGGTCACCATTATAACCATATCATTTATATTTAACTCTATGATAAATAGTTTGACATTTATCATGTCTCCTTGAATTTTTATATTATATTGTTAATAAACAAACAATAAAATTATAAAGGAAACCCAAGTAGTTCATTATTAATATATATAACCTTATATAAGTTATTTGGACAAACCCTATATTTTTTGAAATATTATATCAATTATTAATAATATATTTGTTTTAAAAGCACTTTTATGTCAATTTTGACACTATTTGGTATTTTGTATTTGCTAAATTCACAAAATCATTATTACGTTGAAAAAAATTCATTTAATCAACTCTAATATGTCATAATAACCCAGAAAATTTGGTTATTTCAAAAAAAGTGTCATTTTCCATTTATTTCTGTATTTATAATATCAATTATTTTAATATTTCATTAATAAGATAATTATTTCATCATCATTGTGTCATAAATAATATAAATAATTTAATGTCAAAAAATTATAAATAAAATACCATTATGTAGGAAATATTTTTGTATTTATGGTGAATATTTATTCTACAATTTATCTTATGTATTACCCTATATTAAAAATGATTTAGTTATTAAACTTTGATTTTACCATTTTTCACTATTCTTTGAATTAAATAACAATAAATGTCCTAATTTAATCCAAGTGGACCTAATTAATCATATTTTTTTCCAAAGGTTGTTTTTTTCAAATTATACTTATCCAATAGAATCAGTACATAAGTTACGGTAATAATAATATCATTTTACCCTCAATTACCCTATTTACTTTTAACCGTGGAAAATAAAAGTCAATAGTTACTATTCACCAAAAGTAATTTTTGTCTTGTTGAACCAAATTTTAAATTTTTATATCAACTATGTCTCTGATATTTTTTAAATTCAATTCATTGAATCAGTAAAATTAGGTTTTATGCAAATTTTCAGATGCTTCTAAGAGGTGGGTAAAAGATAGTAAAAAGTTCGATAAAATCTTTATATAACTAAAATTATTATAAAATGTGTCTAATGAATTACATAAAAAATATAAAGGTATTATGTATCTATGTTGACCTAAAATACATTTTAATGATATAAATAATTATTTTAATAAAAATTATGTTTTAAACAATAACTCGTTGTTTTTCATTATTCATCAAAAATTGAATGTTTTTAGAAAAATACCAAAAATTCACCCTAAGCTAATCTCGATATTCCGAATCCAAAATTGAAGTCAATTTTGAAAAATAAAATTTATAGAATTTCAAAAGGTGGTTATTACTATTCATAACAGCTATTTTGATTGGTCGTGGTGTGTTAGAATCTCGATGTTTCGTACAATGCAAGCTATTGCATTACTCAAAGTGAAACGTACCGTTGATGTTTGGGGTGTTACATTAAGGGAATAATATCGTCACTCATGAAAATGTACAACCTTATTACTCCATGAATTGATGCGATTCACTTTCAGTGACCATCATTGATGTATTATAATACAAATGTTATAATGTGTTAATATAATGTTTCTAACATTTATTAGTTATGTATATTATTGAACTATATATTGTGAGTAAGAAATAAAACATTCTTTAAAAAATACACATGAGAAAATAAGGCAATTGATACCCAAAACAACGAAATTAAAGAAACATTATAAAAAGTTAATGGTAATGCTTTATAATGGTATTATATAATATATTATGAATATGAATACAGTTCTATTATAATGTTATAAAATTATTAAAGATATTATCCATGATTTTAAAGAACATTATACAAAAACTAATTTTTCACTAAGGGACATCATCTCATTTTTCCTTCATTGAGGCTTATTTTAATGATACACACATAAATTATTTTATATGGTGTATACAATTCAATTTTACATGTAATATCATGAATCCCTAAACTATTGAATGATCCTTTTTTTCACTGTATCCCCCTCTTTGATTTTTGTTTAACCACTTTTAGTTGGGGTTTCCTTCTTGAAAAAGCCTTGTATGAGGATTTCCTTTTTGGGATAGCAATACTTTTATATGGAAAATCTAATAATTTTTTGTGATGATATTTTTTTGGAATTAATTGAGTCTGGTTGTAAATCTATTAAGGTCATATTTTGTTTAACCGTGTGTTTGGATGGATTTATTGTTTGTTTGGTTTCTTTCTATATAAACTGGGTTTAGAACTTTTTGTTGGAAACATTCACATCATGAAATTGATCTGTGACGTGATACTATTTTTTTGGGAAGAATCCATATACTGGTTTAGTGCATGAAAATTAATGTGCTATAAAAATTGATTATGTCATGAAATGGTATATCATGGTTATTTTAATCTCATGTGATGAGTTTTTCAGTAAATCATTTAAATAAAAAATATCATTTTATTAATGGGGTTCACATTATGAATATATCATGAGAAATTTTTTCAAACCATGTATTGTCTGTTATTTATTTTTTTATTCATTAATCTCTATCATTCACTCTCTCACAAGACGGAGGGAGAATCTAGTTGATTTTGGATTAATTTATTCCCTTATATAAATATTTATCAAGTGTTTAATATTATTTGAGCTCCTTTTCATTGGTTAATATATTTCTTTTTCTTTTTCCCCATTATCACGGCATATTCTTTATACTGATAATGAAAAAGGATCTAAACCTGTGGTATATAATATTTTATTCATGATATCCTTCACATTATTTACTATTTAGAGTTTTGGATTGAGATAATTAATTTAATCACTATAGAAATGTAGGTTGTCTAGATAAAATATTTATGGTCTCTTTATATTATTACATTATAAAATATATAATTGGATTTCACTAAAACAACATACACATTAACAAATTAAATAATTCGTGATATTAATCATGTATTTTTACTACACTTTTATATCATTTGGATCCAATGATGTGGAAACATGAATTTTAGCTAGAAATATGTGAGGCCTTCCCAATAATAGTAACGAGAAGGATCATGGATAAATACTTGATTTATCGTAACATGAAATCTTAGGAGGTCGATTATGATTAATTCAACTTAGATATTTTCTTCCGTTAGTTTTAATGGACAATGATAGTTTCATATTAAATGGATGTTAAAATGGGAATTTTAATTGGTTAAGGAATATTTTAATGAATTAATTATTAATTGAAAGGTAAATTGTAATTAGATCAATTAACATTTGGGAATTATGTAGTAATGTTGTGTTATTATAGCTGTTATGACTTGGGTTTATAAAAATCTTATATAAAAAGATTTTCACTATGATTTTGTAATTATTTTATAAATATATTTTCTTGGCGATGCTATAATTATTTCATAATGGTAATTTTCTAGTGATTCAAAATAGATTATATAAATCGGTTTCCCATGTGATGCTAAAATACTTATATAGTGGACTTTTCCGGTTATTGTTGGAATTCATATATAATGAGATTTTCCTGGTGATAATATAATTATTGTATGGAGGGATCTACCTAATTATTTTTAAGTGATTATGTAATGTAATTCTACCATTTTTGTTGAAATGATTTTAGGTATTCTCCATGATATGGGATTATGCAACGGAAACATGGTTATAGTTAGCCTAGTTGTGCAACATGCATAGTAATATTCCAACATGGTTCTTATATAGTTGATTTCTTTTTAAAAGTAATTGATTCATTAATATTATAGATTATCACTTAATTTTATAAACATTTTGTCATATATATTTTTATTAGACATAGTGTTTTAAACCTTCTAATTTTTAATAACATAATTTTCAGGCCACTGTTTGGTACCTGAGCAGACTATATTACTTCATATTCTGACTATGTAAAAAGATATTTTTGTTCATTAGTGATTTCTAGAAGAGATGTATCTTGGATATGAGACCGAAACATGGTTCGGGGCTAGGTTATCCTCATTTTATTTATATCATCATGGATTTTTTTCTTTATTAAATATAGTTTTAATTTTAGATACATTCCAATCATTTAATAGATTATAATTTATTTATTATTGGATAATTTAGTAGAAATTTATGGTTTGGTTTATCCAAGGGAATATAATTTTTTTATTATATTCAATTACTATTATATTTATTTACTAGCATTGAATGAGAAGTTCGTAAAAGGGGATATAGTTCCCCAATATTCCATCTACAAGCCAATAACTACTTGTTAGCTTCAGGTATATAGGGAGGTGTGCTTGAGGTCCTATAACCATCCTAGTTTTATGATTATAGATAGTACAAGATGAGGGGTATATTACAATGTGTCATCAGAGGGGCATGAATTTTTTTTGTTTACATACTATTTGGAAATGGTAGAAAGAATACTAGGATTTATCATAAGCTGGTTGTGTGCCTAATCATGTGAGTATCTATCCCATGGTTGGTTGAAAATCCAATTGCTTATGTATGGGATTATTTTTTATGTTGTTATATTATTATGTTTGATATAATTTCCCCTCATTTGATTCACATGATACGTGATACTATTTTTTCATTTGTTTTTTTCTCATGCCCTGATATGTCATGAGATGAGTATGCATGTATCCTGGTAGGAACATATGAAATTATTTATGATATGGACATATTTAATTCATGTGATATATTTTCATGTGTGATTTTGGAGTGAGATATCTATTATTTCTTATAAATTTAGATGAAAGAATAATTATATCATGCTAATTAACCTTATAGGCCTTGCTTAAAAAGGCCATGATCTAGAGGTTATATTTTTTTGTAACATATTGGTGTTGAATATATTGTTTCAATTTTTTTCATTTATTATGTTCTCCTTTTGAAGAAATTCATCATTATTTCATTGAATTGAGAATCCTGATATCCATAAATAATATTCTCCACAAACAATTGATCTAGATATTCATATAGCTCTTAATGATCATTTGGATTATTTTCATCATGAATGATTCCTATGGGTAATTTTATTCATGTAAAGGGAGAATAATTTATCTATTCCCATGAGGTATGATATGAAAATAGAGTTTTATCTATGAATGTCATGACCCATCCCCTGTGGCCTGTGCTATGACTACCCTAAGCCCGCATTCGATAGGCCTGGGGTTGGATAATATCACTAGGAAAGAATATCCCTGAATGTGAGAATGCATTTCCATTAAACCTGCAATCACATAGACCAAGAACAAGACCAGTTGCAAACCATGTTGTAAATATACATTAGTAAAAGTTTGTACCAAACGTGTAACCGCCCGAGATTTTCTGAATAATATTCTTTTTAATTTTATTAATGTCTTGTGTTGTACTCTACACCAAAAGGATCTTTCACAACACAAATCCTTGACATTCCTTGCATTACACGCAATCACAACCTTCCTTGATAGTGTGTGTAGTACGCAATACTGAGTTTCACGAAACAACGATATGCTATTAAAACATTATTAAAACTAGCCGTTATGAATAGTAATAACCACTTTTTAAATATTAGAAATTTTAGCTCTCAAAATGGACTTCATTTTTGGATTCGGAGTATCGAATTTATCCTAAGGTGAAATTTTGGTACTTTTCGGATAACTTTCATATTCTGATGAATAGTGAAAATTACTAAATTATAATTAATAACAACTTTTTTAATCGAAATAATTAATAGTGATAAATCATTAATTTGAGTGGTTTTAAAGTATATTTAGAATATATTTTTACAATTTGATACAATTTTGGTCATTGGATGTAATTTCACATTTAAACCCGACATAATCAAGTGTCAATCTTTTGACAGATATTGTTTCTTAAAAACACGCTATTTGTTTTAACAGCGGGATTTAATTATAAAATTAATTAATGCAACTTCTATGTTATTAATTTGGTAAAATAGACTTCATTTTTGAATTCGGAAAATGAAATAAAGCTTAGGATGAAATTTTGGCATTGTTCTGAAAAAACATCAATTTTTGATGAATAGTGAAACTACTAAGTGGTAGTTAAAAAACTGAATTTTTCATAAAACGTAATTTTACCGCTTCTGTGAATGGAATTTCAAAAATCCGAGAGACACGGTTGATGTCAGTAAGTAAAATGTGGTTCAATGAGATGATAATAATTTTTGGTGAATAGTAACTTTTTACTTTTATTTACCACGGTTAAAAGTAAATAGGGTAATTAAGGGTAAGAATGATATTAATATTACCCTAACACATGTCCTAATTCTATTTGACAAGTGTATCTCGACCGAAAACAACCTTAAGTGTAAAATATTATCATTTAGGCCCACTTGGATTAGATTAGGACATTTATTTTTATTTAATTCAAAGAAGAGTTAAAAGAGTTAAAATCAATGTTTATTTACTAAAACATTTTTAATATAGGGTTGTACATAAGATAAATTCGATTGTAAATATTAATTAGAAAGATAAAAAGAATTTCCTACATAATGGTATTTTATTTGTAATTTTTAGACATCAAATAATTTAATTTATTTATGACACAAAGATGATGCAGTAATTATCTTATTAATGAAATATTGACATAATTGATATTATAAATACCAAAATAAATGTAATTTAATACTTTTTTTGAATTCCACTAATTTTCTAGGTTACTATGATATATTAGTGTTGATTTAATCAACTTGGTTCGAACATATAATTCTGTTATGACTTTCAAAAAAATCATATATCAAATAGTTTCAAAATTGACACAAAATAGTTTTTAAATAAAATATTATATTATTATTTGTTATTTTATTCCTAAAAATATAAGGTTTAGCCAAATGACTTAGATAAGGATATATGTATTAATAATAAACAATTTGGTGTTCGTTTGACATGTTATAGTAAGTGTATTAACCATATAGTGAAAGAAAACAAAAAGACACGGTAAAAGTTAAATTATTTAACTTAGAGTTAAATCTAATTGATAAGGTTAAAATAATACCCTAAGCATTTCTAAATCCTATTGGATTATAGGATTTCGACCCATCCCCACTTTACCTTCGAAATAAGACCCTTTGGAACCATTATAAACCGATTTTGACTTTAATATAAAAAAATATTTTGAGATATTCCTAAGGTGCCCCTCTCCTCCCTTATAAAAGGGCACCTCCTCCCTCTATTCCTCACACAACTTTGAGCCTTAAAGCTCGGCCAAACCCTGCCAAAATCCCTTCTCCACTTCCCTAGTATCATCATAGAGGTCCTGGTCTTCTTCAAAGACCATCCTTATTTCTTTAAGTGGAGGCTAAGAAAAGGCGCGTCAAAAAGAGGAGGTTCGGACACTTACAAAGCTAGTCAGACCTAAGGTAAGGGAAATATCACAATCTCATTTTTATCCGAGATTGTTTATACTTTGGTATTTACTGGGGTGTATTTTATCATCCACATCCATGTTCCCTCAATATGTAATTTTATTTACATCCACCTATAATTGTTTAAATCCAATTTTACCCTTCGGCGAGTTTTTAGTAAAAGATATAAAAGAAATCTTTTGTCGTTTTTCGTACGAGGTACTTTTTGAATTTTCCGACAAAAGAACGAAGAATGTTTTTTTTAACTTATATGGCATTAATGGATTTTGAAAACATTATTTCCAAGAAGCTTTCTTTACAATTTTTCAAGTTTATATTTAATCCACTTCTTTTAGTTAATGATTGTACGACATGTTAAGAAAGGAAAAGTTCTTTTAAAGTAGAAAGGATATTTTCCTCAAGAATGGAGTTCAAGTGTTTTATCAAAATTATTTTCCATATAAAATAATAAAGGGTTCTGTTTTTATCACTAATATTACATTGATATGATTATGTTGTGATGGAATTATATTTTTATAAATTCCTTTATCTTATATGAATTGTTTTATGATGTCACGATGTTTAAGATTCCCATTTTTATTACATGGGTTATGCAATGATGTATGATTTATGATTTTGTGGCACACATAAGAATGGTATCATTATGAGATGGGTGGGACCTATATCGCCCTCCAATTCATTGGGTAATGATTTCATATCTCATGAGATAGACATGGCTGGAATGGTAGGTTATACCGGTTCAGTGAAACAGGACTGAAACGAGGGTGACTCGATTCAGAAAGGGACTTTATCCACTAAGATAGTCTTGGAAATGAGTCATTACTAACAAGAAATGATTTTCTATGATTATCTGTGTATGCCACAAAGTTTCATTTTTAAGTTATGCTTATTGGGATTTCATTTCACTACTATGATTTATCCCATGTTATGAAATTATGCTCTCTTTTGCAGGTTAAGATTTCCAAAAGTTATGTTCTTATGAATATGATGTGATTGATTTTTTTTACCCTTACTGAGCATTTGAGCTCACCCTTTTATGTTTTCTTTTCCCCAGGATATAAATAAAGGTTTTAGGTAAAAAAAAAGGGAAGATCATTATGGGATATATTGAAGATCTTTCACCACGATTAGAAGATTACGTTCCGAGTTTCCAAAGACACTAAACTATTACGATCCTTGTGTGTGTGTTTTTGTTATGTACTAAGTATTCCACAAATGTAATGTAATTTCCATGTACGATATGCTTCGGGTCTCTACAGTTGGTATCAGAGGAAAGGTTTAGTCAACCTTTGGAAACTAGGATGCGAAAACGTTAGTGAGATCCCTAGAGATATTTCTAAGGTATGTCTAGGGATGTCCCTAAGGTTAAGTAGACGTAAAGGTTATAGTACTAAAATTAAGATAACGATCATAGAATTAAACCTAATATGTTAGATATTGAAGATACTCCCCCTTTATTATGTTGTTTTCCCTAGAATGATTTTTGCCTCTCACACTATACTTTTTGGGTTTTAGACAGTGGCTGGAACCCGAAGGAACCGTGTTGATCAATGCAATGGACAATGCAATGATTGTCCTCCTGAACAAACAAATGTTATGGGAGATGGAATGAAAAATCTTGTAGCCATGATCACACAACTTTCTCATGCTATGAATCATGAAGGACTTCCAAACGAGCAAAGGAAGGAGCAACATTCTGTTGAATCCTTCATGAGGCAGCGTCCACCTTCTTTCAGCGGGTCTACTGATCCATTAGTTGCTGAACAATGAATTAGTACTACTGAAATGATATTTTCAGTTCTTCAATGTTATGAACATGATAAAGTCATCTTAGCAGTATATCATTTGGAAGGTGAAGCTGATCAATGGTGGAATCTTATCAATAATACGAGGCAAAGAGATGAAATTGAGTCCATGGAATGGGACGACTACAAGAACTTGTTTTTCAGTAAGTACTTCCCTCGTATTCTTCGAACAAAGATGGAAAAGGTGTTTCTTGAGCTGAAGATGAAGGATGATGAATCTGTTGGTATATACGAAGAAAATTTTACAAGACTTTCAAGGTACGCTTCTGGTATTATCATCCAACCTGAAAGTAAAGTTGATCGATTTTTCAGTGGCTTAAAACCAAGTCTTCGAAGGGCATTAGCTATAAGAGACTTCAGTTGCTATGAAGAAATTGTGCGTTGTGCAATCAAGGTAGAAATGGAAGTTGGTGTTACATATCCATCTCATGGTTTTGACAAGAAACGAAAGATGGAGTTCAAGGAGAAATCTCAGAATAATGGTGAAAAGAAGATGAATGTTTCCTTATGCACAAAGTGTGGAAAGAAGCATGGTGGAGATTGTCTTAAAGGGACTAGAAAATGTTTTAAGTGTGGAAAAGAAGGACATTGAGCAGCTGAGTGTCGAAGTAATGGAAAAAGGTTTTCTAATGATGTGAATAAAGCAAACACTTCAGAGAATGCACCACCAACACTTCAATGCTTCAAGTGCAAGGAAATGGGGCATTATGCTAATAAATGCCCTAATCCAAGGGTTAGTGATGATCAACATGAGCAACCACTGAAGGCAAAGGACAAAGGGAAGTCACATGCGATCACTATTGGAAATGTTGAATATAACAACGATGTGGTGGAATGATTAATTGTTTATGTAATGGGATTCCAAAATAATATTGTATCATGGTGTATTGGAATAATTATGTATTGGTCTAATGTGGTATTCAAAGTGATTGAGATATTTTTGGAAATAAGATGATACACGCATAATGAAGGGAAAATGAGAAAATGAAATGTTTAACAGCATTCATGAGCTCATGATTGATATAAGGACTAAGTGATATCATGGTTTGAGTATATAGAATTTTGAGGATTTTGGTATGTGGAAAGTGTTAACTTTTAACTGCATTCATGTTTTCACTAAGTTATTCAAGAGAATACATGATTAAGGACTTTGAATGTTTGGAATGTGACCAACAAAACATATCTTATGATATATGGGGATCGATGATGGTGTTAAATCTCTGGTAATCGTTTTCACTATGTTATGAGAGTGGACTGCAGTATTATGGATAAGCCTAAAGATTGGAATGGATTATGTTGGAAATAAGTTAGTATTGTTTAAGGATCGAAGTTTTCTCGATATTATTGATGGGATGTTATAGTAATATAGTTTTAGAAAAAGGACAACCTCCAGGACGGACGACAACCCATCGCGTCGGACAAGGATGTGGGAATCGAACCCACAACCGAAGTGCGACTGGCCTTTATCGCCTACCACTGGCCTATAGGAAGTCCCTGTTTAGTAGCAACTTGTTTTATTATATTAAGCAGTATGATATATGAAGTATAAGTCCATTTTAGGAACCATATATCATTAATCTCACAATATAAGGACTTATTTATATTTAATAACATTTGCTAACCTTTTGTTTGAGACAGATGGAATGACCCGTCATTCTATCACATGATCTGCTAACACTTCACAAATAACAAATTCAACTTCATTTATTTAAGAGATGAAGTGGATATTGTTAAAGGCATGAACAACAGTGAGATTATACCAAAATAAAGTAAGTATTTATTCTAATTCAAATTCTTTAACATTAGGGAAACGATCTTGAAAACTAAAAATATTATCCTAGTGATCTTATATCTGATGAATCAGATGGTACCTTAGATCGTCACAAATTTATGGCTTTGTGATTGCTGGCTTTTCCATAGCCGTGTTCTCTACCACTCTCCATCAGAACATGATGGTTAAATTTCTCTTCCATATCCATATTTTCACCTATGTGGAAACCCAGTGATTAGTTTATTTGGGTAACCATTATGTTTCATACTATTGTTTTTAAAGATTGGTTTTTAAATTCCTTTTTATGATGTGGGTTTCTATTAAAGAAGCTTTCGAATAGTAAACCATTTATAACCCCAACGAATTTCGAGGGCGAAATTCATTTTAAGGGGGGTAGAATGTAACAGCCCGAGATTTTCTAAAAAATATTCTTTTTTATTTTATTAATATCTTGTGTTGTACGCTACACCAAAAGGAGCTTGCACAACATGCATCCTTGACTTGACATGCATTACACACAATCGCAACATTCCTCGATAGCGTGTGTAGTACGCAATACTGAGTTTCACGAAACAATGATATGCTATTAGAAAATTATTAAAACTAGCTGTTATGAATAGTAATAACCAATTTTTAAATTTTAGAAATTTTAGCTCTCAAAATGGACTTTATTTTTGGATTCGGAGTATCGAATTTATCCTAAGTTGAAATTTTGGTACTTTCGGATATCTTTCATATTCTGATGAATAGTGAAAATTACTAAATTATAATTAAAAAACAACATTTTTAATCGAAATAATTAATAGTGATAAATCATTAATTTTAGTGGTTTTAAAGTATATTTAGAATATATTTTTACAATTTAATAAAATTTTGGTCATTGGATGTAATTTCACATTTAAACCAGACATAATCAAGTGTCAATCTTTTGATAGATATTGTTTCTTAAAAACACGCTATTTGTTTTAACAGCGGGATTTAATTATAAAATTAAATAATGCAACTTCTATGTTATGAATTTGTTAAAATAGACTTCATTTTTGAATTCGGAATATGAAATTTAGCTTAGGATGAAATTTTGGCATTGTTCTGAAAAACATCAATTTTTTATGAATAGTGAAACTACTAAGTGGTAGTTAAAAAACTGAATTTTTCATAAAACTTAATTTTACCGCTTCTGTGAATGGAATTTCAAAAATCCGAGAGACACAGTTGATGTCAGTAAGTAAAATGTGGTTCAATGAGATGAAAATAATTTTTGGTGAATAGTAACTTTTTACTTTTATTTACCACGGTTAAAAGTAAATAGGGTAAATAAGGGTAAGAATGATATTAATATTACCCTAACACATGTCCTAATTCTATTGGACAAGTGTATCTCGACCAAAAACAACCCTAAGTGTAAAATATTATCATTTAGGCCCACTTGGATTAGATTAGGACATTTATTATTATTTAATTCAAATAAGAGTTAATAGAGTTAAAATCAAAGTTTATTTACTAAAACATTTTTAATATAGGGTTGTAAATAAGATAAATTCGATTGTAAATATTCATTAGAAAGCTAAAACGATTTCCTACATAATGGTATTTTATTTTTAATTTTTAGACATCAAATAATTTAATTTATTTATGACACAATGATGATGCAGTAATTATCTTATTAATGAAATATTGACATAATTGATATTATAAATACCAAAATAAATGTAATTTAAGACTTTTTATGAATTCCACTAATTTACTAGGTTACTATGATATATTAGTGTTGATTAAATAAAATTGTTTCAAACATATAATTCTGTTATTACTTTCAAAAAAATCATATATCAAATAGTGTCAAAATTGATACAAAATAGTTTTTAAATAAAATAAAATATTAATAATTGTTATTTTATTTCTAAAAATCTAAGGTTTGTCCAAATGACTTAGATAAGGATATATATATTAATTATAAACAATTTTGGGTTCTTTTGGCATGTTATAGTAAGTGTATTAACCATATAGTGAAAGAAAACAAAAAGACACGGTAAAAGATAAATTATTTAACTTAGAGTTAAATCTAATTGATAAGGTTAAAATAATACCCTAAACATGTCTAAATCCTATTGGTTGATAGGATTTAGACCCATACCCACTTCAGCTTCGAAATAAGACCCTTTGGAACCATTATAAACCGATTTTGACTTTAATATAAAATAATATTTTGAGATATTCCTAAGGTGCCCCTCTCCTCCCTTATAAAAGGGCACCTCCTCCCTCTCTTCCTCACAGAACTTTGAGCCTTCATGATCGGCCAAACCCTGCCAAAATCCCTTCTCCACTTCCCTATTATCATCTTAGAGGTCCTGGACTTCCTCAAAGACCATCCTTAGTTCTTTAAGTGGAGGCTATGAAAAGGTGCGTCAAAAAGAGGAGGTTCGGACACTTACAAAGCAAGTCGGACCTAAGGTAAGGGAAATATCACAATCTCATTTTTATCCGAGATTTTTTATACTTTGGTATTTACTGGGGTGTATTTTATCATCCACATCCATGTTCCCTCAATATGTAATGTTATTTACATCCACCTACAATTGTTTAAATCCAATTTTACCCTTCAGCGAGTTTTTAGTAAAAGATATAAAAGGAATCTTTTGTCGTTTTTCGTACGAGGTACTTTTTGACTTTTTCGACAAAAGTACAAAAAATGTTTTTTTTAACTTATACGGTATGAATGGATTTTTAAAACATTATTTCCAAGAAGCTTCCTTTACAATTTTCCAAGTTTATATTTAATCCACTTCTTTTAGTTTATGATTGTACGACATGTTAAGAAAGGAAAAGTGTTTTTAAAGGAGAAAGGATATTTTCCTCTAGAATGGAGTTCAAGTGTTTTAACAAAATTATTTTCCATATAAAATAATAAAGGGTTCTGTTTTTATCCCTATTATTACATTGATTTGATTATGTTGTGATGGAATTATATTTTTATTAATTCATTTATCTTATATGAATTGTTTTATGATGTCACGATGTTTAAGATTCCCATTTTTATTACATGGGTTATGCAATGATGTATGATTTATGATTTTGTGACACACATAAGAATGGTATCATTATGAGATGGGTGGGACCTATATATCCCTCCAATGCATTGGGTAAAGATTTCATATCTCATTAGATAGACATGGCTGGAATGGTAGGTTATACCGGTTCAGTGAAACAGGACTGAAACGAGGGTGACTCGATTCAGAAAGGGACTTTGTCCACTAAGATAGTCTTGGAAATGAGTCATGACTAACAAGAAATGATTCTATATGATTATGTGTGTATTCCACAAAGATTCATGTTTTAAGATATGCTTATTGGGATTTCATTTCACTACTATGATTTATCCCATGTTATGAAATTATGCTCTCTTTTGCAGGTTATGATTTCCAAAATTTATGTTCTTATGAATATGGTGTGATTGATTTTTCTTTTGTTTACACTTACTGAGCATTTGAGCTCACCCTTTTATGTTTTCTTTTCCCCAGGATATAAAGAAAGGTTTTAGGTAAAAAAAGGGAAGATCTTTATGGGAGATATTGAAGATCTTTCACCACGATTAGAAGATTACGTTCCGAGTTTCCAAAGACACTAATCTATTACGATCCTTCTGTGTGTGTTTTTGTTATGTACTATGTATTCCGCAAAATTAACGTAATGTCCATGTACGATAAGTTTTGGGTCTCTACAAAACGTAAAGGGGACATAATACAATCCCAACTGAAAATAAAAAACTACAAAAAACAGCTCCTAAGATCATCCACCAAGGATCCTACATGATGTGTATGTACAACGCATCCACACAACACCACATTTATACAAATAACCTCTGTGTACCACTTATTCTAGGCTCCTAATGTCTCATCCTAGTTGCTCGTCATCTGCACAACTCACCATAAGGTGCGGGTGAATCACATGCAGGGGTGAATATAACAATACCCAGTAGGGACCCCGAGATCCCCGAAGGTATCTCATAATTCCACAAAGTAAAAAATCATATCACATGATATCAATCAAAATCCACAAAGAAAGTGGATCAACTCAAACAAGGTATATAACTCAGAGATCTGGAATAAAGATGATTAATCATATGCTACCTCATTTTATTATGTTATGTAGTTTCCACTAATAATACAAAAAGAAGTTTTTTCATTGTCAATTGACATAGGATCATATGATGCTAATCCACTATAGGTTTTTCTAATGCTGGTCCTCATTCGGTCACATAATTCTAATCCACACATAGTAATTAGAATGTTGATCCACATAGGGTATCTATGATGCTGATCTACATGGGGTTTCTAGAATGCTGATCCACACAGGGTCACTATGATTCTAGTCCACACATTTTCTCTATTATGCTGATACACACAGGTTTTCTATGATGTGGATCCACAAAGTGTCAATATGGTGCTGATCAACACAGGTTCTCTCTTCAATTAACTGCTAGCCACATGACTCCCCACACTAGGGGCACTCAAGTTCTATATAATCTGCACCTAAAAATAATCTTTCATGCCTCAACTACAACTAAGATACATAAATTATTAACCCAAATGAAATCCATGTTGTTAGGGTTCCAACGAGACATACAATACGTCTATCAGATGCCCGGTCATTGAGTTATAAGTGTTTTAGTACCGAGTGACCTGTTGGATTCGGGTTTGATCCAACCCTACTATACTTAAACATTCTACAAAATTCAGGTTGTGTATATCAATATGATCGTATTATTCCAAGAATTCCATCACTACAAAAAAATCATCAAACAAACATCTGGTTCGTGATTTACATCCTTTTAAACATATCTGGTTGAAAAGGGTCTAGATCTGGTCAGACCCGATTGGACCAACCCAACCCGATCCACGTCTGACTTGGGTCCAACCATGCCTAGTCCAAACCAGCTAGGCCAGCCCATGTGGGCTGGGCCTTAGGCTCATCCAGCTGGACTGTGGATGGGCCCGACCCACCTTGGATGAGCATGGCCCACCTCGACGGGGTGCGACCCACCTAGCTATGTGGGGTCGGCTCCACTTACTGAATGAACAATTGTACCATTTTGATTGTAATAGTGGTTCAACATGATGCCTCCCCTATCAGCATAACCCACATGGTGCATGTCTCCTCCCCTGTGGCTCGATGCCGCATCTCCCTTCTGTGACACGCAATGGAGTGCCACCAAGTTACCACCGCAACTGGTCGACACATGCTGCCCTGCTATCCACTAAAGTGCCTCTATGAGTGACCTCTCCTCTACCGCCATTTCCAGATGGCACCGCCCCATCGGTGCCACACTGACGGGTCTTTTGTTGGCCACCGATTGAGCTCTGATGGTTTTTCCCTTTTGAAAATGCCTACAGGCCTCCTATGATGCTTTTGTCACTACATGGGTCCTGGATTCAAGATTTCATCGTGTTATAAATACTACCACAAAGAATGAATCAAAAAAGAAGAGGTGGAGGGTCCAAGCCCTGTTAGATTGGCTTGCGACTGCCTCATTAGCATCATATCATGTGGGAGTAAATAATAAATCAGCTAAGATAATGATAAACCCCATTAAATCTCTTCTCGTAGCACCCACCCACAGTTTTATAAGAATAATAGATCAAATTGTTTTGGATGATCCTTGTTCATCATGCTTTTCAAGAATATGGAAATGAAAAAAAATCAATTAAAATTAAACAAAACCCCGAACTAGGATTCAGAGGAGACGTTGTTGAAGTGGAAAAAGAATCCAGGTTTTATGAAGTTGTGAGTGTTCGTCGATGTTGGATCATTTCCTCCATCATTTCCTTCAATGCCTTCATTCTTCCTTGGTGGAAGATTCTGTAGAACACTGTTAGAGGTTTTTCTCTTTCATGTCAAAAACCCAAGGCCAAGCTACTTTTAAATAGAGGGGAAGGGAGATTGATGCATCGTATGATTATTGTGGTTCATTAATGAGTTTTAATTAATTAACATCTTAACTCTGAATAGTGTGGTTACAAAACGGAGGAGTCAAGCAATTTAAATGGACAGACAACCCAGTGGTCCCGCCAGCATCACTAAACAGTTGGTAGAAAACTAAAATAACATTTTTATGTTATTTCATTATTCATAAAAGTGTCCACAAAAATATCTTTTCCCCAGACCTAATACGGTCGATGTTATGCCACCCTTAAGTGAGTCCTCGCACTATAGATTCAATGATTCCCTCATATTTCAATTCTATAAACCGGTTCAAATGACAGAAATCACCACTCACACATTTACTAAATGTACCATTAAAAAAATTTAAATTTTTTTTTCAGGAACATTAGGCATCCGAATTAGGAGACATCTATTTTCACAGACTCTTAATTATAAAAAATAATTTAAAAAAAATTATATGTATTTTTATGGTCTTTATATTCTCTTCTCCATATGAATTTTTATTCCCAAAAGCTACAATAAAACTAAGAGAACAAATGGGGGTACTGAGGACATATCTGAGCCTCCCTCTTCCATGTGATGTCATGGAGATTCCAGTGCTGCCAATGAACTCACACCAGAGGAACTGACCTCCCATGAAGGACACACTCATGTCGATCCTTTATCTCCACCGGGAACTACACAAATGTCACCCCCTCATCGATGTCCAGCTCTCCCATGTTGATAACATGCAATGGAACATGAATGTTACTCCTCAGTTGTGACACATGGAAATAATTATGCACCGGGAGCATCTGTGGGGGATGAGATAGATGGTACACCCCCTCACCTTCTATGTGGAGGATCTAGAAAGGTTTGATGAACTTCAAAGATAGTTTTTTACATTACAATCCTCTTTAATCCTCATCGGGGTGAGACCCGTAGGAGTACATGTTATCCCCCCCTAAAACATGAGGGGCCCCCATCTCTTTTCAGAATAAGACTTCAGCTGGATCTGGGTAGACTTAATCCTCTCCTAGATGATTTTCACCTTCTTTGTGGTAGCCTGTACCAACTCTGGACGAATAAGAGCTGACTACCATGGGTCTGTTCAGCATTGTGGTGATATGCAAGGTCGACCATACATGGACTCAAATGGATCCATGCCAATGGTGTAGTGATAACTATTTATGCATTAGAACTCCACCAGTGGTAGGTGGTTCTCCAAACTATGCCCACAATCAAGGAAATATGCATGAAACATGTCCTCAAGTGTCAGTATGGTATGCTCCATTTGACCATCTCTCTATGGATGAAGGGAAGTGCTCATGCGTAGCTAAGTCCCGAACGGATCTTGAAATCCCTTCCAAAGGCAAGATGTAAAACAAGCATCCCGATCTGAGATAATCATCGATGGAACCTTGCGATGTCGTCTAATATAATATACATAGATACTCCCTATGCTCTCTATGATCCCTTCTCCCACATGGGTAGGATGTAAGCTAACATGGTGAGTCAGTCAACGATCACTGAGATGGATTCGTGTCCCCTAGACGTAAGTGGTAGTCCTATCACGATGTCCATGGATTTACCATCCAACATCCATTCAAGAACCTCAAATGGCTGAGCAAATCCTACTGGTACCAGATGCTCAGTCTTCACTTGTTGACATGTGAGGAATCGTGATACGAACTCCACCATAGCTTTCTTCATCCCCGGCCACTAGTACTAACACAGGAGGTCCCAAAACATTTTTCTACACCAGGATGTACTGCCATAGGGGATGTATAGAACTCCTTAAACACCTCTTCCCATAGAGTCACTGGTATCATAGTGTGTCTTCCAAGGTGATGACATTCTCCCCACCTTTATAAAATCTATTAGGAGCATGACCCGAGGATATTTGAGCATGCCAGGCCTCGCTGTCTCTGTCTCCAAGTTGTTCCACCCTAACTCCCTAAAGGAGAGGGAGAGTAACTGTCATGGAATGTAGGTAAGATGATCCATCACTATCCATTAATGATAATTGTAACACAGATAGCTACTCTATAACATCACATAGCAACTGTAGACCAGACCTCATGCTGAGTGTGTCTTCCACCACGTTCCCCTTCATATGAGTATAGACTATCTCAAATTCATAGTCCAGTGGAAAATATAGCAATCATCATTGTCTCAGGAGTATGTACTTCTTGGAGAAGTTATACCTGAGACTCTTGTGATCAGTGTAGCCTATAAAACATTCTATCATCATGTAGTGTTACCACATCTTGAGTCAAATGACCACTACTGCTAACTCTAGGTCCTAGGTAGCATAGTTCTACACCTGTTATCTCAAATGTCGTGAGCCGTAGGTGCTCACTACTTTTTCTTGCACTAGTACCCAACCTAATTTGGTCACATATGTGTCATAGTAGACCACATTCCCAACACCATCTTCTCGTAGCCTCAAGATGGAGGCACCCATTAGTCTCTGCCACATCTTCTTAAAACCTTGTCGGCATCTCTCCGTCCACACAATGGTCTATCCCTTCTTTTTCAAAGCTAATGAGGGTGTCAAAATTCTGTAAAATTCATTTACGAATTTTCAGTAGTACCCAGCCAATCTATGGAAACACTGCTCCTCGGTAATACTCATCGATGGATTTAAAACATGCAATGCATCTATCTTCTCCAGATCCACAAAAATTACATCATTTGAGATAACATGCCCTACGAAGTGGACCACCCGAGTCCAGAACTGGCACTTCGAGAGCATTCCATAAAACTGGTTCTTTCGAAGTGTATAATGAACTATCTGTAGATGTGTGGCATCCTCCTCCTCTGATGTCGAGTATATAAAGATGTCGTCAATGAAGACTACCACAAAGCGATTGAGGAATGGCTGGAAGATCATGTTCATGAGCCCCATGAACACTTTTGGAGATTTGGGTATGCTGATGGGCATCACATGGGACTCACTATGGCCATACCGACATCTAAAAGACATATTCAGTATGTCCTAATCTCATAACAGGTGCTGATTATAGCCTAATCCGAGGTCTATCTCCGAAAACCATAAATCTCCATTTAGTTGATTGAAGATGTCATCAATCATTGGGAGTGGATACTTGTTTTTCATGGTCACATGGTTTAGGAAGAGATAGTTCACAGAATGCCTCATACTCCCAAATACATTCATGGTGAACAAAATCATGGATGACCATGATGAAAAACTGGGCCATATAAACCCCATCCTCTAAAAGACCTCAAGTTGTACCCGCAACTCACGGAGCTTTGTGGGATCCATCTGATATGATGGTTTAGATATCGGTGTCATCATGTGGAAATGGTCGATGTAGAAGTCAAAATCACTGTAAGGAGGTAGTCCTAGAACGTCATCATTAATGAAATCAACATACTAGTCCACCACTACAGCATTAATTAGAATCCTCATATCAACTTCTCTAAGGGTATGTCTAGAAAACTGATGAGTGACCTGCTGCACCCTCCTCAGATAAATTCATCTTGAGCTGCAAAGGTTCCCTTCATAATAGTGAAGGATAACCTGGTCCCATCCTCGCAAAAACACCGTAAATTGCACCTAAAAGAGTAAATCTAATCATGGACTATGGATAACCAGTCCATAACAAAAATAACATCGTAAAGCCTCGACACTGTTAATAAGATATCCTATAAAAAGCGCTCACCTCCTAGAGTAATGTCACACTACCTGAACCATTACGTATTCATTGAATCCTTTCCCATAGGAGTCTCAAATAATTGGGATTGTACCAATGGATCTACAAGAATCTCTGAGCTACTAAAAAGAGTCATGTAAATGAAAGAGTGAGTAGCTCATCTGTCTATAAGTACTAAACCTATGGTAGAGTATAGATATATCATACCTCGAATCATCTTTGGAGGACCTTGGTCATTGGACTTAACTGCCTGAAGGTGATCTCATCCATGTCTTACTGCTCTTTGAGGTCGGAATGGACCACCAGGAGGTGGTGGTGGAAGAACCTCAAATCATTCCCCACTGCCTATTGCACGACCATCTCCCCTGCAACGTCCACTACACAAGGTATATATTATATCAAATCTCTAACACGACCTTGATGGTCCATAGACTATTTTCAGATTATTATTGTGGTGGGTCGGGCAGTCACGCACCATGTGGCCATGCCCGCTGCACGTGAAACACAGTCTTCTTATCTGTTGGCATGCTCTACCTCATGAGACTGCACATCCGACCCTACGTACTGGGGTGTCCTCCATAAATTATTGGACTACATGGACCTCTATGTCATCTGCCTACTACCTACTGCAGATGACTCATCTACTTGTCATTGGATGGTGGATCTCCCTATTGGTACCTACTCCGCTAAGAAGATCTCCACCAATAAAGATCACTCATGTACTCCAGCATGCATTAGGATATTGAGCAATATCATTGATTATCTGATCTCCCATCGGAGACCCTGCTCAATAGTCTATTCCCTGATAAAAGTGTCTCATACCATGTAAATGTTGTAGTGAGAGAGGTCAGTGAATCTCACCGAATAGTAGGCTACTATCAGGCTTCACTGCTATAAGGGTAGGAGCTCCTGAATATGCATATACCATATATATTCTGGAATGAACTTCACCTTGATGAGGCCCTGTAAGTCCATCTATATGCGGAGTCACCATGTCATGTAACTAGAGATCGAGGCTCCACCATCTCCACATCAAGACTTGGATGAGGCTATCATCTATGATCACCATCTACGCAAATGGTGTCCCAACTATTCGGAAATCCCATGAAACAACCTCTATCCATTCCTCAGCTCCCTGGGGATCTATCTCGCCTCATATCCTAAGAGGCATATTCCATTGTAAGTCACACAATGTGCTCAGATGTCCTGCCACATCTGCAAGCGGTGGTTGTGGAAATTGTTTCCCAACTCGTAGATGTGCTGCTAGTGAACCACCGGAAGGTGCTATTGATGTAAGAGGGACCTACACCGAGGCCTCATCGTTCAGAGGTTCATCATTGTGAATTCATTCTAGAGTCCTAACTGGCTGTCTAAATGGTGGAATCCTGAAAATAAAATATTGTACCACGGTCAATAATTTAGAACTAGTGAGCCGACTCGAAATGGATAAAAAGTAAAACACTACCAAAACACCCGCAATCTAGTTTTTTGTGCACCATGTCAGAAATTACAATTCATGGCCTTGGTGTATGGATATGTCAGCCCCCGCACTAACACTAGACAACCCGAACTGAACACCACTCTCAAAACACTTATCACTATTTCACCATTGGAAATATTAGAGTCCTAGTTCTTCTGTTGAACCAACTCCTTTGATACTACTTTCTCATGAACTGACCCCCAAGGTCCATGTCGTGACTACCCCAATCCCACATTCAATAGGCTAGGGGTTTTCGACTAGGACTAGAAAGGAATATCCATGAATGTAGGAAGGAATTCCCTTTAAAACTACAATAAAATAGACCATGAACACTACAATATGCAAATAACATTGTAAAAATGCATTAGTAAAAGTGTGTACTGAATGTAATGGGGCCAAGAAAACAAGACCAGTTGAAAAGATTCCACTTCAACAAAAAATCAAGAGATTTTCAACCAAGGATCCAACCTAAAGTCTAGGTAAAGCTTGTCTTCACTGCACATCATGTCAACCAGCCACCTCCATGTACCACCTGGTACTGGCTCTAAAAGCCTTTTCCAAGCCACTATTTATCTGCACAAGACACAACATAGATTGGTAAAAGCCCGTACAAGGGTGAGTATGAAGAAATACCCATTAGAGACCCCAAGATCCCTAAAGGTATCTCAGAATTCCACAAAAGAAAAAACCCTAATACATGATCTCAATAAAAAATAATAACGAAAAATATTAAACTCAATCTAGTTATTCATATCAAAGATCAACAATAATGATGATTAGTCTTATGCTACATCATTTTATTCTATTAGGAATTTTCCACAACTATAAAATAAAGATGTTGTTTCTTTGTTGATCCACATAGGTTCGTATGTCACTGATCCACGATGGGCTACTCTAATGTTGTTCCTTGTCGGGTTGCACACTGTTCATCCACATAGGGTCACTAGAATTATGATCCATAGAGTGTCGCTATGCTGATGATAAACACATGGTTTCTAATATGATGATCCAAACATGGTCTTTATGATGCTGATCCAAAATGGTTCACTATGATGCTGATCCACATAGGGTCACTGTGATGCTGATCCAACTAGTGTGACTATGATACTAGTCCACACATGGTCACTCTTAAATTGGCTACCCGCCACAATACTCCCTACACTCAGTGAACATGAGTTGTGTATAATCTACTCCTCAAGATAATATGTCAGTCCTCAATAGCCTTGAAGTTACATGAAGGATTAACCCAATGGTTCTCCATGATTTAAGGGTTCTAACGTGACATATGAAACGTTAATTGGGTTCCTGGTTATTGAGTTATATACATTTTAATACCTAGTTCCTGGACAAATTCGGGTTCGATCCACCCAGACATACTCAATTTTTTTCCAAAACACAGATGGATTATATCAAATGTACAGTCTCATTTCAAGAATTCTATCAACATAGATGTTTTTTCAAACAGACGTCTGGTTTGTCATATACATCCTTTTAAGCATATCTGGTTCAAAAATGGTCTAGATCTGATCCAACTCAACCCGCCCAGACCTAGGACATCCCAACCCTCTCTGGGTCCAAACCAGGACCCACTATGCTTGCCCGAACTAGATGGGATGGATCGAGTGGTCTGGGTCGTGGGGTCGGCCCGTTGTGCCATGAACCAGCCCGACCCTCCTTGGTCGGAAGCGACCCTCCTCAAATGGACGCGACCCCCAAGCCGCATGTGGTCGACTCCCCTTCCAGAATGTACATTCGGTCTGTTAGGATTGTAATTGGGGAACCAAGTGGAGCCACCCCTGTCAGTGTGACCCACGGGGTGCGATTCCCCTTTGCCGTGGCTCGACTGCAGAACTACCTTCTGCGGTGCGCGATGGCGTGCTGCCCTTCTGCCACCGGGGTCGGCCGACTATGGCGACCCCGCTGTTCACCACTTCTCCTACGGGTGCTACATCTCCTCCTTGGACATCCACTTCCAGCCAGTGCCTTCACCCACCAACACCAATATCTAGTGTCGTCGCTCTGGAGGGGCTTCCTTAGGCCACCGAGTGAGCTCCGGTGGTCCGTTTTCCCTTCCGAACACACGTACATGCCTCAGATATGCTTCTGTCTATGTGTGGCTCTCGGATTCAGGATTACTTCTTGTTGGAAATTCTCCCCCAAAATACACATCAAAAACAAAATAGGTGGAGGTTTTGGTCCTTGTTCTTTTTTTCTCATGCCTGCTGCATTAGCATGATATCAAGTGGGATTAAATAATACATCACATAAAATTATTATAAACCCCATTCAATCTCATCCCAAAAAACCACCTGCTGTTTAATTGGAATCATGGATCAACTCATTTTGGTGGATCCACGTTCTCCTGGATCTTTATGAACTATGAAAAGAAACATGTTTTACTTGAATTTAAACAAAACCACCACCTCAAATTTGGAGGAGACATCATGGTTGTGGAAGAATAATCATTGTTTGATGAAATAGTCAGCATTTTCGATACCATATTGATTCCTTAAATGTTTCTATCAAAGCCTTAGTTTTTCATTGGTGGAAGACACTACAACACTTCATTAGAGGTTCCTCTATTTCTTGTCAAAACCCAAGACCGAGTTTCATTTAAATAGAGTGAAAGGGAGATTAACACATCTTATGATTAATGAGGTTCATTAATGAGTTTTAATTAATGAACATCGTAACTCTCAATTGTGTGATTAGGAAATGGAAGTGCTAATCCATATAAAGTGATTGAAAAACCTGTGGTCCCACCACTTCCAGTCAACAATTATTAAAAAATTAAAATATCATCTTTATGTTATTTTAGTAATTTTTAAAAAGTTCACAAAACTATCATTTTCACCTGACCTAATTTGATCAATGTTTAGACATACTTACGTGAATCTCAGCACTGATGATTCAACGGTGTCATCAGATTTTAATTCCAAGCACCGGTTCAATTTATTTAAATCTCTGCATAAACTTTTTCGAAGCATACCTTAAAAGAAGTTAAAAATTTTATTTCTAGAACACCGGCCTTGGAATCAAGCGCCATCAATTTTTGTAGACTCGTAATAATCACAAATAATTTAAAAAAATTATATGGAATTTCCAAGACTTTACAATAACACCCACCTATGTTCACCGGAGAGGGATTCCACTGGATAGTTGAGTTTTAGATCTTGTCAATCCATGAAATTTTTATGCTCTTTGAGACACACACAAATATGAGGGTCAATATTTTTACACACATGTTGTATATACCAGAAAATAATTTGGGTGACACTATATAAAAATATGGGAAGAATGTAGAGTTAACCTATAAAAACTTTAGTGAATCAATTTAGATTAAAATAAATCCTAAATTATTGGGGGATTATAAGGATCATGATTATGTTCACCTAATATAAGAGAGCATGTTATCGATGTAAAATGGTGTATATTTCACAAAATTGATGTTCCTTGGGCCATCAATAGAAGCAGTTGTGATTCCCAAGGTAAGGAATTAACTAGATGGTATTTGATCAAATATCATGTTATAAGTGAATTTATTTTTTTATGAGGACCATTTCAGACATGAATAGTTATTATATTATCATGGAACAAAATACAATAGAGTCCCCAAGTAGTGAAATTACTATTTAAATAAGGAAAAGTATGATCTATTATTCTTATGTTATGAAGTACTTCTATAATAGTTATCCCGATGGAAACAGTGGGAATAGTTTTTGGGGGTAGTGGGAAATAATCTCAAGACTATATTTCATTATAGTGCTATTAGTTTGGAATTATTGGTCACAACTGGCGTTAGATTACATACACATCATTGGAGTTCCATGCTTGTGGTAGTTTGGGAGACCTTCATATGTTTTATATGAAGATGATGTAGAAGAGAATTGGAAATGGATTTGGATATGAAGAAGATCATAGGAATGAATCATTTACAACTCACCTAGAGGAAAGTTGAAGTTCCACTACATGATTAGGTCAATGTAGGAAACATGGTACGTTAGTGATAGAGAAACAATACTAGGAAAATGTAACATCAAAGGGGATTCGGCCTTGTGCCCATGGATGAGGGGAATTTTTTTTTCATGCTATGTAGTGAAATCAGGCTATTTTGGACGGTGGGTCTCTAATGTAAGACATACGATTATTGAATCATCAACATTTGTTAAATTTATTTGATATAGTAGGATATACTTCCTTTATATATACTTGACTTTAAAATGTTTTCGTCTTTGTTCTGGAATAATGGGATGATTTTTAACCATCAATAAACCATTTGGAGTGTGTATAGATAATTTCAAATGTTTCAAGCCATGTTCTATATAAATTGGAAGTTACCATTTGTTTGGGAACCATTTTTTTAATAAATTAATGACTATGATATAAGTTTTGGTCTATATTGGCTGGTTCTATCCCAAGATCATATCGACTATTATTAGAGGATATTTACTATTCTATATTAAGAAGGAGGAATATTTTTTCACAAGGGTGAGACAGAACCTCAAGCTCACATTATAGGCCTAATTAACTACATATTGAATTTATCATGGATAAGATATGAAATCATTATCTAGATGATGTTGGAATATAAAGGAACACTCTTCCTCTAGTGGTAGGTCATTTTCAGGATGTATTTCCTCCAGATATCAATGACTTACCATCTGATCAGAAGATTTAGTTGATGATCGTGTTGGTTTAGGGAGTAGAGTTTGTTTTTAATCCACTATATATGATGCCACCAGTAGAGCTTCATGAGTATAATGTTTAGTTGGATGATTTTGAGACTATGGTTATCAAATTTCCTTGTAAAAATATATTGGATACTATAGTTTTCTTCCAAAAATGTTGTCGAGACTTCATGATTGTGTGTGTACTATCAGATAATTAACTCGATAATGGTAAAGAACATATATCCCCTTCCACATATCAAATATCATTTCAACTAGTTGTGAGGTAAAGAGATCATTTCTATGGATAACTCAAGATGAATGTACCACTAGATGAATTTGAGACCATATTATATATCTTATACTACTTCTTGGATAATTTATAGGTTGTATGAGTATGAAGTAATGATGTTTAGTCTGAAGAACCCATAATCGGTAATCTTAGCTTCGATGAATGAGATATTTTTTCCTTTTGTAGACTAGTTTTTTGTCATTTCTGTGGATTTTATCATACTGTGCTACCATTGATCAGACGATAATGTTCAATATATTGAAATTTAATTATGTACAATGAATCATAATCATTTTTACAGCTAGGTAACCTAAGGTTGATTATTGATTAATTGAGTGCACATATTGGCCATTTAATCTCACATGTTAGAATGTCAGTGCACCCATTGAATTATTCATTCATGATATCATGGGAGAGGCTGAAGAAGGTCTTAAGGACTCAGAGTTTTTTGGGTTTAAAATTTTATTAATGGAATTTACACTAGACATACCCCATTTAGAAGAACCGATATATATAATGAACATGAAAGGAGTGAATATTTTTTAGCTAAAATAATAAGAGATATATGTTTAGGATTTGATGAACAGGCTAAAATCGGTATAGATACACCCATTAATTTTGTTTTTTTGGGCATATATCACGCACTATTACACATCCAATGTTAGACTCAGAGAATTTATCACATAATGGAAACTTGTGATTTTTAATAGATCATGCCATCATAAAATGAATGAGATGAATTATCATATTGTGGATCTGGATTTTGCTACATTTGTACCCAACATTTGATAAGTGAGTTTCTATCATTTTAAAATTATATTTTTGTTGTACACACACAAAAAGATCATCAGGTACCTCATTTTTCAATGGAACCAAATCCTACAATAGTGGATGTGGGTTGTGTATATACATGGTTTCAAATTCAATTTTTATTGCACACCGAAATAGGGAAACATAATTTCTAATTCCTTTAGCGATAATTTGTAGGAAGAATCATTGTGAGATTCTTGTGATGAGTTGAGGATGATGGAACTATAGAAAGACATGCATCAAGAAGTTCAATATTCATAGGGATGGGACATCAATAGCTATTATACATGTGCTTCATGACCAGATTAAGAAAGAGAATATACCTAATTCAGAGGGCTTCCCTATAATATACATCTTATATGGGTGGGAGACACATTGATGATATCTTAGAAGTGATGATGATCTTGTTATCCATGGTTGAGTGTGGGTTCCTATGGGACTCTGTGATGAGATGATAAGAGTGTTCCATTATTCAAGATGGGTGAAACATCCAATGATGACAAATATGAATCATGATCTCTGTTGAAAATAACGGTGTCCTGGAATGAATAAGGATCTAGTTGGACTCAAAGTGAGATGTTTCATTTTTCTGTTTGTGGTGTTCGAGAACAAGAGGTCTGTAATACTGTTTCAACTACTTTCTATTCCAAAATGTAATTGGGATGGGGTAACTATGGATTTTTATATAGGATTACCATGGATACCATATGTGAATGATATAGTAGTGGTGATCATAGATCGAGTTATGAAGGTATCCCGGTTTTATCCAACCAGGGAGACCACACCAATTTATGATCTGATGAGTCTTTTTATGTGGGCGATAGTATAGTTTCACAATATTATATGGATTATTTATTCTAATAGAGATAATAATTTCCTATCATAGATTAGAAAGGCTCTTTATACATCCTTGGGACCATGGGATATTATTGAGTACAACCTATCAATCACAGACAGGTGGTCAATATGAATGGACTATTCACATTTTTTAAGAAGTGTTATGAGAGTTTGTATTAGTTTTTGGTTGTTCTATTGAGTGAAATTTAGAACTCATGGAATTCAATTATAATAATATATTCTATTAATAAATCTAAATTGAACCTTTTGAGGAACCTTATGGTAGCCCATTCCACTCAAAAAATGTTAGCTAGAGGTAGGTGAGTCATAACATGTTGGATCGAGTCTTGTACATGATATTTATTAATTGGTTTTGTTGATCATTACATGTTTGGTGACCACATAGAGTGGGAAGATATATTAAGCTGACCATTTATGACAACCTTTAGATATTAATATTTTTTATTGTGTTTTACTTTGGGTTTTGACTAGGTTGTGGAATCTTTGAATCATAAAACCAAAAAAATAGCACCCACGTTTGTCATGAAGTTACATATAGAGGAAAGCTTTATTATAGCAACATACCAATTGGAACTGAAATAGTATTACTATGTAGTGTACGATGTGTTTCACATATCATAGATTCCATTATAATATCTATACCCTTATCATGTGGTATACATTAGTGACATCATTCTTTTGGTAGATTATTCAATCATGGAGAATCTGATATGGATGGTCAATCATTGTGAAATCTATCTCTAGGGAATGACCATTACCCTAATTCTAGTTCAGTGGTTGCATATGAATTGTCATGAGAAGACATGGGAGAGGTAAGATGATATGTGAAAAAAAGGAAAATAATGTTCTTTGAGACCCCACACTAATACTTAGAGAAGATCTTGGATAAGCTGCTATATGTTAGGGAGATTGTTATAATTATTACTTTTTTAGTTATATCCCTCTCTGAGATTTTGTAAAAACACTTTTAATATGTTTTTCCATTTTCATTAATCCTTTTTGATTGAGTACACTTTTGGATATGGAGATAAATCTCAGATGAAAATAATCTAATGTTCAGGAATGTATGTTTTTGTTAATTAATGGAGTCTTGGTTTAACCGATTCAAGTTTATATGTGGGTTATCTATGTGTTCATAGGTTTACATAAGTAGTTCTGGTTCTTTCTATATAATCTACGTCATGAAAGGAATTCATTCCCTGAATATATTTCTTAAAGAAGCTTTTAACCACATTTTGTGTATGATTTATTATTCATCCTCTATGAATATATATATTTCTCAAACCCTAGAGAGATTTCTGGTGATTTTGGAGAGATTTACCTCATTTCCAACATCATGATAAGGTATTTAATCTACTATTAGGTCCATTGTTTTGGTTCTTCCATTTCTTACCCTCATACTTGTTTTTTGTGGGGTAATATGTTGACTAACATTAAACCCGATTTGTTCTTTTTTGATCTAGGATTTTATTTTTGGTCTCCATAAAATTAATTTTACATTAGTGTTCCTAGTTGATAGAGTTTCTTTAATCATATAATAAATTAAGGAGGAATCTAATGAATTCTTATGGGTTGTATCTATTTTTAAAATTATGTTTAATAATATGTGATTACATTAACATATTATTATTGTTAAAAAAATTGAGACAATAATATGATATTTGGAAAACTCTTTGGCTCCCTTTGGATCCAACAATGTTGAGACCAGGAATGCAGATAAACACAGGGAAAGCCTTCCCAAGAAAAATAATTAACAATCTAATGGAATAAAATTTCATTTAGCGTGACATGAAATCTCATGTGATTTCTTATTATAGACTCTCCCTGGACAATTTATTCCAGAATTATTGAATGAGTTGTGATAATTTGGTTTAAGATGGTTGTTAAAACTCGAATGATAAAATCTTACGGTTTATTATAATAAATGAATGTATAATTGAAAGGAAAAGGGTAATTGGTGATCATTGTGTCTTATGATTTTATATTTCAATATTCCATATATTATGACTTGTGTTATGATTTATACTAGTATTCATTTATAAAGGGGATTTATTGGGTATGTTGAAATTATTATATAAAGGTATTTTCTCAGTGATGTTGATATAATGAGATAATTGAATTTTTCTAGTGATATTGGAAATCTTACATAATGAGATTACCTGGTGATTTTGAAATGCTCATATAAAAGGATTTTCTTAGATTTATTGAAATCCATATATAATGAGGATTTTTTTATATTGTGGAAATGATTATATTTTTTATTTCACGCAGTTATTTGATAATTATTTTAGGTATTGCCAAAGATATGTTATTATGCTATGTTGTTGGGATTAGATTTTTCATGTTTTTTCTATATGGCTAGGGAAATTATGGAATAGTGAAAAAACCTATTGAGTATCACAACATATTAATTGATTAATTAATAATTATTATTTTTGATTTATTGAATGAATTGATTATCATAATTTTTTTATACATGATATAGTTAACTTATATAGTTTTACTTACAATCAATTTTTGATGTTTTTTTGGTACCCGAGCAGATTACATGGGTGTTGGTTTGGAAAATGGTGGGGAACATTAAATTGATTGTTTAATGCTGGATGTGTTTTTTCATGGATATGAGAATCACATGGGGTTTGGGAATATGGTATAACGATTTTATTTATGTTAGAATTGCCTTTTATCTATATTACATTCAGTTTGACATTTACATACATAAAAATGTTTTATTAAATTATCATTTATTTATTATTATATTATTCATATGAATTTTATATTTTGGTTTATCGACCTGGGTGTATTGAATTATCAATTTTTTTAAATCCAATATTTATTTATATTATATCACATATATATTCTAGGGGGAATATTACCCACTACCATCACCACAATAGTGCTTCTAATGGATAACCACTAGAATATGGGGATCCACAACTCAGTTACAACAACCAAATTTGTTTTTTCAATGTCAATGAGTTTCGTATTAAGGAATTTTACACATTTAGTTTTACTTTAATTTTAAACTCAAATAATTTCATCCATGGTGGTCATACATGAAAATTACCAAGTTTTATTGAATTTCTTAACCCAATTTCATTTCAATGGTTTATATTACTTCATTGTTTTATTCAAAACTATCAAATATTGTGTCAAATTATTTTATAATATCGTTATTTGTATATATAATTATTTACTTTGGGGTTAATATTGATACAAAAAATAAATTTATTTATTTATTAGCTTTTCCTTGTTATGATCACTATAAAAAGATTCATTTCAATATGTACATAATTGAGAAATTTTTTTTAATATTCAAATATTCACTTTTATATCTTGTATATGATACACATTTGGTTTATAGAAAATGAATAAAAATTTATTTACATTGATTTAAACTCTGTTTCAATTTTATTCTTCGAGGAGTCAAATTTTAAAACTTACCATGGATGTAAGAATTATTCTAAATCTAACATTATTTTTTGATTGTTTTCTTTCTATTGAAACAATCACTTTATTGTAATCATTTTTCATTGAAAATTACATTTTCTTAAATATATAAATTAATGTTTGATGAATATGATTATTTCTTAAACCGTATACACATTTTATGCGTAGTTTTTTCTTTTTATGTTATTTGATTCATTGTATAAATAATAATAAATATGTATCCTTACAAAATATGAACAGTAAAGGATAAAGAATATTGATTCATGAAATAAATTTATTATTCAATAAATAATGAATGATTTGTACATGAATTTGGTTGTGGGGCCCCACTTTAGATATCACATCAATGCATCAATAGGTCTCCTAAGACAAATCAATTTTGAAAATCAAATGTGGTTTTACCCATTAATAATAAGCATTCTTAGGAATGTTCTTGAGAGTAGTGGTATCATATTCCATGAGATCCTAAAATCTAATAAATAAGAATTTACATTAGTGATAATTCCATTTTTATTGTTGTATATGAAAATTTGACTATGATATTATCTTTTGATACATTTTATTCTCAATTTATTGACTAAAGAGAATGCCATTTTAGTTAATTACTTTAACTTATTAATATTGAGTAATGCAATTATGATAGCCAATTTATTGATTAAATGGAATTTATTTTCAGTATTTTACTTTTCTAGTTATCCTAAATAGGTAAAATACCCTATGAGGGGGGTGAATAAGGGTTCGAAAAATAAAAACAACTTCCCTTCAGATATTTTTTATTTTTTATACAAAACACTCTTCTCTCTTCTTCCCATAGATGAACCGAAATTAAATCATGAATGAGAAAAATAAATTTTTTCATGGTTCGCCCTCAATGGGATACATCCAAGGAGCATACAATAACATTTGTATAATGAACCATATCCACATAGGCTCACTTCCAAATTTCAAGGATTAAGCTAGATCAATTCTCTTCCCAGGATCACAGCCTTTACATTATTTGGTGTCTTCTTTTTTCATTTCCATGGGTCACTCCCAATGTCTCTTTATCTAGCTCACTCGTGGTGGAATGAATCACCTTAATACTCTTCCTTTTACCATTACTCTTGGAAGAGATACATTCACATTTTATGGACTTTTAGGTCCCATTAATTTGATGAAAGAAAGAATCCTCAACTATTGGTAGATGATCTGTTGCAGTCTCTTTTCAACCATAGATGAAATAAAATTTATTATATAATATTATTATATGTAAATTGATTTCATGATCTAATTAAATACCTTTGAGAAATACCAGCACCTTCCAAAAACCGCTTAGCACATATGCTTCGCGGCCCACCACTTTTACGAACTGCATCCACTTTCACTGACACGTACAGCTTCCATGTACCATCTTCGCATACCATTTCATCGTACGACATCCACATACTAATTTCACATACTACTTAAGAAAAATATCTTCTATTATATGTAATTACTTGTTCTGGGGACTTCCCTTTCCAAGAACCACATTTTTTCCTTTCATAGAATCCACCTCGTGATATACTACACCCTTCAAGGAATTCTCCCGCATGAACCAATTTTTGACATCACATAATTCCCGGATCAATCAGGTTTTCTTATGAAAAACACTCTTAATTAATTATGGGATTAGTTTTACATATATATGATTATATATCTAAAAATCTACTAATCCATTATTTACCCATACCATCAAGGTGGTACCACCTACACTGCACACTGCTCCATCAGCAAACTATATCCCTACGCAGCCCGAAAACTTCCTTTATTCCATTAGGGAGGCCCCAATCACCCTAGTGATTTTTCCAATTAAAATAAATCCTATATATTGATGGGCTTCTATGAAAAACCTACCTCCCATGAACCACATACATTCTCATGAACAATTTTCTTATGCTGTCCATGTTCCATCTTTGGCAGTCTACAAACTGTCCTTTGTAATCCACAAACCATGACCCCCTTCATGAAAAATCATCTTTTCCAAAATAAAATATTGATTTTGAGGGCCAAAATTTTGAAAAACACTAGGAATATACACCACATTAAAAACCTGCATCACAAAACACCATAAATACACATTCATGGTCATCTGGATTTATAATAAAACACAAACACACCCAAAAAACACTGAGAAGATGCCTTGAGGGATTTATTCCCATAAATCCCCCCTGTTGGGTTTTTTATTACTCTTAATAACTTGATACCTTATTAAATATTCATCCATAATCTACCATCATTATCCTATGGATATTAAGATAATGATCAAGGATTTTTTGAACATATACTCTAAGCCTTCATGAGCCATGATCGGCATGGGAAATAAGAGTATAATGAATCTTTCATCATTAAATAAAATAATTTTATTACAAAATAACTATAATATGTTGATCATGAACCAAATCCATTGTGATATGTATAATTTTATCAACCATGTTTAGCATCATCAGATTTTATACTCCCCCTATGTCACTGATCCTCTTAATAGCTTCAACTCCCCTATATTACTTCCCCACCAAGAAACTTATATGTGTGTCTTGACTAAGACATTTTATCCCTTCTAAGGCCAAAATTTCCAACACTTTTTAAACACATATGAATGGAATTGATTTGATGTGTGTCATAAAGTAATAAACATATATTAACACATTCATGAAAAAAACCATACCTCAAGGAGATAGGGATCCTACACCCACAGTTTTCATGTTTGGGGAGTTGGCTAAAATCCCAGAGCCAGTCGATTCCTTTGTCAAAATTTCTATAACCTTTTGTTCCTTATGAACATACTCAAACAATGTGATCCCTTTATCATCCATATCCATTAAGAAATGATACTTGATTTCAATTTTCTTTGTCCTTGAGTGATGGACTTGATTTCTTATAAGATTTATAGAAATTGAATTATCAAAATGGATACTGATAAATGAATTCAATTCAATTCACTTATCCTCAAGAATAAACTTTATCCTATATAAATGTGTATATTCTTGAGTAGTCAAAATATATTCAGCTTCTATTGTTCACAATGAAATATAATCATGATTCTTTCTTTGCCCAGAAATAAACAATCCTCCATGAAAAAATACACCACCTGATGATGATTTTCTATAATATGTTGAACCATCCCAATATTCATCTATATATCCCATTAAAAAATTCTGAAATTTTTAATTATATTTCAAAAAAAATTCCACCGTTCCCATGATATACTGATGTATTCTTTTTTACTTTAAGAATGTGGGTTTCCTTGATATTTCTTTGATATCATGATACTTGGAATGTGGAAAAAGAAATTTCAGTTATTATCCATGTGAAGTACAATATAATAACAATGATTTACCTATATATAAATTTAAAACATCAGTTCCACAATAATTTATATTTTGAACTCACATTTCATGAATTCAAAAAATTCTTTGCACTATAATTCATCTGATCCACCAAAGATTATGTCATAGAAATATGCCAGAAACATCATATTTTTTCACATTCATTATTTAAATATAGATTGTAATCAACTCCACCACATCAAAAACCATGATTCTTTAGAAAATGATATTTCCTTGAATACCACGCTCTTAGCACTTGCTTCAATCTATATAAATCCTTCATTTTTGGAGAATGTTTATTCCCATCTTCATGAATGAGAAAACCATCAAGATTCTGAAAGTAAACTTCTTCTTCAAAAAACCAATAGAGAAATTATGACTTGATATCTATATATAAAACATTGATAATTTATTTCACTACAATGGAAAATAATAATCTCATTGTCTCTAGACGTGAAATAGTTAAAAATGTCTCATCAACATCAATTCCCTCTATTTGGGAGTACACATTTCGTAGTAGTAATGATTTTTATTGAATAAATGTACCTTCTTCATTCATCTTATTATGAAAGAACCATTTCATTCCAATGAAATTATTATCTATTTGGCCTCAAAACAACACCCCATGTTTGATTCTTCTCAATTTGGTCAAGCTATTCATCATTATCTTTAAACCAATTCGCATCTCCACCTATTTCATTAAAACGTTTAGGCTCTTCCTATGATATGAATAAAGATTATTGTAGATTATTCACCAAACTCGTTTTTTCTGAGATTTATGACACCCAATTATGTTTTTTCTATCAATAATGGTGATTATCTTTTATCTTTGTGAAGATACATAATTGTTCTCATTTTTTTAATCATCTGAATCATCTTACAAATTTTCCTCTAGGAATAACAAATCCCCTAATCTATTTATCTTTTCATCACATTCCTCCAAATACTGATCATGTATTAGATGAATATTTTTATCCTTATCTATTTTAGATACATCATTTCATTCAATATTATTTCCAATAAACTTATTGAAGAATTTATTTGATTTTATTTTATTTGATTAGATGAGATATATCCCATCGTCTTCAATGGATTAAAACTTACATTATTTCTCCTTATTGACAATTAAGCTCTTACTTTTGAAGACTCGACATTACTTCTTTCCATACCAAATCTAAAATAGAGTTTTATCTTCTTTTGTACACAAAAAATATCTATTTGATGTGGAAACTAGTGTCATCAACACCACATTCTAAAAAATATCTAGTGTGCCTTTCTCAATGAGCATTGTTCTACCCATGTTATTGATAATTAATTTTCTTTTTTAAAAAATTCCATTTTTTGTGGAGTTCGCAGTGCTAATATTTGTTTCCTTATCCCATTTTTTAGATAATCTCCTACTTGGAAATTTGTAAACACTATTCCATTATTTGTGAAAATATTCCTAATTATATAACGTAACCTCATCTTAACTTATATTCAATATGTTTTTATGCAATTGAATACATTTTATTTGTGTTTTATGATTGAAACACATTTAATTCTTCTTAAATAATCATTGTATGGAAATTAATATCATATCCCATCAATAGATATTGGTGAAGTTAGTCCGCACAAATCGATATGTACTAACTCAGTCAATATTGTTGAACTTTTACAAATTTCTTTATATGTCTTTCAAATGATATTCCCTTGTTAACAGGAATCACATTTATGCATATGATCACATGATAATCTAGGGATTTCTCGAGGAGCATCATATTTCACCAGATCTTCCACGAACATTTGGCTCAAGTGGACAAGACATTTATTCCATAACTTGTTTTTATTCTTCCTTGTACAGAAAGAAATATCTTCTTCACTAATCACAACGTATATATTTCATTTTGTACATATTCCCTACATAAAAGCTACACCATATTTTTCTTGTATGACACATAATTTCTGTTAAAATCTTCTGGAATGTCCTGAGTCACATAGTTGACAGGAACTATGAATGTTTTGACTAAGACATTAATCAACTAATACATCAACATGTATCTTGTCTTTTCCACAATCCTTGTCTTTTCCTGAGCTAATATTCATCAAGCCTTCATCATTTCCAAATCATAGGATACATTCTATATCATACCCGATTTTGGTCGCCTTATATTTACTACCTATCATATATGTGGTGAATCCACTATAAATAATCTATATTATATTCAAATATGATTCCTTAAAACGAATACCTATAACCATTTATTTTTTAAATATATTGTTCTTTTTCATCTCTCTCATTGGCCTCATACATGATTCTGATTGATAATCATGATCTTCTATGAGGTATTATGGACTAGCTTCATATTGAAATACGCAAAAAGGATTTTTCATTTTTATATCATTTGATAAAACAATTAATTTCTTCTTATAAACACATTCATTATGCATCATCAAATTTCTATTCATTATTGATGAAAAATTTCTTGCCATGTTCTTGAATCCTTCACACCTAAAATAGTGGACATCAAATGGCCTTGAAGATAATTGTGTTCTGTATGGATTCCTCAGTTGATTATGTTTCCTTTCGGTACCTCATGGATATAAAATATACATATTGTGATTTCCCCATATTTCCAAAACAATAACATTTCGTTTGGGTTTCATTATTGTGTGGAAATCATGCAACAATGTTTCTCCATTGGGTTCTATAAATTCTATTATATTAATTCATTCTCAAATAATTCTCTAAACATTGAGTAGGAGATTGTAGTCTATCTTCAACCATTACTGATTTTTTTTATGATGAAATCATCATGATCAATCATTTTCCATTATAGACACTCCTTTTTTTTGTTTCACTATAGAAATTAAGTCTACTTTTCCATTTTTCTATTCCATGTGCATCCTGCAGTACTATGATCAAGAGTTTCTCATGATCTTTCAATTTTCTTCACATACTGAAAACATCCTCTTCAAGATCTTCGATACATTTTATATGATATTTTCCAATATTAGTCTTACTATCGATATATCTATTATTTTATTCAATTTTTAGTTTTTCTAAATGTTATCATGGCCAAATGACCAAGAATATTTATTATAATTAAACAAAGAAGAGTTACAGAAGATGGAAATATGGGATTTTATCACAATCATTCTCCAGAAGGGGAATCTGATCTGGAGTAATACCATCAACCCGAATGAGCTATGTGTTGACCCCATTGTTAGAAGGCTTGTCTGCCACCATGTTGGATTCTCGATATAAATGTTTGATGTTGAATTTGCAACTTGATAGGAATGCGATGTAGTCTATCCATCTCACGGTGAGTGCCCACGCAATGTGAATCACACCATTTCTAATTGCATACACCACTACGGTAGAGTATATTTCGAGCCATATGTTTCTCATACATATTTTGCAGGCGAAGATAGCTACATGAATAACACTAAGCATTTCTGCATCAAGGGAGGAAGAAATTACACACTTACTGAAAAAAAAACCCATGGAATTTGCAATTGTGATCCCTAAAGACAACATCGCAGCCTGATGGACATGTTTTCCCTTTTGTTGCTTCGTCAACATTTACTTTTATCCCGCCATGTATGGGATCCTTCTAGAAAATATCTAAATGATCCTACTACTTCATATATATTCGGTGCACACAAATTCTATTTATAATAGTGAAATTTTGAATAGTATTATAGCAGTGACCTATTTGTAATGAATTATCATCATTGGAAATTGTATAGGGTCAGACTAAGGAAACCTGAAGATATAATCATGAGTTTTTAGGCATGATGTCATTCCGTCCAGTACAAAGGATGTGATCATGCTCTGCAACAGTGGCCAAAAAAGAGTGTTTGAGTTGCGGAGAGGCTTGAGATATGGAACAGTTTTGCAGTTGATCTGTAATATCATGGCATTCCAGGATATAAATTTCAAACCTTCCTTGTAGTGAATTTTAGAGAGCATATATAGTGGAACATGATAAGAATAGGAGGTAAATGTCCACCCTGTGCTGAATACAAAACCTGCATCTGGAACATAGAACAATGCCACAATATTGTAAGCTGTCATCAGTCGGTAATTTTTTATGATAAATATTCCCAATCAAAAAATTCCTGGTTGGTATGATCGAATAATTTTTATATATTTTAATCCATGAAAAATCACTATCATTCACAAAATTAAAGTGGTAGTAAGATTTGGATTCATGTGTCCAATTCCAAGTATGTTCTCAGATAAGAGTGTCTTTATCTAGTGATAATACGTAATTGCTAAAAAGTTCACTATGATTCTTGTGCATCTATATATTGGAGAGGGTTAGGAAGTATTGAATTGAGAAATCCATGTTAAGAAGAACATGTTGTGGATTTATAGAGAATATGAAAGGCAATCCAGTCTAGTTGTCATGAAAGATGTTCGATGTGGATTCCCTGCAAGAAATCCATCTTGCATGAGACTTAATATTATTATAACAGGATTAAATGGCAGGGCAAATAGGGGATCTTATATTTGATTTGTGTAACATCTTCAAATTGTTAATGAATTTGTTTCTGAAATTGCAGAGGACCATCGAGTCATTTTTTATAAGATTATATGTGACCATAGAAAGAAGAACCACATTAAAGAACTTGATGTTTTTTTGATTACCAATCCCCCCTTCTGAGGTTTGAAGCATTTATGCCAAGCAACCATGACTAATTTTTTTTCCAAAATGTTTCCACTCCAAATGAAGTTCCTCATACATATGTTAAGAAGTTTTGTCAGTGAGATAGGCTATTTATAAATCATAAAGAAATGAACAAGTTTAGCAACAATTATATGTTTGGCCAAGTATATTTTGTCCTCCCTAGAGAGAGACTTGAATCTCCATATAGATAGCAACTTTTTTTTAATCCACAACCTTGATGATGTAACTGTTCTTATGTTATCTTCAAATGATAGGAACACTAGGATAATGAATTAGAAATGATCCTTCCGGAATCCAAATGACTAAGAGGATTTTTGATCTTCTCCCATTGAAAAAATATTTAACAAGTATATTGATGATTTACTCCATTTGATTGTTTTTCCTGAAACCTATTCATAGTGTGAGGGGGATGACTTCAAATTATGAATGTTTTTTTGGTACATTGATAAAAGAGAATAATCTCATCTGTGTAAAAGAGGTTAGTGGGGGAAACTATATTCCTAGTGGTGTGGAAATAATTGTTCTTACCCAAATCCACTATGCAGGTGAGAATTCTACTTATATAGTCTTTAGATATAGTGGAAAGAATAGAGGATAGAGGATAGCCTTTTCTGAAACCTTTTGAGCAAGTAAAATATCCTATCGGGGAGCCATAGATAAGTAAAGAGATATGAGTAGATTGGAAGAGAATTTTATCCCAATCAAAAAACTAGTCATTAATGTCGAAAATGCGTAGAACTTCAAAAATGATACTCCAATCAATGGTCTTTAAGGATTTCCAGATGTCCAACTTGAGAGAAATATGGCTGCCTCTTCTACATTTGTTAAGAATATTGACACATTCAGAGGCCATACTAATACACCCTTGTATATATCATACTTTTAAAAAGGAAAATAGGATCCATGTAAGGATTTTCCAAGAAATTATGCTATGATGATTGGAAGTAACCTTGGTTTTGATTTTGTGATAAGTTTTGATTAGAGCGATGGGTTTGAATTGATGTATTTCTGAAGAATTTTCAACTTTTGGAATCAATACCAGGAATTAAGAATTGACACCATGTGGTAGATCCCTGATAGAGATTCAAGAATTAACATCCCTACACACATCATATTGTATAACCTCCCAGTAGGTTTAAATGAAAGAGTTGGGGAAGCCATCCGAATGCGAAGCACTATCTGGTTTAAGGCTGAAAACCACCTCACAAATTTCATGATCATTGAGACTACAAAAGACCTTCTTATTATCTTCATCACTGACAATGATCTGTATAAAGTCATTTTGGATGTCCTTGTTGATAACAGGACCATTGAAAAGTTTTTAAAAATAGTAAACAGTGTGTTATGAAAGGGATTCCTCATTTACGAGCACTCTATTATCATCTCTCAAAAACGTGAGAGGTCTGAAGACTATTCTAGTTCATCAAAGATCATTTTAGAATATGGAGTTTCTATCTCCTTCCTTTATACATTTAACTCTAAATGTGTCTTTTTGAAGTCTTTATTTCATGGAGAGGAGCGAGTTCATCTTCAAGGTGGGGAAAATTTCTGGTGGCATGTTTCTTTCAAAATCATAGTCTATTGTATCACATTAAATATGGTTGAGTTGTGCCTCCAAAAAAGGGATTTCATGTTCCATATTGTGAAAATTGTTTTTTCACGAGCTCTTAATATTATACTTTATGTTCTTCAACCACATGATGCAAGAATAAATATAGCTTCCAAAACTATTATATGCCCATATTTTTTCAATTACCTTACTATGATCAGGGTGAGGGAGCCAGGCATTGTTGAATTTGATAGGCAACCTTGGATTTCACCCCATGTTGGTAGTGCTGGTCAGTATAAGATGATGATCAGAGTTTATCGTTGGCAAGGTAATATTGGAAATAACATCAAACATCTCAAGAGAATTATCATTAGAAAATTCACATTCAAGTTTACTAGAAACAATTTCAGTGTGGTGCCTTCATTTCAAAGTATACATAGCCCCCACCAAGATGATCTCGGTCATATTAATGTTCCCAATGCATGATTTTAATTCCTTTGAGTAAAGGGTGGGAAGAACAACTCTTATTCATTCAATGGGGAATAATATGTCATTAATGTCACCAAGGATAATCCAAGGATCTTGTATTCTAAGGATATTGAGATCAATGTTTTTTCAAAGTAATCTTCTTTCCTGATAGTTGTCCATAGCATAATAAAAGGAGTAGAATAATAGAATATTATTGGTGATATCTTCACAGGTGGTCATTTGTTGATCAATCTTGAAGACCGATGAAATATATATAGAGTTGTGCGCAAATACCCATAAGGTTTTAGTAATCCTAGAAGTATTTTTGCTTCAAATTAGAGTGTAACCTCTATTTTCCACACCAGCAGCTCTGGGAGAGTAACAGATTTTTGGTTTTGAAAGGCCCAATAACATGGGTTTGTTAACATAAATAAACCTATGCAACGAGGTGACAGAGTCATGGTTTTCCACTCCTTGAAAGTTCCATAAAAATATATTCATTTTTACTCTCATTTGGGGGGAGAGGCCACTTTTTCATCCCACATGGTTTTACATTTCTGTATGATTTTTTGTTGTCTTTGTGGTCTTTTCCATGTTTTTCCATGTGATCAGCATGAACATAAACTGGTGATTTTTTACCAGTTCTAGCAGTCAGATCAACCTCCTTCGAAGAGACATCCTATTGAGTGCTGTTAAAATAATTTTTGATATTTTGGGGTTCCATATTATGTAAGGCATGGAATGTAATAATTGAGAAATATGCAGTAGTACAAGCAATATTCTGCTTGGGCATGAGAGTACCACCTTTTTCAGTGTGGTTATATTCTGTGTGCACAGGCTTCTCAGTACTTGCAGTTTCAACACTATTTTATACTCTAGTTCCCATTATGTATATGGAAACTTCTAGATACCTATATCTAGAGTAAGTTCGGCCAGATGTTGTTGTGAACCCACATTTGAGTTTAGAGTAGCTTTTCACCACAGAGGAGCAGTGTAATCCAGTAGTATATTGAAAGAAACATGCAAAAATTTCAGTATTATGAATGAATTTATATGAATTTCTAGCCACTGGGGTATTCAATGGTTCTGCAATTGGAATTTAATTTATTATTTTGAGAATATCTTGGGAAATTTCTACTTCCATGTTTTCCTCTTCCATATCATGTTCCTCCTCCTCCACCAATACAACCCAGGATGTATTAGGAATAGCAAGAGGGGATTGTTTCTTAATCCATATCTATCCGTCAATATTTTTTAATGCTTCCCCATTTTCCACGCCTCTTCCCATACCCTTCTTACCCTTATTGATTTATGTTCAGTAATTTGAATTAGAGGCTAGCATCACTTGTTTTTTTTACAATCCTGCAGTTAGAAAAAGATTGGAAAACAATTTTACACACCTCATAGAATGGTGGCCTATTTTCATATTCTACTCTTACCTCCAGCTTTTGATCATGGAAAATGAAGTTGATAAACATTGTTAGCTTAGATTCCATGTTTTCCTCAACATTTATCCTTGATTATAGGCCCAATTCACAACTTATAGTACGCTGATATATGTTTAGAGGAATTATAATACACTAAGAAAAGTCATTCAGAATTTTTGGGTTCCAATAAACCCAATTTTGATCATGTAATCTGATACAGATTTGAGCCAAGGTGAGTCTTTGTGATAAGGAAATGAAATTAATTTCCTAATGTTCTATATGTAGGACTCCTGGCATCAGTTGAAGATTTCTATATCTCAAGGCAGAGTCAAACTCTTCTTGGATTCCGAAGATGATGTGGAAGTGTCCTTTCTCTATCTGGATGAGTTTTCATGTCTCGAATCCCCATTTATGAGATATTCATAGTATGATTTCAGAATAGGGCAACAATATATCCCTTTTAGTTTATACAATGTGTCTCTGTAGAGAAAACCGTCATAGATCAAACCTTTGTTGAAGGGATTTGGGATCCGTGATAATGGGGTGGCTCCCGTCATCCTCTAATTTGATGTGTGTCTTTGAGGAAGAGAACTTCGGTAGATCCAATCCTTTTAAAACCTACAAGAAGGAGATATCTCTTGATCTGGAGCATCGATTAGCATCTAGGATGTTTGTTTGTATCACCAAGCATATATATATTCTATAGTAGTTTCTAACTCAGCATGAAGGACATCTCTTCCTTCTACAACTCCCTCATCACTGTCGCTTTCTTCATTTTTTAGAGAATTTCTCACCACTATCACCATATCATTATATTTATGATCCTTGTAGTCCTCTAAATATTATGCCCTAGATTCTTCTTTACATTCATTATCACTAGAATTTAGATTCTTATTTTTGAAGATATTTCACTTTTCACCGATCCTACAATTCACATTAGCTGAATAATTATTATTGGGAGATTCCCAATTGTCTTCATCATTATATTCATTCATCTTAGGTAACTTATTTGCATAATTTCCATAATTTTTTAGTTGAAATAATGAAATTTGACGTTTACCATGGAACATTCAACATACTCTTTGGAGATTTGAAGAGAGAAATGACATAAAATCATCCAACCTGTCTTCCTTCTTAATATGTTCAAGAAATAGCTTCTTCATGGCCTTGAATGTCACTTCTTTGAACATCCCATTTTCTAAAACCTCATTATCATCATTTCATATTTCATATGAAATAATCATATTTTGAATATTATCCAATGTCATCTCCATCAAAAATATATCTTGCTATATAGAATCATTCTGATTAAATGAATCTGGTTGTTTTATAAAGATACACTTGAAAATATTTATAAACTCAATAATTTCTCCAAGAGGGTTCATGTATTATTCCACTACATTCAACCGATAAAAGAATGTATTAACTAGCTCATTATGGCGAATTTTGATATCCTCATATTTTTTTCATAGAACCTAAATCATTGTTTCTCTTACTTTTGAGTGACCCTCCTAAATTTTCAACATCTTTTCCCACATAGAATATGATGTCTTACATAACATCATTATAATATATATTGTATTTTATGGGGATCCCCCTAAAGAATTAATATATTTAGAATCATAACCCAATTCCCTTACAGTATCCTTTCATAAAGAAAAATAATCATTATTGGATGATATTCCTTCAATAACAACTATAAAGACATCCATTACTAATGATAGAAAGTAATACTGCATCCAATAATTACGTGATTGAATAATATTTCATTCGAAGATAAGAATCCCACTATGTTTGATGATCCATTTATTCTATTGATAGTGAACCAATGAACATCAAAATTTCCCTCTGATACCAAATGTTAGACCGACTATGTAAAATAACCTATGGGGGGGATCAGAGTATGATGGATTAAAACTACTACACCTTCAGATATTGTATCCTAATTTCTAAAAACTCTCTTATATCTTTGTCTCGGGGAAATATATGGACAAAAATGAAATCATGCATGAGAAAATAAAAATTGTAATGTCCCGACCCCTCTAAACCAGTGTTGGTGCATTACTTGTTATGTTGGCATGGTTAGAAGAAAATAAATCCCGAATGACTAAATAGTCTAGTAGTCTAGACCAAACTAGATACATTGATGTAACTCATATTTAATTGGAAAAGGTTACAAAAATAAAATACATAACATGAACGAAAAACTGAATCCACAGAGCATAATAAATAGTCTCCTCTTCTTAAACTATTGAAGCTAAACAAATGAAAGGGTGATCAGAATCATGAATCAACAATAATTGAATTGTATGCAATTAAACAAAATAAATATGGCATGGTGAATAAATGAAAGACTAATTTCATTAATAAACTAATTGCAACAAACCAAGATTTCATAGTACATTATTTCTTCAAAGTAATTCAATAACTTGCACTACACGCAACAACGAGTTCAAGCACACAACGACTTACCAAACTAGCCTTTCAAAAGCAGTTATGAATTGTATTAACTGAATATTGAACTTTATATAATCCTAATAAATTTAGAATCCATATTATGAGTCTCTTATACATAATGTAAGAACAAATTCATTTTTTTTCAGATAAAAGAAGTATTTTTCTAACAATGCACTTTTACCAACATTTAATGGTGCACCCTTTTTAAATCCAATATTTGAAACATTTATATATTCAATTTCACAAAATAATATTCTTCTTTAGAATAGGGACATATGAATTTTGTTTCAATAAATTTTTGTTGTTTTCCTGATAACATTCATATTTGGGTGAATAGTGAAAATTAATATATTTTAATTAAAAACAACTTTTTTGATCGAAATAATCAATAGTGATAAATTATTCATTTCAGTGATTTTAAAGTATAATTAGATTATATTTTTACCATTTAATCCAATGTTGGTCATTGGAAATAATTTCACATTTAAACTGGACATAAGCAGGTGTCAATCTTTTGATAGTTATTATTTCTTAAAAATTTGCTTATTGTTTGAATACGAGAATTAATTTTAAATTAATAAATGAAAATTCTATGTTTTTAATTTTATAATATAGACAACATTTTGGATTCTGAATATCCAAATTATCCTAGGGTGAATATTTGGTATTTTTCTGAAAACTTTTAATTTTTGATGAACAGTGAAAAACACTGAGTAATAGTTTAAAACTGAAATTTTATTTAAATAATTATTTAATTTATTTAAATTTATTTTAGGTCAAAATAGATAAATAATACCTATATATGTTCAATGTAATTCATTGAAGTCAGTTTATAGTAATTTTAGATATAAAAATATTATATTTAACTATTCACCGTCTTTCACCCATCTCCTAGGAGAATTTGCAAATTCACATAAAACATAATTTCACCGCTTCTTGTGAGTGGAATTTTGAATGTCCGAGAGACACGGTTAATATCATGGAGTAAAATGTGGTTAAATAAGATAAAAATAATTTTTGGTGAATAGTAACTTTTTGCATTTATTTACCAGGGTTAAAAGTAAATAGACTAATTAAGGGTAAAAAAGATATTAATATTATTCGAACACAAGTCCTAATTCTATTAGACAAGTGTATATCGACCAAAAAAAACCTGAGGAATAAAATATTATCATTTAGGTCCACTTGGATAAGATTAGAACATTTATTATTATTTAGTTAATAGAAGAGTTAAAAGAGGTAAAATAAAAGTTTAATAACTAAAACATTTTTAATATAATGTTATATATAAGATAAATTTGATAATAAATATTAAATTAAAATCTAAAAATATTTCCTACATAATGGTATTTTAGTTATAATTTTTAGACATTAAATAATTTAATTTATGTTTGACACAATGATGATGCAATAATTACTGTATTAATGAATGATTACGATAATTGATATTATAAATACACAAATAAATGTAATTTGAGACTTTTTATGAATCCCAATAATTTTATAGGTTAATATGACATATTAGTATTGTTTATATGAATGTTTTTCGATTTAATAATGATGTTATGAATTTATCACAAACGAAATACCCAATAGTGTCAAAATTGACATAAAAGAGATTTTAAAAAAAAATTATATATTATTAGTTGATATTCTATTATTAAAATTATTAGGTTCAGAAAAAGGACGTATATCATGATAGGTGTATCATTAATGGACCACTTGGGGGTCAATTGGATGTTTATAGTATGTTAATTAACCATATAATATAAAAATACAAGGAGACATGGTAAATGTCAAACTAATTAACTAAGAGATATAACTAAAATATATGATTAATAAAGTAACCCAAACCTGTCTAAAACCTATTGGTTGAGTGGATTTAGACCCATACCCACCTTATCCTCGAAAAAAATCAATTTTTTTCCATTATTAACCTAAAATGTATTTATTATAAAATAATATTTTAAGTTTTTCCAAAGGTTCTCCTCACCCCTCTTATAAAAGGGAAACCCCCCTTCTCTCTAATTAACACATTCAAAGCCTTTTGACTCATCCAACCCATACCCAAATATTTTCTCAACTTCTCTCACTTCAATCTATAGGCCTTAGTTTGATCATAAGGCCAGCCTATAAAGCCCTTTTGATCAAATCAAAAGGAAGAACCCGAAAAGGAGATAATGTTTTCACCACCCTCTTTCATATTCCATTCTTCTTCCACTTCTTATCTCTTTTTTATTTACATTATAAAATAATAACTCCAGTTTATTTTATATACTGTGATGTTATTATAAATATGGTACAACCATATTCAGTATTCTATCTATCCTTTGAATGACATGTCTCCATACGTGCATATGTTCGACTTACCGTCTCCACGTCATGGTGTAATTGTTATTCAATATAGTATTATTTAGATGGTTATAATAATGATGTTTAATTATTGTAAATAATAAATACAACATGATAATGATGATGTATATATGACAGACCATCCAATTATATATTATTTTAATATCAAAAGAATGAAATTGTTGCTCGTGCGTACGCACAGACTACCATCTCCACGAACGCGATAAGATTCAATCCCCATCGTATCCATTTGAAACTAATTTTCATTTGACGATTAAAAATAATGTTTACGGACTTGATATAATTATAGATATTAATAAGATACATTTTATGGATAACAAACATGGCTTATGTAACAAAACCTATGAAATAAAATGAGTAAGTGAACACTTGAAACGATTATAATACTAAAATATTATTTACAAAGCAATATAGAAAGATCATATATGATATCATATTTATGTATATGATTCTCGTATAATTTTATAACTATTATATAACTATTATACAAGAGTTTAACATACCCTATATCAAGGAAAAGTACAAGGTAAAGGTTTATTTCAAAATCTCTACATTATCCGAGGTTGTTTATATGTAATTATCTATTGGGACCCCTTTATCATCCACATCCATGTTTCTTAAAAATGTGTTTCCAAAAATTATTACTATTTTAAATATGGGTTAAAGTAATTTATACCCTTATTTTACCCTATATGTTTGGAAAGGAATCTTTCCGTCTTCTTCTAAATAAGTTACATTTTCACACTTTCGATAAATGAAGAGAAGAATTTTTTTTAACTTATACGGTGGGTGCAGTTATTCTCCGCCGTTATTACACCTTTGAATCTTTCCTTACAAGAATATATGAATATTTTCATAATAAAGGTTTTCTAAATAATTATGCAACTTTTAAATGATTTAAAAAAAGTGATATTTCTCTCAAATAGTTTTGATTTCATCTATATCAACATCCTTTGATGGATTTTAAGCATATTTGAATTTGATTTATTATGATACAAAACATCCATATGGTATTAAAGGTTTTTGATATGTTGGATTGTGGATATGTTATTTTTATACCCTTCATGGTTTATGGATAAAGTATTGACATTACTTATGCTCGTGTTTAATTGAATGTTTATGTTATGTTTAAACCATTTAATATGAGGAATGCATTGGACTTAAAAAGTGACGGGTGGAGCCCGCTATAACTCCTCGATGCATCGATGGGTCTCATGAGAAAATCTAGTGTCTTGGAACAAGGCCTTGACAAAAACATTTTTGTAGTATTGGCACAAGTCCTTGACTATGTTGTTATGGTAGTCTGGTATTATGCATTCCATCATTATGAAAGTGGTAATTGATATTTCATGTGATTATTCGACTAATAGAATATCCATGTGAATAAGTTAATGGAATTATATCATATTATCATTGCCATATTATGATGAAGATCATATTTAAAAGGCTTTTGTTTTAGATATACATTACCTTAAATGTTTATGTTTATTTATTAAGGTTTATTATATATTGTTATCCTTACATAGCATCTGATCACACCCCTTTCAATGTATTAATTTTCCTCGGATGTGAAGAAGTATTTTATAAATGACCTGCAGGGATAGTATGAGGGGATATGAAGACAAGTTGTTATTGTATTTTTTTTACATTATGATGTAATGTACGTCTTATGAATATATATAGTGTTTCCAAGGCTACTAAACTAATAAATCATTCGAGACATGATCTTTTGTGATCATGAAAATATTATGTAATAATGCACCGACTCTGTGTAACTGGGGTCGGGGTGTTACATTAATAATGAAAATGCATCTATATATTTTTACATAGTGAAAACATCATGGATATTAATAAATGATAATCAATAAAGAGAATTCATATTAATTTGAAGTCATGTATTTGGCACATGGAACCAAACTACAGTTAAAACAGTTTAGTTCTATGGGTAAAAACACGACTTATTTTTGGAAAAAACTCGAAGGGTTTGTCGCCAAAATGATTGTCTCATAAGACCTTACTATTCATAAAGGGTTTGTAGTCGGACCCACCCATCGCTGCATGTCCAAATAATTCTTTATGCATATATTCAGAAGAAGAACAATATTCTTTTACATTTTCTGTAAAGAATATATGATACAAGTTCATCAATATTTTCATTGTCAAATCAACAATCAAAATAAATACATATGTAAAATGGTTTAATTCATTGAAAATAATCTTATCCATGAAATGAGAATATGGAAATTTAAATAAAACATAATCTCAATTGAAATGTTACCACAAATTGGAAGTAGGTACACTATATAAGAAATAGTAGATGCACAATACTAAGCAAGTAAAAAGGAAATGAAAATTTAGACCAAGATCGTTACCACATTGTAATTAATTGAGTTGTGTGAAAAAAGTAAATAACCACAAAATAGATCATAGAATACCATGAATATAATTATTATCATAAAAACATATATCAAATGGATGTACACTTATACCACATATAATAATTAAGATGCGAACAATATAAATCCCACAGAATTGAAATTGATATGAGGAAACCACTTACAAACATTTCAGCATGGTAACGAGTGTTCTTGAGAGTTATTAATGATAGGTAAAGGGGTATCAATATATATATATATATATATATATATATAATAATGGATGTATGGGGTAGGTGATAAAACATAACCCATCATTAGGTATTAAAAATAAAAGCCACAACATAGGATAGATTCTTGAACAAAAGTGAGAGAGAAGATCCCTTACCTTAAGCTCGAAGGTGTTCTTGATTGTTCTTAATGACAAGAATAATCAAATTTATCTGCATTAATTAATAATTAAAGATCCTAATAAACATATAAGCGACATGGTATAACCTTATTATGTTCATTAACGACCTTTTTATGGGGTGATGAGATTCGATTTTATTGATAGGGATGCATTTTCTTACTTGGTTTTCATGATTCATTTAGTTGTTTTAATGAGTGGATGTTAATTTGAAATGTGGTTAAACATCCATAATAATTAATATGCAATATTAATTATAATATATAGATATAAATTATTATTTAATGATTCTTTTTATATACCATGAGAATGACTCATTCAACGAGTTAATGATATACCCTCGGATTTGGCTTGGTAGTTTTGAGAACAATGAACTTGTTTTGTTTTATTATTCCATTTTATGAGTGTGTATGGATTCATGAACATTAAACATGATAAAATACAAATATTTTTATCGTTTTCAACCTTTGAAAATGTTTTATGACCTATCTTGAAGATATTTAGGCAAATTGAAAACTCGTCTTCCAAGAATGTGATAATTTAACACACCTAAGAAGCTATTGCATGTATAGTATAATTAGAGAGGAAAAAGATTTATTATAATTAAATATTCCACTAGAAAAAAAATATTAAGTCCATATATAGTAATGAAATTATCATGTAATTTGGATGAGGTGATGTGAGATGAGATAACAAAATAATGGAACTTGTAAAAGGATTTGAAATAAAAAAGAAGAGAGGTTCACCTCTTGAGTACTCCTCTTTGAGAAACTCCTTAAGAACATTGATTTTGGCCTTTTTGTGAGACAAGAAGGTATTGGATGTGGGGGAAGAGGTTAGGGAGATATTTGAGCTGAATTTTGGCTTTTCATGAACCTTGAGTTTTGTGGGAGGTAGAGGGGTGAGGGGTGGATTATATAGTGGAGGGGAGAATAATTTTCATAATACTATTGTCCTTAATTTATTATTTTTTCTCAGGATAAGAAATAGTGAGTAATAATTGACATTATATAGTAAAAAGAGATTGTGAGTTCGAGATTTTGGTGATTACATCACTCATGATGCTTTAAATTGTTAAATTAATTTATAATTTATTTATACGGTAAATTAAGGTATTTTACAATTCCCCAGAAAATAAAGTATTTCAACAAAAAATACCAACAATTCAAACTAACCATTTTTCTACGAGTATAATCCAAAAATAAATTTAATTTTTGAAAATTAATTTTCTAAATATTATTAATTAAATATTTAATTAAAATAATTATTTAATAACAAATATTAACACTTAAAATATTCATTTTCATTTTTATGATGCCAAACCATATTTATACAATCATGGGAATGGATACCATTCATAAAAGACTTATTACAATTCATAAGGTTAATTTAATATTCATTACAGTAGGTTAATATTCAAAAGGGTAGGTTGTTATTCACCAAAAATTATGTTAATTCTATCAGACACTAGTTATCATCTTGAACACAACCGTGTATGTCAGATTTTTAAAATTCAAATCACAGAGATGAAAAATATAAATTTAATGGATAGGTTGTGAATATCTAATATAAATACCAATTTTTTATTCCATAGGGGCTTAGTTATTCATTAAATATAGTCTATAACTAAAATATATTTAAGAGAAACATACCATAAAATATTTGGGGTGTTACATTATTTTCTCCTTTGGAAATTTCGTCCCCGAAATTTTTCATTTATAAGGACTTTCAAAACCATGTGGGCAGTTCTTCTTCACAACATCCTCAGGTTTCCATGTTTCTTCCTCCATATTATAATTTCTCCAAATAAAATTTAATAAAAAAGTTTTCAAATTTCTAAATACATGTTCCCCTATGTTAGGAATCCCAAAAGGCTCTTCACTATATTACAAATCTGGTTCCAATTCTATTTCTTCAAAGGTGAGTACATGCATTGGGTCTGGTGTGTATTTCTTCATCAATGACACATTGAACACATCATGAACTTTGGTGAGACATGGAAACATTTCTAAATGGTATTCTAGAACTCCGATTATTTCTAGAATTTCAAACAGTCTGATGTACATGGGGCTCAGCTTCCCTTTCTTACCAAACCATAAGACACCCTTCCATAGATATACTTTCAGAAAGACATAATCTCCGATTTCGATTTCCAAATCCTTTCTCTGGTTCTCATCATAACTCTTTTCCTACTTTGGGATTCCTTAATACGGGCTTTCATTGTCTTCATGTTTGGCGTGGTCTCTTTAATTTTTTATGGGCCTATAGTATTCCTCCCTCCTACTTCATCCCAACGAGTTGGAGTTTGACATCTCTTTCCATATAATGAATCATATGGAGCCTTTTGAAGATTAGAATGGAAACTATTGTTGTATTAATATTCCACCAGTGCAAAGTATTGATTCCACATACCTTGGAAGTCAAGAGAGCATGATCTCAGCATGTCTTATAGAGTTTGAATAGTCATTTCAGACTGTTTGTCAGTTTGGGGTTATAAGAAGTACTCATACGATGCTCTATTTTCAAAGCCCTATGGAGTTTTTTCCCGAATTTTGATTTGATCTAGGATCTCTATCAGAAAAAATCAATAAAGGTTCACCCGGAAGTCATACAACATCATTAATACAAATTCTAGCAAGGTGATCAAGTGGTAAATCATTTCTTATAGGAATGAAATGTGATGATTTTGTGAGACGATAATTAATTACCCATATTACATTGTTCCTTCTCGGATTCCTCAGTAGTTCGGGGACGAAATCCATTATAATGTTATTCCACTTCCACAAAGGAATCTTTTAGGGGTTCCACTAATCTTCTAAGTTGTTTTCTATCTGTAATCACTTGTTGAAAAACTATACACCTTGAAAAATAGTCAGTAATTTACCGCTTCATATTATCCCACCATAAATATTCCTTTAGATATCTATATATCTTATTGCTACATGGGTGTATAGATAAATTTTAGTTATGACCATTTTCTAATGGTTCCACTTTTATCTCAGGTACTGATGGAATGCATAACATCTTCAAAAATTTTAGAAATCCTTCATAAATGAAGTATTACAATCATTCATCTTGGAAAGAATTAATTTTTTTGTGAAGATTCTCATTATCATGTTGAGAGCATTCATCATCTCTAATAAAGACTGTTTAGAATAAATTTGAAATAGGAATGATGGTTCCCCTTCCTTAAAAATTCCCATATCCATCTTCAGTAGATCTATGAATATAGAATCTATTTTGATCATATATTTGGTCAAGATTCTATGACCTTTCATAATTAATGCATTTTCAACCTTATTTGCCTTTCATGTGTGGTAGTTTACTGAACAATCGTAATAGTTGAGCAACTTGAACAGTATCTTTTTCATCATGTACAATTCGTTTTGTGGGAAAATTTATTTCAAACATTTGTGGTCCATATAAATCTCACATCTTTATTTGTAGAGATAATGTCTCCATATTTTCAGAGAAAATATTATCGCTGCTAACTCAAGACCATGAGTCAAAATTCGATGAAACCCAATCTTTTTTGGATGCATCACCATATATCAGAAATCCCTCATTTCTAGATAGAAGAGTCAAAATTGGATCATTGACCAGTTTTATTTTAAAATGTTCAAATCATTTTGTACATTTTTTCATCCATACGAAATTATCCCATTTTCATGTGATCTTGGTTATTGGGTTATCCATTCGGGCGAAATTTGAAAGGAAACGCTGATAGTTATCTTCTAAGCCAATAAAATAGCATAGCTCAGTTATGCTTGTTGGCATGTCCCATTCTTGGATTGAATTTATCTTAACATGGTCAACTAATATTCTATCCTTAGAGAAAATATGGAAATGAAAAGGAACTAATTGAATCCAGAATCCGTACTTTCTAAATAACCCATACAATTCATATCTTCTTTGTGTTTTCATAATAATCGGCAATTTACTATCATGGTCTTCATAGCTTTTTGAATACACCAGGATATCATCAATGAATACCACAACAATGTTATCATGATAATCCTTCAAAACCCTAATCATTAAATCCATTGAAGTTGATATTGTATCAGATAGTCCAAAATGAATCATTGTAAACTTGTAATGCCCATACTTGGTTAAAATTGCTGTCTTAGGAATATCTTCCTTCCTCAGAGGTAGTTGATAATATCCGGACCGAATTTCAATATTTGAAATGTATCGAGCTCCATGAATTCGATCAAATAAATAATCAATCCGGGGTAGAAGATACATATTATTTATTATAATAGCATTAATTTAACTGTTATCAATGTATAGCCTCATGGATCCATCTTTATTCTTGAAAAATAGGATCGAGGCTTTCCATGGAGAAACACTAGGTCAAATAAATCATGTTTCACTAAATTCCACTATTTGTTTCTTTTTCTCCACTAATTCCATAGTGGCCATTCTATAGAGAGTGTTTGATATTGGCCTTTCACTAGTAATTAAATGAATAGAAAACTCGCCTCCCTGCACAGAAGGATGTCTAGGTAAATCATATTTTAATACATCAATGTATTCCTACACTATATGAACATCTTCTATTTGAAGATTTCTTTCATCACCCACAGATTTTGGTTTATCTTCCTCTCCAATTATTTCATTCAGTAGAGCTTCTGAGTGGTGGATCTAGTTAAGAATCAGGTGGCAATGTTTCTGCTCTAATGTTAATGGATTTTACACCATTTTAAAAAATTATAACCTCCTTCTTATTAGAATAAATCATCGCATAATAATAAAAAATAAAAATAATAATGATAATTATATGAAATTCAGTCATTTCTATAATGATAATGTTAGAAACTAAAACATGTTTATTTTTCATGAGTGGGACTTCTCGACATGCCTTGGTTGCAATGATGCATCCCCTAAGAGTTTTTATTGATAACTACATTATTAAATCAAATTGGACATGTCTAATTATCATGGAAAACATGGAAGATATAAATGAATAAGATGATCCATAATCAAATAAAGTGGTGGCTATGTTTGAAGAAACAATTAATGTATCTACCTCCACATGATTAATAATTTAAAGATCCACGGTTGTAATCGCATAAGCTCTCCCTTTCTCTCTTGGCCTTTTCTGAGGAACTTTTTATTGGTTCTTAGGAAAATAATTTTCAATGTCCCATCTCTATACAATTGTTGAATTGAATATCATTGAATTGTTTCTTCACATTTCATTCATTAGATCGATGGACCTTTTCTTCGCACATATAGCAGACTCCCATGTCTTTAAATCATTTACCAAGATGATTTATTCCACAGTTATTGCATAATTGAAATTGCATCATTACCTTGTTCTTATTTGCTGCTTCTGATTTTCCTTGGTTATAAAAGTAAAACTTAATATCATGGTTTCCTTTAAAAAAATATGATTTAGAAAATTCATTCTCTGTTTTGATTGCAAAGGATAAAATTTATTCATCTGAGGATAAATTTTGAGAATGTAGTGCCCTTCATAGACATGGATTAATACCTTCAACGAAATGATCAATTTTGTCCACCGAGTCATGTACGTAGTGTATGGCATTCATATCTAGCCTTGTGAACTTATGCTTAATTTTTATAACACTATCTTCATCCCTTTGTTTTAAACTAAAGAATTTCATCTTCATTTCAGTTTGTTGATCATGAGGGAAATATTTTTCGAAGAATATTTCCTTAAAATTCCTCCATTCCATATCTTCTATTTCTTCGTTCTCCATGGTATTTAGGATCAAAGACCACCATTAATATGCATCCCTCTTGAGACATTATACTGCCAGCACTACGTACTCATTTTCCTTGCATATTAATTCCATGAATATCATTTCATGTGACTTGATCAACTGCTTTGCTACCATCAGATTAGTAGTCCCACTAAAATATGGGGGTTTCTACCACATGAAATGATCCAACATAGGTGTAGCATGGTTATTCATATCAACCTTATTATGTTGTACCAATATGGTCATAATCTGATGTATGTCGACATTGATTTTATTGACTTACTCTTTGGGGAAATCCCTACATTATACATGATTATTGAAACCCCTTCTTCCATTAGCTGCAATTTCTAAATAATGGCATAAAATATATAAGTTTATGAATATAAAATATCAATGAACATAACATTGATTAAGTTTCTATGCATATCTAATCTCAAAAATATGGTTTCTCTGGGAAAGAATTTACATTTTAATCCTTCATATCGGTTTGTAAAGAAAATTTGAATTTTCCTAAGCATATAACTCGGGAGTGTCGTAACCAAGAGTGTAGAAAGTCCTGTTTTCATGTACTAGGAATCCTCAAGTCTAGCCCAAAACTCATTGTCAGAGCATTAACTCCTAGGTACATATGTGTCATAGCAACCTCTTCCTGGTTGTATCCAGACAAGGTTGAATTTCTAAAGATATCCACATAATCTTTTCCTTACTAAAATACTAGGATGATATTTTTTTTCATCAAATACTACCATAGGGATTTGTTCCCCAATCTATGTTCTCCAATCCATTTCCCAAGTCTGCTACTAAACTTCCTCTGATACCAACATTAATGGCCCGACCCCATTATACTAGATCTGCGGCATTAAATGTTACATTGGCATGGTTAGATAAAAAAATATCACAAAAGAATGATCATTTCTGTAGTCTTGAAAAAACTAGATACATAGATGTAACTCAAATTTAATTGGAAGCTGTTACAAAAGAAAATACATAACAAAAACTAAAAACTGAATCCACATAGCATAATAAATAGTCTCCACTTCATAACCTTTTAACGGTAGAAAATTAAAGGAGTGAGCTATAATACTCAGTAAGGGTTACAAATGGAGGAAGCATGAATCAATAATACTAGAATTGTAAACAATTTGACAAAGTCAATATGGAATCGTGAATAAATTAATGACACAAGACATTAAATGACTGAGAATGAAACTACATCCATAGATTTTTCCATAGTGAAAACATCATGGATAGAAATTACTAATAATGAATAAATTCAATGATTATTAATTTTAAATCATTTATTTTTCACATAATACCATAATACCATTAGAATAGTTTAGTTCTGTGGTTAAAATCCCATCTGATTTTAGGAAACAAACTCGACGGGTTTGTCCCCAAACTGATTGTCTCATGAGACCTGTCGATTCATCATTGGGATTTAGCAGGCCCCTCAGACCACTAATTTTAAAAAAAATTCTTCATATATAGATTCAAAAAAAAATTCCTTTACATTATCCATATAGAATAGAGGATACAGACTCATCAATTATTCTATTGTCAAAAAAAACATTCAAAATAAATATTGTATGAAAAATGGTATAAGGATTAGAAAATAATAATAACAATGATATGAGAATACGGAAATTTAATTATATAATAATTTAAATTTAAAAGTGATCTCAGATGGGATGTAGGTACACCACAGAAGAAAGTGTAGGTGCACAATACTATGCAAATCACAGTGACTTGAAAATTAAGAAAATGCTTGATACCACATTGTAATTAGTTGAGTCATGTGACCAAAAGTTAATAACCACCACATGGATCATAGAATACCCTGAATATAAAGAGAATAATGATTATATATATCAAACGAGATTACACCTATAAAGTAAAATAAGAAATAAGATGGGAACAATGGAAATCCCACAGAATTTAAATTGAAATGAGAAAACCCCTTACAAACATTTCAGCATTGTAAAAAGTGTTCTTGTGAGGGATTAATGAGAGGTAAAGGGTTATCAAATTATTTATATATCTTAAGGGCAGTATGGTGGACGTGTAAAAACATACCACATCATTAGGTATTAAAAATAAAATTTCACAACATAGGGGAGAATTTTGAACAAAAGTGAGAGAGTTGATCCCTTACCTGAAGCTCAAAGATGTTCGTGATTTTTCTTAACACATTGAATAATCAAATTTAGCTTCATTAATTAATAATTAAAGAATCCCATAAAAATTTAATTTATTTTTTAAAACTTTATTATGTTCATTAATAGCCTTTTTTATGTGGTTAAGAGATTCAATTTTATTGTTTAAGAAGCATTTTCTTACATGGTTATCATGATTCATGTACTTGTATTCACAAATGTAAGTTCATTTGAAATCTAGATAAACATACATAGTCATTTATATATCTGATTAATGATATTATATAGATATAAATGTTCTTATAATGATTATGGTTATATACCCTGAGGATGACTCATTCGATGAGTTAATGATAAACCATTGGATATGACTGGGCAGTTTTGTGCACACTGAACATGTTTTGCATTATTATAACATCTTATGAGTGTGTAAAAATTACAGAACATAAAACATGATAAAATACATATATTAGTATCTGATTCAACCTTTTAAAAGGTTTCGTGACCATTCTTGAATATACTAAAGAAAATAGAATATAATTTATTGATTTATGATGTATTTTACTCTACGTAATCCCTACTATTCATTTGAGCTCAATATTATTTTTTACATTCACTATGATATGAAGAAGAAATATTTGATTGGAACATTCTATTTTTTTGGTAATTCATTAATTATCAATACTAAATGTGTATCATTGATATATTTGGTTCTATAAAACAACAAATCTGATTAGTCCATTCATATTTAACTTCCTGTATCTATGCCAATTTTATAATGTGAGTACCTTCTCTAGGATATTGGAGTCGGGTTCATTACTTGAGACATTATAAATTATATGAGTATGAATCAGTTACTACTATACATTTAGTAATTTATATTTATATTATTACCATGGATATATTTACCATTTAATGAATAATTTATATAGAATATTTGATTTCCATTTATCTCTCAAATATTATTTGTGTCATATTTTTTATATGATAGAACCCATTGTATGCCTTCAAATTCACATAATATATTCTCACAATTTTACATTTTATTATCCCCATGGTACTCAAACAACAATTTGGATTATATTTATTGATATATTAGATGATTTAATAATTTTATAAATATATTAAAAGTCCCATTTGTCATTTTCTTTTGAAATGTGTCAAAAGTGTAACTTTATATCATATTAAGGAAAATAAACTCTTCAATCTCATGGGATAATATCTTTTGTTTCTTTATCCAATGTTTAAATTTAACTATTACCTATGGGTTACTAGGGATGGTGATTTCACACTATAATGTTAAAATTTATAAAGAATTTTTTTTTGGAATTTATAAAACTCAGAATGATTTACACAAAAATATTTCTATATTAGTGATTCTTTAATTTTCTATATTTTTATATGTTTTAACAACATAGACTCTTTATTTCTATGGTATTCCTCATCATGAGATATTTTTGAATCAATATATATAATTCGAAAATCATTATGGGAAATCAAACTTCTCGATACATTTTGATGTTTATAACAACGACCTTCATCAATATAGTGACTAATATGTAAATATTTTTTAAGAGTTTTTTATTTCTCGTAATAATAAGTGAAATATATAAATGATAATTTAATAAATATTTTTATAAACATAGTATAATTTTCCAAATGGTGTCTACCATCGAAAAATAAATTTTAATTATCTCTTATAAATAGTTTCCATAAGTTTATCTTATTACTAAAATAAGTGTTTCTAAAAACCCGTATACTCTTAATATTTGGATTTATTATAAAATAATTCATATAATTCATTTTGTATTATTTTTATTGGAGTAAAAATTTATAGTTAATATTTGTGATCACTACAATGGAAGTTATCTAAAATGAAAATGATGATCCATTCACTAATAATTTGGTTCCTCCAATATATATAAAACATTAGTTTTCTTAATCAACAAACCCATTATATTATATATATATATACATGATTGTATTAATCAAAACTTATCAAGACATACATAAATGTATATATTCTTTTATGAATATACAATATTAGAAATAAATATTTTGAAAAAAAATATTTTTATATATTCAGTGAAACCGTGAAATTAATTAAACATGTCATGATATTAATATTTTCATGATTTAAAATTAAAATAATTCATATAAAAATAATTATCAATACATATTATAAAATAATTATTTGTATTGGCTATCTTCAAACCCAATAAATAACATGAATTTGATTTGACATTATCTTGTGGTTTCATTCATTTTATCCCCTATATGTTGTGATCCATTTCAACCATATTTGTTTTGTGTAATATATCCAATGTGCACATTAATAAAATATCTAACTACAATTAATTTCATTAAATCATATTTTAAAACCTTATCAACATTATTTTAATAAATTAGGCTTGGTTTTTACATCATACCTGACACTCCTCCTTCACGATCCTGAAACAAAAACATCGAACACTGTATATTTTAATCAATATTTCATTAGATCGCTATAAATACAAAAATAATTCTTTGTTCATCATCATACTACTGAAAAATCATTTCTTTTAAAAATCACATAACTTTTATAATAAAGAATCATAGAAATATATAATTTATTAGTCCACAACCAAAGAAAAAAAGTATATTGAAAACATTATTCATGAAAATAATGGTTAATCCTAATCCATTCACAATTAGTTTTCAATTATTACGAAATGAATTATCTCCAATATTATAAAAATAATTTAACTTAATTATTTAGTTTAAGAAATTTTTTTATGAGAACCCTTTTTCAAATATTCTAGGATTGTCTCCATTTAATTACATCATTGAAAGATAAATTTCTACCACATGATCATAAATACTACACATTATGATAGATTCTAATTTATGTAATTTTATTTGATTCATTTTCAATATTATGATACATTAGTTAGGGATTTGATTACAATGATCACACTATGATGAACATCCATTAAGAGAAACCACTTTATTATCCAATTTTAGGTTTTCTCTTTGGTATTGTATTGGATTATGTATATGATATTTATTATAAAAATCTTCAATGATTCATTATCACTAATTGAATATGAGAGTGATAAATTATTATTATAATTTTTTTCATCTAAAATCTAAAAATAAATCATCATTTATAAATGAAAATATCCTCAAGTAGTATGTATATTCTACATAATCCAGTTAATTATTTTAATGATTTAAATTCCCCTCATATTTTTGACCCTTATCACGATTAGATTCTCTTTCATAAATACCTTATATTCAACTTATATTTTCCCCGATGCTCTTATTATTTAATACATTGTATTTCATATTGTCTCATCGAAATAATGAGGTTCATAAATGTGAGTATTCAAATAATCCAATTAAAAGTAATTCCACAATATAGATTTTAAGGATATGCTTCTAACAAAATATTTAATTTTAACTTGAGAAAATATTAAAGCTTCTTGGTAATGATTATAATATTATATACAATTTCATTCTATCCACTATTTATATTCATTTATTTTTTGAACTCTAGTACATAATGTTTTATCAAAAAAAATTCTTTGAATCACATTGAATAACTATCCTTAATATCCAAATTTATTTGATTGAAATTTATATTTTTATATCCTGAATCTAATCTCTTGATTAAAGACATTCATTGAGATCGTGAATTATTATTGTTAACACTTATTCAATTTCATTTAATATTTATTCAAGAATATTTTTTTCAATGAACTCTTACATATAAAAAATTAATGGATACCATTTTAAAAAATATTTTTCTATTTATGAATTCCAAAATAAAAGGTTCATTATATTTATTCCATAATTTACTCATTGTCAATGATTTTATATTTATAACATTTGACATTAACTAAACTCAATTTTCTATTTTTTAATAGATTTTTATATCAAAATAACATTCCCTATTTATTTAATATCATACAGTACTCTTTTACATACCTCATTATGACATGTCTCATCATGTATATAGAGATATATTGATTTTATTTGATATTTGATATTCCTATATTCTTCAATTAACATTCCTCAATATAAACCACTTAAAACCATGTTATTTCATGATGAACATTAATATTTATCATATGATTTATCTTATTTAATACATTTCAGAAATTTTTTTGAATACTGTCTTGTAATATCACAATTTAAACAAAAAAATGATATATAACTTTATATTTAACATCTATTATATGTTATGTAAAATTAAAGAATATAATAATGCATTGAATATAATATAGGTGTTTAATTAATTAAGAAATGCTTCGAGGATGGAAGAACGAGTTAATGAATAAAAGTAATTGTATTTGTCTGCATTATGGCGTTGTCTTGTTTAGGTAATAATTATGATATTTTCTAGTTGATATTTAATTTTATTTTGTTTACCATATGAACTATTTTTTGAGCCACAATGTGGATATTGTGTTTTCAGGAAAGGTGTCATCCATTCAATTTTAATGTTACTCTATTTTTAGATGGTTGTCCTTTTACATAATTAATATTAAAATTTAGAGCAATAATATTACCTGGTTATTAATATGATTGTATTTCCTTGTGTTTATATAATTTTATTTCTATTGGGATTATGTTATAAGATGATGGGAGTATATTTGATGTTGGGTCATGGTGTGGTGTACTTTACATAGTTCAGGTTTATCTAATGTGAATTGAATGTGTATAGGGTATTTAGGATATATTATAAATCATTATCTATTGAATATTAAATTATATATTTATAAGGTTTGTACCTAGACATTTCACTAAGAAGAACTATGGGATTAGTTTTCTAATCTCATATCATTGAGGAAATTTGCATCACAATGAATTTCATCCAATAACGGGTTTTACATGGTGTCCATTGGTTATGAAGGATAATTTCTAGGATCATGTTTTGATTTGTGATGTATTTAGTGATATTTAATTTTTTATTTTACCCCGCATGGGAACTATTATTAGTATTCTTTTATTATGGTCTGATTATGAAATTTGATGATGTATCACAATACAGGTTTCAAATATGGGAAATATTTTCTACTAATGACCATTGTGACAATGTGATCTATTAATTTATATAATGATATTAAATTTTGGAATTATATCAAATACTATTTTATTTTACCATCTCATCACAAACACTTAGGTGACAATATGTTCATTTTGAAGATAATTATACCTCTCTTGATTGGAATTGGCCACCAAATTATAAATATTAACACCTTATTATCCAAAATCAATTCTTATCCTCTTCTAATTGATTATGAAACATTATTTTCTCCAGTAGGATTTTTTGGTAGTAGTCCCATTTTAGATTCACTGTTATTTATAATGGTTTTTATTGGAAATGGGCATCGACAGTTAGTATAGGATGAAACTAAATTGTTTTTTTGCTGTTTAATATTTTTCATCATCCAATTATTATAGAATCATTCTTGATTTTTCATTGGAGATAGGGTATATTTTAATGTTTAATCATTATTCATATTAATTTTCCATAATTATAAATATTTTTATATTTTCTTTAGTTTCATTTTATGTACCATAGTAAATAATATAATGATTTATACTAATAGAAATTGAAGGGAAATGGGTAATTTTTTTGGTGTTTTTTAATATTCTATTAATGTTTTAATCCAATGATTATTATATTTGATTTATTACTGTTTTATTTCAAGATATATCAGGGTACTATAACTATTTTTTTGATATCCTATCATAATGGGATAAATACTAAATGGTCGAAAATAATTTTTTTATTGACATTTGCAATCAGAAAGTTGATGGTTACATATAAATTGATTATCAGATATAAAATATTGATTAAATGTAGTTATTTGTAGTGAATTATTAATTATTTGGATATTTTTTTGTATTATTTTATACATTTTTTTCAATTTTATATAGGGTATTACGTTCTATAATTATATGGTTTATTTTGTTGTTGTGGTTATATAGAAGGATGAGTTTTAGTTTGATGAGGTAATGGTATTTGATATTTATGTGATGTATGAAGTAGTATAAAGCTCATTTTTGTTCATTTGTGTTGGTTTGGTTTATTTTTTATTGGTTTTGTTTTTGTTGGGTGGTTTCAAATGTGGTTATGGTTCAGTTGTTGTGTGGTTATATCATAGGTATCAGGTAGAATTTCATTCCTCTTGAATAGATGAAAACACAAATGGGTTATGGGTCATAATTGATAAATGGTTTAATAAATAAAGGAAAATAATAATAATAAGAATTATTATTTATAATGAAAATGAAGGGTCATAATGAATATTAATAAAAAATAGTAAATAGTATAATAATAAAACAACATTATGATATTTTTATAATAAATATGAGTTATAAAATACATAGTGTTTTGAAATTAAAAATAACAAATTTTTCTATGGTAAATTTTATGTGATGTATAGAATATAATTATTTCTATTTTATGATGATAGATGTGGCTTGTTTGGTTGAATTTATGGTAGCATCTTTGGGATGGATTTGGTTAAGTTACGGTTGATCATTTGAGATATTATTGTTTTTAATGTTTCATAACCTAAATTATGGGAATGAATTTAACTAATATAAATCTAATATTTTAATGTTATCTTTCAGACACTATCACTTGAGTCATGTAACCTAGATAACTCTTTTATAAATACATTAAATCATGTGTTTTTTTATCATCGTGTTTGTATATGGTTGTATGGTCGATTATTTCTTCTTCCCTACTATCCAAACATGCATTTTATAGGATGAAATGGGTCATTGTGGCTATATATATATATATATACGTAATGAAATGGATAGAAAATAGAGTATTAATATTATTTTTAATAAGGCTTTTGAATACAACAAGGAATCTTTGGGGGACTCATGTCTAGTAAGAGGAGAGAAAAATGGTAAATGTGAATCGTGATTTAGATAAATTAATATGATAAGGATTTAATGTATGAATATGATTTGGCAGTCCAATATATGAGTATTTATATGTGTTTATATATGTGATTTTGTACAAGGTCATGTTGATAATATTAAATAAAAGGGAATGGAGAAATAGATGTTTCATGATAAAGAATTAGGGTGAATAAATTTTCTAGAAATTTGATCTATGATACCATTGAGACATATATTATATTTAAAAACTGTTACTATTATATGATGTAATATCCTTTGAGTGGTAATTAGTGATGTTTTCTAAAAAATCACCTCACATAAGATCATGTGGGTAGAATTATTTTTTCACTGTGGAATGAGTGTGATTTTTCTTTATTTACATGAGGTGTTTTATAGAGGGTCAAATTGAAAATATTTATAAGAGAATCCATATATATATATATATATAAGGAATTAATATAGGTGTTTCTATCTAAATTGGACACTATTAACTCATGACTTTACATTTCAAGATGAGTTTTTAACGTTGGAGGTTTTTTATATTTTTTAGATAAATTGTTTATGTATTACATGTTCCAATGTTATGGATTAAGTTTGAAAATATATTGTATATATTTGATTACTATATTATTATGATTCTTATATTTTTAGGGTAATTTACACCATTTATATGTTATTATTCTTTCATTTATAGCCACAAATACATGGATTATTGGATGTAGTATTTGACATTGACACATTTCTTTTATTGAAAGACATGTAGGGGTTTCTAGGGGAAGGGTCATCATTACATTATATTTAAATATAATTATAAAAATTAAACAATATAAAATGAATAATAATTTTATTTAGATTCCACTTCATTAACTTTTATATATTGAAAATGTTTAAATCCTTTGGAATCATTGAAATCCTTCACATTCTCTAGTTTTTCATTTTTACATGATGCATAAACTCTTATAATCAATCATGCACTATCAATTTATTTATTTTTAAGATGAACTATATATCCATTCCAATATAAACTAATGAAAAAGTCATTATAATATACTTATCTAGGATATTCATCATTAGTTTATTTGACATGGTATATTTTTTCATAATTTCTCTACAACATCATAATGTGCATAAATTTCTATTACAAAAAATAAGGTACTCCAACATAGATTCAGCTTATTCTGTTCGAATATCTTAAAATAGTATAAGATATGATAACAAAAATGACTCCATCATAAATTATTATTAATTTAGGATATCATATATAATTCTAAATATTCCATACAACATCATTATTACCTAAATACATGTCAACTCCATATCTATGATTAAAAACTATAATACATTACTATCTCCCTAAGATACTGACCATTTATGGAGTCATATCAAGTTTGTTCATAGGTACCATTTTTTAGTGTTGGGTTGATTTCATTTGGGGTATATATTGGGTTGTGTTTGGGTGTATTTTTTAAGGATTAAATGATAGAAAAAGAGTTGTTCATGTTTGGCACACATTTAAGGAAAACTTTGTGCGCTAACCCAGCAAACCATGAAACCCTGGATAATGCATATTTTCATGGATGTTGTGCAGATTTTCAAATTCTTATCCATATTAATAGAAACTGTTAACCTAACTAAAATAGACATGTGGTTTAGTCACATGATTAGGGGAAACCATGTCACACTGCCTAGAAAACCATGCGAGAGAATTAGTTTATCCAAAAAATAGTTTAAAAAATTCCTAAAAAACCATTTCAATCCCAAATCAGCCCCCATTAGAAAATATTTCGTCCTACATGATTTAGGATCTCTCCATATATATTAAAATCCATTATGATCTTCAATCTTTGTGATTAAAATCTAGGATCATAGATCTGCGCCCCTCTCTATAATTGGATTCTTAGTCGTTGGTTTCCATTCATTCTCCTTTCATCTCCCATATTAGAAATGAGTTATTTATTCTAGTTTGGATTATATATAAATATAATAATATAAATATATAATAAGTAATATATATCTAGATAAATATTAGAGTGATATTTATTTATTTTTCTTGATTTACAATTTATATTAGGATTTTTTTTGTCATTGTACTGCTCATATTTTGGGGATTTCTATTAGAAAACTGTTCATTAATGAATAGAATTAGGTGGATTATCATAAAAATATTATTGTATACTTTTAAATTATTTTTTATTTAATTTTATTATTTCTATTAGATATGCAGATTTTTTTTTGATTTAAATTATTCAATCGGGTGAATTAATTAATTAATGAGAATAAAATTGGTGATAATTTGGAGTTATTTAATACATAATTCTCAATGAGAGAATTAATAATGAGATATAGAAATTTTTTAGTTGGTGATAATTAATTGATGAACTAATTATGAGGTATTTTGAATTAGAATTTAGATAATAAATTTTGCCATTAATTATTGGATTTTGAGTTTTATGTTTTGATTAATTAATTAATGGGTTAATTAATTGGTTTTACATACTTAAGTAATTGAGTAATTAATTAATGGTGTTTATTTGATTAGTTAGTTATATATTTAACTAATCGAATCTCATGTATTTAACTAATTGTAGAATATGCAATGGAATTTAACAGGATAATTGACTATTAAATTATTTATTTGATGAATGGAAACATGGTCAATTAGTTGTGAATTAATGAATGTGATCATGGTTGTTCTAATTTATATGGTAAAATGGTAACATGGTCATATAGTTATTAATTAAATAATGGTAATATAGGGATTCAAATGCGTATGGTACAAATTCAATCTTGGTCATTTAGTTGTAAATTAAATAATGGTATCATGGTCATTATAATCGATGTTTTATGAATGGCAACATAATCATTTAGTAGTGAATTAAAGAATGGGAACACGGTAATTCTATAACTATTTTGTGAATTGTAACATGTTCCTTAATGTAAGAATTAAATAACTATAATAATGGTATTTTGAGATATAATATCACTTGGTAATACATTGTGATTCAACATGCGATGAAATACGGATTGAGGAACATTTGTCAATGGTAATTTGGGGTTTATGAATTTAAATATATATTAATTTATAATGAGACAAATGATTACTTATTTATTTTATTTTTTTCGTTCATACAAATTCATACACTATTATTTTACCAGATATTGTTTTTATATTTGATTTGGGTGGACAACTGATTTTTACTCAAACCCTATATTGGCTGCCAGCTCAACACTCGAATAAAATATATAATTTATTGATGTTTTATGGGAAAATGCCTTTAGTTAGATGGATGAGTTTTCATGGAAAATGGACTAGGGTAAAAGAAATGGATCAGGACCCTATTGGGTGTCTCCGGTGTCATTAATTTTGAACATGCATTTTAGATACTAGACTTGTACTTTAGCATGACATTATTTAAATCCTTTTTAACGCATTTTTTAATCATGCGATTTTGGTATTATTAATTGTTGTATTTTATTCCAATAGTGTTCTGTTATTTCTAATGGTGAATTGATCTCATAAATGATGGTATATTCCGCCATAATTTATATATCAGACCCTCAATACAAGTCTTCGGCCTCTGGTATATGGGTGGGTGCGCTTGTGGTCATGTCACTGACCAGCTCGGGGAACCTATGTGGGGAACCCCAGTTGGGACGTTTCAAATTGGTATCATGAGAGTTTAATTTTATTTTTTATTTTTACTTTCCATTTTATAATGGTATAAATGAGACTTGAAAATTCTGACCCTTTGTTATGAGATCATTCATGGGAATGACTAACCAATGAATGGGGGAGAAAAAAATTACCCAATATGGGAATAATTTTTTTGTCATTTTTTTATAGTTCATTACTAGTGAACCAAGGGGTACACACTTGTTTTATGTTATGATTATTGATATTGAGATATTTTGACATTTTATTTTTTTAGGACCTGTATTGAGAGTCAAATTTGTGGGATATTTAATATACAGAATATACACAAGAGGGGGTGAATTGTGTCTTTCAGATTTTTCATTAACTCATCGATTGATCGAGTTCTTTCCTCTTTGATTTTTCAGATTTGATCATGCATAAATATATGTAAAAGCTGAGAAACATGGATGTATAGTGGTTCTGGGAGCAGAAGGCCCCTATTCTACTCCACCAACGCTCTACTCTACGAGCTTTGTGATTTTAACTATCTGGTCCATTTTCCCACATACCATCCAACAAGTGAAAACAGGCCATTGACACAATTTCAATTTTAGGAAAACAATGCCCTCTGGTTCAAACACGAACCTACTCAGCTTAGTATGAGATGCTGGTTACTCATGATAAAATTGTTTTTGTTTAGAAAGAACTTTTCCAGTTGATATTCACAATTGCAACAGAATGAAATTAACTGAAGATGGATCATTGTCTTCAAAAATATTTATCTTTAATTCAAAGCAGTTCTGAGTCGATCCGATAGCAGTATATATAGAATATATAATCACAACTTAAGCAGCAGCAGATTCACAAAAGATTTTCGTTGAAAAATAGAAGAATCTTCTGTTGTGTTCCTTCTTCTTCAATAAAAAAGAGCGTAGTCGCTCTTAGTAATTAGTAGATCGTTGTATCTTGATTTTTATTTGTTTTTTATCTTCAGAAATAGCATTTTCTGGTAGTAGATATTTATTTCAAATACAATGATTGTATCTACACTTTCATTCATGATCGCTATGTGTTCTTCATTCAAATCATCGCTATAATTATCTCTGTACTCTTTTCTTCATATATCACACTTGATTCTGTTATGATGTGTATTGTTTTTTTATTCGAAAAATTATAACAGATATATCGAGTTCTTCCTCTACAAAACAAGTTCCAAAAATATCGCCCTTCGACTCGCAATATTAAAACATGTGAACTAATCTGTGCAGTTGTAATACTCTATAATATTCTCCATGAAAATCTCTAGTTAAATCAATCCTCTAAACGGTTCCGAATCTTTCACAGAAACACTTCAAAATCAGTATTTAGTCTGGCATAAAATTAGCATGATCAATCGCTTGTAGACCGTAGAACAAAAAATATCAACTTCAAAATCCTGACGCCAAAATTAAGGTTGAGTTTCACTTCATGCATCCTCAGAAACGTAACATAGATCAAACATAGGGTTGATGACGAACGTATGGTTGTTGACATATGGCTGACCACAAATATAGGGTTCACCATCCATACTTTTCTCTTCCATATCCAAATGTATACCATACTTTTCTAACCTTCCATACGTAAGGTTTACGATCCATTCTTTTTAATGTAACGTAAGGCTGTTTACAAAAGTATGGTTGATTAACCATACTTTTGAGAAACAAACAAAACATTAAAGACTTATGTAATGTTTCTTCTTCTATACTTTCTCAATATCCCAAACGTAGGGTTCCATCCAAACGTAGGGTTCTTCTTCATGTAGGTTTTTTCTTCACGTAGGGTTTTTCTTCAAGTATGGTTCCTTTCTTCACGTACTTTTTTGATGACGTATGGTTATTTAACCATACATTTATGATAATCTCTAACGAGTAAATCATGGGTTCCTTTCTTTCTTTACGCTATTTTTTCCTTTCTTTCTTTACGCTACGCTTTCCTTTCTTTCTTTACAATACACTTTCTAGACATAAGGTATTAATAATGTTTCCATAACACTTTAAATTGATTCCCAAATGGTTTTGAAATTGTTCCACGCTGTTTAAAAAATTGAATATTCTTCCAAGAATGAGAATATATAAAATATATAATTCCTGAAAATTACTTAAAGTAAAATTATTTGAAGACAATTAAAGCTTATTTTTGAACATCAAAATTATAATAATGAAATAGAGTATTGTTATTAACACTACCCCCTTATTAATAATATAACGTTTTGTTGAAAACAACACCTTCTCAACAATCTCCCCATTAAATGTGTATTGTTGAAAACAACACGTGCTCCACAATCTACCCCTTTTTAATGATCACAAAACCCAACAAATAATAATACTAATTAAATGAAATTACCTTTCAAAATTATTTACTTATAGTTTAGAATTTTGAAAAGATAAAACAATAATTAATTTTAACAAAATCATTTCAATAAATAAACATTTTATTATCATTAATCATAAAAATAAATTTCTCCCCCTTTATTTTTAATAAATTAAAATAATTTGTCCTGAAAAATAAAAGTACTGAATAAAATAATGTTTTTAGTTTTATCCAAATTTCTCCCTCTAAATAAAAAACATTTTTTCAAATTTCTCCCAAATAAAAAGTAAAAGAAAATTTCCCCTTTATAATAAATGAGTGTTAATAACATGAAATAATTTGTTGTATAAGTATAAATTGGTATAAATCCAAAAAACTTTTTAAATAAAAAAATACTCAAGAAATCATTTAAATATGGTTTTAAAATTATAAAACAAAATGTTACGATTATCCAAATTTCTCCCACTTTTGTGATATCAAATACAATGATAAATCATGGATTGTAACACATTTAATGTTTCACTGGACTATAGGTAAATTCTATAATTAAATGTTTATCAGTAAGGTAATCTGGTATACTGACATATGTGAACTTAAAACAGTATAAAAAATAAACAGATAAATAAATAAATAAACAATGTAACAAATTTTCATTCAAAAGTAGAAGTATGTACATGATAATGATAAAATCAAGAATCAAGGGATATTATGGGTAAGATAGGATCTATCTTTTCTAAATAACATCCTTGATTTCTTAATTTTGTTCCCTCATTCGCTTCATTATCACATCTCCATGTTTTATAATGAGCTCTATGTGCTCCTGAGTCATATGAATATCCTCGATTAAATTGACTCTCAAAAACTCATTCATTCTTTCTTCTTTATCTATAAACATTGACGGCTTCTCTGAAATCTGATTTAACATTGTTTTGATTCCTAGCTCACTGGATGTCAGCTGATTCACTAAAAATATCTGAATGTCCAGCAACACTAATAATAAATCACTATTACATTGAAGATCAGTCAACCTCTCATTAAAATTGCCCATTACATTTGTAATAGCCTGAAACATCCTTACGAGGTCAGGTGATGTACCTGAACCACTGCTCCACTAAACCTTATGGATTCAAACTGAGTGTCCATATAATCTTTAAAACCAGACAGATTTCATTTCAAAACCATTTCTGATTTCATTTTGACCACTTTTGTCACCATTTTCCCTTTTGAAATTCTCATCATCATTTCTTGAAAATGTGTTGGATTTCAGTCTCTGAAATTTCAACTTCTCTAATTCCAAATCTCTCCTTAGAGTATAATTCTCAGTTTCTAGTCTTTTTAACTTCTTGTAAACATCTTCAACTACTTCATTCAGTGATGTAGAAGTACTATTTTCATGATTTTATTCTTTAGTTCATTGATGAATCAATACTACCGGAAAAGACTCTACAACCGTTTCTTTAACTCCCTTTTCAGCTTGGTCGATGGATTTTTCATTAGAGTATTTCTTAGACTCTTCCACAGAAAATTCATCCTACAACACTTCACTGTAAAAATCTGATGCAACATTAGAATGTTCTTCAACAATGATATGATCTTGAACAATATTTTCAACCACATTTTCTTCCTGAACAGCCTGAGGACTGTCCAATTATCCTCTTGGAACTCCCGCTTTAAAAACATCAATTGTAGTTTCATTTTTAAGTTTAGCCAAAGGTTCACTCTTTCAGGTTCAATAACAGTAGTTTCATGTCTCTCTGTTTCATCATCCATTGCATCTTTAGCTGCCTCTTCTCGAGGTTCAACAATATTAGTCTTATCATTCACAAAACTATAGCCCAAAATATCTTTAACAGAAAGTGGTTGAGAAACCACTATTTAATCTTCATCTCTTGCAACTCTTATCCTTGTTACATGAAGTCCTTCCTGACTTCCTTCATCTTCAACCTCTGCAATTTCAACACCAATGTTCCTTACAGTTGTAGTTTCTCTGGTTTTAGGTTTTTTTCTTTATCTTTTTTAGGCTAAGCCTGAGCTATCTCCTCTTTTTAATCGTCATTCTCTTCTACCCCCACTGGGAAGATTTTTCCTTTTATAGTGCTCCAGAAATAACCAATTTTCCTTAGTGTCCCAGCACTAAAGGTATTACCATGATGAAATCTTGTTCTCGCATCTACAAGTCTTACAAATCATTTCTTGAGAAACAACTTTGAAATAAACCATCCAAAATGATAGAAGTTCATTCGTGGCACGCTCTGGAAGCAGTAATTGTGGTACCTCACCATGTACCTTGGGAAGTTTAATTTGATGTCAATTAATAGAAGATACATTATATACATATCAGGGTACAAAATCTATTCCATTTCTGACATCCTGGGAGCTATTCCAGTTTGAACAAATATAACCATGATCTTATGATCCGGTTCTAAATCCTTTACCATCATTTTCATAATAGTATTTGTTCCAAACAAAAAGGATACAATGTCCTCTAACTTATGCACATCATCTCCAATGTTTTTCAAATCAAAATGATATACTCCTTCATAGGGGAAATTCCGGATTTGTCCTATTTTAACAGAAGAGACTGAGTAATATCTATTCTCAATCATTGCAACCATAGTGTCTTCGTCCTCACCTAGACTAAACTGAACTGTTCTAATGAAATAACGTAGTTCTACCTCATACATAAACATAGTCCTTTCACTATTGAAATTATGTTCAAGGTTTTGAAAAGACAAATCTTTTTTCAACAACAGATTTGTTTGGAATATCCATTCGAGATCTATAACTATACCTTACTAAATTATTCACCCAACTGATTTTTGCATCTTCACGTCACTTCTATCGGCCTCATCTACTCGCTTGGTCTTGGCCATTATTGAGTAGATTTATAAAGGTTCGATGATTTTAGGGTTTGATGATTCAAAGATCAGGGGTGTGCAACAGTATGCGGTTTTTGGGTACGAAATGGTTTTTGTTATGTGGAAATGAAATAGTTTCGAATTAGAAAGGGCTATGACAGCCTTGATTACCGTGTAATCACTAATCATTACATTTATTGTTTAAAAAAATTCTTTGCGGTGAATTAAACATAAATTAAAAACAAAAGTTAATCCTTTTTTGAAAAACAAATAAATAATTGATTTTAAACAGTATTCAAAAACAAAATAAAATTTACACAATTAAGGAAATAAAATTAATATAAAAAAAATTATATAAAAAATATTTAATATTATAATTAATAAAATATTTAAAGTTAAATATACGTCGCTCCCCCTTAATAAAATAAAACCTTGCAGTGGTAAATGGTTTAGTTAAAATATATGCTAATTGAATTTCTGTATTTATAAATTCTAAAAATATATCATTTTTAATAATATGATCTCTTAAAAAGTGATGACTTATATCAATGTGCTTAGTTCAAGAATGACTACTAGGATTTTTTGAAATATTAATTTCACTTGTATTATCACATAATATATGTGTATTATTAAAATTCAATCCAAAGTCCATAAAAGTGTTTTTCATCCACAACACTTGTGTACATCAACTGCCAGCAAATACATATTCTACCTCAGCTGTTAACAGGGCAATTGAATGTTGTTTCATAATAGACGATGGCACTAAATACTTTCCTATAAAGTGGCAAGTTCCTAATGTGCTTTTTCTATCTAATCTACAACTTCCGAAGTCTGTATATGAATATGAAATCAAATTAAAATCAGAAGTTTTAGGATAGAGTAGAGATTTAAAAGTACTTCATTTTAAATATCTAAAAATTCTTTTAACAATATTTAAATGAGATTCTTTGGGATTTTATTCAAATCTTGCACAAAGACGCACTGAATACATTATATATGGCCTTCTAACAGTAAGATATAAGAAACTACCAATCATACCTCTATATAACTTGTTGTCAACTGATTTCCCAGTTTCATCTAAATCAAATTTTATATTAGTGCACATAGGAGTTGTAAATGTATTTCTGTTTTCATTTCCAAATTTCTTAATTAAATCAGCAATGTATTTTCATTGATTTAAAACATCTCTAAAACATTTTTGAAAAATATCATGTCCCAAAATGAAATTTAATTCTCCCATTATACTCATTTCAATTTTTCTAGCATTAATTTTGAAAATTCTTGAAAATGTTCTTTTTAGTTGATCCAAAAATTACATCATCAACATAAATTTGAACCAATAAAACATTACTTTTCACAGTTTTCTTAAAGAGTGTTGGATCTACCAATCCAACAATAAAATCAATTTTCGAAAGAAAAGAACTTAATCTTTCATACGAAGCTCTAGGTGCTTGTTTAAGTCCATAAAGAGCTTCAGTACGTTTAAAAACAGAATTAGGTTTTTAAGAGTTTTCAAAACCAGGAGTTTTCTCAACATAAACTTCCTCCATTAAATAACCATTTAATAAGTAAAATATGACATCCATCTGATATAATTTAAAATTCATATGAGATACATAGGCTAAAAGGATTATAATGGATTATAACCTAGATAACGGTGCAAAAGTGTCATCATAATATATTCCTTCTTCTTTATTATATCCTTTAGCTACTAATCTTTCTTTATTTTCTGTTATTATACCATGGTCAACCTGTTTATTTCTAAATACCCATTTGGTTCCTATTGCTGGATAATTCTGAGGTCCTTAGCCTAATTTCCAAACTTCATTTCATTTGAACTAGTTTAATTCATCTTGCAATTTCTATTACCCAGCTTTCATCATCTATAACTTTTTCTACAGTCATGTGTTCTAGTTGGGATAGGAAGGCAGAGAATTCCACTAGATTTACAAAGTTTCTTCTAGTTTGAATACCGGTTTCTAAGTCACCTATCACAGTTTCTAAAGGGTGATTCTTTAGGGTTCTAGACTGTCAAGGCAATATAGTTAAAGGTTCTTCATTATCATATTCCTTTGAACTAGACTAAATTTCTTTTATATCATTTTCAAAATAATTTTTTATGTTCTCAAGTATCATGTTATTGTTAGAGTGAAGTTCATCTATTTGATATGTCCTTTTCTCAAAGGGATCAGATTCATCAAATTTCACATGAACTGATTCTTCAACAATCCTTGAATTTTTATTAAAAATTTTATAAGCTTTTTAAATAGCATAATATCCCTAGAAAATTCCTTCATCAGATTTTGGATCAAACTTACGAAGATTGTCCTTGGTGTTTAAGCTGTAAACCTTGCATCCAAAAACATCAAAGTAATTTACTTTAGTTTTTCTGTTATTCCATAGTTCATAGGGTGTCTTTATCAAAATAGTTCTTATTAAAACTTTTTTAATTATATAGAATGTTGTATTTACAGGTTCATCCCAAAAATATATAGGTAGGATATATTTATTTAATATAGTCCTAGCGATTTCTTGAATTGTTTTATTTCTTCTATCTACAATCCCATTCTGTTGATGTGTTATTGGTGTAGAGAAGGTATGTTTAATACCCATGTTTGAGTAAAAGGAATTAAATTCCTAATTCACAAATTCTCCACCATGATCACTTCTCAATGAGATTAAATTATAACCTTTTTCATTTGAAGAGATTTGCAGAAACATTCAAATAATGTAAAAGCTTCATTTTTTAATTTCAAAAAGAAAATCCAAGTAAATCGAGAATAATCATCAATTAATACATAAACATATAATTTACTAGCCAAGATTTATACTCTTGAAGGTCCAAACAAATCCATATGGATTAGTTCAGGAGGATTAGTTGTAGAATCTTTTTTAACAGATTTGAATGATGATTTGTGTTGCCTGCCAAGTTGGCATGCATCACATAATCTGTTACATTCTAATATGAGAGTAGGAAAATAAAAAACTAATTGTTTCTTATATAACAAATGTAAAACATATATATTACAATTTCCAAGTCACCTATTCCAGATCCAAGACTCACTTACATTAGCAGTCATGAAATTTACTTGTTGTTTACTCAAGAAATTTAAATCCAAAGTATAGAAATTGTCAGTTCTTAGTGCCTTAAATTTCAACAGTTTATCTTTAAAAATAGTACAACAATTTATTGTAAAGTCAACAGTATATCCATAATCACAAATTTGATAGATACTTATCAGGTTGTGTTTCAATCCTTGTACATAATGTTATTTGTTTATTGATACTATTTTTGGATCTCCAATAGTTCCAATGCCAATTATTTTTCCTGTGGCATTGTCACCAAATTTGGCAAGTCCTCATTCCTTTTTAGTGAGTGTTATAAAATTTTTTGAGTTCCCACTCATATTCCTTGAGCAGCCACTATCCATGTAATATATATCTTTTCTAAATTTGTGGCCTTCTACATGCAAAGAAATTTAAACAAATTGCTTTGGTACCCATATTTTGTTGTGTCTAGGTGTGTAAGCTAGCAATGATCTGGGTATCCATATTTTCTTTGTTCATTTAAAATTAGCTGAATCATATAAGTCTTTTGAAACATAGGCTTTCATAATACCACAAATTTGAGGCTGTCTTAAGAAACAGTGTTTAGATATATGTCCCTTTGTTCCAAAAAACATACAATTAACACATTTAGTGCTGGGAAAAAATAATTTTTGTATATCTTACGTTTTTCTCCTTTACTACCAATTCCAAATCTTATCTTTTTTAATGATAGTTTTTCCATGAATTTCATTTAATGAAGTCTCTTCTTTTTTGAAAATAAATTCATCCTGTTAGTAAGATTCTACTTCACCCTACAGTGTTTTAATTTTGATTCAAAATTAATATAGTCAGTGTTAATAGAATTAAATTTATCAGTTAATTACATATGTTGTTTCAGCATTGTATCTATTTCACCTGACACAGCATTGTGTATGTTTTAGTGACTTTTGTTTCTTAAATAGTGAGTCATATCTTTTTTCAAGTATATTGTAGTAGGCTTCAAGTTTTTTATTTCTGTAGCTTGATTCAGAATTTGATTCATTATTTGAGTCAGAGGAGTAATATGATTGTACATCATTTGTTCTGCCATGAAACACATGTTTACATTCATATTGAATTCTTTCTCTAAGATTTATTCTGGAGAGCTACTAGAGTCCTCAGATACACTCCATGTGGCTTTCATAGATTTTTGTCTTTCTGCTCATAGTAATTTCATTTGATGAATTTCTTCTTCTTTGCATCTTTCAATTGTGGGAAATCTGGTTTTATGTGCTTCCATCTTCTTGAATTCATAGCATCTTACTTCCATATCATCTTTCATAAGGGATTTTTTGAATCCTCTTTTCATGCTGTAGAATTTTGTGAATTTTATGGCTAGCTAAGCCAGTTCTTCATATGAGATTGATGAGTCAATGCCATCTGATTTGGCTTTGACTTCTCTCTTATTCATTTTTCTATTATTTTTTTGTGAAATCACCTTCAAGGAAGTACTATCCTTTTTTATGAAGACTTTATGATCATTTTCCTCATCTTGCATTTCATCTTCGTACATCATCAGTGTACCAATCAGCTATCTTATGGTAAGATCATTATCAAGTGTTGATTGTCTGATTGGAGCAGAGATACCATTTCATCGAGTAGGAAGTACCCTCGGTACTTTTAATTCTTGATCAGCCTGCATGATAGGATCTCTTATAGCTATTATATTATTGACAATTTCTGTCAATCTCCGATTCATTTGGGTAATGATTTCACCTTCAAACATTATGAAAGTATCAAATTTCACTTTGGCAGTAACATATCACATTTTTCTAACATTTTATGTTCTATCATATGCCACATCTATTTTTTTCCACATATCATATGTTGTCGGTCACTGAGATACTCTGTTAAATTCATCTGGTCCTAGACCGCAGATAATTCCGTTCATAGCCTTCGAATTCATATCATATTATGCCTCTGTAGTAGCACTCCATGTCTCAGGATTTTCAGGAATTTTATAAGGAGACAGAATCATGGAATAGACTTTATATACGATGTTTTTCAGATATATTATCATGCGCGATTTACAGCAGTGATAGTTGTCTCCATTAACATAGGGAGCTAAGACCATTGACATCCCTTCTCTTGTATCAGTCATGATGTTATTTTGTATAATATTTAAATGCTTATCACTTTCAAAGGCTCTTTCAGAAGCTCCACCTCGGATACCAATTGTTGGATCATGAATATAATGATTATACACAAGAGGCAGTGAATTATATCTTTTAGATTTTTCCTTAACTCTTCGGTTGATCGAGTTCTGTCCTCTATGGTTTATCATATTTGATCATGTAGTGGAATAAGTAAAAGTAGAGACATAATGATGTATAGTGGTTCGAGGAACAGAAGGCCCATACTCCACTCCATCAATGCTCTTCTCCACGAGCTTGGTGGTTTTCACTATCTGGTCCTCTTTTCCACAGACCGTCCAACAACTAAAAATAGGCAGTTGACACCTTTACAATTTTCATGCAAAAAATGCATTCTGGTTCAAACCCGAACCTACTCAGCTTAGTACGAGAAGCTGGTCACTCATGATAAAGGTGTTATCATTTAGAACGAAATCTTCTAGTTGATATTCACAATTGCAACAGAATCCAATTGACAGCAGATGGAGCACCATCTTCATAAATATTTATCTTCAAGTCAATGAAGTTCTGAGTTGATCCGGTTGGAGTACATATAGAAAATATAATCGCAACATAAGCAGTAGTAGATTCAAAAAAGATTTTCGATGAAAAATAGATGAATCTTATGTTGTGCTCCTTCTTCTTTAATAAAACAAAGCATAGCTGCACATCGTAATCAGTAGATCTTTGTATCTTGATTTTTCTCTATTTTCTCTCTTCAGAAATAGCGTTGTCTGTGCATCAGATCTTTATTTCGAATATAATTATTGTGCCTTCACTATCATTCTTGATCTCTATGTGTTCATCTTTCAAATAATCGCTATAACGATCTCTGTACTCTTTTCTATGTATATCACACTTGTTTTTGTTATGATCTGTATTGTTTTTTTAATTCAGAAAATGAGAACAGATATATCAAGTGCTTCCTCTGCAAAATAAGATCCACAAATATTGCCCTATGACTCACAATATTAAAACTTGTGAACTAATCTGAGAAGTCATAATACTCGATAATATTCACCATGAAAAGCTCATGTTAAATCAATCCTTCAAACGGTTTTAAATCTGTCAAGGACACACTTCAAAATCAGCATTTAGTCCAGCTTAAAATTTGCATGATCAATTTTTTGTAGACCGTTAAACAAAAAATATCAACTTCAAATTCCTGATGCCAAATGTAAGGTTGAGTTTCAATTCATGCATCCTCTGAAACGTAACATAGATCAAACGTAGGGTTGATGAAGAACATAAGTATGATGACATATGGTTGACCACAAACATTGGTTTGACCATCCATACTTTTCTCTTCCATATCAAAACGTATACCATACTTTTCTATGCATCCATACTTAAGGTTTACGATCCATACTTTTTAAAGTAACATAAGGTTTTTTACAAAAGTAAGGATGACTAAACATACTTTTGAGAAACAAACAAAAAATTAAATATTTACATAATGTTTCTTCTTCCATACTCTCTCAATATCTCAAACATAGGGTTCCTTCTTAACAAAGGGTTCTTATTCATGTAGTGTTTTTCATCATGTAGGGTTTTTCATCACGCAGGGTTCCATTCTTCACGTACATTGCTGATAACGTATGGTTGTTTAACCATACATTTCTGATAATCTATAAATATTAAATAGGGGGTTACTTTCTTTATTTATGCTACATTTTCCTTTTCTTTCCTTGCGCTACGCTTTCCTTTCTTTCTTTACTCTATGCTTTCCAGACGTAAGGTATGAATAGTGTTTCCAGAACACTTTAAATTGATTCCCGAATGGTTTAGCAATTGTTCCACACTGTGTAAACACTTGAATATTCTTCCAAGAATGAGAATATATAAAATATATAATTCCTGAAAAATACCTAAAGTAAAAATCTTTAACAAACAATTAAAGGGTATTTGTGAACATCAAAATCATCATAAAGAGATAGAGTATTGTTCTTAACAATATCCCCGTTATTAATAATAAATCATATTGTTGAAAACAACACTTGCTCAACAATCTCCCCATTAGATATGTTTTGATGAAAACACCATGGGATCAATATAATATACATGCTTTATTATAAGAAGTTAGGGTTGTTGTGAATTTTATCACTATAGGCATGAACTGAAAAGTAGTTTGTAGTGATGTTGTTGAACTTAAATTTTTTCCATTCCTATGAAATTGAAATTAAAATAGTTCCTGACAAAAAATTTAGAAATGATGAATATATGCCGCAACATGTGAATTTGTGGGTGTCTAAAAAATAACATGAATAATGAGAAGGGTTCTACCCTTTATAACAAAAACTTATGTGTATGATAGTTAAGGATAGTGATAATACCTCAGTTTTGACCAATTGATGAGTGTTTGGGAAATGAATTTTAATGGAGTGTTATGACTACCTCTTATTTTAGTGTGTTGATTCTATTAATTGTATTATAAGGAACTTGTTTGGAATTATAATGTGTACTCATCGATGATGATGGTTTTTGAGAGGCATACTATATGACATGGATAGAAATGGTCATCCAATATTGCTACCTGAGGCACCAATCATGTTAGGTTAGGAAGAATGAGAGAATATACAAGATAACGTTTCTTGGTTCATGTAATTAATTGGATTAAAAGCATTGTGGGTTGTGAAGATTATGTATTATATGATGAGGGAGTTCTGGTTGCAACAAGCTCCATCTTTTACTCGAGAGGTGGGACATGAGAGAGTTTAGTTCTACAAAGAGTCTATTAAAAATATACAGAAAACGTGGAAACCCTTGCAGTGAGGGGGGACATGTTTTCTAGTTACATGTAACAAAGATCAGTGAATTGGTGGGTGAAAATTTAGTGGAGGACTAGAAATATTGATGGTATGTTATGTATTTTCTTTTTGGAGAGGTTCATAGAGTAATGATATCCACATACGATAAGGTAGGATATTTTTACATAGTTCATGAGGTTGAATAACGGTATTATGTCCATAATAAAAAATATTGTACATTTTATATATTTTAATGTATTTCTATAGAATTAGTAGGGGACAAAATATCTATGACAAGGCGTCTTATTGAAGGGATAAATGTGAGATTAAGTCTAAGGATAATATTTTTTTTGAATAAATAAGTATTCTGAGGTGTTGGATTAGGATCTCAACACTGAGGGGAAGCTGAAGGAGACGTCTAGTGTAGAATAGATAAATCTCGATAGATGAATAAAATGTGTGGCTACCATGATTACAAAGCATCTATATGACATAATTAGCCAGGGAACTCAGAAATGGAGTACCCAAACAGATGGATTAATTATGCATGACCATTCCAAAGTGATCCATCAAAATTGTAATTGGTCATGTCACATTGGAAGACAATTCCTCGACCACCTGTAAAATTTCAATATCGTAGCAAGAAAGTACATGTAATGTTTTACTAGAGTACCTAGTGCTAGATAAGTAATGAGGGTATAACTAGAAAAAATTATACTATAGAACTACCACAAAACATGGTTTCCACAACGCCACCCTTTATCAGAGCTAAAAAAGCACTGATTATGGGGGGCGTTTATCTGCACTAAAAAGTGTTGTTAAAGGGGACACCTTTATCAGTGTTTTCATTAGTAGCACTGATAAAGGGGGTCTTTATCAGTGCTTTTTCCTAACATTGATAAATTTTATGTTTCAATAAAATCATGAAAAACTATATTGTTATATGAATATATTTATATAGACATTAATAAAATATATAATTTTTTAATATATTTTTTATAAGTATAAATGAACTATTAAAATTAATATATAGTAAATTAAGTAAAAATGGCTTCAAAATATTTTAAATAATATTATTAATTAATAATTTTCTATTTATAATCTATTAATAATAATTTAATAGTTATTGGAAGACAAAAAAATCAAATAATAATAACAATAAAAGATCCAAAATAAGTTTAAAATGTAAGTCAAACTTCAAACGACCAAAAATTTTTATCCGTGTATCTTTTTATGCTATACAGTATATCAAATCAAATCCAGTGATGAGATCTTTGTGAAAATGATCCAATAGATCTTTTTTTCACATTTTTCGAGGCAAAAAAATGCCCAGAAGGCCTCCAAAACCTAGTTTTTAGTCGGGATACCCGATTTTTTAACATTAAAACTGGTATATCTTCTAATCCGAATGTCCGTTTGGCATGTACCACCTATCATATCGAATATTGTTTCATTGTTTTTTATTTTACTGGTCGTGGAGTTGAAACGTGCTTCTGGATTAGAAGTTATGGTCATTTTAACGTTTTATGGCTTCTCAAATACACATATATATGTATTTATTCGTATATATATAAGTGTTTGTGTGTGTGTGTGATTGTGTGTGTGTCAGTGTCGTATATATGTATGTAAGTAATTATTTTTTATTTATAAACAAACATAAAATATATATTTTATAAATGTTTTAAAACTAATGTAATAAATATATATTAATATAAAAATAAATATATAGATTTAAAATTATAACTAAAAATCTATATATATAAAAAATTAAATATATATTAATATACGAATATATATATATATATATATTCTAATATATGATTAAATATATATGTATTTTTATAACTAATAATATATTTATTAATATGAATCTATATTATTATATGAATAAATATTACTATATATATATATATTAATATATGAATATATATATATATGTTTTAATATAACTAAATATATTTATATTAATATGAATCTATATTATAATATGGATAAATAAAATTATATATATATATATATATATATAAATATGTAGATATATCATTAAATAGAGAAAAAACTAAATGCCTTAGTGGTAAAGCTGCAGGCGCACACGGGGGAGGTCGCATGTTCGAGTTTGGGTGGCTACAAGGAGGTGCCCGCGTGTGGGGGATGTGGGGGAATGACAACGTGAATGAGAGTGTGAGTTTGGGGGTCCCCAAGCGTTGATAGGGGGTCCAGTGCAGTTAAAAGCTCCCCCCCCCCGCATTATATAATTCTTCTATTTTATTTTATTTTTTCCTTTTATCAGTGCTTTATTTAAGCACTGATAAAAGTCCCTTTTTATCAGCGCTAAATAAAAAAGCACTCATAACGGACCCCTTTTATCATCGCTTTTTTTTAGCGATGACAAAAGGGTTCCCTTATCAGGGCTTTTTTGGTGATGATAAATGTAACATCCCAGGTAAATAATGAATAAAACATTTTCATATTTATTAATAATTACGAATTAAATATTAATTTTACTTTAAAGGGGTTGCTATGTTCGATAGCGTACCCGATACGCAACAAGGAGTTTCTTTGAAATCTTACGTTGCACACTAGTAATAAAATAATATTATTTTAAATGATAGTTAACACATAGCCGTTGTATTGGCGGGAATGGATAGAAATAACTAAAATATGATTATATATGTTTTTTAAATGTTTTTACATTTATCCAATAAAGGCTTAAAATACAGAAAGAATTCAATTTTAGGCATTTATAACCTATTTTTCACTAAAGGTTCACTTATCGCCTTTTGATGGAGAACAATCATTAAATATAGTTTTGGCCACTTTCATACATTATATTGGACCAAATAAAACTCTTTTTTATAATTGGTACATCGACATTTACTTTGTGTAAATTTTTTGTTTTTTCCGATAAAGTTAATTTTTTTAATAAATAGTGTAAAATGTTGTATTTTAATTAAAGACCTCTTTTTAATATAATTTGTTTATATGATTAGATTTTCTTTTGAATTAGTTTTAAATTGAAATTAGAATATATTTTTACCATTAAATCCAATTGTTGTCATTGGAATTAATTTCACATTGAAATCGGACTTAAACTAGTGCCGATCTTTTGATACTTATTGTTTCATAAAAACACGCTATTTGCTCTGACAGCGGGAATTAATTAATAAATTAATTAATTCAACATATATGTTAAAAAAAATTTAAAATGAACTTCATTTTTGAATTCGGAATATCAAATATAGCTTAGGGTGAAGTTTTGGTATTTTTCTGAAAAACTTCAATTTTTGATGAATAGTGAAACCACTAAGTGGTACTTATAAAAACTAATTTTTCATTTAAATGAAATTTTACCACCTCTGTGTTTTTAATTTCAAAAATCCTACATACATGGTTGTCATTAAGATGTAAAATATCGTTCAATGGGATTAAAATATTTGTTTGGTGAATAATAACTTATTAAGTTTATAATCGCGATTAGAACTAATTAGTGTAGTTTAAGGTAAAAATTAGGTTTTAATAATATGAGATTAGCTTAAAACATGTCCTAACCTCATTGTATGTGTCATGGCCGACCAATAAAATCCATGGGTCAATTTGGGGACCCCATGAATCCACTTTGGTTGGGAAATGACATAAATAACTTTTTATTTAATGTTAAAATAAAAATGTCACAAACATGAGTTGTTTTACTAAAACAATTTTTAAATGGGGATATACAAATCAGATTTTTGACTATAAATATTCCTTAGAAATATAAAAATATTTCCTACATCATGATTTTTTTTTATAATTTTTAGACATTATATAAATTAAATTATTTATGACATCATGATGATGCATCGATTACCTAATTAATAAAGGATTTAAATAAAATGAAATTATAATGTAAAATCTTTGACCTACACATGTCCAAAACATGTTGTATGGGTTGATTTAGAACCCTTATCACCTTATCCTCGAAACAAATCAATGTGGGACCATTAAAATCCGAAACTCATTCTAAAATAAAGTTACATTTCTTTACATTCCAAGAGTGCCCCTCCTCTCCTCTTATAAAAGGCCCCCACCTATACCACCTTACCCACACTTCCAAAGCCTTTGGCTTAAACCAACCCTTCCAATTTTTTCTATCCACATCCCTCTCTTACTCCTTGAGGTTTCACATTTGGCCGAAGTCTTCCTAAGGAAGCCTTTGAGCTCAAACCAAACGGAGTTACCCGATTTTAAGGTAATGTCTTCACTTGAGTCCTTTTGTTTTATTTTGCTTCTCCAACCCCCTAAAATCATTTTATTCATTTATTTTGTAACAACTATTGTATATTAAATATACTAGGATATTTTTATAAGAATATTTCGAGCTACACTTACACACATCTACAACTAATGTTTAAAGAACATACTATTTCTGTGGTTGTCGAATTTCTGCCTCACAAAACGTTGATTGTTCAATCTTCTTTTAAACACCATTAATGGTGGACATTAAGATGTAATGTCATGACCCCCTCCCACCAAAGATGCCCCTCTTGAGCAGGAAATGGTGCAAGGAAGATAATGACCCCCGAGTCCCGCCTCCAGTAGGCCCCGGGTTGGCGACTATCACCAAGGGTATGAGTTTTCACAAATATGGGAGGCATTACCCTTTTTATTATTTTGGATCAGGAAATTGGACAATTCAACCACCAAAAAGGGAAAAGAACAAGTGTACATAAATAAACCCAAAACAAGCCCACATGAATGTTTAAACAATTTTTATAACAAGGTACAAGTACAAGGAAGCTCAAAAGTACAAGTGAGTACAGTACAAAAAGGAAAAAAAGAAAACAACAATTGCACAACTCCCACTGCCTGACTAGTAGGGTCCCGCACGGCCCTGGTAGTCCTCTTAAAAACCTGAAACAACGTAGGGTGAGCATACAAGTATACTCAGTAGAGAACTAAAAGCTCTCGTGCACAAGTGGGGAGACACCCTAAGGTCCCGTGAGAAAACAGAAGAACCAGAAACTAACAAGGAAAAACTATCCACCCAGCCTCACTGGTCACACTCACCAAGTAACAAAAACAAGTTTAGTATATATATAGAACAAAAGTATTGGGTACCCCGCACCATTTCCCACTTAATTAGATGCTTCTCTTCCTAACGGCAAACGTCCTGAACCTACCACACTCTTCCTGCCCGCACACACCTGGGCCAAACCACGCATCCCGCCCGCACACACCTGGGCCTCAGAACCACGCATCTCACCCGCACACACTTGGGCCACAACCACTAACCCGCCCGCAGACACCTGGGCCTCATCCCGAAGGTTCTTGGGAACGGTAAGCCTGCCCGAAGAGTCTTGGGCTAAAGGTCGCCTCAAGCCATCACAACCTCCGAGACCTACCCGAAGAGTCTTGGGTGTAAGGTCACCTCAAGCCATCATGGCCTATGGAAGAAGGAGCAGGAAGGAGCTAGTAACTAAGGGGGAACACCCTCTCCCATAAAATGGGAGTGTTCGGCACTAGGTTCTTGACATGGGTGTGGTGCGACAAAACACAAAGATACAATTATATATATACATATACCAAACACACATCCCAACCTATGGCTTCTTAAAAAGAGGAACTGAGCATGTGCCTTGGCACTGCTACCACGAAGCATGCATCAACAACCAAACAATCATCCCCCAACCCCATTTAGGTTTTCATGTTTCATGAAATGGTTTAACAAATTATTACTACTGGGCAACTATCATCCAGACAAAACCTTTCACAAACATATCCCTGCCATCAACAACCAAGGTTAGGTAAAACGCAAGCAACCACATGCCATTTCATTTACAAAAGATTATCACAACCATACAACATTCCATCATTCATTTATTTCAAAGTTCCACACATAAAACCCTTTCCATACACAAAACATTTCCGCATTTGAAAACACCTTTTACTTCCAAAACACTTTTCATAATCAATACACTTTTCATAAATAAATGCATTTTCCACAACCAACCACTTCCCATTTCAACCCCATCGTTTACAAAAACATTTCACACAAAACAACCAAACCACCAACATGTTAATTATTCCAATTTTGTTCAACCGGGGTGATCACACTAGGTTTTCATTCTCATTTAATCAGCCTGTCTTTACGTGCTTATCCATTTTCCATGATTTAACAAAACCAACCAAAAACAATTCAGATATCAATTACGCACGCAAAGGCCACCAACGACCTTGATTTTTAGTAGGCAAAGGCCTTTCAATCCAAAATCACAATCAGAAGATAAAGAAACTGGAAGGCAATAGAAACAGCACAAAACCCCAAACACTTCTTTATCCGGTTATTATCTTTATTTAATGTTCAACTGCATCCCATGGAACAAAAGAGAAATATCCCACCCCGCATTTTGCACCAAATAGAGAGACGAAGGTAAACCCCTACCTCAAAAGGTTCCGATCACGTCGCGTCCGACGACGTCCTTCAGTGTCCTCCGCCTTCGCCAAACCTGAAAAACGCCTCCTAGGATGGAAGCTGGAGAAGGAAGGATGGAGGGAAAGGTGAAAAGTCTATGCTTAGAAGCTTCATCTCGTCGCTACGATCCTGTGGCCGCTGACGGATCGTAATTCAGAGCTCGGACAAAGAAGTTAGAGGAGGAATACTTCTCGATCGTCCAAGAGCGTCGTCGTGCGACAAAGAAGCGATCGATATGGAAGATAAAACATGACCTCGTTCTTATATAGGCAACGAATATGTAAATCTGTATTCAGCGTGCATTAATGAATACACGATGTGACCGTACATACGTTGCATGTTTTGATTGGTTAACACACAACACGTCACGCGGTTTCCACGCGTTTTAATAAAAAACGTTAATTTTATTAATATGTGTGTTTCTTTGACCTGAGACATAACTCATAAAAAGGTATCCATCACTGGTCTTAAAATGACCGTCTTAATTACAGGATTACACTGCCGCTGACGGTTCGTCATTCCGACACCATATGAAGAAGTTACGGTTGAATTAAGATTATAAAACCCAAAAAATAATAATAAAATTTTATAATATTATTATTTATTTATTTTCCTTGAATTTTATACGCTCAAAAAAAATTGGGTCCCCTTTTTCTTTCATGCCCAAATATCTCCACCACCAATCAATCACCTTTATTTTTATTCTATTATGATAATAATATTATTATGAATATTATTCATTTAAGGGGAAGAAAAAAAACCCCTTACGCCTCCTTTAACCTCATCATACACCCCGTTTATTCTCCCCATTTATTTACTTTAATTTATTATCTCATTTAATCCATATGATTTATTATTATAATATACATGGGGAGGTCCATGTATAGCGCCTCACCCACATGCTCCTCATTAACATAATTAATATATAATACAAATATTTTTATTATTATAATAAAGGAAAACCTCATGTTCAATTAATTAATGAGCGTTTCGGATACCCAATCTGAAAACCCGAAAAAGACATCCAATATTGGACTCATAATTTCCATCTCATAGTCAGGGTCACACTGCCGCTGACGGTTCGTGAAACAGAGGTCGCATGAGGAAGATACCGTCAAAATTCAGTTTTCCCATCCAAAATTAATAATTACATTATTATATTATATTATTTAATTTAATTCTTAAATTCTCACATTCTCTCTCCAATCTCCTTGAGATTCACGCACAAAGTCATTTGTTTAGGTGGATTACACTTGGCGCCTCTCTCCTATATTTATTTTTCAATAAATTTTATTTCCTTTAATCATGTTTCTCTCTCCAATCTTCTTACCTTCTTCCACAAAAAGTGGTGCCTCTCTCTTCCTCATTCCATGCCCAAAACGCCCCACCTTGTATTCCTTCTCTCTCTTTTTTTTCATTTAATCTTATCTTTTATTTTATATCATTATTAATATATTTTTCATCTTCTCTCTTCAATATCATTCCTCCCCAACAAAGTGGCGCCTCCCTTGATTTTACAACATTAGTTCCATTCTTTTTATCATAATTATTTTCAAAAATAATGATTGAATCTTCCTAAAAAAAACATGCAAGATCACCTCCCATCAAAACCCACATGACACACACCTATTTTAAATCTTTATCATTATTATTATTATTATTTTTCAACACAATTATCATAAATAATAACATCTCTTATTTATCCTTATATCTCAAATCTCATTACAATTAATTCAAAACGTAATTCTTATTAAATCATTATTACCAGTTCTATCAAAAAAAACCAACATTATTATTATAATTATTTAGTATAACACTTATAACAAAACCCCAAATAAAATTTATTAACACGTCACCATTTATTATTAATAATAATTATTATTTTTGATGTTCGCCGCATTGACCACATCAAAAAAAAACGTTTTTACAAAGTAATCGATCGGAGAGGTCCGAACCATTACATTAGATACCTCTCAAAACATTCTCGTCCTCGAGAATTAAAAACTGACCCAGAAGAAGGAAAGGATCTGAAGAACCACTCCACAAGATACCTCTCAGGGCTCTCATCATGACAAGGAACCAACCAACAACTCTATGAGTTAGGAATTCCCTCTCCTATGTCAAGATACTATCCGCTTTAGGCGGAACTGACTCGCCTGCACGGGTTTAATCACATCCTCATTAATGCGTCTTGATTAAGGATCAGGTTTTTCCTTTCCCATATATTAGGTTTTTTTTCAACTTACACTGCACCTAACAACGTACAACCCACACACTGCCCGAACACATGGCTTGAGGAATTCCTTCTCCCATGTTGAGATATTATCTGCTTTAGGCGGCACTGACTCGCCTGCACGGGTTAAATCACATCCACATTAATGCTTCTCGATTAGGGATTAGGGTTCCCCTCCCCACATGATAGGGCTTTTCACGTACATTTAAAGAAAAGCGGGAAACAACATAGCATTATAGACTCATGAAAAACAAGGTCCAGGCCCAAAGCATGGGCGAGAATGAGTTTCAAAAATTTAGTGTGATGCTCCTGGATTTAAACATAACATAAACGAGAGCATTTAAGTAAAACATGAAACATCTCTCTCGATCTTTCGCCTTGCTGGGGTTGCCAATTCTGTTGCGTGAAATTGTCCGCGTCCCACTCCTCTGCATTTCTGTTAACGTCCAAGTGCCATAGATGTACGGTAAACAAGGATCGCCTAAGCCCAAGTAGTAAGGAAAAACTCAATTTTTTAATTATCATTTTATTTCATTTTCTTTCCCAGAACACCCAAATCAAGTAAAACACAAACATGATGATGCATGTACCTTCCCTAGGGTCTCAACCCTGCAATCAATATAGTCTCACTTGGTCGTTCGGTAGGCTCAGAGTCCTTGCATCGGATCACGGGGGGCCCTAAAATCCTGTGTCCTAGCCGGTCTTCCCTGGCCTATGTCACGCACCAAGATTAATGAACACTGTTGCCCTACCATCCCATGCAATCCTCACTGTGCCTAACTCCAGACTCCATCCTATCTCTCAACCATCTGCCTCTGATACCATTCTTTCACGACCCCCTCCCACCAAAGATGCCCCTCCTAAGCTGGCAATGGTGAAAGGAAGATAATGACCCCCCGAGTCCCGCCTCCAGTAGGCCCCGGGTTGGCGACTAGCACCAAGGGTATGAGTTTTCACAAATATGGGAGGCATTACCCTTTTTATTATTTTGGATCGGGAAATAGGACAAGTCAACCACCAAAAAGGGAAAAGAACAAGTGTACATAAATAAACCCAAAACAAGGCCACATGCATGTTTAAACAATTTTTATAACAAGGTACAAGTACAAGGAAGCTCAAAAGTACAAGTGAGTACAGTACCAAAAGAAAAAAAGAAAACAGCAACTGCACAACTCCCACTGCCTGACTAGTAGGGTCCCGCACGGCCCTGGTAGTCCTCCTGAAAACCTGAAACAACGTAGTTTGAGCATACAAGTACACTCAGTAGAGAACCTAAAGGTCTCGTGCACAAGTGGGGAGATACCCTAAGGTCCCGTGAGAAAACAGAAGATCCAGAAACTAACAAGGAAAAACTATCCACCCAGCCTCACTGGTCACACTCACCAAGTAACACAAACAAGTTTAGTATATATATAGAACAAAAGTATTGGGTACCCCGCACCATTTCCAACTTAATTAGATGCTTCTCTTCCTAACGGTAAACTTACGGACGCTACCACACTCTTCCCGCCCACACACACCTGGGACAAACCACGCATCCCTCCCGCACACACCTGGGCCTCACAACCACGCATCTCGCCCGTACACACTTGGGCCACAACCACTAACCCGCCCGCAGACACCTGGGCCTCATCCCGAAGGTTCTTGGGAACGGTAAGCCTACCTGAAGAGTCTTGGGCTAAAGGTCGCCTCAAGCCATCACAGCCTCCGAGACCTACCCGAAGAGTCTTGGGTGTAAGGTCACCTCAAGCCATCATAGCTTATGGAAGAAGGAGCAGGAAGGAGCTAGTAACTAAGGGGGAACACCATCTACCATAAAATGGGATTGTTCGACACTAGGTGCTTGACATGGGTGTGGTGAGAAAAACACAAAGATACAATTATATATATACATATACCAAACACACATCACAACCTATGGCTTCTTAAAAAGAGGAACTGAGCATGTGCCTCGGCACTGCTACCATGAAGCATGCATCAACAACCAATCAATCATCCCCCAACCCCATTTAGGTTTTCATGTTTCATGCAATGGTTTAACAAATTATTACTATTGGGTAACTATCATCCAGACAAAACCATTCACAAACATATCCCTGCAATCAACAACCAAGGTTAGGTAAAACGCAAGAAACCACATGCCATTTCATTTAAAAAAGATTATCACAACCATACAACATTCCATCATTCATTTATTTCAAAGTTCCACACATAAAACCCTTTCCATACACAAAACATTTCCGCATTTGAAAACACCTTTTACTTCCAAAACACTTTTCATAATCAAAACACTTTTCATAAATAAAGGCATTTTCCACAACCAACCACTTCCCATTTCAACCCCATCGTTTACAAAAACATTTCCCACAAAACAACCAAACCACCAACATGTTCATTATTCCAATTTTGTTCAACCGGGGTGATCATAGAAGGTTTTCATTCTCATTTAATCAGCCAGTCTTTACATGCTTATCCATTTTCCATGATTTAACAAAACCAACCACAAACAATTCAGTTATCAATTGCACACACAAAGGCCACCAACGGCCTTGATTTTCAGTAGGCAAAGGCCTTTCAATCCAAAATCACAATCAGAAGATAAAGAAACTGGAAGGCAATAGAAACATCACAAAACCTCAAACCCTTCTTTATCCGGTTATTATCTTTATTTAAAGTTCAACTTCATCCCATGGAACAAAAGAAAAATATCCCACCCCGCATGTTGCACCAAATAGAGAGACGAAGGTAAACCCCTACCTCAAAAGGTCCCGATCATGTCGCATCTGACGACGTCCTTCGGTGTCCTCCGCCTTCGCCAAACCCGAAAAACGCCTCCTAGGATGGAAGCTGGAGAAGGGAGGCCGGAAGGAAAGGTGGCAAGTCCAGTCTTAGAAGCTTCGTCTCGTCGCTACGATCCTGTGGCCGCTGATGGATCGTAATTCAGAGCTCGGACAAAGAAGTTAGAGGAGGAATACTTCTCGATCGTCCAAGAGCATCGTCGTGCGACAAAGAAGCGATCGATATGGAAGATAAAACATGACCTCGTTCTTATATAGGCAACGAATAGGTAAATCCGTATTCAACGTGCATTAATGAATACATGATGTGACCGTACATACGTTACATGTTTTGATTGGTTAACACACAACACGTCATGCGGTTTCCACACGTTTTAATAAAAAACGTTAATTTTATTAATATGTGTGTTTCGTTGACCCGAGACATAACTCATAAAAAGGTATCCATCACTGGTCTTAAAATGACCGTCTTAATTACAGGATTACACTGCCGCTGACGGTTTGTCATTCCGACACTATATGAAGAAGTTATGGTCGAATTAAGATTATAAAACCCAAAAAATAATAATAAAATTTTATAATATTATTATTTATTTATTTTCCTTGAATTTTATACTCTCAAAAAAATTGGGTCCCCTTTTGCTTTCACGCCCAAATATCTCCACCACCAATCAATCACCTTTATTTTTATTCTATTATGATAATAATAATATTATTAATATTATTCATTTAAGGGGAAGAAAAAAAACCCCTTACGCCTCCTTTAACCTCATCATACACCCCCTTTGTTCTCCCAATTTATTTACTTTAATTTATTATCTCATTTAATCCATATGATTTATTATTATAATATACATGGGGAGGTCCATGTATATCGCCTCACCCACATGCTCCTCATTAACGTAATTAATATATAATACAAATATTTTTATTATTATAATAAAGGAAAACCTCATGTTTAATTAATTCATGAGCGTTTCGGGTACCCAATCTGAAAACCCGAAAAAGACATACAATATTGGACTCATAATTTCCGTCTCGTAGTCAGGGTCACACTACCGCTGACGGCTCATGAAACCGAGGTCGCATGAGAAAGATACCGTCAAAATTCAGTTTTCCCATCCAAAATTAATAATTACATTATTATATTATATTATTTAATTTAATTCTTAAATTCTCACATTCTCTCTCCAATCTCCTTGATATTCATGCACAAAGTCATTTGTTTAGGTGGATTACACTTGGCGCCTCTCTCCTATATTTATTTTTCAAGAAATTTTATTTCCTTTAATCATGTTTCTCTCTCCAATCTTCTTACCTTCTTCCACAAAAAGTGGCGCCTCTCTCTTCCTCATTCCATGCCCAAAACGCCCCACCTTGTATTCCTTCTCTCTCTTTTTTTTCATTTAATCTTATCTTTTATTTTATATCATTATTAATATATTTTTCATCTTCTCTCTTAAATCTCATTCCTCCCCAACAAAGTGGCGCCTCCCTTGATTTTACACCATTAGTTCCATTCTTTTTATCATAATTATTTTCAATAATAATGATTGAATCTTCCTAAAAAAACATGCAAGATCACCTCCCATCAAAACCCACATGACACACACCTATTTTAAATATTTATCATTATTATTATTATTTTATTTTTTTAAACACAATTATCATAAATAATAACATCTCTTATTTATCCTTATATCTCAAATCTCATTGCAATTATTTCAAAACATAATTCTCATTAAATCATTATTACCAGATCTTTCAAAAAAAACCAACATTATTATTAGAATTATTTAGTATAACACTTATAACAAAACCCCAAATAAAATTTATTAACATGTCACCATTTATTATTAATAATAATTATTATTTTTGATGTTTGTCGCATTGACCACATCAAAAAAAAAACGTTTTTACAAAGTAATCGACCGGAGAGGTCCGGGCCATTACATGTCACTATATTTATATATGATATATATTTGGATTATGTTTTCCTTATTCTTATTTATTATTCATTTGTGGTTTACCTTTATGTTTTCCATTGTGGGGAAACACGATAATTTCATTTTTGGAAGTGCGGACTATCGCACCCTCAAAGTGATGTGATTCGTTAATGCCATATGTGGGAGGTATAAAGGATAGATTTAAAGTTATTATATATGATTTTATACTGTAATTATAATATACCTCTATATCATTATTATTTCGTTCCATTAATATATGATATAGAAATAGAAGTAGCGTTCATGCGTACGTACGGCTTACCGTCTCCATTAACGGTGCATTTCATTTATTATCCCCAAATGTAATGTACTATGATAAGTACATATTTATAATAGATATATATAATTTATGTTACATATAAATGATGAATATAATTCTGTAATTAAAATATACTTACCTCTAATTTTGTTTTAATTCCATTAATATGACATAGAAATGAAAATAGCATCATGCGTACGTACGTCATACCGTCTCCATGAACGGTGCATTTCATTTATTACCTCTAAATGATTATGTAATATTATAAATACATGTATATTCTGGACATATAAGATATATATGATATCCAAATCAGGAATTTCATTCTGGATATATAGAACCTTTGACCACACGAACAACATGTAATTGTAAAAAGTCCACTTTCGACTTAAGAACCAAATATCGACAAACGACCGTTATCAACTTAAATGACTACATAATGTTCATAACATGATAATAATTGATATAAAAGTAATAAGGAACTTGAAAAAGGTTCTTAATCAAGTAGAAATTAACTCAAGTTTATTATTCAATACGTTAAAGAACGATCGAGTGAAGTCGGACCCGAGGTAAGGGACATCGTCTCAATCTCCTTTCATTGAGGCATATTTCATTTTATACAAAACATTATTTTATATGGTGTATAAACCCCTTTGACTTTTACTTTTATACAAAAGGAATGTTTTTTTACGAAGCGTTTTACAAAACATCAAAATGGAATGTTTCTTTTAACGTACACAGTGACAACGACCTTTTCCTCCGCCGTGAGTATTATTTCGTCTTTGGCTTCCTGAACAAGCCTTAATGTTTTTTTAAAATGAAATAAATACTATATACTCTTTTATGTATTTTGGTATTGAAAATGGTTTTTATAATGGATTTTTTATGTTAATATATTTAAGTGATATATTGTGATCAAAGTGTGGAAATGTTTTCATTCCATTATATTTGTTTTATGTATTATGATTTTTATAATGGTACTTGGAAATTTGATAGGTGGTTACGTGATAAACCATATGATGGGTGGTTCCGTGAATACTAGGATGGGTGGTTACGTTATAACCCCCAATGCATTGGGTATGGAAGTCAACCGTATGGCTATTCCATTAAGTAGGTATGGAAGATGGCCGTATGGCTATTCCATTAAGTGAGATGTGTGGAAGTCGACCGTATGGTTATTCCACTTAAGTATGTTTATGTCCCGTGTTACCTTTATATGTTATGTGTTCTTTATATGGGTTTTATGGTAATCTATTGGTTACAAAAGGGAAAGTAATGATCTTTTTTCCCTTGAAGTGTTTTTACTACTTCATAAAGGTGAAAAGTATTACTCTGATAAAGTATACATGGTTTAATTTTTGTTTTGATAAACTAACAGTTATTATTCTTTGTGTATCCCTTACTGATATTTTTATGCTCACCCCATGTTTTTTTTGAAATTTTTTTCACAGGACTTAATATGGAATAAGGTCAAGGATGAGATCAATGGAAAGTCATGCTATATAAAACATGGAACAAGACATGTTTCTATTTAAGTGTTTTTTTATTCTATAGAAACTTGGTAGAAGTGTCTACTTTGTAAATCTTTTGAGATGTAATAGTTATGTTCAAATTCTCTAAAACTCTAAACCTGAAATGATCCCCAATGTTAATTATTCATTTAATTCAATATTAAGTAAGGTTTAAGGCTGGGGCCTTATAGTTTGTATCAATGGTCGGTTTATACAACTTTAGGAGTTAGAAAAGTGTACAATTATATGTTAATTTATGGTAAGATTCAAATGATATAGCATTTAAAGATTACCATGTCTCTTTGCCTAAGATATTTTTGTGTTAAGAATGGTTTTTCATAGATGAAACATAACTGCTTTTTTGGGAAGGCTTACAGAGGGAAATGACATTTCAAATCAGTATCCTGAGATGGTCAGAATCAGAACTAAATAGTTTGTTGCAGTGATGGCTCAGTTGACTCAGGTGAAAAATGATGGTTGTTTTTATTGATGATATTTTCATGTTTTATAAAAGTAAAGAGGGGCATGAAAGAAATTTATGGGTTATTTTGAAAACCTTGGAGGAGAAGAAATTGTATGGGAAATTCAGAAAGTGTGAGTTTTGGTTACAAAAAAGTTCCTTCCTGGGTCACATTGTTTCAAAAGATGGCGTAACTGTTGATCCTGCTAAAACAAAAGTTGTTGAATAATTCCCAAGACCCACAAATGTAACCGAGATCTGTATTTTTCTTTTTTTGGCAGGTTACTACCGAAGTTTTGTTGAAAATTTTTCATGGTTATCTAGTCCAATGACTAAGATAACTCCTAAGGTTGTTAAGTTCACCTGGACAAAAGATTTTGATGATCGTTTTCAGGAGTTGAAAAAAAGATTGGTGAATGCTCCAGTTTTGGCACTTCCTTCCAGGAATGGTGAGTTTGTTATATACAGTGATGCTTCGTTGAAGAGACTTGGCTGTTTCCTTATGCATAATGATCAGGTAATTGCTTATGCTTCACATCAGTTGAAAACTCATGAGGTAAATTACCCTACACAAGACTTGGAATTAGCTGCTGTTGTTTTTTCCATAATAATTTGGAGGCATCATTTTTATGGAGTAAAGTTCGAAATATATACTGATCATAAAATTTTAAAGTATATATTCACAATGAAATAATTGAACATGAGACAGAGGAGATGGCTTGAATTAATCAAGGATTATGATTGTACAATTCATTACCATCCAGGAAATGCAAATAAAGTGGCATTTGATTTGAGTTGAAAAAGTAATTCTTTATTAACAATGTTGCGTTGGGAATGAGATCCTTTGGTTTTTGATATTATGAACTTTGTCATGGATGTTTTTTGTGTAGGAAGTCCTTCTGTTTTGTTTCAGGTATCAGTGACATCTTCCCTATCAGACAGAATAAAGCAAGCACAGAAGCAAGACAGTGAGTTGCAGAAAAAGGTTGAGCTGGTTGAGAAGGGTAAGTTGCCTGAATTAAACAATGATAATGATTGTGTTTTGAGGTTTGGGAAGAGATTATGTGTGCCTTGTGATTCAACGTTTAAGAATGTGTTGTTATGTGAGGCTAATAGTTCCACATTTTCAGTTCATCATGGCAGTACTAAGATATATAGAGATATGTGGGAGTATTACTGGTGGGATGGAATGAAAATGGATATTGCTGATTTTACTGTGAAGCATTTGACTTGTCAGTAGGTTAAAGCAGTGTTGCAGTTACCAAAAGGGATTCTTCATCCTTTACCAGTGCTAGAGTGGAAATGGGAAAATATATCCATGGACTTTTTGTGGGATTGCCGAAGACCTCTCGAGGTAATAATGCAATATGGGTTATTGTTGATCCCTTGACTAAATCTACTCATTTCCTTACTATAAGAGATACTTTTTCCCTAGATTAACTTTCTCGTTTGTATCATAAAGAGATAGTCAGGTTACATGGATTTCCTCTCTCCATAGTGTCCGATCGTGATCCCAGGTTCACTTCTAACTTTTGGAATGGCCTTCAGAAGTTGTTGGGTACTGAATTAAATTTTAGTACAGCTTTTCATCCGCAATCATATGGGTAGTCAGAACAAATAATTCAGACCTTGGAGGATATGCTATGAGCTTGTTCTATGGATTATCAGGGATGTTGGGACCAACATCATTCTTTAGATGAGTTTTCTTATAATTACAATTTTCATTCTAGTATATAGATGGCACCATTTGAGGCATTATATGGGAAGCGGTGTCGAACTCCAGCTTTTTGGGATGAAGTGGGTGAAAGGAAGTTGATGGGACTAGAATTGGTAGAATAGATGGAAGAAAAAGTTCAGTTCATTCAGAAACACATGAGAACAGCTCAAAGCAGGCAAAAGAGTTATGCGGATAATCGGAGGAAGGATCTACTTTTCAAGGAAGGTGATCATTTTTTCTCAAGGTTTATCCATGGAAACGTGTGATGAGATTTGGTAACAAAGAAAATCTGAGTCTAAGGTTCATTGGACCATATGAAATTATGGAGAAAGTTGGATCAGTTGCTTACCAAGTGGCTTTACCTCCGAGTTTATCTCAGGTGCACAATGTTTTTCATGTTTTGATGATGAGTAATTATATGCCAGATCCATCTCATGTTTTGAGTCCAGAGGTAGTTCAGCTGGAAGAGAACCTATCTTCTGAAGAACAACCAGTCCAGATTCTTGACCGAAGAGAGAAAGTGTTGCGAAATAAGGTAATTGATCAGGTAAAGATTTTGTAGAAAAACCATATGGTTGAAGAGGCAACATGGGAATCTGAAAATGCTATGAGGGATAAATACCCCCACTTATTTTGATAAGGGAATAAAATTGCGAGGACGCAATTCCCAAAAGGGGGAAGGATGTAACATCCCAGGTAAATAATGAATAAAACATTATCATATTTATTAATATTTACGAATTAAATATTAATTTTACTTTAAAGGGGTTTCTATGTTCGATAGCGTACCAGATACGCAACAAAGAGTTTCTTTGAAATCTTACATTGCACACTAGTAATAAAATAATATTATTTTAAATGATAGTTAACAAATAGTTGTTGTATTGGAGGGAATGGATAGAAATAACTAAAATATGATTATATATTTTTTTTAAATGTTTTTACATTTATCCAAAAAAATATAAAGGATTAAAATACAGAAAGAATTCAATTTTAGGCATTTATACCCTATTTTTCACTAAAGGATCACTTATCACCGTTTGATGGAGAACCGTCATTAAATATATTTTTGGTCACTTTTATACATTCTATTGGACCAAATAAAACTCTTTTTTAGAATCGTGACATCAAAAGTTACTTCGTGTAAATTTTTTGTATTTTTTAGATAAAGTTCAATTTTTTAATGAATAGTGTAAAATGTTGTATTTTAATTGAAAACCTATTTTTAATCTAATCTCTTTATATGATTATATTATCTTTTTAATTGGTTTTAAAGTGAAATTAGAATATATTTTTACCATTAAATCCAATTGTGTCCATTGGAATTAATTTTTCTTTGAAATCGGACTTAAACTAGTGTCAATCTTTTGATACTTATTGTTTCATAAAAACACTCTATTTGCTCAGACATTGGGAATTAATTATTAAATTAATTAATGAAACTTATATGTTTTAAATTTTTTAAAATGGACTTCATTTTTGAATTCTGAATATCAAATATAGCTTACGGTGAATTTTTGGTATTTTTCGGAAAAACTTCAATTTTTTATGAATAGTGAAACCACTAAGTGGTACTTATAAAAACTGATTTTTCGTTTAAATGAAATTTTACCACCTCTATGTTTTGAATTTCAAAAATCCGACATACATGGTTGTCATTAAGAAGTAAAATGTGGTTCAATGGGATTAAAATAATTTTTTGGTGAATAGTAACTTATTAAGTTTTTAATCGTGATTAGAGGCAATTAGTGTAGTTTAAGGTAAAAATAATGTTTTAATAATATGAGATGAGCTTTACACATTTCCTACCCTAATTGGATGTTTCATGGCCGACCATGAAAATCCATGGGTCATCTTGGGGACCCCATGGAGCCACTTTGTTTGGGAAATGACATAAATAACTTGTTATTTAATGTTAAAATAAAAATGTCACAAACATGAGTTGTTTTACTAAAACAAATTTTACATGGGGTTATACAAATCATATTTTTAACTATAAATATTCATTAGAAATATGAAAATATTTTCTACATCAGGATAGTTTTTCTATAATTTTTAGACATTACATAAATTAAATTATTTATTACATCATGATGATGCAGCGATTACCTCATTAAAAAAGCCTTTAAATAAAATGAAATGATAATTTAAAATATATGACCTACACATGTCAAAACCCTATTTTATGGGTGTATTTATAACCCTAATAACCTTATCCTTGAAACACATCAATTTGGGACCATTCAAATCCGAAACTCATTCTAAAATAAAGTAACATTTCCTTACTTTCCAAAAGTGCACCTCCTCTTCTCTTATAAAAGGCCCCCACCTCTACCACCATACCCACACTTCCAAAGCCTTTGGATCAGACAAAACCTGCCCATTTTCTCTCTCCACATATCTCTCTTAATCCTTGAAACCTCACATTGGTCAGAAGTCTTCCCAAGGAAGCCTTTGAGCTCAAACCAAACAGAGTTACCCGATTTTAAGGTAATGTCTTCACTTGAGTCCTTTTGTTTTATTTTGCTTCTCCAACCCCCTAAACTCTTTTTATTCATTTCTTTTGTAACAAATACAGTATCTTTAATATACTAGCATGTTTTTATAAGAATATTTCGAGCTACACTAACACACATCTACATCTAATGGTTAAAAAACTTACTGTTTCTGTGGTTGGTGAATTTCGGCCTCACGAAATGATGACTGTTAAATATTCTTTTAAACACATTTAATGGTGGCCATTAATATTTCAATCTATATATATATATATGATATATATTAGGTTTATGTTTTCATTATTCTTCTTTATTTTTCATTTGTGTTTTACCTTTTTGGTTTCCATTGTGTGTAAAAACGATTGTTTCATTTTAGGAAGTGCGGACTACCGTCCCCTCAAAGTTATGTCATTCGTTAATGCCATATGTGGGACATATAAAGGATGTATTTAAAGTTATTATATATGATGTTATACTGGAATTATAATATACCTATATATAATTATTATTTGTTTCCATTAATGTATGAGATAGAAATGAAAGTAGTGTTTATGCATACGTACGGCTTATTGTCTCCATGAACGGTGCATTTCATTTCTTATCCCCAAATGTAATGTACTATTATAAGTATATATTTATAATGGATATATATATTTTACGTTACATATAAATGATGAATATAATTCTGGAATTAAAATATACATACCTCTCATTTAGTTTTAATTCTATTAATATGACATAGAAATGAAAGTAGCGTTCATGCGTACGTACGGCTTACCATCTCCATGAACGGTGCATTTCATTTCTTACCTTTACATGATTATGTAATATTATAAATACATGTATATGCTGGATATATATGATATCCAATTCAGGAATTTCATTTTGGATATTAAGAACCTTTGACCACACGAACAACATGTAATTGTAAGAAGTCCACTTTCGACTTAAGAACCAAATATCGACAAATGACCGTTATCAACTTAAATTACTACATGATGTTCATAACATGATATTAACTGATATAAAAGTAATAATGAACTTGAAAAAGGTTCTTAATCAAGTAGAAATTAACTCAAGTTTATTATTCAGGACGTTAATGAATGATCGAGTCAAGTCAAACCTGAGGTAAGGGACTTCGTCTCAATCTCCTTTCATTGAGGCATATTTCGTTTTATACACAACTTTCTTTTATATGGTGTATAAACCCCTTTGACTTTTACTTTTATAAAAAAGGAATCTTTTTCTACGGAGCATTTTACAAAACGACAAAATGGAATGTTTATTTTAACGTACACGGTGACAATGACCTTTTCCGCCGCCGTGTGTACTATTTGGTCTTTGGCTTCCTGAACAAGTCGTAATGTTTTTTTTAAATCAAATAAATACCATATACCCTTTTATGTATTTTGGTATTGAAAATGTTTTTTATAATGGATTTTTTATGTCAATATATTTAAGTGATATATTGTGATCAAAGTGTGTAAATGTTTTCCTTCCATTATATTTGTTTTATGTATTATGATTTTTATAATGGTACGTGGAAATTTGATGGGTGGTTACGTGATAAACCATATGACAGGTGGTTCCGCGAATACCAGGATGGGTGGTTATGTTATAACCTCCAATGCATTGGGTATGGAAGTCGGCCGGATGGCTATTCCATTAAGTAGGTATGGAAGTTGGCCGTATAGCTATTCCATTAAGTGATATGTGTGGAAGTCGACCGTATAGTTATTCAACTTAAGTATGTTTATGTCCCAAGTTACCTTTATATGTTATGTGTTCTATATATGGGTTTTATGGTAATCATTTGGTTACAAAAGGATATGAAATGATCTTTTCTTCAGTGAATAGTTTTTACTACTTCATAAAGGTGAAATGTATTACTTTGACAAAGTATACATGGTTTATTTTTTGTTTTGATAAACTAACAGTTTTTATTCTTTGTGTACCCTTTACTGAGCTTTTTATGCTCACCCCATGTTTTTTTTGAAATGTTTTTCATAGGACTTAATATGGAATAGGGTCAAGGATGGGATCAAGGGAAAGTCATTCTATATAAAACATGGAACTAGACATGTTTCTTTTTATGAGTTTTTTTTATTCTATGGAAACATGGTAGAAGTGTCTACTTTGTAATATTTTGATATGTAATAGTTATGTTCTAATTCTCTACAACTATAAACCTGAAAAGATCCTCAATGTGAATTATTCATTTAATTCAATATTAAGTAAGGTTTAAGGCTAGGGCCTTATAATAAAAGGTTCCTTTATTAGTGCTTTTCTGAGTGTTGATAAAAGGGACCCCCTTTATCAACGCCTCAATTAATTGATTTTTTTAGCAATTTTAATGAACCTTTCTAGCACTGATAAAGGCCATATTTGTAGTGGTGTATGAATGGGATGTTCAAGAATATATTAGTCTGGAATTGGGAGTTCTATTGCTCGAGGAAGTTGAGGTAGTGGACATGGTACTTTGGGGAAAGAGTTCCCATAACAGAAGAGTATTATAACATGGGGGAGTTAGACTGCATCATAAGAAAGAGATGAAGTACAATTTCAAGTGTTATAACTAACGCTTCTGGATAGTGTGGATGGACTGTCCATAGTGGAGGTACTTCTCTTATATCCCCTACATTATCTAGTGCATTATTGGATACTAGACACTCTCGTACCATTTTTTTCCAAAAGATGTTAATTGTTAGAGCCAGGTGGTTGATTTTTTGAGTGGGGTTACATGTATAGATATACTATTGGGAGTAGGGTCTAGAGATATCAGAATATTCCCAAAGTGTTCTCACAATGTCTTTGAGTATCATTTTCAGTGGGATCAATACATTCAAGACATTTCAAAACTACATCTAATTATGGGTATGAACTAGCCAGTAATATACAAATACCACATAAATTGTTATTGGATGTGAGTGACCATTACGTCTCTTAAGGGTTATGAATATATTCACTCTGGATAGTGGGATATCCCGTCTTGCCAAGCAGGGCCAATCATTAAGCAACTAGGAGAGCTCATAGCCCAGGTTTCTATTCATTAAGTTGATTAAAGATGTGTCAATAGCATTTCATTTTTTCTATTAGTGGACCAGTTTTAGTATGTCATTCTTGAATAATTATCAGTGTTTTCCAGATGAGATAGATTTGGAATTCACCATTGAGTTCATTTCAAAGGCAAAGTTGATTTCTATTACACCATACATAGTTAATGCAATAGAGCTTAAAGATATCAAGTAATTTCTGGATAATTTATTGGATATATTATTTATCTATCTGAGTATATGTCCATGGGGTTCATCTATATTGGTTTTAATGATTTTTGATAGGATGATGAACTTATGTGTTGATTACTGTAAGTTGAACCGTATGACTATAAGGAATAGGTATCCACATCTGCATATCGACGGTCTATTTGACCAATTCACTTGGGATTGTGTATTCCCAATGATTGAGTTGAGATTCAGGTATTCTTATTTGATGGTTTACACTTCAATTATACAAAGGACTATATTGAGATGTAGGTAGGACCTATATAGTTTTTTTGCACTATTGTTTCAATTTATGAATTCACTTAAAATGTTTATTTATATAATGAATATTATCTCCAATCTATACCAAGATAAGTTTTTGGTAGTATTCATGGACTACATCTTGGTGTACTAAATGTATCCTAATGACCATTCCAAACACCTTGACATTGTCATGCGTATATAGAGAGAGAATTCATTATACACAGATCTATCTATGTTACAATTTTCAATCGATCATGCACACTTCTTTGGTTACACCATCTTGGAAGAAGGTGTATTCCTAGATCATAATGTTGTTTATGAAATGGTTTCTTTGGAGCTACCCAAGACCATGTTGTATATTGGTAGATTTTTGGGATTATAATGATATTCTAAGAGATTTATATAAGACTCTTCCCATTTGGAAGAATTGCATTCAGGTTTAAAAAAAGGGGGACACATTGAATGGATCAGAAGCATGTGAGGATGAATTCAAGGAGTATAAGAAGCATTTGATAATGGAAGCAATATTGATCATACCTAAGATAGGTGAGGAGTACAGAATGTATTGTGATGATTCTACAAAAAGACATAATGTCATATTAATGTAAATATAACATGTTTTCCTATATGGGTCTCAGTAGCTGTGGTCTCAGGAATGGAACTAACCTATTCATGACGTTGATATGGATATAGTGGATTATGCCTTAAAATGTTATAGGCAATATCTTTAGGGTGGATTTTTTAACTGTGTTTACTGATCACAAGATCTTGAAGTACATCTTTTTATAGTGAGACACGATTCTTTAGAACAAGATTTTTGTTGATTATATACATTCATTCAATTTTGAACTATCATATACACCGAGAAACAGGAATAGAATTTTTGATGCATTGAGTAGATAAAATCATAATCATGTGGTAAAAGTGGTTGGAACATTGTCGAATATGATGACCTTACTAGCTGAAATTCATGTTGTGGTTCCATAGAGTCAGTAGTAGATGAATCTCATGTCAGTTTTTTTGGAGCCTTCACATTTTAGATGCATCAGTTTCAAAAAGAATGAGGATCCATAATGTTTTACATTGAGGGAATGATTTGAAGGTGGGAGACATGTTCATATTGGATCATATACGGTGATCAGATCATCTATTTCAGAAATCAGATTATTTTGCCTACATTGATGCAAGATGAGATAATGAATGAGTTTCAATCCTCAAACTATGAGGTAAACCTCGATTTGACAAATATTTATCAAGAACTAAGACCACAATTTAGGTGTTTAGTCATGAAAAATTAGATAGTAGGATTAGTGACCTGATGATACATCTATCAGTAGGTGGAAGGGGGGAATCGAGGACCTAGAGTATTGTGATATACATTTCCCATTATGGAATGGATGTGAGATGATACCACCATGTAACATGTGATGGGTCTCCTATGGAAACCATTTTAGAATGATTCTATATATGTAATTATGGATCTTCTAATGAAATTAGAACATTTATTTCCCATAAGGGAGACATTCTCAGTGGAGAAGTTATAAGTTCTCAATGTTCAGGTGATAGTCATTAATCAGGGGGTGACATAGACTATTTTTTTAAATCATGAATCATATTTCAATTTGATCATCTAGAAATACTTGTATATGTTTCTAACAATATAGGTTTAATTTAGTATATATTTTCACCAATATACTTATTGGAATTCAAAGAATATTCTAGTTTTCCTTGACGATATACTGCGAGGGTGTGTTCAAGACTACTATAAATATTTGTAGAGGCACATGTATTTTGTAATGTTTTCCAATAACAATTGTTTTCATGTAATGATATTAATGGAACCATAAGAGGCACATCATAGTTGGAAAGGGATATCACCTTTCTGATTGACAAAGGCTGGTGAGTTTGAGTTGTTGGTATTGAGTCTTGTGCAGGAGATATCAGAGTAGTTATAGATGGTTTAGAAACATATGGAAATGGAATATTCTAGAAAAAAAATTTATGATGATAATCATCAATGAACCCTACTGTTTATAGATGTTGTTTGTGAATTACTTTGTGTGACACCTAGGATGGGTCATATTATGATACATAGTTATGGAATGTTTGTTCTGAGGTTCATTGGACCATTTGATGTGGTGGTGGGAATCAGTTCACTAGCATTCTAATTGGATCTTCTATATAAATAATGTGATGTGCATATAGTTTTTTTTATATGTTACATCTATGATGGTATAACCCTGAAACATCCCATGTAATTGACATGGACGATGTTGTTGTTCAGATAGATACACCCTTTGAGGAAAATATGAGGTGTGGGTCGGATAGTAGTGAGAATGTGTTTTAGGGAAATACTATGCTGATAGAATGTGTATTATGGAAGCATGAGAATGTGATGGAGGAAAAATAGGGAAGGGAAGAAGTTATGAGAGATAAGTGGCCTGATATATTACACAAAAAAAACATAGATATTCTTCAGTGTGGTGCTAGAGGAAAAACTATTATAAGTTGTAGATATTGTGATATCCCATGGGTTTTTTGGGGTTGTCTGGGGGTTTTCTACAAGATATATTTTTTTGGTGAGTAATTTTCATTTGGGTTCTATCCAGTGGTGTGTATGGTTGGAACTTTTAAGTAATATTAAAGAAATATTGTTTTTCATGGATGGAAAATGGTTGGGGAAAACAATGTGGCTCATCCCAAAAAACCACAAAACTATAGAAAATGGGGATTTATATAGCTGGAACATGTTTTGTCTAATTTTTCACCTTAATAGTAGTTACCATGAACCCCTATAAAAGCAGACGATTTTTAAGCCCATGGATAGGGGAAACCTTGTGCCCCAACCCACCAATCTATGCATGAGAATTAATTTATTATGAAAATTGGTATTAAAAATTATGGATCCCCCAGTTTAATCAATAATTAACCGCTATTAGACCTTGGTCATAGATTCCAAGAATTCCCATCCTCTGTTGATTACAATTTGAAACCCAAAGCATAGATCTACATCACTATTGGTATGTGGATTCTATTCATTTAGTTTCACATTCATTATCCTTTATTCATCCATATATCAATGAATTTATTTCTTATGTTTTGTATTATATCTAGATATATCAATTCTGATCTATATAAAGTATCATGGATCAATATCAATATTATATATATCTTCATTTATTTGATCTTGATTTTGGGTTTTAGATTTGAATCTCATTCTTCATCATCGTTCCACTCAAATATTGGGGATTTACAATGGGTGTTTTTTCACTGATGAATCAAATTAAATGATTTATCATTGAAATCCCATAGTATTTATTCCAATTATGTATCTGTAATTTTAGTAGTACTACTAGTTATATAGAAATTGTGTTTTTGATTACATTATTTAAATATGTGGATTAATTTATTGAGGATATGTGAATTGATGATTTTTGGGAATTATTGATTTGTAGTTAATTCATTGGAAAAAAAGTATGAGATATAGATATTTTTAATTTAGATAGAATCAACTGACGAATAAATTATGAGTTATTGATCTTGGGAGTTGAGATTATTAATTGTGGATTTATTTATGGTATTTTGAGTTTTGGGTTTGGATTAATTAATATATGGGTTGAATAATGTGTTTAGTATAATTAATTTATTGGGGAAAGAGTTAATAGAGCCTATATGATTAATTTATTATTGAGTTAACTAATGGAAATTCTATTATTTAACTAATTGTATAGTTGGTAATGGAATTGATGCAGATAATTAATTATCCTTTAATAAATGCTAACATGATCATTTTGTTTTGAATTAAATAATGGGAACATTGTCATTTTAATGTGTAAGGTATGAATGGTAACATTTTCAATGAGTGGTGAATTAAAGAATGGTAACTAAGTCATTTGGGTTTATGTGGTATGAATGGAAACATAGTGATTTAGATTACAATTAAATAATGGGGACAGAGACCTTATATTGTGTAAACTGTGAATGGTAACATGGGAACTAAAGTATGAATATAAATAATGGTAACAATGAAATTATGATATATAATAACACTTGGAATTACATCAGACTATAGAATGAGATGATGTAAGTATTGTTATATGAACATCTATAAAAACCAAGGGATTATGTGGTTAATTAGTGATTAATTTTTAATGTGATAAATATTTTACTTAAGCATTGTAATTATTTTCTTTACACAACTGCATTCAATGTTATTTTATTGGATTATCTTTTTGATGATGTTGGTGGTGGAATATTGAGTCATATTAACACCCAAGATAGGCTACCTAATCGGTATTTGAATTGCATTTTTGTTTTCTGGATAGGTCAAGGGAAAATGCCCTAAATTAGATAATTGAGTCAGCATGTAGTAGAAATGAGAGAACCTATCATGGTTTGGGACCCAATTTGTAGTAGTTATCACATTTATGATTTTATTTTCATTTTAGACACTGCACACATACATTACAGTGACATTGTTTGTTGTTTTAGTGTTTTTATGGTTTCTATTGTGTTGGTTATCATGTGATATTGGTATTCTTATTGGTTATATGTTATTCTGATTGTGTAATTTTATTTCCACTTGTTTATTACTTATATAAAATAGGGTATAGTCTCCCCATGATTGACATATCAGACCATATCTGCTATTCGGTAGCCTCACATCTATGTGGTGGTGCATTTGAGGTCATGTGACTAACCGACTCGAGGTATTAGTGTATGGAACCTATGCTCGGGTGTTACACTCCCTCCCACCAGACTAAAAAATATTCAATCCCAGCAATGTGTTTTTATAAAAAATTTATGAGATATACACCATTCATGATGAATATATGAATCTAGATATTACAGATATCATTATATGGAAACATCAATTCTTTTTTTTGATGGAATCCATTAATATAGAACATTTATCATCTATTATTGGAGATTTCATTTATCTCTTAAACATATCACATCAATTAAATTTAATTAAATATATATTGAAATAAAATATTAAACGGTAAATACAACTAACAATATTATGTATACTATGATACCATTTATATCGAATAAGTGAGTGTGTACCACATCTTATTAAACACAACCACATGAATCACTTGTTCTGATCTATTGTTCCATGTGATCACATGTTTACCTCTATATATAAAAATTGATTGTAACTACTAGTAATGAAATGAATGGTGTTGTGGGGAGAATATTACAATAATATCATTACCCTAACAGTAAAAAATAAAAATTACTAAACTATCCGGCATAGTTGTTCTAAAAAACTAAACAAATAAGAAATGTAGTAGAAAATATCATACAAGTCATCAATATATTGTAATGGATCCCTAATGGGGTTGATCAATCAAGGTTATAATATATAGAAAAACTAACAAAACAAAAAGATATGAATCCAGTTTCCATTATGGAATTTAATATATAACATGAAATCCATAAAAATCGTAATCTAAAACTATTTTTAACACCAATAATATAAATTATAGTAGAATAAATATGATGATAGGTTATTTAACATAAAACCCCGAGCATCAGTTGAACTCTGATGTAGTACAAATTTCACATTTATATCATAAGAATTGATATATATATATATATCTATAATAATAATATTGAAAAAAATGATTAATGTATATATATAATGAAAATATACTAATTAATTCTTATATAATATGTACTGAAAATTTAATAATGTAATTGTAGGCTTTAAAAAAAAATTTTGTTGATAAAATATTATACCATTTAATGTGTAAGATTTATAATTATTTTCCACCATTTATAAAAATTTAATTTTTTAAAATTATTTTCATTTATCAATTAATAATTAATGTAGAATTTTATTTTTCAAATAATTTTATTTTTTATAAATAACTGGATTATTAGTGAATTTTGAAAAATAAATATTTTTATATCTTTGTAAATTTAATGAAATTATAATTATATAATGATTTTTTAAAATATCACAAAACCATTTTATTAAAAAAAAATTTTTTAAAATTTAATATAAAAATATAAAAATATAATGTTAAACATATAGTTACATTTCAACCTTATTAGAAATATAAGTACTATTTTAGTCCAATTAATTTTCATTCTTTTCAATTCATTATTTATTTACAAGTATAAATTGACTTTTGGTTTGGATGTAAGGGTAAATATATCTACATTATTTTATTATTATATCCTTAATTTTTTTGAATCATTATTATAATTTTCATTATTGTAAAATAATTCTTTTATTCAAATAAAAATTGTTTAAAAAAATTGTTTTTTTGGGTTTTAGGAACATATTTTCATAGTTTCTCTCACATTATAGTAATTAAATATTATAGAATTTAATAAATATTTTTGATCATTATTATTTACATTTTATTATAATACTAATATTATATTTTCTATAATGAACACTGAACATGATAAACATGTATCACCTCAGTTGAGGGTAAAATATGTTTATAGAGTTAAAAAATAATGGATAATTCTTAAAGATTTTTAAAAACAATCTCATTCCACATTTTTTATTAATATGATCATAACCTTATATATATCAAATATATTTCTATTTAGAGTCTCATGAACATGAAATTGAATATATATTATTTATTTGTTTTATATAATTCCCTATTTTTTCAATACCTTACTTGTATAAAGTATCCATTTCTCTAAACATACTCATGGATTTTAAGAGATGTAACAAATCATGTCCCGACCCAAATCCCATTCCAACTATCCTCCCCATGACCTATTGGATCTCGTGTCCTTAATGGTTAATGATATAAAGAATAAGTAGTATTCTATGTATTTTTTCTAATGAAGAGGTAGAAATATTAACCACAAGTTTTCATTTTATTTCATATTCTACATCTATCAAATATTCAATAAATTTTTTCATATAAAAATAAAAAATTATTCAATATAATATTTTATATTATAGTGTCACAAAAATTATTCATCTCCATTATAATATATAAACGATATTAATATCACTTGATAATATGTATGACATAACATTATCACATATTGATGTAATTCATTTCCCCCCATGATTTTTTTCAAACACTATTAAGGAATTAGTGAGAAAAAAATTGTTTAGGAATTAAAGAAAACACGAACCCATTACTGTAAAATTATAGCCTTCTAGTTTTAATCTCCCTAAATTGTTTCCACAAGATAGTATTTACATGAGTTTTTGTTTCCTCCATCAGAAGATCTTCAAACCATAATACCAACTTGTCCCAAGAATCTATGTACTCCTCTATAATTATCTTCCAATTTTGGAATCCTCTTACAAAAATCAGGTTCTTCTAATAACACAAGGTTCCTTTCTCCTCATTAGTAGACACCCTTACATTACTTTCCATTAGACATTCAATTTATGCATCAGGTGAATTAATTGTTAAGAAAGTATCAACCACTACGTCTTGCGAGAGAATAAGAAGTTCTAAATGATGTTTGAGTATATCATCAGATTCATACTACTGACATGATGAAATGGATGGGAGGGGATCATTGTAAAAATTCATTTCCATTAAATTCATCATAGATCTAGTCTTCATTGGTAGTGATAAATACGAACAATCCTTCCCCTCAATATGGTTTCACCCCATGATCATACATATCATTCAGCTTGGAAACCTATTACCCTATACCTCATCCTTTGTATCACCTGCTAAATTGCTAGATCATTTATCACTGGACCCATTCATATGGTCCTTCTGCTCATCCATAGAAGTTATACGATGATCCTTTTCAAAATTTTGGATCAGATCATCATGGGTCAAACGATCGAAGTGGTTTCCCATCCCAAGACATTTCACCTACCTATGGTTATTCATAATCGATTCCTCACCCTTATCCACCTATTTAGAAAAAAATAAACCATCTATGGGAGTCTTGGGACCTTCTGCATGCACCTATTTTGGTTCCACCTCAGTGTTGTGTTCAAAAACACTATTGGTACCCTCAGGAGGAGGGTTCAAAATACCATTAGATATATCCACCTCTAAATTTATTTGAACTAGTGAATATATCACTAAAGGTTAAGTATTATATGTCTTATTCCTCACCCGGGAGGAGTGAGAATCCATATCTGGACCATTGGCATATGAACCAATTCCCAATCCCACATTTTCTGTGTATGAAGGAGCCACTAGAGTCATGAATCCTCCTTCACCAACTAGTTATGGAACCACAGATATGAGGCCCAATCCATGTCACTCTACCTCAATAGCATGGCCCTATGGCCCCAAAGGAAAAAAGAGGATCTAGATGAACACCTAGATCCCATATCATGTGACTGAAGATGTTTTTCACCTGTGTATTCACTTTCCACTGTCCACTCATCACATCCATTTCTAATTTAAGTGAATAATCCATTACCTTAATTTTTTTGGAAAAGCCTCTCTTTGTAGAGGCCTTTGGTCCCATACTATAGTCTGTACCCATATTATTATCTTCTATAATATTCTTATAGAGATTTATAGACCCCTCGACGATAGGATACCATTTTCTTGCCCAGATGCCTACATATTGAAAAAAGATCAGCCTAGGATGCGTATACCACCTGTAGCTTTCACAAAAAATCTTCACCAGCTATAATACAGAAAAATTCAAAGAAAACATGTTTCACATCCACTACCACATAGACACGCATGTGAAGTGGGTGGAAAATAGATTCAATGCATTTATCTGAACAGAAGTATCTACCCACAGGATTTCCAAGTTGTTTAGGAACCGTTGGATTTTGAAACGGTAATGTATGGTGACTAAAAATCACCCAAATATCCATATATGGGTAATCATTCATCATATTGAATTCAAATTTCTATATAAAGAGGTAACCGCGAGATCCCTTGAAGCTACAAATAGTTGTTAACGAGGATCTGATAATATGGAATGTCTATATTCCTTTTATATTTAGTCAAGAATCATGATATAATTGACTATATTATAATTAAAATATATTAATTTATGTTACTATTATCCAGAGATTCATTAAGTTAATTTTTTACTGATGATTTATGTTCAATTATTTTTTTAAATTAATACCACTGTTAATTATTTAAAAGGAGGATTTTTTAATGAATGTGTGGAAAAAATATTTGTTTTATCACATACTGTATGAATGAATTTTACAACTATCCATAATATTCCCTTCCATTAAAAATATATTTATGTTTTATCATGGATCTATTTAAATTAATTTTTTTTCATTAAAAATAAAAAAAATTATATTAAATAAAACAAGATTAAAAATTAAATTGTTACTTTTATCAAAAAATATTCCATTGATATTTTAAAATTATATTTACCCATGCTATAATCCATTTAAAAATATTTTTATTTACTCATAATATACCATGATGATAACATCAGCCATTCTTCTCATCATATTTAATAATTGTTTTTCCATAGTATTTTATTGGAATTATTCATAATAGTTATACCAGAATATAAATTTATTGATTGTTAAGTCATGTTGATTATGATATACTATTTATTCATATATTTAATACACTAGACATGTTATGACATGGTTGTAACATATAATTCCATAGAACCAATATTAATTGGTATGTCTGATTCGAAAAAATGTTTTTTATTTTTCATATACCTTACCCATTCGTGTGTCTGATCTTGGAACAACATATCGATGATTAATTAAAGATGATAGGAATTATATATTCCAATATTGTAAAACTAGTAATTGATGACCGTGTGATAATTATAGTTATTGTCATATACAATGATATGCTTCAGGATCATGTTATTAGTTATATATAAGTATGTGATAATATATTTTTATTTCCATATTATCCAAAGGATAATTATTATATTATATTCTCTACTATACACATTCCCATAATATGTACATATTCTAACCCTTTTATTTTTTCTCTTTTCCGCAAAATCCCAAGAATTGTTGAATGATTGATAGGAATGGTTATAATGAGGAAATCATAATGTTACAATATATAATACTATGTTTTATTTTCTCTTATCAAATTTAATGTGAGTTATGAGCATGAATCTATTTCTCCTTGACAACTGGAATATTTTTACTCTTATGATATGATCGTATGTATATTGAGTTCTGATAATAATGTTTCCAATGGTGAAATGTAACAAGGATTGATTTTATAATATTTTCTAACATTGTTTGTTTAGATAAATCAATATAATCATGTTTCAATAAGACATTTATTACAAAAAATAATCATTTGATAGAATCTATGGATTAGTCTATATATAAAATGATGACATAATGTTTCGTTATGGCTTAGAACATGTGGTATCCATGAAAGGTAATCCATATCTTCATAATGGAATATAGATGATGTTATGAAATAGATCTACATAGGGTAACAACTCTTAAATGTGTTGATATTTTATTAAATTGACCATCACTACTACTTGAAGAGTTGTCCCAAGAGTGTATATATAGTTGGACCCTATGGAAGGATATTCATTGAATATTTGAAAAATCTTTATAAACCATTGGAAATATGTGAACATATTTTTATTATTTGAATATTATCTGTATGATATAGTGGTTTTGATTTTGAGATTACCTATGAATAAATTATGAATCTATTTCTAATATTCTAAACAATGATTCATAATTTGATGAAGTAATCTTTTGTAAGACATTGTTTGAAAATGGAACAAAATAGAACGTATAAAAGTATAATTGAAATCCATTATGATTGTTAGTATTTCATCCTATGACTATTTATAATACTAGAGTATGATATCAAAAGATAATTAAAACATATAATGATATTATGAGTATTAATCATTGGGATGTGGATAAACATATTTCTATATTTCATGATACTATGATATTGATGTGATTTTTACTATAAATACCTCAATCATATATTAAATCTATTAATTATGTAGTAGTTTAATTTTTTTAGTAACATGAAAATATATTTCATTAAATATGATTAAATAAAATGAATTTATTATTTAAGAGGTGTTTTATTTCAAGATAGATTCAAATCAATGGTGGGAACATATTCAAAATCCACTCATGGATGGTGAAATATGGGAGATGCAATTTGAGACTTTTAAAGAGGAATTAATTTAAAAATAAAATATTCAAGTGTCATGATTTTATTTTTAATTAATGTTTTTATATATTTGATTAAGATAAAAGGATTTCATTGTTATGTTTAAATCAATGATTACAATATTAGAAGGTCATATTGTGGACTACATATGTAATAAAATTAAATTGTTAACTATTCCTTTTTATTGATAAATAAATGTCTTGAAATGGTTTTAACAACTCAATTTATTTCAATATATTATTTTTTGACATCATATTCCTTCATATAAGAGTAATATTTCCCCATGTATTATGATTTAAATTGAATAAAAGAGATAAAGTGAATGGTTAATCTCTATGTAAAGGAAAATGATGGAAAATGAATAATGGAATAATATACTTTTTAATATATAATACATTTGGAAAGAATCATAAATATATTCTCATGAATGGAATATGTTTTGTTTTAAATATAGAGAAAAACACCATCATGAATGTGATTATATGAGGAAGAAGGATTCGAACAATTTTTAGTGGTTCAACTGGAAAGAGACATGGAATTAAAAAAACGAATTCCATAAGAATGGAGATAATTGTACATAAAAAATTATAATTTTGTGAGTTAATGAATATATCATTAATATATGTGATGTTTAAATACATTAATTTGGGATAACAACTACATTGATCATAAAAAAGATATTTAACGGTTCATAAGATAGAGGATTCAAATTGACGTTCATGACTGATAAGAATATCGAATAATCCTTTAAATCACCATAGAAAGAGTGTATAATAAAAACCACAAGGGGGAATATAGTTGTTGAGATAAAATTAAATTCATCATCTAATGAAATTCCTATAAATTCTCTAGTTAAAATCATGTCAGTAATTATAATTCATGACTTTTACAAAATCATATTTTTTGTAGGTTGAGATTCTTTTTTAGGATTTTTGAATTAATATATATATCATAAATTAGTTTTTAATATACTAGTGGTGATTTAATTTAATTCTTAATTGATTATATAATTTTTATTATTGTTATTATTGATGTTTTTTAATTAATAAATTACATCATCGAATGCTGGTTTTACAACATTGAGTATTTTATTTAATATTTTTTTCATTTATAGGATAGGTGAAATGCCATATCATATATTAAAGAATATTATGATCTATTAATGGTCTATTATTGTTCATCAATCATGAATAATACTTCAAAATGAAATGATCTTTATATTATAAAGTGGAAATTGATTAAAATATCCAATCAAAAAAATTCATATAATATTGAAATAAATCATGTAATTAATTATTTTGTGATATCCATCATGATCATAATAGAATCAATACACAATATTAAAAGATTATATAAAAATGTAATACATTGACCATTATATCTAATGCATTATTGGTTTTCTTTATCTCATAATGAATATTGGTTTTATGGTTAATAAAATTTTTAAGAACATGTTATCTATCAGTTTATATTAATAATTCGATGCTATTATTTCTTCTCGTAATCGGTATTTAACATGAAAATATTTCTTACATATCTTGGAACCTAATATGGGTTAATTTAAGAAAGCCTTATTATTGCCACATCATATATTAAGGGTTGTTGTTTTTATATTGTGTGATTTGAATTTAAAATTGATTTTTTTTTAAAATTTTGATCTCTTTCCCGATGAGATAATAAATGAATGAGAAATAAAATTATATATGGTTGGAATTTAAAAGACCAGAAAAAATAATTTTAAATGAATCGTATGCTTGATAGGTGTAATGAATAGACCTGAATACCCTCTCAAACTTATACCCAATATGATCAGTAACATAATAAAAGGGGGTTCCTGATCCCCACAGACTAGAGTGCAACATCAAGGAATTTAAAAAATAGAAGGAACAATTTCAAAAAAATTGATTAAAAAACCTAGAAATATATATTTATAATAGAGACAGTAGCCTGATATATAAATATATTCCACAATAAAATAATAAAGGAAAAAAATCACACGATTATCATATGTCTTCATGTGTATGTTTAGCCACAAATGTCTACCAAAATAGAAAACCCAAATTATCCAAGTAATTGCATTGGAAGAATCTAACAACCTCATCAATGTCTACCCAAATAAGCTAATAGAAAACCTAACCACCTCACTACAATGATTTTTATTTTCCAATATTGAAAAACATAAAAATTTCTATGCACCGTTGAAGGGGTTTGTAGGGTCTGAAGTAATAAGAATAGTTGGGTCTTGCCTAGGTGTTCCGTATAATTTATATGAACAATAATATAACAAAACACAATGTTAAATACATGAATTCATGAAAACTATTTGATAGTTTTTTATATTTTTATCATGTCAAAATAGTTTAATTTCACCCATTTTTTCATTTCACATTAAAATATGTATATCTATTACAAATAATTTCATAAACATTTAACATAGAATATATATCATATCAAAACAGAAAATTGAATTATATGAAATCGAGGATAGTACAAAAAAATAGTAAAAGATAAATGTAACAGCATAGGTAACATCACCTTAGGGATCACATGTTGTCGTCATAGCTTCCACAGTCAGACCTAACATAGACTATCATGTACACATATATCCACTAGACACATTCATAGAGTCTAGGGAGTAGTGGAACACCCGAACAATTGAACCCTCTAAACATGTCTATCAAGTAACTATAACAAAATTCCAAGGGATTAGAGGATTGACCCATGATAAATCCCCAAAGAGTGGATGATACCTATTACTATATGTTCCACTTAAGTTCCCAAGGCTTCCTATGTTCTCTATTTACCTAACCCATTCATCAAGCTATTTTAATCAATCCATTATTTAAAATCTGGTTAGAAACCCATTTCACAATGATTTGAAGAACTTTTCCATTTATCAAAACTATGGTTAAACCCTATTTTATAGAAACCTTGTTCTAAAAACACACAAAAAAATCATCCATATAATGTAATTATATTTAATAAAATAATTTTTCACTGAATAGAGCAATGTAGTACATTGACACATGATAGAGACCGAACCGGCTACTACAATACATAGGTAGAACACGCTCGCAATGGGATCCACCAACAATAAAGAACTAAAAAATTGTTATAGAGGCGCTATATCTAATATACACATAATATAATTGATTCAATTCTTTAAAAGTGTCGGAAAAAAATATGAAACTGCATATACATCAAGAATGCACACCCATTGCACCAAAAATAAAAAACATAGGCCCCGGAAAAAAGAGCACACAATGGATTTACATGGAGACAAGATAAATTACCCCAAAATATCTACAAAACCAATATCATAATGAAATAACACCACCAAAATCATAGGAAATGATATATAAGAAATTATTATTCACTTGGAGAGATGAAACCCAACTACAACAGAGATAAATCACTAAAAAACTATAAAAAAATAATGGAGTCTTCCAAATTCATCAAAGAAATTCTCTCAGTGGGGATGTATGATGGATGCGTAAGTATGATTTAATAATCAATTAATACAACACCCTAAAATATAAAATCCAGATAGTTACATTATGTGTAACCCATTTATAGGTTGTGTAATCCATATGGTTCAATTTTTCCCAAAATGATGAAACATATTTATCAAAAACCAAAATTTTACCAATACATGTCACATAATAATTAAATGGTGTATAATACTTTAAAACTATGTAACCAACTAATGATATGAACCTTGAATATATTATACATTGTTTAATCCCATTAAAAGACATGTCAATTTTTTTACAAATAGTTAAAACTATATGTTCTTATATAAATACTCATAATTACTCATTCATCCTCCAATCTCAGAGGGAACCATGAAAATATGTTAACACATTCATACCTTGACTCCATTAATTCAAAATAACATACATTACCAGAAAGTAACTCATTTTATATAGAAAATTTTCTCCATTGTTAGTTGTCATAGGAAAAATCCAATTCAAAAGGAAACCAAGAAAAGTGGAGGAAAATGCCTAAAAGTGAGTAATGGGATGTTAAGAACTCACCAACATAAGAATTTCCATCCTTGGGATTTCAAGTAGAAGAAAGAATTCCAATAAAGAGGTGAGGTTTCTACGTACTCATCATGGGATCATGCTCCCATGTATCATGTGAAACTTTTCATGACACTACAATACTCTGAAAAATTGAATTATCATCCCATGTTGATATTTAACTTCATATTCAATGATTTTTTACAATATTCTATACAACATAATCATATATCAACAACTCAATATCCACCCAATTCAAAACATGAGAGGGGGAAGAATGACATTTCAAAAGATGTGATATATGGAAAAAATCATTAATTCCTATAAACTAATCCCACAATAAAAATCTATAAGCATCATTCACTATCCCTTGAATGTTCTTAAATGACCCAACATGTCATAGATCTATATTCCTCTATTTTCTAGGGTGATGGTGATACAATAGAGGAGTAACATTAAAGAAAAGCCAGTCTCCTATATTCAACTATAATAGACCACATATTTGATCTGTATGTGGTTTCTTTCAACTATATGCGATAACTAGAAACCAGCTTCTATGAAGAATCATCCCAAAAATCTCTGGCCCCAAACTCAGTTCCATTTACAATGGTGTACCCACCTCTACCGAACAAATATGTGATCTGTATGAGTGAACATCCAACCACAAAAAAGGATCAATTTGGATCATTTTCTAATATGTGATTTTATTAGTTAACTCAACAATACCATATTTACATTCTAAGATCCACTGAAATATAAGACAAAAGTACGACCAATAACCTCTAGAATCTAAAATTAAGACTCTTCGTGAGAATCTATCTTTATATGAAATATTTACTTAATATGATTCACCATTACCTCATAGAGATTCCTCTGCATAATCAAAGAAAACCTAGGGTCTATATCAGACACAATGGATAAAGGAATACAATTTTACATTATAATGACATATATAAATAACATAATCAGGTTCTCTGTATTAGCAGGTACATGATCTGAATGAAATGAGATGATTATTTTACCATCTAGTACCTCGCTCATGCATTCACATGACACTTTAAATAAATTTTCATAATCAAAAGGGATTCATATTTTAAAAATTTACAAATGAACATTACAAAATATTTGTTTTTATAGAAGTTAGTGGTAGGTCATATTGAAACATTTAGATAACAAAGACGTCATTATAATAGTAGAAAACATTAATGTTTAATATAAAGGAATGGAAATTCATTTTGACCATGGAGAAACATATATCATGAGTTACCATACAATTTAAAAAAGATAAAATAACATTTAATATAGAAATTTTATCATTCATATATTCAATGTCAATAGGGAAGAGTTTAATAAGGGGAGAGGGGACTACCCGATATTTGATAATGTTTTTTAATAAAAGTGGTAACATGAATTGTTCACCCAATTCATGTCCCAAAATACTTTATTAAAAAGAAAATATGGCAGTACAAACATGACGTAAAATGAATTTAGACAAGTAGAGATGTATTGAATTACAAACCAAAAAATACACAGAGAAAAAGCCAGCAAAAACTCAAGAAGGAATAATTTATCAAAACAACCTTCTATCAACTATTCCATTATCTCCAAAAAGGCATGTATTGCCCATAGGGACACCACCAATCCGGGTTTGAAGTGAAGCCAATGTCTGCACAACTTTTCATCTCTATCAACTTGAGCCTTTTCCTTCACACTATTATACAGTTTTCATTGTAAAATGAAGGCTAAAATGCAACATGAGGAAGTCCTTAATATAGTGAAACTGCCTTTTAGAAATGAAAACTAGTAAAAGGATGCATCAATAAGCTATTCAGAATTTCTTCCTGTATTGCAACCTCAGCTTCACATAATTCAGTGTAAGGTTCGAGCTTATAGAAAACCACATGTTAAAAAAGTACTCAACAACTACTATGCCAACATGCTTCTGGGAATCCAATATTCATATACACAAAAAAACATAGTGATACATCAGGATCATCCCAGCATCGTATGTCATGAACTTCCCAATGATAATCATGCCCTACAAGAAATAAAATACATGAAACGGAAAAAGGAGGTCATACCAGTGAAAAATGTATTCCAGGAAGCCTATACATGAGCTTTTCGACCATGCCAAACCTTCCCATTCTTCAAAACTAAAACTTCAAGAAGTCATCCATGCACTTCCATAAAGCTCTAAAACTGATAATAAGAAAATAGAGGGCATTCTAGTGGATAAATCATCCTAGTACAGCCAGAAATATATCTCGTCATCAAACAAAACAGAGAAGCAACTCCAAGATACCATCAAGACCTCAATGCCAATCACTGAACAGGGTGCCAAAGGAACTCTATAGAGAAAGCAATCTAAGACATCTGAAAAGCATCAAAAACAATAAAATCAAGAAACACAACTTCCGGGAGGTAAAACCCAAAAAGTATTCACAAACATGAAGATATCCAGTTCACAAAAAAACCAGTAAAAATATCCATTATTAAAATAAAATACATGACCCACTAATCAAAGAAAATAGAAGACAATATATTGTGTAAAAATATTTACAACTCTAAAACATGAAAATTAAAATTTAGTAAAAGTAAATGTAACTATTAATATTTTGGAATGTAAATTCATAATGACCAGTAAGAAAACATTTCTAGAAAGAAAATCTGTTGTTGTACCTGATTTTTTAGTTGATAGGAGTTATAGTGGTCAAAGAACATATAATAAACTAGAGCTGAGGACATACACATTCATCCAAAATATTTACCTTCACATACATTATTGTTTAGGAAAACATACTATGTGTTACTAAAATGTAACACATTAATATATAATTAAGAAATTTATATTAAATATATGTAAAAACACCCTTTTCACAATAGGTATAAAATTCAATAATAAATCCTTAAATATTAATGTATAACTAATAGGTTAGCACATACATATAAATAATCATGAATCATTTTTTGTTCAACCTGTAAGAAATTCTATGATGTTTGGTCCAAGGTAATAAGGATGCATTTCTCATGTAATAGATATCATCTTGAATAAATGTATTTGAAAAAATATAGGATAATTTATAAGAAAAAAATGATTATTTTCAGCATGGAGATTTGAATTACATGAATGATATGAACATTGAAATTGAAATTTTAAATTTGGTTAATAATAATAAAAAATGTTTTAGTTGAGGGCATAAAAAGTAAATAACAAACCATGGAATAAATTGATATATTGCAAAACATATTATATTATATTAATAACATAATACATATAACTGAAAAAACATATTGAGAACACTAATCGAAATAACATCCAAAGATTATTTAATACAGGTAGAGTCACCTTAAATCAGAATAAAGAAACTATTAACTTGTAGAGACCCAAAGCATGACGTACATGACCATTACATTACTTTTGCGGAATACATAGTACATAACAAAAACATACACACGAGGATCGTAATATTTTAGTGTCTTTGGAAACTTGGAATATAATCTTTTAATCGTGGTGAAAGATCTTCAACATCTCCCTTAAAGATCTTCCCTTTTTTTCTTACATAAAACCATTCTTTAAATCATGTGGAAAAGAAAACATAAAAACGGTGAGCTCAAATGCTCAGTAAGTGTAAGAATGGATAAAATAAAACATACCATATACATTTGAACTTAAAAACATGAACATAATATTTAAATATCAAAATCTTGAGCAAAGACATAAAACATGGAAGTACACAAAGCATAGATCATAATGGCACATGAGTCATGCTAAACTAGCATGGTAATAAAACATGTAATTGTGGAATCCATTAAGAACATGTTATGATTTCTATATTAGCCAAGGCATTGCTTCCAAGGCTATCTTAGTAGACAAAGTCCCATTCTGAATCGAGTTCACTCCACGTTCCAGTCCTGTAACACTGAACCGGATTAACATACCATTAAAGCCATGTCTATCTCACGAGATATAAATATTTACCCAATAAATTAGAGGGAGATATAGGTCCCACCCATCTCATAATGAAATCATTTTTACATGTGACACAAAATAAACATACATCATTCATAAAACACCAATAAATAAAATGGGTTTCGTAAACATCAACCCATCATCACATAATCCATATAAAAGAAATGGATATCATTTCATAATATGAAAAGTGAAACCATATAAATAATAGATACATTATACATTAAAAATACACATGTGAAATAATGTCATCTTAGATGAAAAATTGTTTTGATAAATCACATGAAATGAATTCTTGAGGAAAATATCTTTTTTTCTTCAAAATCATTTTCTTTTCACAAAATGTCGTTCAATTTTCAAAGAATGATATTTTGATGAAAATATTCATGAAATCTTTTGGAGTAAGCTTCATGAAAATAAGGCTTTATGAAACCGTAAAACTCTATTCATACTGTATAAGTTAAAAAAACATTCTTCTCTTACTTTTCCTGAAAAGTCAAAAAAGTTCCTCGTAATATATACAAAAGAAAGATTCCTTACATACCATGTACTAAAAGTAAAAAATGGGTAAAAATGAATTTACGCATACATGAAACCATTTTTAGAAAACAGGAACATGTATGATAAATACAAACCTTGTGAATACTTACAAATAAACAATCTCGGATAAAAACGAGATTGGAAAAGTTATCCCTTACCATAGGTTTGATATGCTTCGTACGTATACGAACCTACAGTATAATGATTTAAATACTATCATTGAATTATTACAGAATCATATTCATTGTTATGATATCATATATGTTTCACTTATGACTTTATATTACCCGTTCCGTTGTAAATTCCATGTTAATGCAGCATTTTGGGTAAAATCATTTCATTTATCGTATGTGTTTCGACTTGTCATTCTTGATATTATTACTTATATCCTGATTTAAATATTTATAGAATTTAAAACATGACTTATATATAATATATATTCATCATATACATATATATATATATATTATATCGATAAAAGGAATGAAATACACCGTTCATGGAGACGGTAGGCCGTACGTACGCATGAATGCTGTTTTCGTTTCCTTATTGAATTGAATGGAATTAAGTTGATGAAATATATATATATATACATAAATACAGTATCATAATTATATCATATATTTCATTATTATTCATTATATATACTTTATAATCATTCTTGAATGGTTATTCATGGAAAATGAATCTCATCGCATTCGTGGAGATGGTAGTCCGTACGTACGCACGAGTGATGATATCATTCCCATGATCGTGGAATTGTATTGAAGTGTATGTATAATATTAAATAATAAATATAAATTTAAAATAACCATATATAGTAATTTATTTACACAATTATACCCATCAATGTAAGGTGGTGGCAGAAAATAGATTACACCACGGCGTGGAGACGGTATTCCGTACGTACACACGCACGGTGATTTCATTTTCCGTAGGATTAATAGATGGTGAGATAGGGTTTTTTCATACATATATTAACATATCAGTATATGAGTGATACTGATTTTATTACTTCATTGTGAAACAACTAAAGAAGAAGAAGAAGTGGAAGAAGAAATAAAGTTGAAAGAATCTTTAACGGACATTACCTCTTCTTTGAAGCGCCTCTTTGTGACCTCTTCTTAGGGCACTAAAATTGGTATTTGAAGAAGAAACGAACCTCTAGTATGTTTCTATGGAAGTGGAGAAGCGAATTTGGAAGGGGTTGGACGAGCTTGAAGGATAAATGTGGTTTGAGGAAGAGAGGGAGGAGGTGCCCTTTTATAAGGGAGGAGAGGGGCACCTTTGGAATAAATAAAAATATTATTTTATTATAAAGTCATATTCAGTTTTTAATAGCTACAAATTGATTTATTTCAATTCTAAGGTGGTGATGGGTCGAAATCATCTCATCCAATAGAACTTAGACAATATTAGGTTCCTATTTTAACCTTATCATTTAGATTTATCTTTAAGTTAAATAATTTAACTTTTACTGTGTCTTCTTGTTTTCTTACACTATATAGTTAATAAACTTACTATAACAAGCCAAAATAACACCAAGTGGTTAATTATTAACTTATGTATATCCTTATATAAGTCATTTGACCGAACTTTAGATTTTTAGGAATAAAATAACAATTTATAATATAATATTTGTTTTAAAAAGCATTTTATTTCAATTTTTACAGTATTTGGTACTTGATTTTTGTGAAAATCATAACAATATTATTAGTTCGAAAAAAGTTACATAAATCAATAATAAAATGTCATATTAACCTATAAAATTAGTTTAATGCATAAAAGTCTCAAAATATATTTATATGGGTATTTAGAAAATCAATTATGTCAATATTTCATTAATAAGATAATTACTGCATCATCGTTGATTCGTAAATAAATTATACTATTTAATGTCTAAAAATTATAACTAAAATACCATTATGTAGGAAATCGTTTTATATTTCTAATGAATATTTATTGTCGAATTTATCTTATGTATAACCCTATATTAAAAATGATTTTCTTATTAAGCTTTGATTTTAACTATTTTAACCCTTCTTTAAATAAATTAATATTAAATGTCCTAATCTAATCCAAGTGTTCCTAAATGGTCATATTTTATTCCTAAGGTTATTTTCGGTCGAATTACACTTATCCAATATAATTATTACATGAGTTAGGGTAATAATAATATCATTTTACCCTTAATTATTCTATTTTCTTTTAACCGTGGTCAATAAAAGTAAAACGTTACTATTCACCAAAATTATTTTCATCTCATTGAACCACATTCTAGTACTTGATATGAATTGTGTCTCTCGGATTTTTGAAATTCAATTCACAGAAGTGGTAAAATTTAATTTAAATTAAAAAAAGTCGGTTTTTTAACTACCACTAAGTGGTTTCACTATACATCGAAAATAGAATTTTTTCAGAAAAATACCGAAAATTCAGCCTAAGAATTATTTGATATTCCAAATTCAAAATTGTTGTCTCTTTTTCCAAATTCAAAACATATAATTGGAATTAATTAATTTTAAAATTAATCCTCGTTATCAAAACAAATAGCGTGTTTTTAAGAAACAATAACTATCAAAAGATTGATACTTGTTTATATCCAATTTCAAAGTGAAATTAATTCCAATGACCAACATCGGATTAAATGGTAAAATTATATTGTAATTAAACTTTAAAACCAATTAAAAAGATAATCTAACCATATAAATTATTGCGATGAAAAATTGTTTTTTTAATTAAAATATAGTGTGTTTTACTATTCATTAAAATATGAAAGTTATCAGAATAATATGAAAAATTTATCCAAAGAAAATTTTTATATCCTGATTCCAACGAAGAATTTCATTTTGTAAAATTGAACATATAGAATTGTCAAAAACATGATTTAAGGAGGGTGCACCATCAAAAGGCGACAAAACTACATTTTTTTAAAAATATATATTTTACTCGAAAAATTGATTTTGTTCTCATACCATGTTCTAGAAGATGTGTAAGATGAATAATAATGTTATAAAATTCAAAATGTAGTTGATACTATTCATAAAGTCTAGTTCATAATAATATTACAACCATATATCATTGTTTAGTGAAACCTGATATTAGGTACAACACACGCTATCGAGGAAAGTCGTGATTGCGTGTAAGGCAACCCAAGTGGTTGCATGTTGTGAAAGACTCCTCCATTATTTTTCAAAACAGAATCCATCCATATTTCATTTATACATTGAATATATATATATTTATATATATACACTCAATGTTTCATAGAATAACTACTATCAAAATTGTATGTAACATGATCTAAGAATAGAGTTGTGCATACTGCAAGCTCACACGGTGTTGCGTATAGCGCAAGGTAATCTTGTTGTAGCACAAGAAATCAATGATATTAAATCAATATTTTTCATAAAATATCGGGGTGTTACATTCTACCCCGCTTAAAATGAATTTCGCCCTCGAAATTCATCGGGGTTATAGATCATTTATCATTTATAGAAACCCACATCATAAAAAGGAATACTAAAACTTAATTTTAAACAGTAAAGTATGAAATGTAACGATTACCAAAGAAACTCGTCCCTGGGTTTCCATATAAGAGAATCTTAATGAAAATATGGATATGGAAGAAAAATATAACCATCAAGTCTTGATGGAGGTTGGTAGAGAACATGGCTATTAAAAAGCCATCAATCACAAAGCCATAGATTTGTGATGATCTAAGGTACCATATGATTTATCCGATAAAAGGGAACTAGGAAAAAGTTTTTGGTTTTCATGATCATTTCCCTAAAGTTGATGAAATTGGAATCAGAAGAAATACTTTAGTGATTTTGGTACAGTCTCATCGTTAGTCGTTCTTTGGACAATTTCCACTTCATCTCTTAAAGAAATGAAGTTGAATTTGTCATTCATGATGTGTTAGCAGATCATGTGATGGAATGATGGGTCATTCTATATATCTCAAACAAAAGGTTATAAAGGTTATCAAAAATACATAAGCCCATCTATTGTGAGATTAATCATATATGGTTCTTAAAATGGACTTATACTTCATATATCATACTGCATAATATAATAATACTAGTTTCTACTAAACATGGACTTATTGTAGGCCAGTAGTAGGAAATAATGGCCAGTCGCACTTCGGTTGTGGGTTCTATTCCTATATCCTTGTCCGACGCGATGGGCTGTCACCCATCCTGCAGGTTCTCCTTTTTCTAAAACTACATTACTATAACATCTCATCAATAATATTTAAAAAAGTTCTATCCTTAAACAATACTAACTTATTTCCAACATAATACATTCCAATCATTAGGCATATCAAAAATACTTCAGTCCAAGATCATAGTATACAAAAAATTATTAATTGAAATGTCATCAACCAAGAATGTGAATACCATCATTTATCCCCCATATATCTTGTTGGTCACATTCCAATAATGTGAATACCTTAATCATGTATTCTATTGAAAAATTAATACCCATTAAACCTTAGTGAAAACATGAATGGTGTCAAAAGTTAACTCTTTCCACATACCAAAATCCAATAATTCTAAATGCTCAAACCATGATATAACCTTCTCCTGATATCATTCATGACCTCATGAATACTATCAAACATTTAATTTTCTCCTTATCCCTTCATTATGCGCATATCATCTACTTTCCAAAAATATCCGAATAACCTTTCATGGTCACTGGTACCATTCATCATGAACATTCAAACCATAAGGAAAGACAATAGTGTAACAATCCTTAGATGTCTCTTTATTTCATAGTACCATGGTATTACTTATACAACATTAAACTTGATAAACATGTAATCATTCCACTACCTTCTTAAACCATTCACCGAGCTTCAACAATTATTTCACTTCACATATAATTTTTAGTCTCTTCATCATCATCTAGATAAATACTACCCATATGACCATGCTGATTCTCATTATGAGATTTTTCCTTAGGGAATTGGTTTGGATAATTCCCGTACATTCCACATTTAAAACACTTAACCATTTTTGATGTCACAGCAATACCATTATCCTCATCCATGGTGTTAACTGAACCTTTTCCTTTGCACTTACTGGCTTTTTGTCCATCATTTCCACACCCAAAGAATCTTCCAGTTCCTTTGTAACATTCTCCTTGATGCCTCTTCCCACATGATATTCATAGGGGAAATTGAACTTTCTTTCCTCTATGATCATCATGAAACTCCATCATTCTCTTATTAGTCGAGTTATGAAACTTACCAAATTTGAGTTTATTGATCATATTATGAGATTTCTAATTCGGAATAATAATTATATTTGGACTTACAAATCCCAATTCATTTGATTGCTCATGAATAATATCATTCCATTGTCCATCATGTCCTCCATTTTCGTGAATCATCTTTTTTTATCCATTTTCTAAAACTCAAAAAGAATAGTTTGAGAGAATAAAATCATAATCAAGGGGGAATAACTTCAATATATAACATCATAGGTTTAATTCTATGAGCATTACCATAATTCTAGGACTATAACTTATACTTATACTTAACCTTAGGGACATCTCTAGACATACATTAGAAATATCACTAGGGATCTCACTAAAGTTCACGCATCCTAGTTTCCAAAGGTTAACTAAACCATTCCTCTGATACCAAAAGTAGAGACCCGAAGCTTGATGTACATGAACATTAAATTACTTTTTCGAAATACTTAGTGTCTTTGGAAACTCAGAATATAATCTTCTAATCATGGTGAAAGATCTTCAATTTCTCCCATAAAGATCTTACCCTATTTTTTCTTACCTAAAACCATAATTTAAATCCCGAGGAAAAGAAAACATAAAAAGGGTGAGCTCAAATGCTCAGTAAGGGTATTCATGGATAAAATAAAACATACCATATACATTAGAACTTAAAAACATGAACATAATGTTTAAACCTCAAAATCTTGAGCAAAGACATAAAACAGGGAAGTACACAAAGCATAGATCATAATGGAACATTTGTCATGATAAACTATCATGGTAATAAAACATGTAATTGGGGCATCCATTAAGAACATGTTATGACTTCCATAGTATCCAAGGCATTGCTGCCAAGGCTATCTTAGTGGACAAAGTCCCATTCTGAATCGAGTTCACTCCTCGTTCCTGTCCTGTAACACTGAACCAGATTAACTTACCATTCCATCTAGGTCTATCTCATGAAATATAAATCATTACCCAATGAATTAGAGGGAGATATAGGTCCCACCCAACTAATAATTAAATCATTCTTAATTGTGCCACAAAATAATCATACATCATTCATAAAAACCCAATAAATAAAATGGGTTTCATAAACATCATCCCATCATCACATAATCCATATAAAAGAAATGGATATCATTTCATAATAAGAAAAGTGAAACCATGTAAATCAAAGATAAATTATAATTTAAACATACACATATGAAATAATGTCATCTTAGATGAAAAATCGTTTTGATAAAACACTTGAATTGAATTGTTGAGGAAAATATCTTTTTTTCTTCAAAACCATTTTCTTTTCACAAAATGTCGTGCAATTTGAAAAGAAAGATATTTTGTTGAAAATATTCATGAAATTTTTTGGAGGAAGCTTCATGAAAATAAGGCTTTATAAAACCTAAAAAATCTGTTCATACTGTATATGATAAAAAAACATTCTTCTCGTACATTTGCTGGAAAAGTCAAAAAACTACCTTGTAATGTAAACAAAAGAAAGATTCCTTACATTACATGAAGTAAAAGTCAAAAATGGTTAATAATGAATTTAAGCATACATGAAACCATTTTTAGAAAACAGGAACATGGATGGTAAATATAATCCTAGTGAATACTTACAAATAAACAATCTCGGATAAAAGCGAGATTGGAAAAGTTATCCCTTACCTTAGCTCTGATATGCTTCGAACGTATCTGAACCTCCTGTATAATGATTTACATAATGTCATTGACTTATTAAAGAATCATATTCATTGTTATGATATCTTATATGTTTCACTTATGAATTTATATTACCCGTTCTTTTGTAAATTCCTTGTTAAAGCAGCATTTTGGGTAAAATCATTTCATTTATCGTACGTGTTTTGACTTGTCGTTCTTGATATTATTACTTATATCCTGATTTACATAATTCCAGAATGTAAAACATGATTTATATATAATATATATTCCTAATATACATATATATATTATATATTGACAAAAGAAATGAAATACACCGTTCATGGAGACGGTAGGCCGTACGTATGCATGAACCCTGTTTTCGTTTCATTATTGAATTGAATGGAATTAAGTTGATGAAATATATATATATATATATATGTATACATAAATCCAGTAGATTAATTATGTCATATATTTCATTATTATTCATTATATATACATTATAATCATTCTTGAATGGTTATTCATGGAAAATGATTCTCATCGCATTCGTGGAGACGGTAGTCTATACGTACGCACGAGCGATGATATCATTCCCATGATCGTGGAATTTTATTTAAGTGTATGTATAATATTAATGAATCAATATAACTTTAAAATAATCATATATAGTTATTTATTTACACCATTATACCCATCAATGTAAGGTGGTGGCGGAAAATAGATTACACCACGACGTGGAGACGGTATTCCGTACGTACGCACGCGCGGTGATTTCATTTTCCGTAGGATGGATTGATGGTGAAATATGGATGTTTCATTATTATAATAACATACAATTATATGAGTTATACTGATGTTATTACTTTATAATGAAACAACTAAATAAGAAGAAGTGGGAGAAGAAATAAAGTTGAAAGAATTTTTAACAGACATTACCTCTTCTTTGAAGCCCCTCTTTGAGACCTCCTATTAGGGAAATGAAATTGGTCTTTGAAGAATACCATAACCTCTAATATGTTTCTATGGAAGTGGAGTAGAGAATTTGGAAGGTTTTTTCCGAGATTTAATGCTCAATGTGGTGTGAGGAAGAGAGGGAGGAGGTGCCTTTTTATAAGGGAGGAGAGGTGCACCTTTGGAATAAATAAAAATATTATTTTATTATAAAGTCATATTCGGTTTTTAAAAGCTCCAATTGATTTATTTCGAAGATAAGGTGGGTATGGGTCGAAATACTCTCATTAAATAGAATTTAAACAAGTTTAGGTTCCTATTTTAACCTTATCATTTAGATTTAACTTTAAGTTAAATAATTTAACTTTTACCGTCTCTTATTTATTTCGTACACTATAAGGTTAATAATCATACTATAAAAATACAAACGTACCTAACGTGCTTCATTATTAATATATATATCCTTAAATAAGTCGTTTTTTTGAACCTTAGATTTTTAGGAATAAAATAACAATTAATAATATAATATTTGTTTTAAAACCCTTTTTTTCAATTTTGACACTATTTGGTACATGATTTTTGTGAAAATCATAACAACATGATTAGTTCTAATAAAGTTACTTAAATCAATAATAACATGTCATATTAACCTAGACAATTAGTGTAATGCATAAAAGTCTCAAATTATATTTATTTGGGTATTTATAACATCAATTATGTCAATATTTCATTAATAATATAATTACTGCATCATCTTTGTGTCCTAAATAAATTAAATTATTTAATGTCTAAAATTTATAAATAAAATACCATTATGTAGGAAATCGTTTTATATTTCTAATTAATATTTATAGTCGAATTTATCTTATTTATAACTCCATATTAAAAATTATTTACTTATTAAACTTTGATTTTAACTATTTAAACCCTTCTTTAAATAAATTAAAATTAAATCTCCTAATCTAATCCATGTTGGCCTAAATGGTCATATTTTATTCCTAAGTCTGTTTGTGGTCGAATTAAACTTATCCAATAATATTAGTACATGTGTTAGGGTAATAATAATATCAATTTGTACCCTTAATTATCCTATTTACTTTTAACCGTCGTAAATAAAAGTTAAAAAGTTACTATTCACCAAAAAAAAATCATCTCATTAAACCAAATTTTATTCCTCAATATTAACCATGTCTCTCAGATTTTTGAAATTAAATTCACAGAAGTGGTAAAATTTAATTAAAATTAAAAAAGTCAGTTTTTAACTACCACTATGTGGTTTCATTATTCATCGAAAATTGCAGTTTTTCAGAAAGATACAAAAAATTCAGCCTAAGCATTATTTGATATTCCGAATTCAAAATTGATGTCTATTTTTCCAAATTCAGAAAATATAAGTGGCATTAATTAATTTTAAAATTAATTCCCGTTATCGAAACAAATAGTGTGTTTTTAAGAAACAATAACTATCAGAAGATTACTACTTGTTTATATCCAATTTCAAGGTGAAATTAATTCCAATGACCAAAATTGGATTAAATGATAAAAAATTATTTTAATAAAACATTAAAACCAATTAAAAAGATAATCTAACCATATAAATTATTTCGATGAAAAAGTTGTTTTTAATTAAAATATAGTGTGTTTTTACTACTCATTAAAATATGAAAGTTATCAGAATAATATGAAAAATTTATCCAAAGTAAATTTCTATATCCTGATTCCAAATAAGAATTTTATTTTGTTAAATTTAACTTATAGACCTTTAAAAACAAGATTTTAGGTGGGTGCGCCATCAAAAGGCGGCAAAAGAACATTTTTTTGAAAAATACTTATTTTACTCGAAAAATTGATTTTGTTCTTATACCATGTTCTAGAAAATGTGTAAGATGAATAATAATGTTATAAAATTCAAAATGTAGTTGATACTATTCATAACGGCTATTTCATAATAATATTATAACCATATATAATTGTTTAGTGAAACCTGGTATTGCGTACAACACACACTATCGAGGAAAGTCGTGATTGCGTGTAATTCCATCCAAGTGGTTGTGTGTTGTGCAAGACTCCTCTGTTGTTTAGTATAACATAATCCAACCATATTTCATTTATACATGGAATATATATATATATATTTGTATATGTACACTCAATGTTTCGTAGAATAACTACTATCAAAATTGTATGTAACATGATCCAAGAATAGTGTTGTGTATACTACAAGCTCACACAGTGTTGCGTATAACGCAAGGTAATCCTATTGTAGCACAAGACATCAATTATATTAAAATAATATTTTTCATAAAATAACGGGGTGTTACATTATACCACCCATAAAATGAATTTCGCCCTCGAAATTCGTCGCGGTTATAAATCATTTACTATTTATAGAAACCCACATCGTAAAAAGGAATACTAAAACTTAATTTTAAACACTAAAGTATGAAATGTTATGATTACCCAAAGAAACTCATCACTGGGTGTCCATATAGGAGAATCTAGGTGAAAATATGGATATGGAAGAAAGATCTAACAATAAAGTTACGATGGAGAGTGGTAGAGAACATGGCTATGAAAAATCCATCAATCACAAAGCCATAGATTTTTGATGATATAAGGTACCATTTGATTCATCTGATATACGGGAACTAGGACAACATCTTTGGTTTACAAGATCATTTCCCTAATGTTGATGAAATTGGAATTAGAAGAAATACTTTCGTTGTTTTGGTACAGTCTCACTGTTGGTCGTTCTTTGGACAATTTCCACTTCATCTCTTAAAGAAATGAAGTTGAATTTGTCATTCGTGATGTGTTAGCAGATCATGTGATAGAATGATGGGTCATTCCATCAATCTCAAAGAAAATTTTATAAAGGTTATCAAAAATACATAAGTCCATCTATTATGATATTAATCATATATGGTTCCTAAAATGGACTTATACTTCATATATCATACTACTTAATATAATAAAACTGGTTTCTACTAAACAGGGACTTCCTGTAGGCCAGTGGTAGGCGATAAAGGCCAGTCGCACTTCGGTTGTGGGTTCGATTCCCACAGCCTTGTCTGATGCGATGGGTTGTCGCCCATCCTGCAGGTTATCCTTTTTCTAAAACTACATTACTATAACATCCCATCAATAATATCGAAAAAAGTTCTATCCTTAAACAATACTAACTTATGTCGAACATAATCCATTCCAATATTTAGGATTATCTAAAATACTTTGGTCCAAGCTCATAGTATAAAGAAAATTATTACTTGAAATGTCATCAACCAAGCATGTAAATACCATCATGTATCCCCCATATATCTTGTTGGTCACATTCCAATCTTGTGAATACCATAATCATGTATTCTCTTGAAAAATGAATACCCATTAAACCTTAGTGAGAACATGAATGCTGTCAAAAGTTAACTCTTTCCACATACAAAAATCCAAAAATTCTATATACTCAAACCATAATATAACCTTCTCCTTATATCAGTCATGAGCTCATTAATACAATCAAACATTTTATTTTCTCCTTATCCCTTCATTATGCGCATATCATTTACATTCCAAAAAAATCTAAATAACCTTTCATGGTCACTGGTACCATTCATCATATACATTCAAACCATAAGGAAAGACAATAGTGTAACAATCCTTAGATGTCTCTTTATTCCATAGTACCATGATATTACTTATAAAACATTACACTTGGTAAACATGTAATCATTCCACTACCATCTTAAACCATTGACCGAGCTTCAACAATTATTTCACTTCACATATCACTTGCAGTCTCTTTATCTTCATCCAGATAAATACTACCCATATAACCATGATGATTCTATTTATGTGATTTTCCCTTAGGGAATTGGTTTGCATAATTCCTGTACATTCCACATTTAAAACACTTAACCATTGTTGATGTCGTAGCAATACCATTATCCTCAGCCATGGTGTTAACTGAAACATTTCCTTTGCACTTACTAGCTTTATGTCCATATTTTCCACACCCAAAGCATCTTCCTGTTCCTTTGAAACATTATCCTTGATTCCTCTTCCCACATGATTTACATAGGGGGAATTTAACTTTTTTCCTCTATGAACATCATGATACTCCATCTTTCTCTTATTAGCCGAGTCAGGAAACATACCAAATTTGAGTTTATTGATCATATTATGAGATTGCTGACTTGGAATAATAATAATGTTTGGACATCGAAATCCCAAGTCATTTGGTTTCTCATGAAGAATATCATTCCATTGTCCATCATATCCTCCATTATCGTGAATCATCTTGCTTCCATCCATTTTATAAAACACAAAAAAATATTGTGAGAGACTAAAATAATAATCAAGGGGGAATAACTTCAATATCTAACATCGTAGGATTAATTCTAAGATCGTTACCATAATTCTAAGACTAAAACCTATACATATACTTAACCTTAGGGACATCCCTAGACATACCTTAGAATTATCTCCTGGGATCTCACTAAAGTTCTCGCATCCTAGTTTCCAAAGGTTGACTAAACCATTCCTCTGATAACAACTGTAGAGACCCGAAACTTGACTTACATGAACATTACTTTACTTTTGCGGAATAATTAGTAAATAACAAAAACAGACACACAAGGACCATAATAGTTTACTGTCTTTGTAAACTCGGAATATAATCTTCTAATCGTGGTGAAAGATCTTCAACATCTCCAATAAAAATCTTACCCTTTTTTTCTAACCTAAAACCTTTCATTAAATCCTGGGGAATGGAAAACATAAAAAGGGTGAGCTCAAATGCTCAGTAAGGGTAAGAATGGATAAAATAAAACATACCATATACATTTTAACTTAAAAACATGAACATAATTTTTAAACATCATAGTCTTGAGCAAAGACATAAAACATTGAAGTACACAAAGCATAGATCATAATGGAACATTATTCATGATAAACTAGAATGGTAATAAAACATGTAATTGTGGAAGCCATTAAGAACATGTTATGATTTTCATAGTAGCCATGGAATTGCAGCCAAGGCCATCTTAGTGGACAATGTCCCATTCTCAATCGAGTTCACTCCTCATTCCAGTCTTGTAACGCTGAACCATATTAACTTACCGTTCCAGCCATGTCTATCTCATGAGATATAAATCTTTACCCAATGAATTAGATGGAGATATAGGTCCCACCCATCTCATAATGAAATCATTCTTACTTGTGCCACAAAATAAACATACATCATTCTTAAAAAACCAATAAATAAAATGGGTTTCATAAACATCTACCCATCATCACATAATCCATATAAAACAAATGGATATCATTTAATAATAAGAAAAGTGAAACCATGTAAATCATAGATAAATTATACTTTAAAACATACACATATGAAATAATGTCATCTTAGATGAAAAATGGTTTTGATAAAACACTTGAAATGAATTCTTGAGGAAAATATATTTTTTTCTTCAAAATAATTTTCTTTTCACAAAATGTTGTGCAATTTTAAAAGAAAGATATTTTTTAGAAAATATTCGTTAAATATTTTTGAGGAAGCTTCATGAAAATAAGGCTTTATAAAACCGTTAAAATCGGTTCATATTGTATAAGTTAAAAAACATTCTTCTCGTACTTTTGCCGGTAATGTCAAAAAAGTACCTCGTAATATAAACAAAAGAAAGATTCCTTACATTCCATGTAGTAAAAGTCAAAAATAGGTAAAAAGGACTTTAAGAATAAATGAAACCATTTTTAGAAAATAGGAACATGGATGATAAATATAAACCTAGTAAATACTTACAAACAAACAATCTCGGATAAAAATGAGATTGGAAAAGTTATCCCTTACCTTTGGCCCGATAAGCTACGTACGTATCCGAACCACATGTATAATGATTTAAATAATGTCATTTACTTATTAAAGAATCATATACATTGTTATGATATCATATATTTTTTAATTATGACTTTATATTACCCATTCTTTTGTAAATTCAATGTTAAAGCAGCGTTTTGGGTAAAATCATTTCATTTATTGTATGTGTTTCGACTTATCATTCTTGATATTATTACTTATATCCTGATTTAAATAATTCCAGAATGTAAAACATGATTTATATATAATATATATTCATCATATACATATATATATTATATATCGATAAAATGAATGAATACACTGTTCATGGAGACGGTAGGTCATACGTACGCATGAACACTGTTTTCGTTTCCTTATTGAATTGAATGGAATTAAGTAGATGAAATATATATATATATATATATGTATACATAAATACAGTATCTTAATTATGTCATATATTTCATTATTATTCATTATATATACTTTATAATCATTCATTAATGGTTATTTATGGAAAATGAATCTCATCGAATTCGTGGAGACGGTAGTCCGTACGTACGCACGAGCGATGATATCATTCCCATGATCGTGGAATTGTATTGAAGTGCATGTATAATATTACAGAATCAATATCACATTACAATAACCATATATAGTTATTTATTTACACCATTATACCCATCAATGTATGGTGGTGGCAGAAAATAGATTACACCACGGCGTAGAGACGGTATTCCGTACGTACGCACGCGCGATGATTTCATTTTCCATAGGATGGATAGATGGTGAAATAGGGTTGTTTCATACTTATAATAAAATATCAGTATATTAGTGATACTGATGTTATTACTTCATAATGAAACAACTAAATAATAAGAAGTGGAAGACGAGATAAAGATGAAAAATCGTTAACTTACATTACCTCTTCTTTAAAGCGCCTCTTTGAGACCTCCTCTTAGGGCACTAAAATTGGACTTTTAAGAAGACCAGAACCTCTAGGATGTTTATATGGAAGTGTAGAAGTGAATATGGCAGGGGTTGGCCATGATTGAAGGCTCAAAGTTGTGTGAGGAAGAGAGGGAGGAGGTGCCCTTTTATAAGGGAGGAGAGAGGCACCTTTGGAATAAATTAAAATTATATTTTATTATAAAGTCATATTTTGTTTTTAATAGCTCAAAATTGATTTATTTTAAAGAAAAGGTGGGTATGGGTCGAAATCCTCTCATCCAATATAATTTAGACAAGTTTAGGTTCCTATTTTAACCTTATCATTTAGATTTAACATTAAGTTAAATAATTTAACTTTTACCGTGTCTTCTTGTCTTCTTACACTGTAAGGTTAATAAACATACTATAACAAGCCAAAATAACCCCAAGTGGTTCATTATTAATTTATATATCCTTATATAAGTCATTTGGTTGAACCATATATTTTTACGAATAAAATAACAAATAATAATATAATATTTGTTTTAAAAACTATTTTATGTCAATTTTGACACTATTTGGTACTTGATTTTTGTGAAAATCATAACAACATTATTAGTTAGAGAAAAGTTACTTAAATCAATAATAAAATGTCACATTAACCTAGAAAGGTAGTGTAATTCATTAAAAGTCTCATATTATATTTATTTGGGTATTTATAACATCAACTATGTAAATATTTCATTAATAAGATAATTACTGCATCATCTTTGTGTCATAAATAAATAAAATTATTTAATGTCTAAAAATTATAAATAAAATACCATTATATAGGAAATCTATTTATATTTCTAATTAATATTTATAGTTTAATTTATATTATGTATTACCCTATATTAAAAATGATTTACTTATTAAACTTTGATTTTAACTATTTTAACAATACTTTAAATAAATTAATATTATATGTCCTAATATAATCCATGTGGGCCTAAATGGTCATATTTTATTCCTAAGGGTGTTTTTGGTCGAATTACACATATCCAATAGAATTAGTACATGTGTTAGGCTAATAATAATATCATTTTAACCCTTAATTATCCTATTTACTTTTAACCGTAGTAAATAAAAGTAAAAAGTTACTATTCACCATAAATTATTTCCATCTCATTGAACCACATTTTATTCCTTGATATTAACCATGTCTCTCGGATTTTTGAAATTAAATTCACAGAAGTGGATAAATTTAATTTAAATTAATAAAAGTCAGTTTTTTAACTACCACTAAGCGGTTTCACTATTCATCGAAAATTGAAGTATTTCAGAAAAATACCAAAAATTCAGCCTAAGTATTATTTGACATTCAGAATTCAAAATTGATGTCTATTTTTCCAAATTAAAATCATAGAAGTGGAATTAATTAATTTTAAAATTAATTCTTGTTATCAAAACAAATAGCGTGTTTTTAAGAAACAATAACTATCAAAAGATTGATACTTGTTTATATCCAATTTCGAAGTGAAATTAATTCCAATGACCAACATTGGATTAAATGGTAAATGTATATTTTAATTAAACTTTTAAAACCAATTAAAAAGATAATCTCACCATATAAATTATTGCGATAAAAATCGTTTTTTTAATTAAAATATAGCGTGTTTTTACTATTCATTAAAATATGAATGTTATCGGAATAATATGAAAAATTTATACAAAGTAAAGTTTTATATCCTGATTCCAAAGTAGAATTTTATTTTGTCAAATTGAACTTATAGACCTGTCAAAAACAAGATTTAAGGTGGGTGCACTATCAAAAGGAAGCAAAACTAATTTTTTTTTAAAATACTTATTTTACTCGAACAATTGATTTTGTTCTCATACCATGTTCTAGAAAATGTGTAAGATGAATAATAATTTTATAAAATTCAAAATGTAGTTGATACTATTCATAATGGCTAGTTCATAATAATTTTATAACCATATATCGTTGTTTAGTGAAACCTGGTATTGCGTACAACACACGCTATTGAGGAAAGTCGTGATTGCGTGTAATGCAAGCCAAGTGGTTGCGTGTTGTGCTAGACTCCTATGTTGTTTTGTATAAAAGAATAAAACCATATTTCATTTATACATTGAATATATATATATATATTTATATATATTCACTCAATGTTTCGTAGATTAATTACTATCAATATTATATGTAACATGATCCAAGAATAGTGTTGGGTATATTGCAAGCTCACACGGTGTTGCGTATAGCCCAAGGTAATCTTGTTGTGGCACAAGACATCAATGATGTTAAAAGAATAGTTTTCTTAAAATCTCGGGGTGATACATAACAGATTAGACTTTGATGTTCTAGCATACTACATAGTAGTGGCCACTACGTGTTAATGCCAATTCCCATCCACTCAGACACCATGAACCCTCTCCCATCTTTATGTTCACCTCCTATAGAAAAAAAAACATTTAAATAAAAGTTAAAAACAAACATCTTCAATTACAAATCCAGAAACCTATGTCCAGAAGAAGTTATTATAAATGACAAGTGAAAAAACTGTTTTTTTATTGGGGTTTTCAAATTGAACCCTAATTAACCAGCCAATAAGGAATCCATATTTCAGTGCGGTAACAATATCATGGAATATAATCATTCAAAAAATAGGTTTATGAAGTTTAATACTCAAGGGAAAGGTATTAACCAATAGAGAACAATCTGTTTTCACATATATTCTTCAAACAAATATGTCAAAACAAAAAATGGGAAATTCATTTTAATAAAAAAGGTTGTTTATACTACATATATTAGAACACACTAGCTGAAAGGGATAAAAACAATAAAGATCTATAGAACATTCTATAATAGACTGTGTAAGCAGATTTTTTACCCATTCCATTCCTTTTCCCTTGCCTAGGCATCGCCGATACACCCCCGTATTTGGAAGATCCACTTAATATTGAAAACTACATCAAATAATAGTAAACTATTTTGCATCAATGTACACAAAAATACAACGCAAAAGTGAGATTTAGCACGTAGGGGTGCCAAAAAGTAGTTTTCAACATTTAAACCAAAGAATAAACCATTAATATAAATTCTATGCTTTTGAGATATTGGAGGGTATCAACTGATTAAAGTTATAATTAAATCAGGGGGTATATAAATAATAACTAATTTAAGAGGTATTAAAACTAACTGTTTACCACAATGAATGTTATTACTTATGATCACTTACATGTTTAAATAGAGTTGGTGACATAGAAATGCATGTTTATACACTTCCATGTTTGGTTCAAAAAAGGACATGAAAACAATATAAGAAACAAATTCCAAAAAAATAAAAAAAATGGAAGCATAGTGACAACAATGGCATTCAAGAAAATATAAAACATAAAAAGGAAAAATTATCTGTGATTGTGTTTTTCTTGACTTCATGAAATGTTCCTCAAAAATCAAGACAATTAATTAATGGATTTTTGAATAAGATGGTGAAAATGAATCTAAATCATTAGTATCTATCATGAAAACTGTATCAGAGAGTTTTAACATAACTACACAAATCCTACTATTTAATATCGACTCCGAAGAACAGAACACAAACAAAAAGTACCATTGATTAAGCATGAACCTTGAGGATGGAAATAGAAATACAAGGATAAAGGATACATAGTAGGCAATAATAATCAGATCCTAGGAACGCCCAGGACAAGTACATGAATTAAGGAAGTAAAAAAACACAGGATTTAAAATCTTTGGATGGATCATGTTGAAGGGAAAAGGCAGAATTCTAAGGTAAAGGATTAAAAATAATTTATACCAACAGATATCCTAAATTGATAGGCAAAAATAATCATATTATAAAATAAATTTGGATAATTTTGGATAGAAACATGATCATTAAAAGTAAAATCAATACTCCAACGAAATTAACAATATGTGGATGTAAAAAATATTCTAAAGAAAATAATTATAATTTTTTTTCGCATTCGATAAAAATTAATATTTTTAACTGAGTAAAATCGAACAAATACATGCCAATTATCATTTAAAAAATTTATTTCCTTGAATGAAACCAGAAAATTCCTATGAAAATATGATTAGGAAATAATACATAAATGTAGAATACGTATTATTAATGAGTAATGGAATTGTTTTAGAAGAAATGAAATCAGATTAAAAGAGATGATGCATGTAATTGAAAGAAAAAAACATATAAAAAGTAATAAAAACCATTAGAAATATGAAAAAAATATCAAAATACATAATTTAGAATATGAATAATTATCGAAATATGCTTCTTCTTGATGAAACATTGATGAGAAAAATAATCGATTTATGTACGCATACTAACCTTCACGTGGTGGTACACATCAACCATTTTAATCGAATCTATTTATAATGGAGATCCCATGTAATCATGTAATATTTCTTAATATATATCAAATAAAAAATGAATACAGTGAAATTAAAAGGTAAATACTAAGAATCTTTTGACAGCAGAGGCATGTTTTATATTACTGTCTGACTGATGTGTTTGGTTATTGGATGAAGATTTGAAATGGGGTAATACTGAAAATTACTACAAAAATATTATTACGATAGAATACATAAAAGTAGAAAACATATTATTAATGGGGAATTGAATCAGCTTATAAGAACTGAAATTAGATTAAAAGAGATTACTCATGTCATTGTAGAAAAACACATGAAAAAATAAACAATAATTAAATATATGTAAAAATACCAAAATAAATAATTTAGAATATGAATAATTACCTAAATATATAATAAACACACCAGAATACATTCTTCCATTATTTTGTGTTCTTCAGTTAGCAACTGAAATGTAGCATCAATATCATCTTCCCATGTATGAAATACCGCTCCATCAACTATGGACTCCTAAATTAGAATATGAGAAATAAATTTGTAAGATTTCATTTTTTAAGAGAATTATTTATATTTGATATTATACTATGAGATACACCAGAAATAAAATAAGTGTGATGGAAAATAACTAAAAACAATTCCATAAAACAAATTAAATCCCTTTTAAGGATAAATTGTCGATAAGAATACGAAACAAGAACTTAATAGTGGATTGAACATTTAGAAAATGTTTGAATGATCTTATAATCACATAAACATTTTACTCTAATGACAATATAACCTACTCATGGATTGAAATAACATTCCAAACCCGAGACTGTAGATAATCCAAGACAGGCTCTTCAACATGCTAGATTTTCACAACACACCCCCTTCCATGATAGGTCTAATTTAATTGTCATAACATCACCTAAAATATACCATGCATTTTGATGTTTGTTTAATTTTGTTGTGTCACAAAAATAATTAGCACCACTGCAATCCAAACTAGTTTCCTAAGATAGATTTTTTTTTTTTAAAATAAAACCCAAAAAAGTTAAAAGGCCAAAGGGTTGCATTTGTATGATTTGAGGGGAAAATCATACAATAAAAAACATACCTCAATGGATAAGATATCACATTAAACCCTTGATTCATGGTCCACAACATTCACTCTTAAACACATTATAACATTTTGAAATATTTAAAATAGCTGTGTTGTCGACATGATTGAATGGAAACACGCATCCCTCAAAAAAGGTAATCTTTATCACATAAACATGTTATTCCAAAGACAATATAACCTACTCTTGGATTGACATATAATTCCAAATCAAGGTTTGTAGATAATCCAAGATAGGCTCTTTAACATGTTCGATTTTCACAATAATCCCCCTTCCATGATAGGTCCAATTAAATTTTCATAACATCACCTAAAAATACCATCTCTTTTAATGCTTGTTTATTTTTGTTGTGTCACAAAAAACATTAGCACCACTATAAGCCAAACTAGTTCCTTAAAATAGTTTTTTGGGTTTTTAAAAGAAAACCAAAGAAAGATAAAAGGCCAAATGGTGTGCATTTGTATGATTTGAGGGAAAAAGCATACAAAAAACAACATACCTCAATGGATAAGACATCACATTAAACCATTGATCCAATGTCCCCTTAATCCACTCTTAATCACTTTCTAACCTTTTAAAATATTTTAAATAGCTATGTTATCCACGTGATTGAATGAAAACACCCATCCCACAAAAAGGTAATCTATATCACATATTAGTCTTTCAATAAAAACCTCCATGAAATATATGTGATTTATTTTTTGTTAGTTATAGTTGATGGGATAATGAGGCGCAGTTCTGGTCGACAACGTTGGATTTGGATTTTATGATGATAATTGAAAGAAGGATACATGTGAACTGTTCATTTTTTGGTAAAATTTCACAATGATTGATCATACAACATATTTACCTTTTCCAGGACTCCCAATGAGATATCTATCGAAAGGGATCTTTCATGGGACTCATCGACCATAATTACAATAACATGATCATGTGAAAAAAAATTAATGTATGGACACATATAAGGTGGTTGTCAATGGAATATCATGTAAAAATATAGAATGCATAAAAGAGAGAATATACTACTATGTGAAACTAGAATCTTCTCACCAACCAACTAGAATCTGCTCATTGTGCTTCACTGAAAATTGATTATGGATGACCATAGTTAGCACTAGATCCAAATGTTTGTGTAATAGAAATGAATATAGTACATCTACAGGGAATCATACATGGAGTGGTGAAAATGAATGAACCGATAAAAGATGGACATAGAGTAAATCATGAATGAATGTATAGTGAATTAATCAGCAGTTAACATTAATGATGGTTTCAGTCAATTTTATCTCAGCTAAAAAAATAGAATGCATAAAAAAGGATAGTATAGCACTAAGTGAAACAAGAAATTGCTCACCAACCAACCTAAATCTACTCATTGTGCTTCAATGAACATAGATTTTGGATGACCACAGTGAACACTAGATCTAATTGATTGTGTGATAGTAATGAATATATTGTATCCATAGGGAGTAATTCAGAGAGCACTCCAAATGAAGGAAACGATAGAAGACATACATTGAGTAAAAAATTAATGATTGGATACTGAATCAACCATCAATTAATATTGAAGTAGTTTTCAATAAATACAGGGTTACCTGCAGTATATGTGACATAATTATTGATCCAAAGTCATCATGTAGAATTATATTGATATCGAATGCGATCAGTGATGGCTTAAGTGATTCATTCATAGGAGACATTGCGATCTAAAATCAACTGCAAACATAATTGCTGGTAATAATTCAATGGACATATATTAATGGAAGATGAATCAATAAATTGTTAAGAGTTATGAACATTTGGGTAAATGTAGGGTTACATCTATTATAGGTGACACGATTCTCGGCCTAAAGCAGTATCAAAATAATCGATAGATATCATATGAAATCCACATACGCTGAAGCGAGTCGTTCAGAGTAAACAGTGCGAGGTCGACGTTTTCATTCAATTGTGATAACCTCATATCGATATCAATATAATAGAGAAGATGTCCTGTTGAACTAGAGGAATCAAATATAACAAATCATCTGGAGGTGGTTTTCGGTAGGAGAACCAGCTTTCGGGAACCATTGGGGAGGAAAATCGGCTAGTGTTATGCGGGAGGAGAATTAGAAATTAATAACCATAAGCAATGAAGAGTGAGAGGAGTTTTAGGGTGATAATTTTCAGGCAGAGGTTTGCGGGAGGAAAATATGATTGCAAGAAACCAATATTGGTAAAATCTAGATCGATGATATTTTTGGATGACGAGGAAGGTAGATCGGTGAAATATTGACACAAATAAGATATTATTGAGGGAAAACTAGTTCTGTGAAATTGTTGGTCGACAAGGATGTTGATCTGCGGAGGATTTGATGTAGTGGTAAATGAAGAAGAAAATCATGACAGGGGGAGGAATCGGTTTTCAGCGTTAAATCTGTGATGGAGGATTCACGGCTGGAGAGGAGATTCAGGAATAGGAGTATATGAGGGATGGGGGAGAGGGTGACTCGATGATTTTGAAACAGTGGAGAATGAAAAGGAAAATCGTGACCGAGGTAGTGGATGGGGAGACAGAATGAGGGAATAAGGTTATAGAATAATGGGGTGAGTTAATGTGGGAGCAATATGTGTATGGAAAAAAGCCTGCTTTAGTATATATATAGATACCTCATTTCCCAAATAGTATTCCCCCCTTGGAGATTGTATTTTAATCTATAAAAAAAATACATGAAAACCACATCCTATTTTATATCTAACACGAGAAGAGACTGGTAAAAATTATATGGTTCCAAATGATCTCCGTTTATTTCTTGGAATGTTTAATAGTGAGACACCTAATTAAAAATGTCGATCATCATACCGAACCCCCAAAATTTTCATCTCATGTAATAATACATATTTATTGTTATTGTTTTAATGGGTCACTAATATCTATGAAAAAAATGAAACAATTTATCTTCATTTTTTGGGATAAAAAATAGTTCCCTAAATATGAGAATATCATCCGAATTGAGAGATTATCCAAAAAAATTCTCCCAAAAATATAGTTATTCTATAATTCCTTTCCACTCATCAACTTCCAGTTTCCTTTTTATGAATTTACTGAATAAAAGATGATGATAATTGAACACTTGATAAACAATTTCTTAAATATCTAACTAAGAATTCATGATGAAATTGGGAAAAAATACATATATTGTTCCAATCATTGTTATATTCCAAAATATCTTTCAATGAAACATTCATAATAATAGAATCTTCATTGAAACTCCCCATCATTAGGGTGTAGGTGATATCGAAGAAAACAATTAGAAGGTATTCCACCGAAATACATTATCAATGATTCAAGTACTTATGGTAAATGATATAACACAAAATATTTGGGGTAGAAGAAACTATGAACCATTAACCAAAATTAAAAGGCCAATATAACATAAGTACATACATAACTGCAGGATCCCCTAAATCCTTATTAGTGTAATTTATCTCATTTGGTTGAAGCTATAGAGAGCTTTATATCACCACACAATCACCATATATCCATACACAACCAAACAATTTATAGAAACATAACAAATAACCACATTATACATAATGGGATTAGGTATGATCAAAATTTGGATTGACCTATGTAGTCATTTTGAATCTCCCAATGAAAATTGTCACATTGAATCCCATATCAATTCCCCCAATCTCATTATAATATTATTTAAATGTGATATGAACTTAGAGAAATACTTGAATACACATTGATTATATCCATTATGACATAGGATTATACAAATCATTGATACATTATGTGGTTATTCACATTGAATTTTTTTATATTTTTAGGGTCAACTATTAATTTATTCTCAGAAATCATGTGCCAAATGAATTTCATTTTTTGGATTCAGAGAGTGAATTTCAAAATAATTCCCTAAATATGATGACTCTGAATGATTCCAAAAACCCAAATAATATTGTTCTCATGCTAATTCATGTATTTAAAATAATCCAAAATATGATCTAGAAACACTACCACAAAAGTATTGAGTTACTAACTAAATATCTGATTAATCAAAGTGATGGAATTTTCAATTTTTTTAGTCAAAAAAAATGACATAATAGGATAATCATAATGGTCATTACATATAATTAAATATATCTTTGGTATATCATACTACCCTAATGTTATCTGGTGATATCTTTATCAAATATTAATCATCAAAAATCACTTTTACCACTTCTAATGATCAAAAATATCATCTATATGAAGAAATTGATATTTGTTATTAACTATTTCTGGGTTCAACATCTGATATATCACACACACAAAAAGTGTATACCTTTATCGAAAATGGATGTAATGATTCCCATGGGGAAACACTAGTGGAAAAACACTTTTCCACTAGATAATATAATTTAATAATAATATCTATCATCTCTACTAGCATAATACGATTTGATGGTATCGATATCAGCTACACACCTAGAACTAGGTCATTTATAAACTCTAAATTTATCACTATATGAATAATAAACAAATCAACTATGAAAATAACTAGATTTTTTCAAGAAATATTGTGAAGATCCATAATAGAAAAGAGGGGGTCACTAGAAAAACCACTATCATAGAAAAAACTCACGAGCATTGGGTTGGAAGGTCATGTATAACTATAACTCAAACACCGAAAAAACTGAAACACATGTGATCTATTAATTTCTAAAAGAAGTGATACATTTTTTTATGATAAGAAACATCCTAGACATTATTTTAGATAGGGCATCCAGTCCTCATAGTGACATAACACATATATAAATCACAAATAAGAATATCATAGAATAATAATTCATCAGCTATCAGAAGTGAACTAGGACACTAAAACCTATAATCTTTCTACTACCAATATGTGTCACTAAATCTATAACAAAGGAAATTTTCTCCATTATATGGTTAATAATCTCAACAAAATGATGATATATAAAACAGTGGGATGAACTGGTATCAAACAAAGAAACTGCTATCAAAGATCTAAGAAGATATTGTCCCTCACTATTATTGCACATACATCTACATATTCTAGGAAAAACAATATTTCATTAAGGTGCATCACTCATGAGACCTTTGGTTGGACTCATATAGTCATTGAAGTATTTGAGTGCACCGCAATATCCTTTGGATCCGACTACCCATACCATGTCGAGGTGAAGAATTATCCTCAGTGAAATTTTGTAGATAATCATATCCTCTTCAAATTTTATACAAAATAAAAGGAAATAAATAATAAATCCATGTTTTTATGTCCTTTACACACTCATATAAATTGTAAAAACACCACATTCTACAATGAGAGGTTCCTAAGACTCTAGATTTCATGATCTAAATCCTAAAATCCAATGATAATCATGACACTTATCGTTTTCCATTTCATTACACTAAATCATACACTAGGTGGAAGAGAATAATAAGAATTCCATTACCTACAAATTTTTCACTTCTATCATAATCATTTACATATTCTTTTCATAGGTCGAGAGCTTCAATAAAAATAAATGTGATCATATATCCTATTAAAAACCATGTAGGTACTTCTTCAAAATCAACTTGTCATTCTCTAAATCCTTTAGGGGAAACCAATCTAGTTCAATAAATAGAATTTTTTATGGAAACATTGAATGCTCTCCCTAATTAAAATATAGTAACATGAGAGACTCCTCCATCATAAAAAAATCTGCAAAAAATATTGGAAGAAGAGAGTATTTAACCCTTCTAGTCATAGACCATAAACATATCTACCCAGAATTTATAATCCCATAAATGCTTTCATGGACCCTCACATCTGAATGATGGAAATTTAATCAGGATTATATCATGTGTACCTAAGAATTAATATATCTTGTCAATATAGTCCAGATATTCCTTCAACTCTTAATAATATTTTATACCTTTATAGAATCCTGTCTTCCTGTGGATGAAATCTTGTGATCAATGTCTTTCTCATTAAACTCATGGATATTGATCAATAATTGATTTATGAGATTTCGAAAAATTCTAATCCCTGATGAGAACTACCCAAAAGATATATTATATATTATTTTTATCCATAATAGTATTCGCTTATGGTTTATTAGATGAACCCTCTTTATGAACTAATATAACATGTCTTGGAGGCGTTCAAGTGCACACCAAGAAAAGTAATTATAATAGAATAGAACACTATTAGTTCAATTTAGAAAACCCACGAGTTAAAACTATTATTATCTTCATGAACTCTAAATAGGATACCCACATCCCAATATCCAATGTTATCTTGAGTCTCATAATAGAATTAGTTGGACATATATTAACCATAATTTACCTATCATGTTCCAAAAATAGTATCTCCAATACACCAAACGTTGGAAGAAAATTACTTTTGAGTAAAACACACATATGATACAAAACTATAAAAAATATCCTACATATAGTTTCAATCTATTACCCAAAATTATTCATTTCACACCCAAATGGTGTTCCAAATCCCTTTTGGATGGAGACTAAAACATTGGAATCAAACAACTATGAGAGTGATTAATTTCACCCAACCCAAAGCAACAACATGATACAAATATGTACAAAAGGGGAAACATTGGAAAATATAAATATATTACATATCTAAAAACAAATAGTGGAAACAAAATAAATCAAGAGTATGAATAATCTCATGTTATTGGTCCAACTACAAAGTTCTACGAAAATAGAAAAACCAACTACTCCACGTGATAACATTTGAAAACTCCCACCATCTCACCATGGGCTACCTAACTCACCCGATAGAAATCCTCACTGCCTAAGTACAATACCTTTCCTTTCTCTTCATAAAAAGAAATAAATGATGAACACACCTCCAATAAGGTATGTTTTGTTTTTAGCTAACAATCTCGGTATGGTATCACCCAGGTGGTCCATATGATGTCTATGAAAATTTAATTGAATAATGATCAACTTTAATGAAATATAACATTATAATAGTTTAATTATTTTTATTTTGAAATCACGAAAAATCAATTTAACATCCACTATCTCCATATTTCTAAATAAAATCAGTTATTAGATTATAATTATTTCAAAACCATATATATTAAAATATATATCATTTCACCCTAAAAAATGTATGTCATATAATATAAATCTTATTTAAGTATAAGAAAATAATATAGGCTAAATGAAGAACAACATGTAACATCACAGCAGGAAACACACTCGGATAAGACAGCTGGAACACTTGTACCTTACATAAAAAATTTCTTACACATCATGCTTCTTGACATATTCATCGAGTCTAGAGAGAAGAGGAACACCGAAAAAAATGATCCAACCATCAGGCTTGAAAATCCATGATAATAAAAGTCATAGGGAGGAGTGTAATTCCCCATGATCGAACCCCCATTTATTACGTAAAACATATTTCTATACTATATATCTATATATCCAAGGCATCCCTTGTGATTTAATTTCCACGCTATGTCGTCTAACCATTTACATAAAACCATGAATTGAACGCCATTTAAAAAAAATCTAAATGTTTTGAAAACCCTTTTCTATTTTCCCAGAAAAGGGTGGAACCATTTTTATATGAACATAGCCCCACATATAGAAAAAATTCAGTATTGTCATGATATTTCATTTGATAAAACAATTTTTTAGAAACATGAGCAACATTTCTTACAAAAACAGGCTAAATATGGAACCAACAACTCAAAAAATGGTTCACACACAACATTAGTGGGATCCACTAAGAAATAATAACACAATAATAACAATGTTTTCTTTAGAAACAATATACACAAATTATAATTTATTCAATATATAAAATTTTTGAAAAAGATGTTTAAAAACACATACCTTGAGAACAGAAACCTATTGCTGCACAACCAACAAGGACATTCCCTTAGAACATGATTGTACAAAACATCTATAAGGAAAAAAGAGGAATCATCAGTATATATCAATTAAACCAATATCACAAGACAACCAAAGAATACAAAAGGAAACAAGGAAGGAAAAAAGGAAACCTGGAAAAAAAAGAAAAAAATAAACAAAGAAGAAAAAAGGATTACTCACCTAGAGAGATGCCTCCGAACCAAAATGATGATAAATAACCAAACGAATAAATATGGGTCAAATGGAGACTGCAAACAATTTTCAGAGAAATAATCTAGGAAGATAATATCATGGGATGTATAAGAATTAATGAGAAATCATTTAATGAATCACACTAAAAGCCATCCTACCAATAGTCACATGAAATATAACCCCTTAAAACATCATGTAATCCAAGGGTCTCAAGTACTTCAAAAAACCCATGTATTTTCATTAATGATCAGTCATTTATCATTACACATCATATAACAATTACATGATGTGTAATCCTTTCACACTATGTGAAAATTTCATGACATGAACCAAAAAACCACTACATATCTTGTAATACAGTTACAAATCATTTAAATATCTGGTAGATAGTAAAATAAAATATTCATAAATGAAAAACCTAAAACAATCTTCGGAATCCTCTAAATATAGGGAGAACCCCATTAATCCATTATCACATTTTTACATGGACTAATTAATTAAAAAATATATAAATCACTAAACTATATGTTATTATTGACCAAAAAAGTTTTCCATTCCTATGAGTCCCAAGATTTACCCAATTTAGTATGAGTAAATGAAAAGAGAATGAAAATACATATAATTGGGTAATGGTATGTTAAAATAGTTTTCCTCACTCACAACATTGAGCTTTAGGATAACTCTGATATACTATTAATTTGACTATTATATCATATACATTAAATTATAGTCCTGAATAAGAATTCTAAAAATATTAAAAAATATATATATTGGTTTTTTAAAATTCAAATATGCTTATAAATTCATAACAAATTAATAATGAAATCAATATAATTAATTTAGGGATTAGAATTTTTTTTAATAAAAAATTTATTATAGTTTATTTTGTTTTTGATCATTATAAATTGGTTATTCTAGGTATAAAGATTTTATTGGATGAAATGAATTTAATTTTTGAATTTATCTTGTAAAAAATTCATAATGGAAATTTATCATGAAATTCTTCTAGAAGTATTGAATTTTTGGGTGAATTGTAAAAACTAACATTTTTATAAAATATTTCACTTTTATGAAATTACAATGAAATAATAATAAATTATAGGATCTTGAGAAATATTTACTATTATAAATAAATGTTTAAAAATTAAAATATTGAATAAAAAAATAATTTTAAACATATAAATTTTTATTATAATTTTATAAATCCATTTAATGATTATGTCCAAATAAAAATTGTCTCTCATTTTTTCTATTGATCATGTAATAGAATTGTTCCTTTATGTTTTGTTTTGGATTTAAATAAATATAATTTTAATTTTATTTAATATAATCTAAATAATTATATTATAATAAATTATATATTTTTTGTAAAATCATTTTTTTACTCGAAAGTAATATTTGTCTAAAAAAATTATTTGTTTTGTTTTAAATTCATATATTTTATTTAATTTATACCACTTCTATGAGATAAATTATATAAAATTGAATCCATATTATGGATAAAAATATGTAATAATACTTAATATTTTAAAATAATATTTTTTTTCATATTTGATAATAATAAGGGTGAATATTTATCACCTAAGTTATGTGTAAAAATGAATAAAACGTTTAGATACTGGAATAAGCCCTTATAAAATGATTATGACCATTCATAAACCACATTTATTGTTTTTTAATTTAACAAAAACATCTTACCCTATATTATATATCTCTTTTGAGTAACATTATCAAGAAAGAACATTGTATTATAAAAACATTTTCTATACATTTATGTCTATCATTAGCCTCAGTTATAAATATGGTTAGATCAGATTCAAAATAAGTGTAAACAAGGGAGATATGTAAACATAATCAAAATAATAGGGGTATGATATCATGATCATGATAATAGAATATCATACCCAACGCGTTGATGATTATAAATTTAAATCTAGTAATAACTATTGAGAATTAATAGTACATGAATGATAAATAAATAAAGAACATAATCAATGAAATGATAACATATAAATAGGACATGGAATTTTTGGTAGCCACATAAGCATAGAAAATTATTTCTATTCCATTCAAGGAACTCCAAATAAGGCCATCTTAGTATTATGGTTTCACTCCCCAGAACATCTTGGTAGTTAGGGTTCAATACTACAACCATTACGAAAAAAAAGGTCCATAATGTATATCTCATGAGATATAAATAATTACCGAATAAATTATAGTGTTATATATGTCCCAACAATCAATTAATGAAAACCCAACATATGTGTTCCACAAGAACCTAAATCTTTCATTATATCAGAACATGTGGAATAAAATGGGATTCATAAACATCATGCAATGATAACATAACACATGAAAAGGAAATGTGTTTCATAAATTTCAATCCATTAAAAGAATATAACATACATAGAAATAATAAGAATTGAAAAAATGATACATATCACCAGTAAAACATAAGTGACATAAAAAATGTATTCTTATATGGAAAGTAGTTTTGAGAGATCTCTTGAAAATAATTATTGAGGAAAATAACCTTTCTTTTTTGAAAATGATTTCTTTACACGAAACCCGGAAAAATTTTAAAATAAAAATTTTATGTTAATATTATCGTGTAATATTGGAAGGTAAAATTAAAGGTAACAATTAATCATGAAAGCATACATTTTTTTCACCATAATATAAAAAAACAATATTTTTTGACTTTTTAAGGAAAAGTCAAAAGGTTACTCATTTGGAAAACAAAAAATGTATTCCATTCAAAACATTTTATAAAATTTTGAACATTTTTCCAAAGGCCATAATCATTTTCATTATTATTGTAAATACATTTTAGAAAACATTTTTTATGAATCATGGTCATGGATGATAAATACTCCCTATTAGATACTTATGTATAAACAATCCCGAATAATAATTAGATTAAGAAATACCCTTATCATAGGTCTGATTCCCTACATACTTGTCTGAAACACTAGTTTAGTTTTTTATGTAAATTTTTAACTAAATATAAAATCCCAATAATATTTATGATATCATATAGGATTCATTAATTTCATTATATTACATGATTATTTACAATTCCTTGTTAATGCAACATTCTTGGTAATAACCGTTTTTTTATTGTATGTGTTTTGATTTGTTATTAATGATCCTATTAAATATATCATGATTTTATTACACTATAATTTAAAAAAAAATTATATATCATATATATTTAATATATAAATAAATATAAAATATAGATACATTAAATTGAATACTTTGTTCCATGATATGGTAAGTCGTACGTACAAATGAACATTGTTTCCATTTTCATATCATATTGAATAGAAGAATTTCGATGAAATATATGTATATATAATATTAAATTAGAAATATTATTTTATATATTTTATATTTATTCAATAAATTAAATTTTATAATCATTCAAAAAATGATTAATATGGACGATTAAACTAATCGTGTCGTGTAGACTGTATGTTATATGTATGCATGAGAAAAAATATCATTATATTAATGGTAATGGGTGTTAAATTTGATGTTATATTAATTATTAATTACAAATACCATGTCATATTTATTATTTATATCCATTATAACCACCATTATACATATCCAAATATAGTAGTGATTAAAAAAAACACACCACAGTGTGGAGACAGTAAGTCATACATACACATGTGTGGTACTTATGTTTTTAACATGATGAATAAAAGGTAAAATTTGGTTGTTCCATAATCATAATGACATCTTAAAATATATTTCATACTATAGTTATTAAATTATAATATAATAGTCACATTTAGAGGATGTTGTAGATGATTTGATTTTTGAAAGAGTTTGTTTAGACAGTATGTCTTCTTCGATGTTCTCCCTCTAAATCTCGTCTTAGGTACACAACAGTTGGTCTTTTTTGAATACCAAAAACTAAATGACGTTAATAGGAACTTTTAAAATTGATATATCCATGGTATGATTGATATGAAAGTCTAAATGTGGTGTTAGAAAGTGAGGGAGGTTGTTCCCTTTTAAAATTGAGTTGAGGGGATGTATTCAAAATCCTAAAATACTAAAATATAATAATAATATTCTAGAGCCAAACACATTCCAAATAATGCATAATTGAATGGGGTTTTCCATTTCATCCATTTATTTTCCTCTATGTGATTATTTATCTTTTTTCCTATTTTTAAAAAAATTAAGAATATATTATTTCAATAAGATATCATTTTTTAAATTTGATACTATTAATTTATTTTGTCTTTAAATACATCAAGAAAAACTGATAATTTGAATATAGTGGTTTCAAAAATCACTAATATCTCTTATAGATCTATAAAATTATTTACAAATTTAAATTCCTCTAAAATATATCAAAATTCATATTATTAAAATCAATTATTTTATTTACCCCTTAAATGAATATTGTTTTAACATAAAAGAATCTTATAAGGTAATTATATAAGTTATAAAAACTAAATTAAAATAATATAATTAATTCAATTTATTTATTATCATTATAGACATTTAATTTCATTCATAGATTGATTTTTCCATATTTTGGAAAGATAAATGGTATTAAATACAATGTGGTGATATTTTTATTAACTATCCTAGACATTAAATAACATATAATATATATTCATGAACTACTAAAGATTAAATAATACCAATTAAATATTGTTGTTATAAGGGTATTACCCTCTTCATCCACTAATTTTTGAATTTTTTATGGTATGAATTTAAATATTATCATTTTTGATTACTCTTAATTAATATAATATAGATTTAATTTTGGCATAACAATTTTAAATATTAAGAGGTTATATGTAAATAATTATATGTGGTAAATTATCATGAAATGGAATTTTTTTGAAATATTCAACAATAAAACAATCTCATTATTTTTTGAAATATTTTTATTATTTTTTATTAATTTAATAAAATAATAGGTTTAGAGAATATAATTAGTGTTTATTTTGACACCATTAACAACTTAATCATTAAATAATATCCAAATAAAATGATAATTTCAAAAGAAAAACTATTAAAGAAACTCCTAAAATGAAATAATAAATTATAAAATTCGCGTAGAACCTTAATTAATTCAAATTTTATTTATTTAAACATTTTTAATATCATTGATTTGATCATTTTAAAAATTCACCAATTATGCCTCATCATTGTGTAAGTATTTATGTTGATTGCATTATCACTAAAATTTATAAAAAAATTATCATTATATAAAAAACATTTTAGATTTAAAATTAATATTTATAGTTGAATTTCTCTTATGCATAACCTAATATTAAAAATGTTATATTAATTAATAATATGAGTATAATATTTTAATTTGTCAATAATAAAATATACTAAATTTCATTTTCTTACCAAAGTAGCTTAAAATTTCATAATTCCCACCAAATGATTATTTTATTTGAATATACCTTACGTAATGAAACTAGGAAAATAGTTAATGTAATTGTATAATACTATAATATTATTTTTACCTTTAATTATAGAATTTACCATAAGAATGGTAAATAATTATTCCATAAATTATTATTCATATTATACTAAATATTAATTTTAACATACTATAGTCCAAATATCAAACTTATTACATCCATGCATGTCTTTTTTTAATTCAATTCACATAAGTGGAAAAATTAATTTTAATGAAAACCCCTCAGACATGGTCTAAAGTTGACTAAAATGAATGTTAAAAAAATAATTAAGTTTTTTATATCTAATTCGAATATAAAAATGATTACAATGACATAATTTGGAATAATATACATCAAATTAATCTATTTTGACATTAAAACCCAATTTATTTAACTATAATTTATCAAAATAAAAAAGTTTGTTCTTAACTAGATTTTAGTGTTTTTCATCTTTATCAATAAATGACACTTCTTATAAAATACTAAATTATCGCCCTAAGTGAATTTTGAAATAAAAATTAAAAAAAGAATATTCATTTATCAAAATAAATTTCTAGGACTGTCAAAAATTTATTTCTTAATTGTTCACATAAGGTCATAAAAAATATATTTCATTAAGGAAGAAATATATATAAACTTATCAATATTTAACCAAAAATTATACACATCATTATAATTTTATTCATTTATTATAAAAAATTAAAAATTTAGTTATTACATTTCATATTACAAGTTTTAATGTCTAGGTTATAACTATTTTATTCAAATAATCATAATAGTAATTTTTTATTTCATCAAAATATAGTGTTGCTTGTAATGATAACCAAGTCAGTGTTGCAGGTAGTGAAACCATAACTTGGTGTTGTATACAACTTAATAAAAACAAAGTATTTTTATGTAATAAAAACACATATTTAGTTTTTAAAAAACTGAAAATAAAAAAAAAGATTAAAATAATTTGAAAAACATAAATCTAGAAAATCTCAGGTTATTACAATTTTCAATAAAATATACCATTACATTAAAGTATTAGTGAATTATGAAAATACACTAAATTAAAACACCAATTTCATTATCATATTATGGAGATTTTTTTATTACATAAAAAAATAATTAATCCATAGTTGGTCATAAACATTTCCTATAAATTTTACAAAAATTATATTATTATTGGAATAGTTTACTTATTACATTAACTCGAAACATTGGGTAATGGAAACATTTGATCGGGAGAGATAAAATGATTAGTAATGGTAAAAATAATAAAAAATATAATCACTATAGTACCACAGAATTACATGATATCCAAAAGATGATTATTAAAATAATTCAATCATGGAATAAATATATTATATCACATGAACAATGATTAAACAATAATGATTACATAATTAATTGTAATTTTATGAATGTTGAAATAATATAAACAATATATTATAATAATTTTGTTAGGAATAAATCACATGCCCTGATCACCGTTTTCAATTGATTACTCCCTAAAACAATATCATATTACAAATATCACTCTATAGTCTATAAAAATGGATTAGTTTTACTCCATAATCCATTATATATGTCCTCATTAAATATTTACACATATTAATGGATTTGAGTTCTATCTTATCCCTCCTATAATAATTAAGCTATCATATATATGTGGCCTACATTATTTTAATCCACATATCATAAAATACAATCAAAATAAAATATATTTTATCTCTTTTTCAAGTGGTTCCCTAATGAATAATTCATGTTTTCGTCAATATACAAGATATAATTAGAACATGGAGAATATTTGAGTAACCAATGAAATTAAGAATTATTCGTAGTAAATAAAAATAATTAAATAAACTTTAAATATTTAATTAACACCTTATTGGATATAGATTTATGGTTATGACAACAATTTTGCCAATAAATCTATATGTTGGGTATCTAGGTGAATGCCGTATAATCATGTAATGTATAATATGTTATTCATAGAGGAAAATTATTACAAGTAAATCATCTCTGTATCATGGGATTATTACGAAATGAAAATGTAGTTATGAATCAAACAATATATTTAAAAAAATTATTATCCATCAAAACATATGTTATATGGTATAATTCGATGATATACCAACATCAAACTTGAAACATTGATGAATAACATTATTATAATTATTAGGAAAGTCTATTTTCAAATAATAATTCTATTTTTATTATTAAATATTTTAAATGAAGTAACTTATTTAGACATGATAGTAATAATTCATCACATCCAAGGATTTTTTTAGGAATTTTCCATGTAATTAATTTCAATTAATTGCCTTTGGGTGTTTTCTATGTATTTTGTATAAAGGTGTGGTTTCATCATGATTTCCACCAAACACTGAGGTCATTTAAATATTTTAAAAAAAATCTATTTATTTTATAAGTCATTAATTTTTTTCATTTTTCACCAATTTTGCATCCTACATGGCTACCCCCGACCTATTAAAACCACCATATCCATTGGAAACCCTTAAGAACTCATTATCATGGGAGATTTGGGAGATTTATTCAAGAATTCGGCCAACTCGAGATCTCATTTCATATATTTTTTTAAATTATTTCTTTTATATATAATAAATACTTCAATATTTTCTTGTGATTACATCGCACACTCGATCCCCAAAACCACATGTGAACCCACCATGTTCTATTTGGCCTATTTGGCGCTTATATTAATCACAAATTAGGGAAAATTTGTTCAAGGTTTCTAAAATCTTCCAAATTTGAGAAGGTAATTTGTTTCTTCCATAATTCATTAATTTTTTACTCTTTTCCCACCATTTTAGTCTGAATATGACCTACTCATCCATATTAGAACATCCCTCTCAATTTATTTCCTTTTATATTCTTCTACTATTGTATTTGGGGTGATTTCATCAATGATCTCTCAAGTAACTAGGTTCCATTCCTTCATCCTCCAATTTTCTTAGGGTTACTTCCATATTTTTTGAAGTTTCTAATGTACAACAAATAAGAATCCATACCTTGTGTGTGATTATTGGTATCTTAGTTTAATATTGTGTTTTATGGTTTGTTTTAAACCCCTTGTGGTGTGGTGGTGTTGAGATTGAACATTCACATGCGGATTTGGTGTTTTTGACAAACTTGGTAGGTGATTACATGTGTAAGAACTACTAGTTGAGGTAGCCTTCATTGATATCTATTTTTAGTCTACTCTTCCATTATTGTTATTGATGTAAATATTATTTTTAGTGGAATATGTTCTGTATTTGATTTTTATGTTCCATTTCTGTGTTAAAATTGTTGATTTACATGTATGTTCTATATTGTACCATTTGAGGGTATTTTATAATTCATATAAGGGTTTTTTAATTCTTTTTCTACAAATTATGGTTTGGGGTAATATTGGAGAGCATTTGGTTTTAATAGAAGGCTTTTAGATTGATTTTATGAGTATTGTTTTTTTATATTCATTGAAATTGTTTTATGTAAATTCAAAATCTTTTTTTGAGTTATATAAATGGTGTAAATCACTAGAAGATACTTTTTTTGAGTTTTTATGACCAGAAATAATTTTTTTATATGAAAATGTATTTTTTAAAATTTAGAAAATTATTTTAGCAGAAAGGATGAAACCCAGGTATCTAGGTGGGAGGACCTGTACTAGTGTTCTAGTGATCTGGATTGGTTTTTTCCCTCTACCACATAGCATGTTGGACATTGAAAACAATAAAAAAAACTATAATGATGATGATTAAGGACCAATAGATTATATTTATGTTTCCTACTAGTGACTTGTTAACGAGAAATGATATTTTCATGGTTACATTACACTATGATACAAGGTACATGGGGACCAAAAATTAACTTTTTTCCTTAGGATGTTTCCTAGATTAGTGGAAAAAGATTCTTTTGTATTTATCATTGGATAATGGAGCGTTTTGTGGGAAATTTTAATATCTACCTTTTTTATTGAATTTTATTAATCCTTTTAAATAATCCCTTGAGAACAGTTTACCTTTAAAAGATTAATTTTTTTATGAAATTATTACCACAATTTCTTGTTTATTAAAACATTCATTATTTTAGTATTGTAATGCATACCATGTGAAGTTTGATGGTTGGTATCCTATTGGTATTAGGCTCACACCATAGTTACTCCCATGTGTGTTAGTAGACTTGATCATGTTTGACACATGTAAAGGCATGGCCTTGGTTGATGGTTGTTAAGGTTGTTAGTTCCCCTCATGTTGTGCTGTTTTTGAGATGGATCATGGGTGATGACCTCTTGTCATTTACTATTACATGGGAAGTTTTTTTGATACTTTTATTTGTATTCAGACCTATTGTGTCATGTTTAAACCCAATTATTATGTTCTGAATTTTATTTATGGTTCTTTTTGCATGAATTCTCATATTTGGATTATTGATTGTTTCTGGTTGTTAGATGATTAAAAACTAAATTAAATCAATCCCAATCCATTTTTTATGATTCCTAGGAACTTTTTCCTACCCATGGGGATATAAAACACCCATCAGGACATTCCACATACTGGGTTAGGTGCCGATTTTAATGGTGACCAGATTTAGTTCGTGACAAAATGGTATCAATGGAAGGTTGGGGTTTTTGGATTATATAAGGATTTTGGGATGAGTATGGATTAGATTTTAGGTCATGATTAGGGTTTCCAACCCACACCACTCATCGAAAACCATGAGTCAACATGGGACATTGAAATTGTTTTTTTGACTTCACTTCTAGTTTAGACATGTGGCTGCCGACTGCCCGTGGACATCAGGATGGGGTAAAGTAATTGTTTATTTTATTGATATAATGTGTTTGGATTATCTATTTTTGATGTTCTTGATAAATTATTTCAGAACCTGGGTTCTGATTTTTCTCTTTTGACCGTTGCCTTTTGTTAAAGCATGTATCCCTAGAAATCTCTGATGAACCAATGGTGGGAAAATTGAGAGATTTCTCCCTCACTTCTTGATCAGAGTCTAGTAGAGGTTGTGGTTCTAGTTGTAAAGGATCTATGAGAAAGACACTCTACTATTATATATCCTATTAGAGTATTTGTGTCCATTCCTAGTAAGTACAAAGCATATCAGTTTCAGAAAAACTAGACTTCTATATTATGATTTTGCATAGAACACGAAGAAGTGGAGGAGTTGCTTGAAAAGATCGAGTGTATGTTTGTGTTCCTGAACACACCTGAGGAGGTCTAGGTGAAGTTTGATTCTTTTAGGATAGAGGTTCCCAGTCACAAGTGGTGGGAATCTACGATTTAATCTATGAACAATGAAAAAATGGGTAGGGAGTACTTCAATGTTATCTTTAATGACTAGTACTGTTCTAATGTCTTAGAATATGATAGATTCTAATAGTTTATGGAGTTGGATCAAGGGGATATTTCTGTGATGGGTTATGATATACATTTTCAGAGTTAACCAAGTATTCTTTTTAAATTTTCTCTAATGAGAATATAAAGTCTTAGAACATTTGTAGGGGTTTATGGTGAGAGATCTGTTTCCAAGATGTCATATTCAAGATAAAAACCTTTTCGGAGGTGTTAGATCGGGCGTGTATTGTGGATATCAACCGTAAGGGTATAGGTGGTTACTTTGGGACTATATCTAAAATGGGAAGTGGCAGATCTTTAGAGAAGAAAATGGTGTGGGAGGAGCATGGAATGAAAGGAGGTGGCAGCTCATCCCAACTTGCTAGGCAGTTTTCTTCAATGAATTCAAACATGAGGTCGATTGTTTTCCACTAAATTGGTAGTCCAAGAAACATTCGACCATCATGAAAATCTCCTTCGAATCCCAATTAATAGTGTGGAGGTATGAGAAACATGTTGTATTTTTTCAGGATGACACGTCCACTCCAGATTGGGGTATGATCACTGGATTACAAGGGAGTTCCATATCAGTTGAAGCCGAAGAGGAAAGGGGGTTCTCGATTTGGGGGATGTGGTGGTAGGCCCTGGTCATCTTATAGGAAGATTTAGTTCTAGGAAGATCCACATGCTAGCAGTTTTCCCTAGTAGAGACTATTAATCTTCATGTGGTGGATCAGGATCTAGTGGGATCAGAGTTGGGACCATCCACAGTTCAAGGTACCATTTTTATTGTATCTTTTATATCTTATACTCTTTTTGATAATTGTTATTTATTGTATTTCATTTATTCCCTCATTGTAAAATATATGATTTTTCCAAATGAGATTTTTACTTTTCTGATGGAGTTGGTGAAAACACTTGAAAAAATGATTATGGTCTTAGGTGTGTGCCATGTGCACTATCTGTGATCAGGATTGATATAGAGAGGGTCCTAAAGTTTATAGATTTGGATCTAATTAATGTGATAAAAGGCATGTATTGGTAGGTACACTTATTAGCACAGATAGATTTTTATTGGCGGAGGGTCAGTTGTACAGCACCTGATGAGAGTAGTCAGGTTTTCTCTGGGGATTGGGATCCTCGGTTGGGTTGTGTAGAACCACCAATCCCAGAGATATGGAATCTTTTATTCCATTTATTGTCACTCGTGCTAGAGGAAAATTGTATTTCTCATGAATGTGGACTACCTCATGTAGTGTATGAGTTTCCATAAGTATTACCAGGTGATATATTAGGATTTCCTCTGGAGGGAGACATGGAGTTCTCAATTTATTTGGTCCTATGAACAAAAAATATACCTCTACCCTTGTATCTTATATCCCCTATCAGGAATAGGGAATTAAAGATATAACTGAAAATTCTATAATCCAAAGGATTCATCTAACCGAGATTCAGTCCATGAGATGCTCCTGTTCTTTTTGAGATAATGGTCGACAGATCCCTCTAGTTGTGTACTGATTACCAGAAGCTGAACAATATAACCATAAATAAAAAATATCATTCTCTACGAATAGATGCCTTTTTTGATCTGTTGAAGTGCAAAATGTGTTTTTCTAAAATATATTTCTGTTCAAGTTACGATCTACTTATGGTGAATATGGTAGATATCCCAAATACTGTCATAGGAATCAGAAAAAAACACATTGTGTACCTGTTCATGTCCTTCAGATTGACCAATTCACCATTAGTATTTGTAGAACTCAAGAATTGGGTGTTCTATATGTATCTCAATTCGTTCTTCGAGGTATTCGTGGATGAAATCTTTGTTTAATCAAGATCTATGGAGGAACATGAACAACATTTGGGTTTCGAGTTGGGAACCTTGTGAGAGCATCTTCATTATGCAATGTTGTCCAAATGCACATTAATGATCAGGGAGGAAATGTTTATGGGGCATGTGATCTCAAAGGAAGGGGTTTTAGAATACCAAAAGAATATCAAGGTGGCTATGTAGTCGGATCATCTAAGGAACATGTTTTTTATCAGAAGTTTACTTATCCATGCTTGTTACTACATGCCTTTTGCATATGATTTCTCTTGACCTTATTTACCCATGACCGCACTCACCCTGAAACGGGTGAAGCTTTTAGTTGTCACAGAGTGTTGTGACTCTTTCATGTAACTGGAGTGTCGATTGAATAACGCCTCCATGCTGATTTTTATAGTTGATATAAATGGGTATGTGGTGTAGTATGACCCTTCAGGTATGTGTGTTGGGTGTGTGAATATGCAGGTTTATCACGTGGTGGTGTTTAATTCTGGGAAACTCTGACTAAACAAATGAATTATCAGACCCAAACAATCGATTTAGAAGTTGTGATGCATGGTTTGATTACATGGAGTAACTACCTATCTGGGGCGAAGTTTGTGGTCTAATATTATTACAAAATCATAGCCTATATCTTCTCATAGATGAATATCAATCTGAGGTAGTTCATCTGGATCATGCACGTGAAGGAGTTTGAATTTGACATTGTATATACCCCCGAAAATGGAAATGTGATGGAAAATGCTTTGAGTAGAAAATTATGGGTTGAATCATTGAGTATGTCCAATGATGAGTGGACTCTGATGGGGATCATTGATCAGATGCATATGGAGACCAGAGAGAACAGTGGATGTGTGTTCTTGGTGATAATTCAATTAACATATTCAATATTTGTGTTGATTTAGTGATAATATCCTAGTGATGAGATTAGCAGTAGTTGAGGTATTTTCTTCATTATGTGGATACTTCTTCTGATTGGTTATCATCTACTAAGGGAATCTTGTGTTTCAAGGGCTGATTAATAGTGTCGACATATCTATAGAAGGTTCTGATGCATGATAGCCACCAGTCTTTGTTGGCTGTCCAGCTTAGTGCCAATAAGATATACACTGACGAGTGTTAGTATATTGGGTTTCAATGTATAAGACGAAACATATATTACATCATGTCATGATAATATACATTTTTTTGGTGAAATAAGAGCATCAATGTCCCGTGTGTTTTCTATATCCTCTACACATTCATACCTGGATGTGGGATGATTCACATATGAATTTCAATTTTTGGCTTACCTCAAACACCCCAGGGTATGAATAACATACGTGTACTAATTTTTCATCTATCCAAATCATCCCAAATCATTACAATCAAGGATAAAACTAAAGTGGATGAGTTGGGCCGATTGTATATTCATGAGTTTTTAAGGTTTCATGGTGTGCCAACTATAGTTGTCTCGGATAGAGAACCTCGTATCACTTCTCGGTTATGGGATGGACTTCATAAGTCGTTGGGGGTATCAAATTAAAATAAACACGGCATGCCATCCTCAAATGGGTTGTTTGATAGAGGGGGTGGATCATATTTTGGAGGGTGTGCTCCTTGAATGTGTTTTTGAATTTGGAGGTTCCTCAGATATCCATTTGGGATTGGTTGAATTTTCTTATAATAATAGTTACCAATCATTGATTCAAATGACTCTTTTTGATGTTACCTATGGTTTTTCTTTTTGGTCTTCCCAGTGCTGGGTTGTGGTTGGTGAGACTTCACAATTGGGGCCAATCCTTGTTCAAGAGACGTCTAATATGGTCATGTTGAACATGATGTGATTATTGAGAGATCAGATTCTCCAAAAATCTTATGGATACCAGAGGTGTTGAAACCTAGTGTTTTTTGTGGGTGAAAATGAATTCTTGAGTGTGGCCCCTCGTCTGGGCCATCGTCGGTTGGGAAAGAAAGGGAAGCTGAAACCATGGTATGTTAGAAATTTTGAAATAACAGAGCGTATTAGAAAGGTAGAATATATTTTTTCTTTTCCATCATAGTGACATCCTTTATTGATGTCATCCACGTCTCACAGTTGAAATATTAAACCATGTATCTACCCCATCTATGGAATTGGGAAGAAAAGGGCATAAAGCCTAATATATAGTTGTTTGAGAGGTTAGTGTGAATTGTGGATTATTGAGAAAACGATTTCAAGGGAATATTATTCTTCATGATTGAGTCAGCTGGCTACATAGGACTGATTAGAATGAGACTTGGAAGTGGAAGACTTGGGTCGAAGAGTAGTTTTTGTTTCTCTTATTTGATCAGGCATCAAGATGAAATTCCAGGACATCAATGTTTTAATGATAGGGAGAATTGTCACATTGATGAATTCTTTTAAGGGTATGTTTTATGTAATTTTTATTATTTCTTTCCTTGTGGGTGTTTCACATGTAATTATTGAGAAAGGGGTGGTTTCATCATGATTAGTGCCAAACCGTGAGTGATTTTCCAAATTTTAAAAAATATTTTATAACTATTTATATTTTAATCAATTTCCCCCATTATAATTATCACATGTCCTCTCCTATCATATTAAAACCACCATATCCATTTTGACCCCTTAAAATATCATTATCATGGTGGATATGATCGGTTTATTCAGGCATTAGGTGAACCCTTTAGTAAATATCTTATTTAAAAAAATCATTCATATCTCATTAATTTTATAATATTTTTTTCATTACACACCTCAATCAAGGCCAAAAACCGTAAGCATAGCCCCTATTTATTTTATACATCTTTGGAGCTTATATTCATCGCAGATTAGGGAGAATTTTACTAAGGTTTTTCCAATAATCCAGATGTGAGAATGTTAATCGTTTTTTAATGAATCATTAATTGTTGAATCATTTTCCTCAATTTCAGCCCCCAAATTACATACTCGGCCTTATTGAAAACTCCTCATCAATTTTGGATACTTGGAGATTAAAATATTTGTGTATTTGGGATGATTTATTCCAAGATGTCTCAACTGTGTGTCATTCCTTCATCATCTATTTGATTAAGATTTATTCCATTTTCATTGAATTTACTAATGTCCAACAATTATGTATTCATACCTTGAGTTTTTTCATGTGTTTCTACATCCAATATTGTGTGTTTGGGTTTGTTTTAACTCCATTGTGGTGTGGCGGTGGTGCGGTGGAACATTCTAAAAAGGATTTGGTGTTTTGACAAACATGGTAGGTGATTCCATATGTAACCACTAATAGATGAGTTAGTATTTCTTGATTTATATTTTTATCAAACTAATCCAAAATTGTGATTTCTGTGAAAATTATTTTTTGTGGAATTAGTTAATAAATTCTTTTTATGTTCCATTTTTTATGAAAATGGGTGATTTACATGTTCAATTATTGTTGTACCATAATGGTGTGTTTTATAATTCATAGAATGACTTTATTTCATTGTATTTCTAGTGCCAATTCTGTTTTGGGTATGTATTGGTATGAATTTGGTTTTGAAGGAGGTCTTTTAAAGGGATTTTATGTGAAACGCTTCGTTATATTCCTTTAAAATGTTTTATAGACATTCAAAATGGTTTATTGAGTTATATAAATGATACAAAGCATGTGTCACTATTGTTTGTAGTCTATATGACCATAAATGGTGTTTTTATATGAAAATGGAATTTGGTAACATGTTGGAATTGTTTGAGAGCTAAGGTGGAAACCTGAAAATCATGTTGGGTGGACGAGTACTAGTTTGTTTGTGATCCATAGTTTGTTTTTCGATTTCAATTTGCAATTTGGACATTGAAAATAATAACAAAACTATATTGATGATGGGGGACCACTAGGTTATTGGTATTTTCACTTATATTGGCTCGTTCTTGAGAATAGATATTTTTATTATTATTCACACTGATTATGTGGCACATTGGGCATGAAACTAGCTAGTGCCAAGGGATGTTTCCAAGATAAGGGATTATTGACTCATTATTATTTATCAAAGAATTATGGTGTTTTTGGATGAAAAATTTAGTATCTTTTATCTTTTATTGAATTTTTTTCAACCTTTTAAATCCACCTTTGAAAATAGGTTACTTTTAAATGCTTAATTGTTTAAAAATTATTGCCAACAATTGTTGTTTATTAAAACTTGCATGATTTTTATCTTATAATGTTTACCACATAGAGTATTTTCGATTGTATCCTATTGTGATTAGGCTCACACCCTACTTATACCCTTTGGATTAATTATACTTGTCATGTATGAAATAGGTAAAGGAAATTTTATGGGTGCTGGTGGTTCAGAGTGTTAGTTTCCTTCATGTTGTGGTGTTGTAGAGACAACTCATGGGTGAAGACCCCAGGTCCTTTCCTATTCAATGATATGATTTTTTCATACTTTTATTCATATTTGGGTCACTTAATTCATTATTAGACCCATGTATTTAGTTCTTCATTTTTTATGTCCTATTTGGAATGAATTTTTAGATTTTGTTTGTTGATTTTTTGGGGTTGTTAAATGATTCCAAACTCAGTTACATCATTCCCAAACCATTGATCAAGATACAAAAGAACTTATGCCAGCATATAGGTATAAGTAATTCACATTGATACATTCCACAGATCGGGTCGTGTACTAGTTTTAATGGCAACCAAATTTGTTTCATGTTAAATTTTATTTTTTGGAAAACATGATAGCATAGAGACAATGTCACTTGTAATTTTTCAAAGGAAAAATAATGATATATTCACTTAGAAACATGTAAAATAGATTCGTTCCCTTGAAAATGATCCTAGTGGAAATAATTAAAAATATTTATGCTAATTTTTTTTTATTACAAAAATTTTCTGTGTAAAATAACATTATAAAAATCTCAATTGAGGATGTTTTAAATAATTTGTATCCTTTCTTGTAAGGAAACTTTTTTATAAAAATAATCAACATGGAATTTACTAAAAAAAGTATATCCATTTTATAAAAACACATTGAAAAATAAAAAAATATAATAATCATTTTAAAATAAATTATTTAAATCATTAATTTAAATTTATATAAAACATATTGAGTGTATGTATCACTTATTTTGTAGTAAAACAATTTCTTGAAAATAAAATATACATTTGAAAGTCTATGTGTTATATTGTCCAAAAATTTTCATTTATTTGAGAAATCATTTCGTAAAAGTGGATAATATTAAATATGATAAATAATCTTCTCACTGATTAATGAAATATATTCATTGAATATACAATGGGGTGAATAAAAAATTTAATGATCAATATCATAAAAATATTTAATGACTCTTGGAAAAAGTTCCATAGTTTGAAAAAAAATTCTGAATTGAAAAAAATCTAATAAAAACCATGTAATGATAAATATATTTATAATAAAATAAAAATAAAATTATTATATGATATTTTTAGATAGAATGAAAATTGGTTGACAAATAATAAAAAATAGGTAATCAGTAAATAAATAAAAAAGGAACCCAATAAAGGGAGATTGAAAAAAAATCCATTGATTTAAAAATGTTTTTGTAAAACCATTGAAAAAAATAATAGATTGAAATTGATGGAAAAATTACATGAATCTGGATATTAAATTTTATTAATTATAAAATTGGATGTTTTTATATAATTTAAACGAATTTGAGAGAATAAAATAATTTATGTCTCAAAGAAAGAAGATATGAGATGAAACACATTCATTATATCCCTACTTAGTTGGATACACTGTGGGATCATATATATCATCCACATATATAAAAATAAAAAATTTATGAACCATAATTGTAAAAATTATAATTTATGATTTAAAATTATAGTCATTATATATACCTATATTATATAGGTTTTTCATATTCTCCCTCACCATGTGTCTTTAATTTAAAATGATGGAAATAGATTCATAGGACATTTGTTAGTATTTATTCCTCTTCAAAACATCAACAATGATATTTAATTTAATTTAATATAATGGATTAATTGTTTTGATTTATGATTATTAAATTTATATCCAATTGATCTTAAATCATTAAACTCGATGTTGAAATCGACAATTAATTTTTTTTTGTGAATAAAAAGTAAGAAGTGTATTTTATAAATTAATAAGTAAAATACTATTATTACCATTATATAATCCATATAAAAATAAAATTTAAATATTTTAATTATTTTATTATAGTAATGATGTTTTAACAATCATACATGATATAATTTCGTAGAATTGTTTATGTAGGTCAGAAAACTGACCCTGATTTTAACCCGCTTTAACTCAAATGTTGATTATATCTAGAGAATATTTATTTTAAAAAAATATCATTATAATATAAAAATAATTATAGTAAACTGATTTTTATTTATTTTAAACTATATTTATTTATTTTGGGTATGGAATTAAAAACGTGATGAATTAGTAAGAAAATGAATCTCTGTGGAGGCGATACTTCCCAAATCACACGGTCTACATTTCCCTTTACCCATTTAATAGAATGAAATAAGGTTAAATTTATGTGACCTTTTAAGAATAATTAATACATTTTATTAATTAAATTCATTCATCTATACAATCATTAGGAACATGCATTATTGGTGTTGATAGAAAATAAAAAATAATACTTTATAGAGGGGTTAATCATTGCACATAATGTAATGATGATTCTAGTTTTACATCATAAATAGGAGAAAAAATTACAATTATACCATTAATATATAAACATCTCAACTAACTGATGATTATATGGTGGTTATTATTCATTCAATTTTTTTAATAATGGAAATAATATAAATTAAATATTTAGAAAGAATTTCTACCTTTGTGGAGAACATGAACTTATTCCTAGGGAATGCAATAGCTTTTAGGGGATAAGGATAATTTCAGGGGAATATAGTTATTATGACATGTAAATGATATATAGGATATAAAATATTTGTAGCGTTTCATGGAATATTTAAAATAAGAGTTCAGTATTAAATGGGTTGAAGGGATCAATCTATTATAAGTAATGACAATGGACCTTTCCATATAAAATAAAGATAAGTAAGTGGCATGTATGTAGAAGTATGTATTTATTATGACCTAAAAGAATGAATTTAAAACCTAATAAAATTATATATCATCAAATTTTTATTTTATATAATGAAAAATTCATCCACTATAGATAATTCATTAAAAAATTATTATTCATAACTAAATATTAATCGTGTTAATTAATTAATTAGTAAAAATATAATAAGATGCCAATTACCAAATTTAGACATTTTTTTGATATTTTTTTCCTATTTATCATAATTCATTTCATAAATATGTGAATTTTGAATTTTGAATCAAATAAACATAATACATAAAAACTATTTTACAAATAAAATAATTTTTGTAGACATTATTCATATATATAAGGAATTTTTTTATGATAAATTATTTTGTATATATTAGTTTATTTATTAAATAAAATTAAGGTTATGTGTCAAACAAATCATTCCAATAACCATATTTTATGAAATTATTTTTTAATTAAATGAAAAGATATAGCATAATGGTCTTTATTAATGTAACCATTTATTGTAGCTCTAAAAAAATATTGGAAATGATTTTATAAGATCAAATAATGTTTTAAAATTAATTATTATATTATATATATTTTCAATTTAAAAATTAAATGTTTTTTCATGTAGGTCATTACTATATAATTGTAGTTTAGTGGTTATTATAAATTATATTAAAAACTATTTTTGAGGAAAATGTTAATATTTTTAAAAATTGTTAAAAAAAAATCAAATGATGTAAATTATTATATTATAAATTATAGAATAATAATTTAATTTTATCAATTTATTTTTCAAAAAATTAATTACTTAACTTTTAATATATAAGAAAAAATATAATTATCCACTTTTTATTTAAATATTGTTCTACAACACTATGTTTTTCTAATACTATTTCTAACCAATTATGAAAATTACAGAATTTATAACATTATAACCTATATAGGTATCTCATATTATATCATTGTGATGTCCAAATTTGATGAAAGTAATCATCTAATTTAGAAAAATCATTTTTATTGTGATCGTGATGAATAATATCAAACTGAATATAAATATATATACAAAAATCTTGGGATGAAATGAAAATTTGAACCACTACCGAATTGTGAAAAAATTTCAAAAAATTTTAATCCAAATACCCTGAAGTATGTATTTCCTTTATAACCAAATTGTGTTAATGATCAAAAAATTTTGTATCATAATTCTTTTTATCTTTCACTAATTCCACCATGTTTGATGTGACGTCTATGAGAGTATATATCAACACCCTATATTTATAAAATTAACCCATCATCCTAGTAACTATCACGCTCTTAACCATGATATCATTTTTTGATGACGGATCTAAAAATTCATGATTCGTCAATCTGAGGGCATCGCAAACAATATTTCATTTTCTAGGTGCACAAGCCATCCAAAATATAATTGATTTTTAGTAATCAATTAAACACATCTTTTGAAGGATCAAGTGTTATTTAGATAAAATTTGTTATTGGATCTTTTGTTACATATAAACAACAAAATAACACTAATAATTTTTTTAAACCATGTAGTGGTATAATCTTAGAAATATAACTCTATATCATGAGAAGGATTGTTCATTATATTATGAAATAGTTATGAAGACCAATTAGAAACCCTTGATATTAGTATATTTTAATAAATCACAATGTAAAGTCTAAATATTTATTAAAAACATAATAAGAAGTCACTATTTATGTACCATCATAATTGGAATATATGTGAACCTTCCTATTAAACCTATCATTTAATCCACATAGTGTCCAATCCACATTATCATTTCAAACCGTATTAGTATGCCCAAATATATGTGCTTCCAAAATGGAGAAATCTAAGATGAAACGGTTATAATATCAAATTAATCAAAAGAAAATACAGATAAATAACATTATCCCCTAATTTTTACACAATTATACAACCTAAACATACGTTGGTTTAACATAACATACATTATTATAAATATCATTAACAAGGATACCATTCTCTTAGACAAAAAATAGTCAATTTGAAAAAAAAATTATAAATAAGTTTCACACTATGTGACCTCAATATGGTCTATAATTTTCTAGCACTTATCTTTATGGTATATTAAGAAAGCCAAATGAATCTTAGGAACATACAATGAAATAGTCTAGGGATGGTTGAATTATCATGTTCATTAGAGGATTGAACATTGACCGAGCATTTTTCTGCACAAAGGGAATTGATAAATACTTTTACAACACATATATATAATCATGAACACTATATTTTATATTTAATCCTATATTACCTAAATCTATAATAAGGAAGAAAAAATTTCAAACTTAGATATCCATAACTCTCCCATCAACTAACAGATCAGATCATCAACCATTTCAAAAATGTATATTATTTATGCATTAACATGATTTAGTCTAATATATTCTAATAATAGACAATGGATACACCCCACCTTCATAGAGTATAATTCTAGGGAAACCCATGTAGAATTTATCAATTGTATGAGACACATAATCTATAGATCCTTAAGATTCCCCTTCAATTTTATTAAGTTATTTAGTTTCATATGATTTGGAGTAATCTATATAGTTTACACCCATGTAATGAGTTCAAAAAACATTAACCCCCTATATAAAGAGGATAACCTAATAATTTGTTTATAAATATATTAGAAAAATTTTAAAATATTGGTGAAAGAGAGGATGAATGTTTTACATAACCTTTCATCATAACTAAAAGTTTCATATGAATTATAATTTATCCATCATGGATATGGTTCATTCCAAATATGCTAAATCCAAATTCTTACTCTCAATTAATGACATGCCCTCCACCCTCAGGAGAGGTAATTTCTACAATTTGTTTTGTAAATATATATGATTTCAATAAAAAATCACCCATCCCATATAAAAATTCACATTGAACCAATATATTTAAGCATCTATGAAATCCAATAGACTACTATATCTAGAAACCGGTATGGGACATTCTATATACTACTTGAGATGCTCTAATTTCTCCCTAAATGGGTTTTTAAGAAATAAAAATTTAGAGGATAATGTGAATATAAATGTTAACCCAATAAAAATTTTATAAAAAACAATTATAAGAAATTTATTGAATTAGAATAATTAGTAATGAATATATATGTAGACAAAAAACAACATTTAATGAATGAATGTCCCAAAACATAACCCACTGTAAATTATATAATAAAATAAATTATTAATGTATTGGATTAATAGTAAGACCATTAATATTGGTTAATCCCTTAGGATATAGAGTTCTATTGTGTTTTCAAATGTTATTAAGGTTTTATTTCCAAATAATGACCTCATCTCCAAGATCCCAACCTTCATTCCTTAACAAAATCTTATTAAAGATAAACTGTATTTCTACATCTATGTAAATAATAAATTTTATTAAATATAATCATTTAATTTTTCCCAATTAAAAAATGGTAAAATCTTATTAACCCCCATTCCATTAAGGGAATGAATTAACCTATGATCTACTATTGTTTTTTTACTTTGGACAAGGTGCATTTCCATTAAATTTGTCTTCATACTACGGGAAAAGTAAAAATTGACACTAGTGGTGATAAAAGTCCCCATTCCACTAATAGTTAGCCTAAGACATTATTAATTATACACCTTTATCCATTTCTTATTTTTGAGAGCCTTGTGAAGTAAACTATAGTTTTTTTGTCTCATAGAATTATTAACCTGGATCCTTAGCTCTATTCGATGTTTTATAACATCTCATGGCCCTTAATTACCTCATTACAATATATTATATGTGGTAGGAAAATATACTTTTTAAAATTATCTAAACAAATAGTCCTTGATATTTATTACTATAGAATATATAAACATCTACGATTGGTTTATATTCAATATATTACTGAAAGCGTTATTATGAAGTGGTATATAATGGTATTATATGTCTTAAACACTTACATATAAGAAACACTAATTATTCTCACCCATCTATTATTCCATACTTATTGAATATGAAATATAAATTTTACCCACCATTCATTATTTTAATATAGTATATCAATGATTATATTTTTTATGCAAATCCAATTATCAGCATCATGGGGTACAAATATTCATATGTTGAATGTGGGATATATAAGCATAAAATATTAGGTGGGGTTTTCCATCAACATCTATGCTCCTATACCTTAAACATGCACTATTAGTAAGACACTTGGATAATATTTTTCTAATTCCATGAAAACTGATGAATATATCGGATCATAAATAGATTCATTATCTCTTTATCCCAGAATTACTATTATAGCATTTCCCATGGAGAATGCATCCTTGTCTACAATACTAGGTGGTCTTATAATATTTCATTGATGTAAAATAATCTAGAATTCCATAATTATTTCAATAAACTTATTATATAAATTTAATAGATAAATGATCAAGTAGTTTATTTTTACAACAAAAATGTGACTATGGAAGACTCATTCTCAAAGGCTTTTCACATGTACATGTTATATGGCATTATAATTTTCTGGGACCAATAAAAATTTATACATATTTCAGGTTACTCATATTCATATATATGTACATGTAATATAATATTTCATTTAATGGTTCAACTAATTTAAATTCTATCTCAATTAAGTTAAATAATTAAAAATGATAGACTACTAATGAATTTCAATTAATAAATCTACAACAATAGACTAAAATAAATGACTTTGAAATATAGACCTATGTTCCTACTCATGATTATGGATTAAAACCAAATCAAGAAACTCTAATTTCATAATAATTATACACACAATTAATATGAACCAATAAATTAAAAACTAATTAGTTCAATCCCATCATTACTAACACGGAGTTTTTGAATAGTCAAGTTTTTCAGGAATGTATGTTTATCCCCTTACCAAATTACATATAGAAGATATTGTGTTATTTGTTCCTATAAAATATTAACATATAAAAGAAAATAAAATATCATGTGATAACAATTTTGAATTACCCATCACGATTCATCAAGTGCAAGATATACTGTCACATTACATCCTCTGTACATAATCATATGAAAGTGGTTTTTGACTAGAATAGAAATTATGAATTTTAATATAGATAGAAAACGTACCAAGAATAAATATACAAAAATTAGATATGTAAAAAAACATATATAAATTAGCACAAAACATCAATATAGAATCAAAATAAATAATTCAAAAACTAAATTTTACACAAGTCATAGATAAAATACATGTTAACCAATGTTGTTAATCAATCCTGGGTATAACAATTAGATGAATAAAGTAAATTCAATTTCAATAATTTATATTTTGTCCTATAATATCCATAATAACCCCATATCCTCATCAACCATCTAAAAATATGGCCCTCTTCTTTAATATATCATGGATAATTATATTTTCCCATTTTATGAGTTACTGATTCTATATGAGAGTATGAAACATGTAGCTAAACACTATTTAATCCATAAAATAATTTAGACAATATTATTTTGTATTCCATGAATATAAATTATATTTATCAATAAAAATAATGAATAGATTCATCATATGATATATAATATTCCATGAACCCAAGATCCACCTGCTTTATCAATAAGACAGAATGAATATCAAAAGCAATTTTTTATTGGCTTAAATTATTCCATGTGATTTAGATATCAACATGAAATATTTTTTCAACATTTCATAATTCAAATTCCACCATGATGTAGTAGATACATTTAGGATTTTTAAATCCAATAATTCTCTCTACATGTCAACATTATTGATAGCTCGACAGAAGTAAACACTAATATATGGAGTTTGAATATTCAACACTAGGTAAATCCATGTTTAGAGATGTTGAATATACCTATATATATATATTAAAATAAAAATATCTACATGTCATAATTGAATATGAAATCAATACCATCCAATTATTATTTATATATTCCACTCCAATGGGACAACAAGATGATTGATGAAAATTTGGTAATTTGAAACACTATGAAAAAAACATTCTTCTAGACCCAAACTGCAATTGAAGATGATATAAGAAGTTAATTTCATAATATGGTTTCAATAGACACACACAACCATCCACCTGTAAATCATATTAATAATGGATTTCAAAATACACTCACAGACCTACAAATGAATTAAATGAAGAATGGTTATCTTGGGTAGTCATTCTCCCATTAGAAAATAAAAGAATATATGTCAAAATATAAGACATTAAATTATAAATCATTTCTAATATATGAGTTTCAATTCCCAATTACAATTATTTGATCCAAAATATATAAAACATAATGATTTTCCTATTACTAACCATAATTCATATCTGGAATTATTGTAGACTATTGTTATATGATGAAGAATATAGAAAGGTATAAAAGTTCATTAAATATATACATTTAGAACAATAGTAATTATGGATATTGATATGATCTATGGAGAGGGAATGGTATTTTATATATATGATAAATGATACTTTAACAATCGACGAATTATCTATATGATAGGATATGAATCCATTGAATATAACAAGAACCCATATCTATGAATCATCATTATTGAAATAGTTGTTTTTTTTTTTCTATAATAGTATAAACATAAAAAATTTGAGTTTTAATATTGAACATATCATTTTAAATTTAGTATATTGTATTAATTGATCACACTCAACACTTTTAGTCCCCATTGTTCATTTTTTAATGGGGTCAAGATTAGAAATATTGAATAAAATTGACTTTATAAATTTAAAACATTGGATCCCCCCTCATGTAAATCCAATCTAGGATAACTAGCTAGTCCCCCCCTATCCTGTATCTCTAGGCTGTTCCCATGGTTACTACCAGTACCAACTATTTTCTATAGGAACTATACCACCTATATAGTAATAGCCTGATAATTACCATGATTATGTTATCTCAAATAGTAATAATTTGTCATTAAACTAGCTAGTTTATGGAACAACAAAATTTTAAATTATATAGTTTGGTTATACATATAATTATTATATTAATCCAAAATTTCATAGTAACATTAACACATCAAAAAAGAATAACTATGTACAACTTTGTTTTTTCACACCTAAATAATAACATAACATTATATTTTTTCATTATACAACTAAAATTTGTGGGTTGAATAATATGTTATGATATCTAATATTGTAAAAATATTTCTTAATTTGTTATATTGTAATTACATAACAAATAGAAAATGAATTATTAATAGAAATATTAAGAAAATAATACACAAAAACTTATATAATTTTTTATGTTTACAGACTAATAAAAATATTTCTAATAAATTTCATATTGATTAAATTTACTAGAAATAAATAAGGTTTTCAATATGTGTTTGGTGTTGTTAAAAAACACAACGAATAAGAAATTTTAAATTTATAGTTATTGAAATTTCAACCTAATTTTCAATAAAATAAATGTTATATTAATATTTTTTTATGTATTTTGATATCAAATTTTTTTTCTATCATCATTAATATTGAAATGATGGGTATATATTATGGTATTTTAATTAATATTTATTTTTTACATAATGGATGTGGTGAGGGATTGTTATCTCATCTCATGAATGTATTATTTCTTATTTTGGGACTCTCATATATATTTAATATGTATTGATTAAATATATCCACTAACAATACCTATAACACTTATTTAGAAAGTGATCCAGTGATAAATTATATTAAAATAATAAAGAATATGACTTTTTTTATTTATAAAATATAGTTTTTAATTATATTATTGTTTATAAAAATATAGCTCTAAACATTAGGATGTCACTCAATCCTGGTAGGTTGATGGGTTTAAGAATTTGGAAGGAGGCCCATGATAGGGGCTTCAAATATTTTACGTATAAGTTAATAAAAAATTATTCATTTTTTGAATCATAATTGAAGGGAAAATACCTTATATGATCATGTGTCAATAACTAATTTTGTGACCTTTGTTATCATTTTTCATTGAATAATTTAGTTCATTTTAGGATATAGGGTATTTAACTAATTATAGTCTAATTAAGGCCAATAATCTAGGACAAATGATCATCCTTTTATGGACATGAATCGTGTACCATGGAAGTAATTGTTTTATGATGAATCCATGAACAATGATACACAATTTTTAATAATAAAACACAGAACAATGATTTCCCATTTTAATGTGATTCATCATAGGAAAATAATGTTGTTTTTAGTTTTGGTAAATTTGGACAATGTTAATATTTAGTTTACGGTCATATTACTGGAACATATTCTAATTGATTAATGTCACATGGAATGAACATAAATTTTAATGATATTAGGTGATATTTTGTGTGAGTCTTAGACATGATATTTCTTTTTCAATGAATCCAACATTTTTAGTAAATAAATAGAAGATTGGTCTTGAAAGGGTTTATAGTAAATAGTATCAAATTTTCATATTCATGATGACTAGTTGGAATCTTCAGTTCGATATAGTGAATTATCTATGAGAATTTTTGATGTTGTACAGATCAATAATAGACATCAAAGATAACCAAAGTGGTTTCATAGAGGTAATTTATCCATGATCCTTTTGAGAGGATTTCATAGATATTAATGGAATCATGATTTACTATATTTGGATTGTATAATCATTTAGGGTTGGATAAATAGGGTTTCTATTATGGGATGTATGGTTTCCATTATCAATGGAATTAAAAAAATAAGTGAATTCAACTATGAATTACCATGGAAAATGATACTGGGGACTTTAGGTATCTTGGTTAGTGCACAATCATTTTATAGGAATTGATGGATGAATAGAAATATGGGTGAACTAAGAATATATTTGTCAAATTTAGGTGAAATGGGCACAGGTAGACATTTGTGAAACTATGAACAATATACAAAAAAATCCCATAGGTCCTTAAAATTTATAAAATAGAAACCTATCAAATATTACAATATATATGGATATATAACATATCTAAAATTCATACAAATAAGAACTAAACGTAATTACATCAATACGGATGACAAAAAATTTCCTCCTTTAGAAATTGTTTTATCCTATACTGTATTTTTTAATACAAGAACATCTAGTGGAAAAACATTTCCCACATAAATGGTGGTAAATAGAAAAAAGTAGTATTTTTTATGATAATAATTATTAATGGATGGGACTACCCATAATAAATACCTCTTCCATTAATTTGGATACAAAAATACATTAATCATGGTTCTTGGAAGGCCTAGGCTACATATTCAGAGGATATGTTTATTTAATTATTTTATTGTCATTTGATTGTATATTTGTGGTTTAATATATTAAAAATTGGAGTTCGGGACCTAGATAATAAAAGTAATCATATGGAGTATTTATATCCTTTTATCATATTTTGAGATCAAAGGAAAACTATGAATTATGCATAAAACTACATCACTAAAAATGGTATAAATGGTAATGGAACCTAGGAAAAGTTTAATTGTGGTATAAGAGGTGATGGTTCACAGTGATCACATATAAAATTTGGTATTGGATGTGAGATGTGGTTAATAACTTATTTATCCACCATTGAAATTTTTGTAATCTGTTTGAGAGATTGATATAATTTTGTAATTAATTTTATTTTATTCTGGATAAAAATTTGAAATTCAAATTCAATCTGATCATCATTGAGGGGAAGAATAATTTTTTAAATAATAACTATGTATGAGCATGGATAGTGTAAATTCTCATAAATAAGGATTAAACATAGGCTATGATATAGGATTTTGGAACTCTTTTTTTAGATAATGATATTTGAGAAGAGATCCGTAATAAATAATACATGGTCCCTATGAAAACAGAGAATTTTATCCTTGGACAATTATGTATATCCATCACTCTCATTTGGATGGTTGTGTCTTATGATTAGTAGGTCATAAGAGTCATTTTATTTTTGAACTGTGTACGAATGGTTGGACTAGAATGATGGGATCAAATAATTGGTTGTGGTTTACATGGGATTAGAATCTTGGGAATGTGTAATGTGAATCTCTAACTATTCATGATAAACTTTTTTGGATCATATGATATTGAGTGGATGTGTGTTTTTATCACAGTTTCAGGACGAGGCTGAGATATGTGTATGAATTTTGAAAATTATAAAGATTTAAAAAATCATATTATTATGAATTATTTTGTTATTTTATTGTTTTTTATTTCATGACAATATGAAAATGGTTCTAACATTCTAGAAATCTATTATCAATATGGAAAAAGTCGTCAAATATCAATATCAAAATGGAATATATCAATCATATTGAATAATATGGTAATAATATTGAACATAAATATGTTTCACAATCATTATTATTCATTACTTGTAGTGGTTATATAGTTTTTACACCAATTATATGTAGTTTAATGAATTACTTATAGGTTTTATCATAAAAATTTAAAAAATGTTGACATTTAAAATCCATATTATGATTTAGAAGAGTTCAGTTCACTTACTTCCTGAATAAGGATATATTTAACACCTCATGAATCGATATATGTATTATTTTCAATAGCAGAAATATTTATTATCATTGTTTACATTCAATGAAAGTTATAGAAAAACATTATTATGACTAAAATCATAAAATCACTATCATATATCCATCTACCATTATGATATCATATATCAATATCAATGATTGATGAATGACCATGGTCTATATCCCATGGGTGGATCCAATGTTGAATGGATGTCAGTGTATTGGGGCTGAAATATTTACACTAAATTAAATAAGTAATTAACCAAAGATGTAGTATCTGATGTCCTATAGTAATTACTGACATACATATAAAAGAACTTAGATATCAATCCCCTGTTATATAAATTATGATAACATGGAAAAATATGTTTTTTTCTCTATGGAAGAGTGGAAATATATAAATTTTATGTTTTTATGGTTCCAATGGTGAATACCCTTTGGTTCATGTGTGATTTTTTCCCCTAAGGGAATCAAGGGATATTAATAATGACATTCTCTAAAGGTTAAAGATTTATTAAAAGAATTTATAATGCTATGATAATAGAGCCCCTTGTATAATCATAATTTTTTTCAAATATTTTATTATCAAATTATATGTTAATCATGCGATGTTTTTGAGTTTATATAAGCCCATAATACATGCATAATGGGAATCAAGATAACTCTAGGTGATTATTTTTCAAAATATGAACTAGATGAATATATTAAATGTGATGATATAAATATAAAAAAAATAAGCACAAACTAATCTTCCTTGTTTACAAGAGTATTGGATCAATAATCACATGATTTCAATTCATTAATAAATTTTGGAGGTATAAAAAATGTTATTCTTAGATGGTATTGAGATTGGAAGGAAGAAGACCCATAAGATGGGTAGTTCTAATTTTGACTAAGACTAACTAGAGTGAGTTACATTTATAAAATGATGTATCTCTATTATATACTTCCTAGACATTATATATAATTTGATTCCTAAAAACTGCAAACTTCTATAAATAAAAACATAAAAATCTAGTGGGGATACTAAGGTATAAGATGATACCATTTATTATTGAGTTGTTATGAATTTTGAGACATTTCATTAAATAATTGTAATGTTCTCAAAACAATAATACTACATTAAAAACTAATCACTAATCACTATTTAATAGTCACACTAGGGCCTTTTAATATTTTGATAATTCTAAGAATGAATAATGGACATACATACTATCTTTATTGATAGAGTGTTCTAAGAACATGTAGGTTGTGATTTCATTTTGGAAGCCTACTTAGCATACAATATTTAATAATGGTTTCAGTGATGAAAAAAAACTACTTTGATCGCCACTTATAGATATGTACAGATCAATAAATATAATAATTTGGTTTTAAAATTATGGTAAATGATATCCCCGGAGATAAGTCACATTGGAATTATATTTCTCTCCTGAAATGAAGTTCTGTGTCTTAAATATTTTATATAGGTGTTTTTAAATATTTATAAACTGATGAAATGATTTGTCAAAGGCCCTAATGGTGAGTGAGGAAATAGAATTGAAAATGGTAAAACATGGAATCTAGAATGAACTATATAAGGTAATAAATTTGGATCATCCAATGATCTAGAGATGAAATGTACATGGTATTCCTAACAGATAATAATTGATGAACCATAATTGGGGGAGAATTATTTGATTTACTTAATACATAGGTAGTGATATTTCTCTACAAATGATGGTAATTTTAAATTTAAAAAATATATTCTAAGGGGTAAAAAATCTCTTCTATATTTGTGAAATATATTTAAATTTCTCCACAAGTTAGTTTTACATTCCAGCAATTCATTTTTTAGTAGATTTCCATCCATTAAAATGGTTTTGATATGTGGGATGCACACTATGATAGTGTAATGATATAAATGTTAAAAACATTAAATATATTTTCAAAATCACCATTCATAATATCCCATCATTACTTATGATGAATATAAAGGATTAATGTAATCTAGATAATCTCAGGAATGAAATGGATCCTTGTACTAATAAATTTTCTAGAAATCATAGATAGTGAAAATTGTGAGGGGTGATTAACGAACTGGTCAAAAATTAATGGAATGATTTAATTTACAATGATGGTATATGATAATGGTATCTTGGAAATAACTTCTCTAATTTTGAAATTTATTTTATATTCTTTAAAAAGTGATCATGATATATAATGAAGTGTCAATGGCATCTGTTTGGTGACACAAGTACACCAAGGGTGTAATCCTATTTGTCTTATGTAGTTGTAACATAAAATCCATTTATATTTAAACTATACATAAAAAGGGAATCTTTATATAACAATAGAAATAAGTCATTCAATCCAACATCTAGGATCTAAGATAGTTTTACTTAGTATAAAGGCTTGATAGTCCACCAACATTAAACAAATGTTGAATAGTCCAATCTTATTCTCTTATGAAAAAATTTATGTTTTCAAAACCATTTCTATCATATTTCCATGTTATATGTATTTCAAATTAAAATTATTCATGAATAATACTTCACATATACTCACCATAATACTGTAGGATTTGATGATGAAATTGGGTAACATGTTTTGTTGAGAAAATAATGTTTTATTATTAAACTGAATACTTGAATCTGATTATATCAATAAATATATTTATTATTTTAATATTGATATATTTTACCTATACTTTTTGTAATATATTCTACATGTGGGGGTGATCATACGATTTTGTGTCGATATGTTATGGTTAGGGCTAATATTGAAATGAACATCATGAGTGTTGGGAATGTGATACTATTACTTAGGGTAGAATACATTATAAAAAACAAGAATATCCTAAATCACATAGTAGAAAAACATGATGCTGAGGAATTTGTTTTTATGATGGATTTTCTTGGGACCCATTTGGTTACCAAGGATATGGTTGGACTAGAATCAATAATTGATTCACCTAATTCCCCACACATCCAAGATATAGTTCTCAAATGTATGTATTTTTATTGTAAATATAATATTTATATTCTATTTCTAATTATGTTACAAAAATAAGATCTATAATAATTAATAGGATCATGGACACAAAATGATATTTTGAGGATATCATGTGAAAAATATCACACATCAATATGTATCTCACTATGATCCAATGGTCTTAGATACACCAACCCTATCATTTAATATTGATTTCCCTACTTCATTACTAGTACTAAAGGACCTCAAATGATTTGTGGAAGTGAAAAATAATGTTATTTGATGAATTACCACAGGATAATACTGGAATATATATTGTATTAATGAATTAATGGGATGAATATAAGTAATTTCACATGGAGAAACCAATAAACCAAAGATGATTGATGGTATTCCCATTGATCAATCAGGAACATCAGTTCTTGTGTACGATATTACAACTCATGAATGAATAGGAAACACTAATGATACATACTTTTTTCACTATTATCTATTTATTGGGGCGTAAATGTTCTAAACCATGATCCTGGGTGTGGGTAGTATTGAATCCGAGAGTGATAAACATATTTTAATTGGGGAAATATAACAATATGATTATTAAATCCCAATTATCGCCATAATTAATATAACAATAACCATATTAACATATTCATAAATGAAAACAAGGAACATAAATATTATTTTATTTACATGAAGTCAATTTTCAAGGGTATAAAACATTGAACTATGTTATTTTTACAGAATCAAATCACCATCAATATTTTGGTTTATACAATATGTTATCAAATTCAAAAATGTTACAAGATCTTTATAATAAAAATATGATTTAGGTATCGGTTAACTTACACCCAAAAATAACATCCATCAATTATTCCACTCTGAACTACTTCAAATATATGATTTGAAATACAATCACATATCAAATTTAATTTAATTTCATTTTTATCATGATGTCTATAGTACGGTCTAAAAAAGCAATAATTTTATGAGAAATATCACCAAAAACTAGTCATCATAATAGCCACATTCACCTAGTTACCATTAAATATGGAAAACTAAATATGAATTCATCATGTTAATTATTTTATATAAGATTTTATTATACTCAACATATTAAATAAATCCCATAAAATATATCTATAAATAAAGGTTTACACAAATCCCATTTATAAAATGGGAACACAAAATTATGTCTCACAGAACAAATCTATACCCTCCATACAGAAATATACATGATAAATATTACTTCAAACATCCATGTTTCCAAACATCCTTTAACCATTCTAATTTTATTTGAAACATATATATCATTAAAAATCACTATCATCAATATGATATCATTTTTAATTATTTTTATGTAGCTGAAATTTAATTTCTAAAGACACCCCTCCAATGTCGAACTATCAAAAAATAGAACATCAAATTTTAATGTAGAGAAACTTTGTTCCAAAATTATTATCATATGTTTTTATTGTAAATCCTATGAGAAATTTAATTATAAACACATATAAATTCAATTCCATATCGGAATATAATATATCATCCATCAACCCAAATCAACATGACAATCTAATGGAACTGCAATGATCATTGAAATTATATGTCTACGGTTACTATGAAAAAATAATGAATCTAAATCATTAATAATGGAATAGGTTTAATACATTGTATTAATAAAATTTTTAAATCATATTTTTTGATAATGAAATAACTGTAATATATTGGTGATAAATTTGAAAATACAATGGTGATATTATATCTTAATTTGAGGGTTATATAACTAAAAACGAATATAGTATAACACATTAATAACAAAAATTTCTCATGAATACATATAGTGATTTGTTTGATAGTCCTTTTCATATAGAAGATGGATCACAATAAAGGGGAATTGAGATTCAAATTGGATTTTTAAAAAATCTTAAAATTGGAGAATATTGGAACAATGTTTTTATGTAATAGAGTTCTATTTTTTTTAGTTTCATTCTATTATTATTGGAGGAGGATTTAGAGATTATGCCTCATTGAAAAAATTAGCGTTGAATTTGATTTCATGTATATATTAACTAATTGATATACTCATGGTCATTAAATGAAAAATAATTTATCTCGATAGATTATAAAAAATCTAGAAGTCATATAGAGGAAGTCAAATATTGATTTTGGTTTAAAGGGAAGATGTTATATCTTCTCAAAGTGTGATCATTGCAGTTAAGGAAAATAATATTAGTTAGATAACATATGTAACACCCCGAGATATTATGATTTTTTTTTAATTTTATTGATTTCTTATGTTGTATGATACAACAAAGGAGTCTTTCACAACACACAACCCTAAGTTGGATACATTACACACAATTGCGACCTTCCTCGATAGTGTGTGTTGTACGCAATACCGAGTTTCACTAAACAACGATATGCTATTAAAATATTATTAAAACTAGCCGTTATGAATAGTAATAACCAATTTTTGAAATTTTGAAAATTTCATCCTTTAAAATGGACTTCATTTTTGGATTCCGAATATCAAATTCATCCTAGGGTGAAATTTTGGTATTTTTCCAAAAACATTCAATTTTTGATGAATAGTGAAAACACTGGGTTACTATTTAAAAACCGACATTTTATTTAAATAATTATTTATTTTATTTAAATTAATTTTAGGTCAAAATTTATACATAATACCTATATATGTTCAATTTAATTCATTGGAGTCGTTTTTTAATAATTATAGATATATAAAAATTTTATTGAACTTTTGACCATCTTTCACCCACCTCCTAGGAGAATTTGAAAATTTACATAAAACAGAATTTTACCGCTTTTGTGAATGGAATTTCAATAATCCGAGAGACACGGTTGATGTCAGTAAGTAAAATTTGGTTCAATGAGATGAAAATAATTTTTGGTGAATGGTAACTTTTTACTTTTATTTACCACGGTTAAAAAAATATAGGGTAATTAAGGGTAAAAATGATATTATTATTACCCTAAAGGATGTCCAAATTCTATTGAATAAGTGTAATTCGACCAAAAACAACCTTAGGAATAAAATATGTCCATTTAGGACCACTTGGATTTGATTAGGACATTTATTATTCATTTATTTAATGTAGGGTTAAAATAGTTAAAATCAATGTTTTAGAAGTAAATTATTTTTAATATAGGGTTATACATAAGACAAATTCGACTATAAATATTCATTAGAAATATAAAAAGATTTCCTACATAATTATATTTTATTTTTAATTTTTATACTTTAAATAATTTAATTTATTTATGACTCAATGATGATGCAGTAATAATCTTATTAATGAAATATTGACATAATTGAAGTTATAAATACCCAAATAAATGTAATTTGATGCTTTTTATGAATTAAAATAATTCTATATGTTAATATGACATGTTAGTGTGGATTTAATTAATGTTTTTCGAACTAATCATTCTGTTATGAGTTTCACAAAACTCAATTACCAAATAGTGTCAAAATTGACATAAAATAGTTTTTAAAACAAATATTATATTATTAATTGTTATTATATTCCTAAAAATCTAAGGATCTTCCAAATGACTTATACAAGGTTATATATATTAATAATAAACAACTTGGGGTTAGTTTGGCTTGTTATAGTAATTTTATTAACCTTATAGTGTAAGAACACAAAAATACATGGTAAAAGTAAAATTATCTAACTAAAAGTTAAATCTAAATGATAAGGTTAAAATAGGAACCTAAACATGTCTAAATTCTATTTTATGAGCGTATTTAGACCCGTACCCACCATAGATTCTATATAACTCAATTTGGATCTATTAAAAACCGAATATGACTTTATAATAAAATAATATGTTTAGTTATTCCAAAGGTGCCCCTCCCCTCCCTTATAAAAGGGTACCTCCTCCCTCTCTTCCTCACACCACATTGAGCTTTAAATCTCGGACAAACCCTGACAATTTCTCTTCTCCACTTCCCTAGAAACATCCTAGAGGTTCTGGTCTTCCTCAATGAACAATATTAGTGCCCTAAGAGGAATTGTCAAAAAGGCGCTTCAAAGAAGAAGTAATGCACGTTACCGATTCTTTCAACTTTATTTCTTCTTCCACTTCTTCTTCTTTAGTTGTATCATTATGAAGTAATATCATCAGTATAACTAATATACTGATATGTTATTATAATTATGAAACAACCCTATTTCACCATCTATCCATCTTACGGAAAATGAAATCACCACGCGTGCGTACGTACGAAATACCATATCCACGCCATGGTGTAATCTGTTTTTCCGCCACCACCTTACATGGATGGGTATAATGGTGTATATAAATGATTATTGTAATGTGATATTTATTCTGAAATAGTCAACATACACTCCAATACATTTCCACAATCATGGGAATGATATCATCGCTCGTGCGTACGTACGGACTACCGTCTCCACGAACGCGATGAGATTCATTTTCCATGATTAACCATTCAAGAATTATTATAAAGTATATATAATGAATAATAATGAAATTTATGACATAATAATGCTACTTGAATAATTTATATATATATATATATATATATATATATGTATGTCAGATACTCAATTCCATTCAATTCAATAAGGAAACGAAAACAGCGTTCATGCGTATTTACGACCTACTGTCTCCATTAACGGTGTATTTCATTCCTTTTATCGATCTATAATATATATGTATATAATGAATATATATTATATATAAATCATTTTTTACATTCTGGAATTATTTAAATCAGGATATAAGTAATAATATCAAGAATGACGATTTGAAACACATACGATAAATGAAACGATTTTACCCAAAACACTCTTTAACATGGAATTTACAAAAGAACGGGTAATATAAAGTCATAAGTGAACCATATATGATATCATAACAATGAATATGATTCTGTAATAAGTCAATGACATTATTTAAATCATTATACAGGAGTTTCGGATACATATGAAGCATATCGGACATAAGGTAAGGGATAATTTTTCAATCTCATTTTTATCTGAGATTGCTTATACGTAAGTATTTAATGGGGTTATGTTTATCATCCATGACCATGTTTTCTAAAAATGTTTTCATAAAATGTTTACTATTATTCCATTAATGTTTAATGTCATTTTTACACTTTATTTACTTTTTACCACATTGTATGAATGTAATGTTTCCTTTCGTTACCATATATGGTACTTTTTTACTTTTCCGACAAAAGTACGAGGAGAATGTTATTTTTAACTTATACAGCGTGAATGGATTTTTACGGTTTCATAACGCCTCATTTTCAAGAATATTACTCTACAATATTGCATGATTATTTTCAACAAAACCCTTTTATTTTAAAATTGCATGGAATTTTGTGAAAAGAATATGATTTTAATGAAGAATGGATATTTTCCTCAAGAATTCATTTCAAGTGTTTTTCCAAAACTATTTTCCATCTAAGATGAAATTAATTCATATGTGTATGTTTCAATTAATATGTCTCTATGATTTAAATGGTTTCAATTTTCTTATGATGAAATGATATCAAACTTTTATGGATTATGTTACGATGGAATGATTTTTAAGAATCCCATTTTATTACATGGGTTATGCTATGATGTATGATTTATGATTTTGTGGCACACGAAAGAATGATTTCATTATAAGATGGTTGGGACCAATATATACCTCTAATGAATTGGGTAATGATTTATATCTCATGAGATAGACATGGCTGGAATGGTAAGTTCATCTGGTTCAGTGTTACAGGACTGAAATGAGGAGTAAACTCGATTCAGAAAGGGACTTTGTCCACTAAGATGGTCTTGGCAGCAATGCCTTGGCTGCTATAGAAATCATGACATGTGCTGAATGGTTTCCACAATTACATGTTTTATTCCGATTTTATCATGGTTGATGTTCTATTATGATATATTCCTTACGTACTTCCATGATTTATGTCTTTGCTCAAGATTTTAATGTTTAAATTTCATGTTCAAGTTTTTGATTCAAAATGTTTATGTATTGTTTTATGTTATCTATGTTTGCCCTTACTGAGCATTTGAGCTCACACTTTTTGTTTTTTATTTTCCCCAGGAAGTAAATAAAGGTTTTAGGTAAGGAAACAAAAAGGGGAAGATCGTTACGGGATTTGTTGAAGATCTTTCACCACGATTAGAAGATTTCATTCCGAGTTTCCAATGACACTAAACTATTACGGTCCTTGTGTGTCTATTTTTGTTATGTATTAAGTATTCAGAAAAAGTAATATATTGTCCATATACGTCAAGCTTCGGGTCTCTACAGTTGGTATCAGAGGATTGGTTTAGTCAACCATTGGAAACTAGGATGCGAAAACTTTAGTGAGATCTCGAGAGATATTTCTAAGGTATGTCTAGGGATGTCCCTAAGGATTAGTATAAGTATAGGACCTAGTCCTAGAACTACAGTAACGATCATAGACTTTAACCTAAGATGTTAGATATTTAAGGTACTCCCCCTTTATTGTGTTGTTTTCCCTAGAATGATTTTTTCCTCTCACACTATTCTTTTTGGGTTTTAGACGATGGATAGAAAATAAAGGAACCATGTTGATCAATGTAATGGACAATGCAATGATTGTCCTCCTGAACAAACAAATGTTATGGGAGATGGAGTGAAAAATCTTATTGCTATAATTACTAAAGCAATGAATCATTCTAGACTTCCAAGTGAGTAGAAAAATGAAAAATATTCTATTGAGTCCTTCATGAGGCAACGTCCACCTTCTTTTAATGGGTCATCTGATCCACTTGTTGCTAAAAAATGGATCAGTACCACTGAAAAGATATTTTCAGTTCTTTAATGTTCTGAACATGATAAAGTCATCTTAGTAGTATATCGTTTGGAAGGTGAAGCTGATCAATGGTGGAATCTTATCAAGAATACGAGGCCAAGAGATGAAATTGAGTCCATGGAATGGGACGAGTTTGATAACTTATTTTTCAATAAGTACTTCCCTCGTATTCTTCGAACAATGATGGAGAAGGATTTTCTTGAACTTAAGCAAAAGGATGATGAATATGTTGGTATATACCAAATGAATTTTACAAGGCATTCAAGGTATGCATCTGTCATTATCATCCAACCTGAAAGTAAAATTGATCGATTCTTCAGTGGCTTAAAACCAAATCTTCAAAGGTCATTAGCTATAAGAGACTTCAATAGCTTTGAAGAAATTGTGCGTTGTGATATCAAGGTAGAAATGGAAGTTGGTGTTACATATCCATCTCATGGTTTTGACAAGAAACAAATGATGGAGTTCAATGAGAAATCTTTTATTAATGGTGAAAAGAAGATGAATGTTTCCTTATGCTCAAAGTGTGGAAAGAATAATGGTGGAGATTGTCTTAAAGGGACTAGAAAGTGTTTTAATTTTGGAAAAGAAGGTCATAGAGTAGCTGAGTGTCGAAGTAATGGAAAAAGGGTTGCTAAAGGTGTGAATAAAGAAAATATTGCAGAGAACAGACCAACAACACTTCAATGCTTCAAGAGAAATGAAATGGGGCATTATGCTAATCAATTCCCTAATCCAAGGGTTAATGATGATCGACATGAGCAACCACATAAGGAAATGGACAAAGGGAAGTCACATGCGATCAATATTGGCGAAGTTGAATATGACAACGATGTGGGGGAATGATTAAGTGTTTCTGTAATGGGATTCCAAAATAATGTTGTATATAGTAGCGTGGAATATTGGAATATTTATGTATTGGTCAATTGTGGTTTTCAATAATTTTATGGTACCGGTAACCATGCAAAGTGATTGAGAAATTTTGGTAAGCAGATGATATGCACATAATGATGGGATAAGAAGATAATGAGATGTTTGATTGTATTCATGAGCTCATGATTGATGTAAGGACTAAGTGATATCATTTTTTGAGTATAAATGATTTTGAGGATTTTGGTATGTGGAAAGTGTTAACTTTTAACTGCATTCATGTTTTCACAATAGTTCAATGGGTATTCATTCTTCAAGAGAATACATGATTAATGTATTCACATGTTTGTAATTTGACCAACAAGATATATCTTATGATATATGGAGGATAAATGATGGAATTCACGTGATTGTCATGTGACATTTCAAGTAATCTTTTTCCTTATACTATGAGCTTGGACCAAAGTTTTTAAATAAGACTAAAGATTGGAATGAATTATGTTGGACATAAGAAAGTATTGCTTAAGGATAGAACGTTTTTCGATATTATTGATGGGATGTTATAGTATTATAGTTTTAGAAAAGGAAAACCCATAGGATGGGTGACATCCCATCGCGTCGGACAAAGCTGTGGGAATCGAACCCACAACCGAAGTGCGACTGGACTTTATCGCCCACCACTCGCCTACTGGAAGTCACTGGTTAGTAGAAACTAGTTTTATTTTATTACGCGGTATGCTATATGAATTATAAGTTCATTTTTGGAATCGTATACGATTAAACTCACCATAGATGGACTTATGTATATTTGATAACTTTTGATAACCTTTTGTTTGAAACAGATGGAATGATCCATCATTCTATCAAATGATCTATTAACACTTCACAAATAACAAATTCAACTTCATTTCTTTAAGAGATGAAGGGGAAATTGTTCAAACCACGAAAAATAGTGATATTGTACCAAAATAAAGTAAGTATTTATTCTAATTCAAATTCTTCAACTTTAAGGAAATGATCTTGAAAACCAAAAATGTTTTCCTAGTTCCCTTATATCCGATGAATCAGATGGTACCTTAGATCATCACAAATCTATGGCTTATGAATTTTGGATTTTTCATAGCCATGTTCTCTACCACTCTCCATCAGAACATGATGGTTAGGTTTCTCTTCCATATCCATATTTTCACCTATGTTATCCTATGTGGAAACCCATTGATTAGTTATTTTGGGTAACCATTATGTTTCATACATTAGTTTTTAATGATTGATTTTTGTATTCCTTGTTACGATGTGGGTTTCTATTATAGAATCTTTCGTGTAGTAAACCATTTATAACCCTGACGAATTTCGAGGGAGAAATTCATTTTAAGGGGGGTAGAATTTAACACCCCGAGATTTTAAGAAAAATATTCTTTTTAATTTTATTGATGTCTTGTGTTGTACGCTACGACAGAGTCGTGCACAACACGCAACCCTAATTGGCTGCATTACACACAATCATGACCTTCCTCGATAGCGTGTGTTGTACGCAATACCGAGTTTCACTAAAGAACGATATGCTATTAAAATATTATTAAAAATAGCCGTTATGAATAATAATAACCACTTTTTGAAATTTTTAAAATTTCAACTTTCAAAATGGAATTCATTTTTGGATTCGGAATATCGAAATTAGCCTATGGTAAAATTTTAGTATTTTTTTGAAAACATTCAATTTTTGATGAATACTGAAAAAACTAGGTTACTATTTAAAAACCCAATTTTTATTTAAATATGTATTTATTTTATTTAAATTTATTTTAGGTAAAAATTGATAAATAATACCTATATTAGTTCAATGTAATTCATTGGAGTCGTTTTTTAATTATTTTAGATATATAAAAATTTTATTGAACTTTTGACCGTCTTTTACCCACCTCCGATGAGAATTTGCAAATTTACATAAAACTTATTTTTACCGCTTTTGTGAATGGAATTTAAAAAATCTGAGAGACACGGTTGATATTAGTATGTAAAATGTGGTTCAATGAGATGAAAATAATTCATGGTGAATAGTAACTTTTTACTTTTATTTACCACGATTAAAAGTAAAGAGGGCAATTAAGGGTAAAAATGATATTATTATTACCCTAAAACATGTCCTAATTATATTGGATAAGGGTAATTAGACCAAAAAACAACCCTAGGAATAAAATATGACCATTTAGGCCCACTTGGATTAGATTAGGACATTTATTATTAATTTATTTAAAGAAGGGTTAAAATAGTTAAAATCAAAGTTTAATAAGTAAATCAAAACTAATATTCGGTTATACAGATGATAAATTCGAATATAAATCTTCATTAGAAAGCTAAAAATATTTCCTACATAATGATATTTTATTTGAAATTTTTAGACTTTAAATTAATTAATTTATTTATGACATAATGATAATGCAGTAATTATCTTATTAATGAAATTGTGACATAATTGATGTTATAAATACCCAAATAAATGTAATTTGAGAATTTTTATGAATTAAAATAATTATATAGGTTAATATGACATGTTAGTGTTGATTTATGTAACTTTGTTTGAACTAATAATTCTGTTATGATTTTCACAAAAATAAATTACCAAATAGTGTCAAAATTGACATAAAATTGTTTTTAAAAAAATATTATATTATTAATTGTTATTATATTCCTAAAAATCTAAGGTTCAGAAAAATGACTTAGATAAGGTTAAATATATTAATAATAAACAAGTTGGGGTAAGTTTGGCTTGTTATATTATGTTTATTAACCTTATAGTGTAAGAACACAAAAAGACACGATAAAAGAAACATTATCTAACTCCAAGTTAAATATTAATGATAAGGTTAAAATAGGAACATAAACTTGTCTAAATTCTAATTTATGAGATTATTTCGACCCATCCCCACCTTAGATTCTAAATAACTCAATTTTGAGCTATTAAAAACCAAATATGACTTTATAATATAATAATATTGTTAGTTATTCCAAGGGTATCCCTCTCCTCCCTTATAAAAGGGCACCTCCTCCCTCTCTTCCTCACACCACTTTGAGAATTAAATCTTGGACAACCCCTGACAATTTCTCTTATAAACTTCCCTAGAATCATCCTAGAGGTTATGGTCTTCTTAAAAGACCAATATTAGTGCACTAAGTGGAGGTTTCAAAAAGGAGCTTCAAAGAATAGGTAATACCCGTTACCTATTCTTTCAACTTTATTTCTTCTTCCACTTCATCTTCATTATTTGTTTCATTATGAAGTAATAACATCAGTATCACTCATATACTTATATGTTATTATAATTATGAAAGAACCCTATTTAACCATCTATCCATCCTATGGAAAATGAAATCACCACGTGTGTGTACGTACGAAATACCGTCTCCACGTCGTGGTGTAAACTGTTTTTCCACCACCACATTACATGGATGGGTATAATGGTATAAATAAATGATTATTTTAATTTGATTTTTATTATGAAATAGTATACATACACTCCAATACAATTCCAAAATCATGGGAAGGATATCATCGCTCGTGCATACGTACGGACTACCGTCTCCACGAACGCGATGAGATTCATTTTCCATGATTAACCATTCAAGAATGATTAAAAATTATATATAATGAATAATATTGAAATATATGACATAATAATGCAACTGGATTTATATATATATATATATATATATATGTATTCCATATACTCAACTTCATTAAATTCAATAAGGAAACGAAAAGAGCGTTCATGCGTACGTACGACCTACCGTCTCCATGAACGGTGTATTTTATTCCATTTATCGATCTATAATATATATGTAGATTATGAATATATATTATATATAAATCAGGTTTTACATTATGGAATTATTTAAATCAAGATATAAGTTATAATATCAAGAACGAAGAGTCGAAACACATACGATAAATGAAACGATTATACCCAAAACACTCTTTAAAATGGAATTTACAAAAGAACGGGTAATATAAAGTCATAAGTGAACCATATATGATATCATAACAATGAATATGATTATATAATAAGTAAATGACATTATTTAAATCATTATACAAAAGGTTCAGAAAAATACGATGCATATCGGACATAAGGTAAGGGATAAATTTTCAATCTCATTTTTATCTGAGATTGCTTATACGTAAGTATTTACTAGGGTTATGTTTATCATCCATGACCATGTTTTATAAAAATGCTTTCATAAAATGTTTAGTATTATTACATGAATGTTAAAAGTCATTTTTACCCTTTATTTACTTTTTACCACATTTTATGAATGGAATCATTCCTTTGGTTACCATATAAGGTACTTTTTGACTTTTCCGACAAAAGTACGAGGAGAATGTTATTTTTAACTTATACAGTGTGAATGGATTTTTACGGTTTCATAACGCCTCATTTTCAAGAATATTCCTCTACAATATTGCATGATTATTTTCAAAAAATCACTTCTCTTTTAAAATTTCATGGAATTTTGTGAAAATAAAATGATTTTAAAGAAGAAAGGATATTTTTCTCAAGAATTCATTTCAAATGTTTTTCCAAAACAATTTTCCATCTAAGATGATATTATTTCATAAGTGTATGTTTCAAGTAATATGCCTATATGATTTAAATGGTTTTAATTTTCTTATGATCAAATGATATCAAACTTTTGTGGGTTATGTTATGATGGCATAATGTTAAGAATCCAATTTTATTACATGGGTTATGCTATGATGTATGATTTATGATTTTGTGGAACACGAAAGAATGATTTCATTATGAGATGGGTGGGATCTATATCTACCTCCAAAGCATTGGGTAATGATTTATATATCATGAGATATACATGGCTATAATGGTAAGTTAATTCGGTTCAATGTTACAGGAATAAAACGAGGAGTGAACTCGATTCAGAAAGGGACTTTGTCCACTAATATGGTCTTGGAAGCAATGCCTTGGTAACTATGGAAATCATGACATGTGATGAATGGTTGCCACAATTACATGTTTTATTCACATTTTATCATGGTTTATGTTCTATTATGATATATGCCTTACGTACTTCCACGATTTATGTCTTTGCTCAAGATTTTGATGTTTAAATTTCATGTTCAAGTTTTTGCTTCCAAATGTTTATGGATTGTTTTATGTTATCTATGTTTGCCCTTACTGACCTTTTGAGTGCACCATTTTTATGTTTTATTTGTCCCAGGAAGTAAATAATGTTTTTAGGTAAGGAAACAAAAAGGGGAAGATCATTATGGGAGTTTTTGAAGATCTTTCACAATGATTAGAAGATTTTATTCCGAGTTTCCAAAGACACTAAACTATTACGGTCCTTGTGTGTCTGTTTTTGTTATATATTATGTATTCTGCAAAATTAATGTATTTTCCATGTACGTCAAGCTTCTGGTCTCTACAACATATATATTAGGAGTTGTGAATTGGTATTATGTGATGATAGTATGGCAATCATAAAATAAAAATTTGTATACAGGACTAACAGATCACATTGGAAATGCACCATGTAAGTGTATTTGTTTTAGTGAAAGATGTGATTCTCTTCCACTTACACGAAAAAATTATTTGGACACCCTCTATGAATCGTCTCATACTTCATAATATATATTATTTTATCTATTTATTGATTAATTTATTTTATATGAAAAAATTGTAATACACCATGTATTCCTTGAGAATCAAATAGAAAATGTTGCAAATATAGTGTTATAGTCATCTATGATATGTAACAGAATATATAATTTGAATATCCTGATCACATTATGAGTTCTTGTCTTGGATTATGTAACACCTTTACTATTGATTTCCATAAAAAACATTTCTTGCACACTATTTTTGTCAATGAGATTATTTTTGTGGAGGTAAATCTCATAGATGATCATCTGGACATATATGAGAGAATATTTCTATTAACATCCATTTAATGAACATATGATCATTACACTATGATACAGTTGGATAAAAAATAATAATCCCTTCTAATATAATGAATATTGTTTATTAGAAATGGTTCACATGATACAAAGACATGATATATCCTATGATATGAAATTATTTTTCATTTCTAAACATAGATTCACCAAACACAATGATATATACAAGAATTAAATGATTGTGTTTGAGACATGATAATTTTATATCATATATATGTTGTTAGAAAACTATCAATGTTAATAATCAAAAATGAGAGATGATGATAAGATAACATGAGGAGTATTCAAAATAGGATAAAATGGAGGAGATTGTATTTACCATATAAGATTATGTAAACACCACGTTGATAGATAAATATCCTTAGGCTTCAAATTATATTGATAAATCACTGATCTAATATAAACATTTAATAGATCGCGTATTTTTTCAATATAATTTTTTTGGTGTTGTCTACTATAGTTTTATTTCGAGTGAATTATATGGATCATCTATATATGTGAATTGACATTACCTCAATACAAAATGAATATCAAAAAAATATTCAAAATAAAATATTTAATATGTACTAAATTTCTTTATTTTTTATAAGACGACTCATGATAATTTATAATTATCACAATGAATAATTATTTAATAATTCAATCCACCTAAACATTTCATGGAAACAGATCTGGTAAATCCTAAATCCAAAACACATAATTCATAAAGTAATATTTTTTTTTTAAATTAATTCATCATCCTTAAGTAATATACAATATGACTTATATCAGTGGGCCTTATATAGGGTAAATATTAAATTAAATAAATATTTTTTTAACATATTAGCTAAATGATTATAAAATTGGAACTCCCTCATAACATCACCCATTGGAATATATATTCAATCCATATTCACTATGAATTTACAGTCTTTGTTTTTAGGTGTTTTCAATTCATATGTTATTGACTGAATTAACATACCTAATGGAAATTATAATTGGGAGGTTTTCATAGGAAGTTTTGTAACACCCCGAGATTTTATAAAAAACATTCTTTTTAATTTTATTGATGTCTCATGTTGTACGCTACAACAAAGGAGTCTTGCACAACATGCAACCCTAACTTGGCTGCATTACACACAATCGCGCCCTTCCTCGATAGCGTGTGTTGTACGCAATACCGAGTCTCACTAAACAACAATATGCTATTAAAATATTATTAAAACTAGCCATTATGAATAGTAATAACCACTTTTTGAAATTTTGAAAATTTCATCTTTCAATATGGACTTCATTTTTGGATTCGGAATATCGAAATTAGCCTAGGGTGAAATTTTGGTATTTTTCTGAAAACATTCAATTTTTGATGAATAATCAAAACACTAGGTTACTATTTAAAAACGAACTTTTTATTTAAATAATTTTTTATTTTATTTAAATTTCTTTTAGGTCAAAATTGATACATAATACCTATATATGTTCAATGTAATTCATTGGTTTCATTTTTTAATAATTTTAGATATATAAAAATTTTATTGAACTTTTGACCGTCTTTTATCCACCTCCTAGGAGAATTTGCAAATTTACATAAAACATAATTTTAGCGCTTTTGTGAATGAAATTTCAAAAATCCGAGAGACACGGTTGATGTCAGTAAGTAAAAAGTGGTTCAATGAGATGAAAATAATTTTTGATGAATAGTAACTTCTTACTTTTATTTACCACGATTAAAAGTAAATAGGGTAATTAAGGGTAAAAATGATATTATTATTATCCTAACACATATCCTAATTCTGTTGGATAAGTGTAATTAGACCATAATCAACCTTAGGAATAAAATATGAACATTTAGGCCCACTTGGATTAGATTAGGACATTTATTATTCATTTATTTAAAGAAGGGTTAAAATAGTTAAAATCAACCCATTTTAGGTATATTATTTTTAATATAGGGTTATACATAAGATAAATTCGACAATAAATATTCATTAGGACGATACAAAGATTTCCTATATAATGATAATTTATTTGTAATTTTTAGACTTTAAATAATTTAATTTATTTATGACACATTGATGATGCAGTAATTATCTTATTAATGAAATATAGCCATAATTGAGGTTATAAATACTCAAATAAATGTAATTTGATACTTTTTATGATTTAAAATAACTTTATATGTTAATATGACATGTTAGTGTTGATTTAATTGTGTCAAAATTGACATAAAATAGTTTTTAAAACAAATATTATATTATTAATTGTTATTATATTTCAAAAAATCTAAAGGTCGGCCAAATGACTTAGATAAGGTTATATATATTAATAATAAACAACTTGGGGTTCTTTGGGCTTGTTATAGTATGTTTATTAACCTTATAGTGTAAGAACACAAAAAGACATGGTAAAAGTAAAATTATCTAACTTAAAGTTAAATATAAATGATAAGGTTAAAATAGGAATGTAAACATGTCTAAATTCTATTGGATGAGATGATTTCGACCCATCCCCACCTTAGATTAGATATAACTCAATTTGAATCTATTAAAAACCGAATATGAATTTACAATAAAATAATATTTTTAGTTATTCCAAAGGTGCCCCTCTCCTCCCTTATAAGAGGGCACCTCCTCCCTCTCTTCCTCAAACCACATTGAGCCTTAAGGCTCGCCCAAACCATGCCAATTTCTCTTCTCCACTTCCCTAGAAACATCCTAGAGGTTCTGGTCTTCTTCAAAGACCAATATTAGTGCCCTAAGAGGAGGTTTCAAAAAGGCGCTTCAAAGAAGAGGTAATGCCTGTTACCGATTCCATCAATTTTATTTCTTCTTCCACTTATTCTTCTTTTGTTGTTTCATTATGAAGTAATAACATAAGTATCAATCATATACTAATATGTTATTATAATTATTAAACAACCCTATTTCACCATCTATCCATCCCACGGAAAACGAAATCACCACGCGTGCGTACGTACGGAATACCGTCTCCACGCCGTGGTGTAATCTGTTTTTCCACCACCACCTTACATGGATGGGTATAATGGTGTAAATAAATGATTATTGTAATGTGATGCTTATTCGGAAATGGTATACATACACTCCAATACAATTACACAATCATGGGAATGATATAATCGCTCGTGCGTACGTACAGACTACCGTCACCACGAATGCGATGAGATTCATTTTCCATGATTAACCATTCAAGAATGATTATAAAGTATATATAATGAATAATAATGAAATATATTAAATAATAATTCTACTGGATTTATTTATATATATATATGTATTTCATATACTCAATTCAATTCAATTCAATAAGGAAACGAAAACAACGTTCATCCGTACGTACGACATACCGTCTCCATGAACGGTGTATTTCATTTCTTTTATCGATCTATAATATATATGTATATAATGAATATATATTATATATAAATCATGTTTTACATTCTGGAATTATTTAAATCAGGATATAAGTAATAATATCATGAACGATGAGTCGAAACACATACGATAAATGAAACGATTTTACCCAAAACACTTTTTAACATGGAATTTACAAAAGATCGGGTAATATAAAGTAATAAGTGAACCATATATGATATCATAACAACGAATATGACTCTTTAATAAGTCAATGACATTATTTAAATCATTATACAAGAGTTTCAGATACATAAGATGCATATCGTACATAAGGTAAGGGATGAATTTTCAATCTCATTTTTATATGAGATTGCTTATAGGTAAGTATTTACTGGGGTTATGTTTATCATCCATGACCATGTTTTCTAAAAATGATTTCATAAAATGTTTACTATTATTCCATGAATCTTTAAAGTCATTCTTACCCTTTATTGACTTTTTATTACATTGTATGAATGGAATCTTTAGTTTGGTTTCCATATAAGGTACTTTTTTAATTATCCGACAAAAGTACGAGGAGAATGTTTTTTTAACTTATATGGCGTGAACAGATTTTTATGGTTTCATAATGCCTCATTTTAAAGAAGAAACCTCTACAAGATTGCAAGATTATTTTCAACAAAACCCCTTTCTTTTAAAATTACATGGAATTTTGTGAAAATAAAATGATTTTAAAGAAGAGAGGATATTTTCTTCAAGAATTCATTTCAAGTGTTTTGCCAAAACTATTTTCCATCTAAGATGAAATTATTTCATATGTTTATGTTTCAAGTAATATGTCTCTATGATTTAAATGGATTGAATTTTCTTATGATGAAATGATATCAACCTTTTATGGATTATGTTATGATGGCAGGATGATTAAGAATCCCATTATATTAAATGGGTTATGCTATGATGTATGATTTATGATTTTGTGGCACACGAAAGAATGATTTTATTATGATATGGGTGGGACCTATATATCCCTACGATGCATTGGGTAAAGATTTATATCTCATGGGATAGACATGGTTGGAACAGTAAGTTAATCCAGTTCAGTGTTACATGACTGAAACGAAGAGTGTACTCGATTCAGAAAGGGAATTTGTCCACTAAGATGGTCTTGGTAGCAATGCCTTGGCTACTATGGAAATCATGACATGTGATGAATGGTTGCCACAATTACATGTTTTATTTTAATTTTATCATGGTTTATGTTCTATTATGATATATGCCTTACGTACTTCCATGATTTATTTCTTTGCTCAATATTTTGATGTTTAAATTTCATGTTCATGTTTTTTCTTCCAAATGTGTATGGATTGTTTTATGTTATCTATGTTTGCCCTTACTGTGCATTTGAGCTCAACCTTTTTATGTTTTATTTTCCCCCGGAATTAAAGAATGGGTTTAGGTAAGGAAAAAAAGGGGAAGATCGTTATGGGAGTTGTTGAAGATATTTCACCACGATTAGAAGATTTTATTCCGAGTTTCCAAAGACACTAAACTATTACGGTCCTTGTGTGTCTGTTTTTGTTATGTATTAAGTATTCAGAAAAAGTAATGTATTGTCCATGTACGTCAAGATTCAGGCCTCTGCAGTTGGTATCAGAGGAAATGTTTAGTCAACCTTCGAAACTAGGATGCAAAAATGTTAGTGATATCCCTATAGATATTTCAAAGGTATGTCTTGGGATGTCCCTAAGGAAAAATATACATATACGATATAGTCCTAGAACTACGGTAACGATCTTAGAATTTAACCAAAGATGTTAGATATTGAATGTACTCCCCCTTTATTGTCTTGTTTTTCGTAGCATGATTTTTGCCTCTCACACTATTCTTTTTGGGTTTTAGACTATAGATGGAACCCGAAGGAACCATGTTGATCAATGTAATGGACAATGCAATGATTTTTCTCCTGAACAAACAAATGTTATGGGATATGGAGTGAAAAATCTTATTTCTATACTTACAGAAGCTATGAATCATTCTGGACTTCCAAATGAGTAGATAAGGGAACAAAATTCTATTGAGTCCTTCATGAGGCAACGTCCACCTTCTTTCAGTGGGTATTCTGATCCACTTGTTGCTGAACAATGGATCAGTACCACTAAAAAGATATTTTTAGTTCTTCAATGTTCTGAACATGATAAAGTCATCTTTTCAGTATATCGTTTGGAAGGTGAAGTTGATCAATGGTAGAATCTTATCACGAATACGAGCCCAAGAGATGAAATTGAGTCCATGGAATGGGACGAGTTCAAGAACATATTTTTCAATAAGTACTTCTCTCGTATTCTACGAACAAAGATGGAGAAGGAGTTTCTTGAACAAAAACAAAAGGATGATGAATCTATTGGTATATATGAAGAAAATTTTAGAAGGATTGAAAGGTATGCATCTGGCATTATCATCCAACATGAATGTAAAATTGATCGATTCTTTAGTGGCTTAAAATCAGATCTTCGAAGGGCATTAGCTATAAGATACTTCAGTAGCTATGACGAAATTGTGCATTGTGCTATCAAGGTATAAATGGAAGTTGGTGTTACATATCCATCTCATGGTTTTGACAAGAAACGAAATATGGAGTTCAAGGAGAAATCTCAGAATAATGGTGAAATGAAGAAGAATGTTTCTTTATGCACAAAGTGTGGAAAGAGCCATGGTGGAGATTGTCTTAAAGGGACTATAAAATGTTTTAAGTGTGGAAAAGAAGGTCATCGAGTAGCTCAGTGTCGAAATAATGGAAACATGGTTGCTAGTGGTGTGAATAAAGAAAATACTATAGAGAACGCACCAAAAACACTTCAATGCTTCAACTGCAATGAAATGGGGCATTATGATAATCAATGCCCTAATCCAAGGGTTACTGATGATCGACATGAGAAACCACATAAGGAAAAGGACAAAGGGAAGTCACGCGCGATCACTATTGGCGATGTTGAATATGACAACGATGTGGTGGAATAATTAAGTGTTTATGTAATGGGATTCCAAAATAATGTTGTATATATTATCATGGAATATTGGAATATTAATGTATTGGTCAATTGGGGTTTTCAATAATTTTATGGTACTGATAACCATGTAAAGTGATTGAGAAATTTTGGTAAGCAGATGATATGCGCATAATGAAGGGATTAGAAGATAATGAGATGTTTTATTGTATTCATGAGCTCATGATTGATATAAGGACTAAGTGATATCATGGTTTGAGTATAATGAATTTTGAGGATTTTGGAATGTGGAAAGTGTTAAATTTTAACTGCATTCATGTTTTCACTAATGTTCAATGGGTATTCATTCTTCAAGAGAATACATGATTAAGGTATTCACATTTTGTAATTTGACCAACAAGATATATCTTATGATATATGGGGGATAAATGATGGCATTCACGTGATGGTTATTTGACATTTCAAGTAATCATTTTCTTTATACTATGAGCTTGGACCGAAGAATTTTAGATAAACCTAAAGATTGGAATGAATTATGTTGGACAGAAGTTAGTATTGTTTAAGGATAAAACTTTTTTTGATATTATTGATGGGATGTTATAGTAATATAGTTTTAGAAAAAAGACAACCTGCAGGATGGGCGACAGCCCATCGCATCAGACAAGGCTGTGGGATTCGAACCAACAACTAAAGTGCGACTGGCCTTTATTGCTTACCAATGGCCTAGAGGAAGTCCCTGGTTAGTAGAACCTATTTTAATTTATTACGCGGTATGATATATGAATTAGAAGATCATTTTTGGAATCGTATACGATTAACCTCACCATAGAAGGACTTATGTATATTTGATAACTTTTGCTAACCTTTTGTTTGAAATAGATAGAATGACCCATCATTCTATCACATGATCTGTTAACACTTCATGAATAACAAATTCAACTTCATTTATTTAAGAGATGAAGTAGAAATTGTTCAAAGAACGAATAAAAGTGAGATTGTACAACAATAAAGTAAGTATTTATTCTAATTCACATTCGTCAACTTTAGGGAAATGATCTTGAAAACCAAAAATGTTTTCCTAGTTCCCTTATATCCGATGAATCAGATTGTACCTTAGATCATAAAAAATCTTTGGCTTTGTGATTTTTGGTTTTTTAATAGCCATGTTCTCTACCACTCTCTATCAGAACATGATGGATAGGTTTCTCTTCCATATCCATATTTTCACCTATGTTCTCCAATGTGGAAACCCAGTGATTAGTTAATTTGGGTAACCGTTGTGTTTCATACATTAGTTTTTAAAGAATCGTTTTGGTATTCTTTTTTACTATCTGCGTTTCTATTAAAGAAACTTTAGTGTAGTAAACCATTTATAACCCCGACAGATTTCGAGAGCGAAATTTATTTTAAGGGGGGCAGAATGTAACACCCCGAGATTTTATGAAATATATTCTTTTTAATTTTATTGATGTCTTGTGTTGTATGCTACAATAATGGAGTCTTACACAACACAAAACCTTAACTTGGCTGCATTACACATAATCGCGACCTTCCTCGATAGCTTGTTTTGTACGCAATATCAAGTTTCACTAAACAACGATATGCTATTAAAATATTATAAAAACTAGCCGTTATGAATAGTAATAACAACCTTTTGAATTTATGAAAATTTCACCTTTCAAAATGGACTTCATTTTTGGATTTGGAATATCTATATTAGACTAGGGTGAAATTGTTTTCTTTTTCTAAAAACATTCAATTTTTGATGAATAGTGAAAACTCTGGGTTACTATTTAAAAACCGACTTTTTATTTAAATAATTATTTATTTTATTTAAATTTATTTTATGTCAAAATTTATACATAATACATATATAAGTTCAATTTAATTCATTGGAGTCATTTTTTAATAATTTTAGATATATAATAATTTTATTGAACTTTTGACCGTCTTTTACCCACATCCTATGAAAATTTGAAAATTTACATAAAACAAAATTTTACAGCTTTTGTGAATGGAATTTCAAAAATCCAAGACACACAGTTGATGTCTGTAAGTAAAATGTGGTTCAATGAGATGAAAATATTTTTTGTTGAATATTAACTTTTTACTTTTATTTACCACGATCAAAAGTAAATAGGGTAATTAAGGGTAAAAATTATATTATTATTACCATAACACATGTCTAATTCTATTGGATATGTGTAATTCAACCAAAAACAACCTTACGAATAAAATATGAACATTTAGGCCCATATGGATTAGATTAGGACATTTATTATTAATTTATTTAAAGAAGGGATAAAATAGTTAAAATCAAAGTTTAATAAGTTAATTATTTTTAATATAGGGTTATACATAAGATAAATTCGACTATAAATATACATTAGAAAGTTAAAAATATTTCCTACATAATGATAGTTTATTTGTAATTTTTAGACTTTAAATAATTTAATTTATTTATGACACAATGATGATGCAGTAAATATCATATTAATAAAATATTGACATAATTGATGTTATAAATACCCAAATAAATGTAATTTTAGACTTTTTATGAATTACAATAATTTTATATGTTATTTTTCATTTTATTGTTGATTTAATTAACTTTGTTCGAACTAATCATTCTGTTTTGATTTTCACAAAAATCAATTACTAAATAGTGTCATATTTGAGATAAAATTGTTTTTAAAAAAATATTATATTATTAATTGTTATTATATACCTAAAAATATAATGTTCGGCCAAATGACATAGATAAGGTTAAATATATTAATAATAAAAAACATGGTGTTCGATTGTCTTGTTATAGTAAGTTTATTAACCTTATAGTGTAAGAACACAAAAAGACACAGTAAAAGTAAAATTATTTAACTTAAAGTTAAATCTAAATGATAAGGTTAGAATAGGAAACTAAACATGTCTAAATTATAATGGATGACACTGTTTGTACCCATACCCACCTTAGCTTCTAAATAACTCAAATTGAAGCTATTTAAAACCGAATATGGATTTATAATAAAATAATATTTTTTGTTATTCCAAAGGTGCCCCTCTCCTCCCTTATAAAAGGGAAACTCCTCCCTCTCTTCCTCACACCACATTGAGCCTTAAAGCTCAGCCAACCCCTGAAAATTTCTTTTCTCCACTTTCCTAGAAACATACTATAGGTTCTTGTCTTTTTCAAAGACCAATATTAGTGCCCTAAGAGGTGGTTTCAAAAAGGCGCTTCAAAGAAGAGGTAATGCTCGTTACCAATTCTTTCAACATTATTTCTTCTTCCACTTCTTATTATTTAGTTGTTTCATTATTAAGTAATAACATGCATATAAGTCATATACTTATATGTTATTATAATTATGAAACAACCCTATTTTACCATCAATCCATCCTACGGAAAACGAAATCACCACGCGTGCGTATGTACGGAATACCGTCTCCACGCTGTTGTGTAATCTGTTTTTCCACCACCACCTTACATGGATGGGTATAGTGGTGTAACTAAATGATTATTTTAAAGTTATATTTATTCTAAAATAGTATAAAAACACTCCAATACAATTCCATAATCATGGGAATGATATCATCCCCCGTGCGTACGTACGGACGACCGTCTCCACGAATGCGATGAGATTCATTTTCCATGATTAACCATTCAAGAATGATAATAAAGTATATATAACGAATAATAATGAAATATATTACATAATAATGCTACTTGATTTATTTATATATATATATATATGTATGTCATATACTCAATTCCATTCAATTCAATAAGGAAACGAAAACAACGTTCATGCGTACGTATGGCCTACTGTCTCCATGAACGGTGTATTTCACTCCTTTTATCGATCTATAATATATATGTATATAATGAATATATATTATATATAAATAATTTTATACATTCTGGAATTATTTAAGTCAGGATATAAGTAATAATATCAACAACGATGAGTTGAAACACATAGGATAAATGAAACGATTTTACCCAAAATGATCTTTAACATGGAATTTACAAAAGAACGGATAATATAAAGTCATAAGTGAACCATATATGATATCATAACAAGGAATATGATTCATTAATAAGTAAATGACATTATTTAAATCATTATATAGGGGGTTCAGATACATAAGATTCATATCAGACATAAGGTATGGGATAAATTTTCATTCTCATTTTTATCTGAGATTGCTTATACGTAAGTATTTACTGGGGTTATGTTTATCATCCATGACCATGTTTTCTAAAAATGTTTTCATAAAATTTTTAATATTCTTCCTTGAATGTTTAAAGTAATATTTACACTTTATTGACTTTTTACCACATGGTGTGAATGGAATCTTTCCTTTGGTTACCATATGAGGTACTTTATGACTTTTCCGACAAAAGTACGAGGAGAATGTTTTTTTAAATTATATGGCGTGAACGGATTTTTACGGTTTCATAATGCCTCATTTTCAAGAAGATTCCTCTATAAGATTGAATTATTATTTTCAGAAAAACACTTTTCTTTTAAAATTTCATGGAATTTTTTGAAAAAGAAATGATTTTAAAGAAGAATGGATATTTTCCTCAAGAATTCATTTCAAGTGTTTTGCCAAAACTATTTTCCATCGAAGATGACATTATTTAATATGTGTATGTTTCAAGTAATATGTCTCTATGATATAAATGGTTTCAATTTTCTTATGATGAAATGATATCAAACTTTTATGGATTATGTTATGATGGCATGATGTTTAAGAATCCGATTTTATTACATGGGTTATGCTGTGATGTATGATTTATGATTTTTTGGAACACAAAATAATGATTTCATTATGAGATGGGTGTGACCTATACCTCACTCCAATGAATTGGGTAAATATTTATATCTCATGAGATAGACAAGGCCATAACAGTAAGTTATTCCGGTTCAGTGTTACAGGACTGAAACGAGGATTGAAATCGATTCAGAAAGGGACTTTGTCCACTAAGATGGTCTTGGAAGCAATGCCTTTGTTACTATGGAAATCATGACATGTGCTGAATGGTTGCCACAATTACATATTTTATTCCCATTTTATCATGGTTGATGTTCTATTATGATATATTCCTTACGTACTTCCACTATTTATGTCTTTGCTCAAGATTTTGATGTTTAAATTTCATGGTCAAGTTTTTGCTTCCAAATGTTTATGGATTGTTTTATGTTATCTATGTCTTCCCTTACTGAGAATTTGAGCTCACCCTTTTTAGGTTTTATTTCCCCCAAGAAGTAAAGAAAGGTTTTAGGTAAGGAAACAAAAAGGAGAAGATCAGTATGGGAGTTGTTGAAGATGTTTCACCATGATTAGAAGATTTTATTCTGAGTTTCGAAAGACACTAAACTATTATGGTCCTTGTGTGTCTTTTTTTGTTGTGAATTAAGTCTTCCGCAAAAGTAATGTATTGTCCATGTATGTCAAGATTCGGGTCTCTACAAGTTTTTCATATATGAGACTATATAAAATTAAATTACTTCAAATATTATTTTATGGACCTAATTTTATATAATACATGTATGAAACAGAAGGACATTCAAATATCCACAATGTTCACTATTCCTTGATATTGTGTATTGACTTTTTTCACTGATAAATTGTAGTTCCTACATGTTTTATGTCATTTTCATTTTATCTATATCATTTTACTAATACATGATAACATAGGGACATATTTAGATAATAATTCCTATTACCAACAACAATTTCTGGGATTTTCACGTAACATGATTTACGCTTCTTGAAATAATTAACAAAATCAAAATATATACTAAGTTAAAAAAGTTGAATGATAAATGAAAAATGATGTTACATTTTAAAAATATTCACCCATTATGGTTTCACACTAATTTGTATTGTTTCACTGTAATTTTTTAGTTCACCATTTTTTATGTTAGTTCTTGAAGGAGATGTCAAATATCAAAAAATATTGAAAAAAGGATGAAATTTATTTTTGTAAAATTATGATTGAAAAAATGAGCGAATTTAATGGTCTTATAGATTCTTCTAAAATCAATGTTGTTGTTGAATATATTTGATACTGAAGATAAAATCCTAATATTAATGTGTGAGGACCTATGTTGTAACAATAATTTTTTGGATAAAGGTATTCATAGTTTATGTCCATAGTTCAAAGACCATAATGTGGGATGATACAATCCATGGGGGTTTAATTGAAATGACTGTTATAACACTATGGATTAGGGAATGATGGAAATTTTAGTTATATCCTGAATCATTTTATTTTAGAAGATGATTTTAGACATAAATGATAGGTGTGACAAACGACTATGTTTGAATAATAGGTTCCACTATAGTACATCAGAGGACATATGGGGTTGATAAAAAGTTCATCATAGGAATGACACATGTATATAATTGACTAATAAAAGTCATTATATAGAGTGTATATTTTCTCTCTATCAAGAGGGATACTTCTGGAATCCGATACACTATTACATGTTTTAGTGACAAGGTTTGTGGTTATTTGATTTAATATACTGTAAATTTTAATATATAAGGAAATTATATTAAAAATTGTTTAGAAAAGTATTTGTCTGAAATGAAAATCACTGGACTACTGTGGAATGAGTGGAGGCTGAATTTTGTTTGGATTCAAATCCAAAAATGTGATAAATAGTACAATCATTTATTCAAATAATGATAAATAATTAATCTAGAAGTAGAAAATCATAAACAATGCATTAAATATTTTCATAACAACTATAGTAAAAATGTTGTAAAATACAATGGAAAATAAGTAACCAATTTTTTTTCCATGAAATGGTATCAAAATGATAGATTCATATTAGTCTTAATTAGGGTATTTGGTATTATACTCCATGAATGAAAAAATGATAGGAAGCAAGTCACACATAGTTATTATAATCCTTATTAGTATGTCTGAATTATTTTTAGGTGGAGTTTTAATGAAATAGGAGAATGTATTAAATATATGAACGGAGAAGACTATAATTAATTTAATGTTTGATCTAAGGAAATTATAAATGGATCCATCAAATATAGGGCCATTTAGATACACATCATGAGTTTAAGAACCTATGTTCTTGGATGGTGGAATGTAGGGGGGTGGAATGGAAATATGATTAAGGGATAAACCTATGATAACTGATGTAATAAAAATATCTATCTATAAATGAAATGAAAATCCACAATGTTCATGGAATTTATTTGTGAAGATCACAATCACACACCATTGGAAATAGTGATGCAAAAAAGAAAGAATTCCATTGTGATATAATTAAATAAAACCCATGTGAATATCGTAACAAAACCAATATATAGTTAAATAGTTCTATCATCATGTCGTTCATATAGGATAAATGATGTGAAATGGGATGTTAATATACTCAATTATACTAATGGATTTGAATTAATAGTCATGAATGTTCGACCCCGATCATAGTATCTCGATTACATTATGTATCTCATATTTATGTGATTTAAGAAATATATAGTTCTCAAATTAGGAATTCTACTATCTTATATAACATCAAAACTAGATGTATTCCCCACATTTAGACCTTGAATGAGAGATGTGGGATTAATCTTAAGATGTTTTAGTTTGTGGAAAAAATAAACTACTAAAATGAATTGGTTATAACCCACTGACTATGGATTATTTTTAAAATAAATATTTCTACAACCAAAATAATTAGTCCATAGATTTATTAAAATTTTTAAATAACATGAATCGATCCCCATATAGTTCATTGAAATGTATCTTTAAATTTATATATCATTTATTGTGGAAAATGGGATTTCTTCCTCTTACTGAATGAATTTTTTTGGTACACTTAACTTTAAAGAGTATGTTAATCCATTAATTGATTAATGTTGATAGGAATTATTGTAGGAGGAAAAAATAGAATTCTAGCTATCATAATATATTATTTTAGGATATTAATCAATCCACACATTGAATTGAACATGATAATTTCTATCCAATATTTGACATATAATGAGTAAAACAAATGTTTAAGACAGTTATATATATATATATCTGATATAAATAATAATTTTTGTAAGTAGTATACCACATTGAGTTTTTTATGTGTTAAGAATTTTTTATCATAAATCAAGATGTATAATATCCTCAGACCACAACATAGGTTCGATGTTGTAATGATCATACCCACAGGGGCTCAATTGGTTGGTAGAAGGCTGAGGCACTATAATCCCATGCTCATGTCCAATTGGTAAAGAGATGGAGATAATAATGGAGAAGGAATAATATAAAATGGGAGGTATTTTCTTAATATACATGTACGCACACACCAATATATCTCCATAAAAGGGTGTATTGTAATAATAAAAAGATAATATCATCCATTGAAAATAATGCATGAAATAGCCCCTATAGAATATATTAGAATAGAATAGTGTCAAACAAAAATGTAAACGGCCATGATACATTCCCACAAAGAAATAATGTTTCAACCTAAAAATTGCTATAAATAAAGATTCATGAGAGAGACCAACTCAAGATATCCATTCCCAGTCCCCATGCATGGTCAATGCACAGAGGATTCACTATGATCAACCACAACCACTACTGATCTCTGAACCATATACATAAGTTATTACACATATTAGAAAATACCATGTAGGGGTGAGTATTTAAAAATCTAGTAGGATTTATCAAAAACTAAATGGAGTTGATAGGGATGTACAATAAAAATTATCTCAACCGAAAGATATATGAAAAAAACCAATACATATATATACAAATAATGAATCCCAGATGAGAGAGAAAAGAAATATCCATGTCATAACCTATCCAAAATTCACGAGTAAGGCTACATCACCAAAAGTCCATCCATGATGGCTAGCATAAAATTAACCCTCTCTATTGTCACATTGGAGGTTACCACTCCTCACTACTATATTCTAATGATGTGGGATCCACACTCTTTTAAGGACCCACACATTTTCAATGTGGGATGAAGTTGGAGTACCCCTCCATAAATAGATGAAACATTTCATGAATGGTGGAGTACCATATCAGACTATTAAAAGAGTATGTGGGAACCATGACCCAGTTTTAAAAGGGATTAGATTCCAAAATGATAAGTGTCTGTCACCCTACATATGGGAGTACTGAATCTACCCAGATTATCTCTAATGAACACATTTAATCAAATCAATTAATGATCATATCAAAAGGAAGAGTCCAATTTTAAATATCCAAAATAATTTTTAAAATTCCAATAAGAAGTACCACAACACTATATACATATAAAACAATTTGTATATGATAATCAATTTCCAAAATCTATGTCCTTGCAGAGGATATATGAGTGGGAGTAATGTTACATGGCATGAATCTAGGGTAACATGGAATGTGGCCTCATCTCACCCCTATATGTTTCTTACATTGACACGTGATAAATGAATCATTAAAAGAAGTTCAATGTAGGGTACACAACATGTATGACCACCTATGGTCCTGGCCCTGATTCATAGTTTGTGCACCTGTGATCCTACACATTGTCATGTACATGGGTACAAAAATCATTTTTTCAAATGGGGTTATGTGAGTTTTTAATTAACACATGGCTCATCCATCGTTGCTGGGTCACATAGAATGTGAGACCACCAACATGGATTTTGATACTAATCACCACTGGAACCCCTAGTTCCTTAGTTAGGGGACTACATGATATGTCTTTTTCCATAATTCACCCATTGTATTAGAGTTTCATAATGAAATTCATGAACACCTAACATTTCTATACAAAAAAACTAGAACTACAAGACTCACTATTTTACCACCCACTATCAATGGGTGTCACCGAAAAACATCGATCTCCGGGCTCTAAATCCTGAAAATCATAAATCCACAATTTTTTTAAGGTTTTATCACACATCACATAACCATATAAAGTCTGATATCCAAGGACCACAACCCACATATCATGATCCCATCTCAATACTTCCCCATGATGATAAAATATCCATCATTGATCCCACCTTCATACATCTAGGTGTTTTATTGCACTCTAATACAACCCAAAATGATTATCCATTACCACTCTATCCTACCATAAAGAATCAAATTAATATGTAATGGAAAATTATAAGAAACAAATGAGTACATCATTGGAAAAAATAATCTTGGAAAATTATCACATTATTTTGGATTAAAATATTACCATTTAATATCATAATATAAACTAATTAAATCAATTTAATTCATAAAAATGGTTTTTTTTTAAGAATGAGATTGCATAAACTTAGAAATTGTAAACAAATTATTCATTTCAAATGAAATAATGGGTGATAATACATAGAATCATATCCCCTACCTTGTCTTTGGAGCAATCATTATTACAGAATGCATTCTCCAATGATGTGGGGATATCATTGTGTTTGTTTCCAATCAATCCACCTCATTTTGATCTCCCACCAACATCCGATGTGATCCTCTAAATGATAAAAGTTGAATATCAATCTATTTGAGATCCTAGGGTTTAAAATTTAACCATAGTGAAATTCAGTAATAGTGATTCAATATAGTGAATTAAGTCTGAATATTTTTTTGAAAAAAAATATTAATTTTACTTATTTTAGTTAAACTCACCACAAATGACCACCTTAACAAACAACATACCTCTGACCAACCCAAGGTCATTCCTAAACAAAATCTACATTTTAGAATCAATTGTGGTCATAGCTTTTTATCCAAGACTCCATTCAATAGATATTACATTAATTATGAACAAATACATGAGTGTGAAATTAATATGTTGAATAATTTGTAATATAATTTAATGGAGCATCATTCATTAGAGGTTCGCATCATCTCAATTTCCAACCTCTAAAATATTGTTCAATATATTTCAAATACATTCATGAAAAAAGTATCTAAATTACAATCCAGTTATTTTTAGAAAACAAACTATATGATATAGATAACTATGGGGATGATGAGTTTGCATCTGACCATATTTATCACATGAGCTCTCATACACACTCCCTTTCTGCAAAAACATAGAAATAATGGGAATGGTTAGTTCTCACAGGACCATATCCTACCAATCCTTGATATCCACTAGATATGCCGAAATAAATCCTCCATCCTAAAAGGCAATAATTCCTGAGTAAGAAATGTGCTTCGGATTAGCCATGAATCACCTAAGATGTGACACATAAAAGATATCATTCACCTGATCCAACTATGGTTATAGTTATAAAAGATAAGAAATCATACCAACCATTAAATGGATCTTGAATGGGTTAATGAACCGTAAGGATAACATTCTTACCTTTTTTATTTTATATAACCCTGATCTTGGGGAGGCTAATAGGAATACATGCTCTCACTACTCAAAATATTTGGTCCTACTTTTTTAATGTAGTTATTATTTTATTATATATATGTTTTCCTCATACCCTCACTAATCACATGAATATTCCTCCCCATCTCTAAAAATGTCTCTTCCATAAATTGATATGTCTCTCCAATTTCATTCAAGCATAGGGGTGACCTGCAGGGTCACCCATTCAGTTCAAGGACAGGTTCTACGAAAATAACTAATTGATACCTATTATTATAAGAAAAATATTCCAATTGAATGTTTTTATCCTAGCATTATCCAAATTCTATCATGTATAGCCTATGAATATCCTTAGAAAATCAGATATTTCACTTCATCAGCCCATCCATCATGAAGTGAATCACCATACACATCTTAAATTAGGCCCTATATTCATCATGATTCCCTTTCAAAATTCATGGTGTGAATTGTTCAAAAAATCAATGATAAATTTCAAGTGGTCAGCCTGAACATTGATGAACTCCCATAAAAATAATTTTCCCATACAATCCATTGAAATATTATCTACAATGGATTAGAATTGTGATGACTATGTATGTAAATAAAATATCAACAATGCTGAATCATGGCCTATAACATTCCAATAAAACCCCACAACAATGTACATAGATTGAATATCCATATCCAATAGGTGATCTCATGATGTTCTACCAGACCTACCATAACCTTGTGTTCAACCATCACCTTCTAAAATATTAGACACCAAGAGATGAACTTGACTATGCTATGCTCATGATATCATAACAAAAACTACCACTAATGGAACATATATATATATATATTTCTCACTGGTATTTATATGAAATGGGGATGTGTGAAACTCCCTATCCACCTTTTATCACATAAGTAAGGGAACAAATATTTATTCTTAAAAATTAAACATTCTATTGTCCTTCAATGAATCCACTTGCTGAATCTGCTGAGGATGTCTACATATGATGAACAAGATAGTTGATGTCATCCAAATAATCCATTCACACATAATTATTAATTATAGGAGTAAACATCATTTATTGATGGAAATATAATCCCCACTCCTCCAAAAGTGTTAGCTGCGATGAAGACAACTAATCATTCACTTCCTTTACCATGAATGAAAATTACATTTTACTATGGAATTTTCCCACTGTATTTCCCTTTCCTGAATTGTAGACTATCTCAATTATATAGTCCAACATGAACTAAAACCTAAAACTATCTTTATTGTTATGTTCCCTCTTAGAGATAATGTATCTGAGACTCTTGTGGTATGAGTAATCAACAACTCAAACTCCTAGAAGAATGTTCCACCACATTATTAGAATAAGTAATACTTCTTCGAACTTGAATTCTTGATTCGGGTAGTTATTTTTGAGGGGTCTCAACATGAAGAACTATATGTGATCATTTCATACCTATATATCAAGAAAAAATGATGGATATCATTATAGGAGTCATAAAAAGTTACATACCCTACACCCTCCCCCTGTAGTCTCAACACTAAGGAACTAGAAAATCATACCCTCAACTAATTGAAAGATCCCTAAAACATGTATACCATGATAAAATGATTTAAATTCAGAATTATTGATATATAACGGTATACTAGTCTAGAAAATTCACGTAAAAACCTCATGTAGTACCCCAATAATGCATAAAAACAATCCACCACTTTCAATGTTTTCGAGAGATCATAAGAAAGAAATGCATCAATTTTTATCATGTACATATATAATCAATGCTAGGATATTATAATCCTTAGAAAATTATCCTTCTAAATCCAGAACTCAATCGTCAAGAGATTATCATTCAACTAGTTCCACAAGAGTATGTCTAAGATCATCCTTAGATTGCATGCATTATCCCCCTAGGAAAGAGTGTAAATGACTATGATATTGATGAATAAAATTAAAACCCGTTCAATGTCTAGATCAATGATATAGGTCAAATAATATATAAACATAGTGGTAAGAATTTTTCATACTGAAAATAATTACCTTGAACTCATAGTGTCCATAGTGACATTTTAATTTGATCGTCATAATATCAGCTTCGCGAACCCTTAAATGGGGTAAGTAGGATCTTAGATCAATATTTGAGAAGAATATAACACCTTGTAACTAATAAAATAGATTTTAAATAATTGGAATGGTTTAATTGTTATTTATAAATACATGGTTTAGGTATCAATAATCAAAAGACAGAATCATGCTCTCATATTTTTTTCACAAACAAAATTGCTCATAACTAGGGAGGCACATTTGGTTTGATGAAGTATTTATATCAATGGTACCTCGACTAAACACTCATATCACAATGTTCAGCAGGGGATATCAAATATTCTTTTTGATATATTAAAAATTACACAAGGGGGAATTTTTATTTAAAAGTCGAACTCCCCCCCTATATTATTCCCAGAACATATTAATTCAAGATGTAAATATTGTCCTATACTACCAAGGGAATCTATATTCTTGGAGATCTAATGATTCAAACGGAAAAACATAAAAAATTATTGTGATGTGTTGTAGATTTATTCTTATAATACCTACTCATCCTGACATGATGTCACTCACACCCAAAAATAAAAATCTAACATGATATTTTTAAAGGAATATAACTTTGTTTTCATGACAATTAATATGGTCTTGAACTATTAAATTTTTTTGAAACCATGATGATGTCATAAGGTATCACGATGTAAAAATAAGTCCCATATAAAAATATATCAACAATGTTTCATCTAAAACATCTATATGATTCGAGACATCAATGAATCAATCCCTGTAGATACCTCTATTCGTAGCTGTTGAGACAAAGTCTAAACTTGAAGCACTCTATGTTTTACTAGTTATTAGTAGATATAAGAATAACTAGAAGAATGTTAAATTATAATAAATAAATATTATTAAAAATTGATCATAACTCATATAATCTAATGTAAATCATGTATTTATCACTACATTTCATGCAAATTCCCATGAACCCCACTATTATCACCCTAAGCCTGACGTGCTCCACCTGGTGGTCGTGGATGATATAGTTCATAGAGTCATCCTCTGCAAACTGATCCCTTAACCTAATATTCTCCTACTCCCCCTCTAGAACAACTTCTACGAGGGTCACAAATTCCTCATCTGAGATATACTAATCGTGGTATTAAATATGGGTGTAGTTATAACCATCATATCTTTTTACTGGTATGTGTGATGGGTTATGAAATCAAACGGAGAGTTCCACACATGTCCCAAAAAAATGATACACCTATCATGTTAGACTGGATATTCTGATAAATAAATAATCAAATTTTTTTACATTTACCAATCTAATAATGTCCACAACTCATGTGTCATGAAATCTAAATCTATTTCTGATTGGCCACTACATTCTAATAAACCACTTGATATCCACTCCCAAAATATGTTACTTGGCGTCACTTCAATAGGAATCTACCCATAACAAAATCTCTTTATAGGACACCCATATAGGTTGTGAGACAAAATGAAACAGTGCTATCATTGATGTTCATACGGATTCCTAACTCAAAAATCTATTCCTAGAAGAATATATATTTTACCTCATCGAGGTTGTATTGTGTAAGGCCAATGAACCTCATAGAAAACTCTACAATTTTCATATATGTTTGTGATAGTTGTGGATTCACATAGACCTGAACTATGTATAATAATGGTGGAAAATTTTCATCATGAAATAGCTATCCGAAGTCTACTCATGGAGGGACCATCTCATCAGGGGTTTCCATAACCAGGATCCACTAGAACCCAACCACTCTATGAAAAAGGATTATTTCTAGTGCAACTATATTCAGCCCTGGGATATGAAATTACCCAAATTTTTAAATAGAAAACTCAATGAGATGATTATATGATAATTTATATATCTCATAGTGAATCCCCAACAACCACTATCACTGAATCTATTTTATTGTGCTCAGCCAATGTTCATAGTCAACAGACCATGATATATCAAATAGTTTTGTGAAATTAGGGTTACACTACCTATCCACTTTGAGTAAACACCTCAGAAGATGGGTCCTATACTAAGGAATAATCTCTTATTAAATATCCATCTTGATCTTGAATCTAGAACCTAGTTGTATTTCTTAGAAAATGGGTCCTAAATATAATAAAAAATGCCTCTATTATATGATTATTTAAATATGGAGATTAGTCAAGAAGGATAGTCAATTAAATTAATCTTATATGATTCTTGTAACATTTTTCCATGTAATCAATCTCCCTGTATACTAATTTGATAATAAGGTACTCAAATAATAGTTTTATTAATACCAAACCAATCACAATAATACCATGATCCTTAGCATTAAATCTACACTTGAGACACTTTGAATCCATATTTATACTTTGAAACTATTTTCCATATTGAGATAACTCCAAAAAATCATATGTAATGAAATAATTTGATAGTAGTATGTAATTACATGAACTATTGAGGCCTTCCAAGTAGGCGGAAGGTTGAGCTTCTATAAACCCAATATCAAATCTATTATGATAAGGGCTAGAGTCATTCACTAAGAAGTCATATTGTAAAATGGTGGGTATTTTTGTAATGTACATATATGAACTCACCTAAAACTCTCATTCAAATAGTGAATACAAATAACAGAAATACAGAAAAATTAGGATTAAGCATTCTCTAAAAAACCTCTAGAGAATACATCATAATATGACATTATAGAAATAAAATTTAATGAGGTAGGTTACTTGAGAAACCATAAATGATGTCCCAAACTAAAATATGAAAATTTTAAAAAATAGGAGTGCTAATATATTTATCTCTATGACCGAATTCTATATGCATTCAACACATCAATGTTTCACAATGCTCCAGAATAATCACTCTAGATCTTCCCATCATATATATAAGACACAACATGTGTCCAGAAAACCTATGTTAGGTTCAGTATAAACATCCCTAGAAGGAAGGCCTAAAAACTAAGAAGTAGATACATATTGAAACACTGATAGTCATATAAAACCTATGAAATATAGAAAAATATACCTATAAATGCTCATATTGAGGAATATATCATATGGAATAGGGTCCCCCAAATCAGAGCCAAGATGAGGTGAATTGTAAGAAAATATGTTTTTTTATTAGTTAAATATCATGGTTATTGGTTTAATTTTTTATTTTCAACAAAATTTAAGTACCCAATTTGATCCTGGGTGTTTTACAGGGTGTACAAAGCATTCTTGGGGCCCGAAAACTACCTATTGGGATTAAGAAAATGCATGGAGTAGGGTTTATTCAAATAGTGTAGGAAAGGCTACACAGTTAGACAATTGTGTGAGTCATGGGAAAAGAGGATGATGAGGAAACATAGTCATTGAAAACCATGTCATTTTGGACTCATGGACATTTTAATACATTTTTAATTTTGAGACTGTGTTTTCTATTATTTTAATATGTTTAGTCAATCTGTTTAGACAAATCACATAGTGTTCCCTTCTATAATGTTATGTGTGCATCTTAGGAACACTGTATGGCCAAACCATGCATATAAATCACAAGGCCCTATAATTTAGTGTAAAATTACAATGATACCCTTAATTAATGATATTATAATTTAACTTGTTATTATGAATTCCTCCCCCACATTTTTAGGGCTCCAATTTTGAATCCCTTTGTGATCCACTTCTAGGAATTTACACCATATCTCTATCTGATCACAAATTCAAGTGTTTATCATCTTGTATTATCCACATCAGTGAATAGTTGATTCATTTTTTCCTATTCCTAATTATTATGGATATCAGTTTTTCTAATTTGGTGTAATATGTTTTTTTTATTTCATGTCTCTATCATTTTTTTCATTTTTATCCTAATTGAAGTCAAATCAAGAGATTATTCTAGAAACTAACTCCACTACAATGCAATTATAGTTTTTATAAAAAAATTCCCCAATGGTGTTGCACTTTACAGAGATAGCTTCCATTTTGTCTCCCACCGAACATTCCGACACAATCATAAAATTGGAATGGTAAATTGAATTAAATAGAATATGACCACATACGGTTTCCCTTAGGATAATTTGTAATTACTTAATGGTTGTTTCCTAAAAAAAGGCCTACCATGGGGTGTACCATGTAATAACCTTGAAACAACAATTTCATAAACCACCCAAGGGGTGCATTCCAAGGATTTTCAAGTCAAATGAATCTTGATTATAATTAAAGGTTATCAGTTTTCTCTTATAGGATATGTTCTTCCTCAATTACATGTTAACTATTATTATTAGTTATTAAATGGTTTAATTAATCTAATGGTAATATACTGATTTTGTTTAAATGAGTGGCTATACTAATTGATTGATTTCCGTTTAATGTAAAGTGATTAATGAGTGGGAATAATAATTTATTATATTTCTATTTGAATGTTTATATGATTGGGTAGACTGATATAGAATGTAAAGAAAATTTGTATGAAATGTCGATTGATTTCACAGATTCCATCGGTGATGATCCTCATATAGTGAATGTTGTAGTGGATGCGCCAAATAGATAATAGTAATTGTGTCTTCATTCTTTTGGATTCATTGTTCCTTGATACCCATTGAATATATATTTCCTGGACTCACATAGGACATTTTCATTATGAAATGATCCTAAGACACTGACTACTTCCTAATCGAGTTTCCATCGAGATAACCATGTATCTGGATGAGGAAAATAATCTTCTAAATATTGTATCAGTACCTTTTATTTTAACACATTAATTATATAGAATGACCATGAGAAATAAAATAATCTATGTTGAAAGGATTAGACATGGATGTTCAACTATATTGGATCATACGACAAGGATGTGTTTGACGTGACATGTTTGGATGACTGGAATGGTTATGTTATTCTTTTATATATTACTTGTAACTTCATTTTTAAAAGAGAATGAAAATTTTTTGTTCCAGGATTGAGTGTTTTTATTTTTGTTACTAGTTTAGTAGTAGATATTCCATGAGAATTGTACATTTATATACCCCTTACAAGGTTTGCTGGCAGTCTTCCTTCCTTGTTTTATTTAGATCATGGAATTTAATTGATCATTAAGTGGTTACCTATTGGGATTTAATACCATAACTTATTCAAGATACCATTGGGTAACCAAATAGACTATTTGGATGTAGGAATAGATAGGGAAAGCACCCTCAATTTTAAGTTTGGTTTTGAGTCCTACTTTGGAGTAGGGGAGCATGGGCCCGAGCCAAGTATCATGAGGCTATTTAGAGATAATTTGTTTTTATTTTCATATTTTGGATTAATTTAATTTATTGTACCATTATTACCTATTTTGGATACCTTTTTAGAAAAATGAAACATATTATCATTTTATATTAGACACTTTTTGAGTTAATGTAATTAATTCATGCTGTTATTCATTGGAGGACTATTATACTAAATTATCTATTGAAATATATTGATTTATTGATGTGTTACATTACAATATGAGGGTATAATCTCCCCACTGACACACCCTAGTACAGTATTGATGGTCATCATGGTCTTGCATTTTAGAAGTCGTTCTTCAGGCGATGTGGTCAACTGGGCTCGAAGCACTATTGAGTGGAATATAGGTCCGAGACATTACAAATTTGTAGTGGAGATATTATTTTAATATCATAATTACTACTTAGAGAAAATTTTAATGGATAAGAAAGAATTTGTCTGTGTTAATGAGAAATCCATAAGAATAAGTACACAGTTTACCTAAAAATTCTAGATTACCTTGAATTAAATTGTTATTTTCTATAATTTGACTATTATAGGATATTTTATACTACCATTGTGTGATGCACTTGAAGTTTAATGTTATTATTTGATATGGATATAGGTTTTATATTGGGGAAACTCAGTGACATGAAGGTATTCTATCTCGTGCATCATTTTAGGCACTTTATAGGGATCACATACCACATATTATGCTATTGCATTTACGATGCATTACACACTACATAATGTTTTGATAGGTGTCGTGATAGCTATACCAGCTATTGTGATTGACTTTTTAGAATGTGTTAGGGTAACAATTAGGATGACTCCATGATTTGGTTTTTTAGGATAATGGGATATCATGGATCATAATTTTGAAATTTTTTAATTTTAACCAATAAATTAAAATGTGAGATATTGTAAATAAATATTAAATTAAATGGAATGGGAATGTGAAAATGGAAAAAAATAATTAATGTAGAACCCCATTTTGAGTGGGAAAGGGGAAATTTCATTATTGTTATAAGGGGACTATTTTTTATAGTCCTATATTTAGATGATGTTGGTGTGGTATGACCTAGATTTATTAGGCTTTTACCTATCTTATGCTACATTGCTGTGAGGTTTGATATTGTTTGTTTCGCATGTTTCGAATACTAGAGGCCTGACATAATGATGACCTCCATGCATGCACTTGGAAGGTTTTGAAGGCGGTGGAAAATGGGATACTGATGGATCCTACTTTTGTTATAGTTCTTTCAGTATGTGTTCTTTTAGACATATATGATGATGCACTATAACATGAGGGGATTTATCACTTCATGTAGAATATTATGAGAGCATTTTAGGTTGCATTGTATATAGATAAACTAACATGGGTATTCTATAAGTATTATTCTTTTATATTTTGTGGGGATGATGGTCAAAATAATGCTGAGTTTTATATTGAAATGATGATTTCAATTTCAAGAATCTAGAAACCCCACTTGAGAGAAGAGTGAAGATCACAACATACATGAAAAGTAGAGAAGAAAAACACTTGTGGGATGTTTTAAAGTAGGGTGACATATAGTGATATATGGTTTGGGATTATTTAAAAACAAATTTCTATGACTAATTTTACCCCATAACTATATGGGTAGAGTGGGAAGGTGAGTTCATGAATCTGAATTAGGGAACTAATATAATTTCAGAGTACTTGATAAGCTGTTCTGAGTTGCATCATTTGGAACCAGCATACATAACTGATTATATATCGACCTCAAGATTCTTTGAATAAGGTATTTGAAATTCTATCCAATATCCTGTCAAAATGTTCAGATTGGCGTCCTATATTATAATTTTGAATCATGATATGATTATAGAACAAAACCTTGGAGAGCCTAGGTGTACCGAGTATATAGGTATAATTAAATTACCGAATAGTTTGACTTCAATCGGTAAGATGTGATGTTTTTTGACTACACATGAGATTAACACTAGTAGGGATTTGAGTACAGGTAGCACTATTTAATGTAATAAATGTGGAATATGGGGCCACATGATGAACCTGTTTGATCATCACCCATTCGAGTGTCGATCTTGTGGAAGGGTGGGAAAAGTTCAAAATTTTTTTAGGAACATACCTCCAGTAGTAAGTGGTTGGGTCATATCCAATATGAAGATAATGATTGGGTTTATCAAATCCATGACAGGTATGGACTTGGTGCAGTTTCGGTCAATAATGTTCAAGATATGGTGGTTGTGTAGAGGAAACCATGGATTAGATACATCAAGAAATAAATTTGTGATTTCTTTTGGTTGAGATGTTCTATCATAAGGCTATTGATCTTTCCAAATCATTTCTGTATATCTTATCTTTGATGAGAAGGGTGTAGAACCATATAAGGTGAGATGTATGATATTTGTAACCTATACTTTTAGATCTTCTCACATTGATCCAATTTTATAACATAGTTTCATATCTTAACCATTAGTGAAATTCCCAAGGCTCATCACGATATCCTATTAGAGTGTGATGAAACTAGACACTCTGTTCAAAATTAGAACGTAGGTTGTATACCAATGTTGGGAGTTTCTCCATGAGGTTGGTGGGTGTCACTTCATCTAAAATTATTTTCCCAAGATGATAGGGTTTGACTTCATACTCCGAATGGACTCTCTAGTAGATTATATGTAAAGGCCCTCCAATTCTAATTGGCATGAGAGTACAATGAGTCATTACTAAGAATTCAGAGACATCACCAATACACCAAAGGAAAGTAATAAATTACGAAGGGATTAAAATAAAAGTGGGGGACGATTTACCCTTTAAGAAATAAACTAATAAACCTACCAACGGTAACAAAACATTCACTATATTATGAATGAACAAATGGAAGACAACTAAACCACTTCATGTATCTAAAAATCACAACAAAGTAAGAATCAAAAAATGAATAACCAAATATCAATGTACACAATGGATAGTCTATACAAAAATTTCCAAGCACCTTAAGACTCCATGCTCAACATGAAACATGCTCCAAAATCTACGAACAACCCAAACATCACGAACCCATGAAACCAACAATGCATGAAACATCATGACAGTTTCAAACTCCTAAGTGGGTTATCATCAATCTACCAAGTCATCACAAGGTAATTGTTTCCTGAGTTCCATTACCCCTTTGGCACCAAGCACATTGTCATATTTCAACCATTCCACATGTATGAAATTACCATGTTCCATTAAAACTTTTTCAAACAGAATAGGGTCTTATTTCAACCAAGACCATATATACAACATGGAAACAACCCACATATTCCTAACGATCATGCAAAAACAACCCTTTTAATAAACACACCTTTTTATTGAAAACGATTTCTTCTAAAACCAATTCAATGCCTGACCATTTCAATTGCAAACCATTTCAAAAAAACTGATTTTTTATTGAAAACCATTTCAATTGATAATATATATTTTCATCAACCATTTAAAAATTCTATAAAATTGATAATTTAAAATCATTATTTAATATTCATGAAACTAAACCCACTTTTTCCCAACTATTCACCAAGATCACGCAATTTCAAAAAAATGAAAAATCATCTCAAATGACATTTTTTCCATGCATTTAAAAATAATTAAAATAATATGAGTCTAATCCTATCAATTATAGGAAGAGGATTTTAGATTGAAGTCACCTACCATGAAGGTTTTGAGAGAAATTTGACAATAGACAAATAACAAAAAAGAAAGCAGGTCAATTTTTCAAGAACATCCTTAGTCTCTTATCCGAGAAAGATCACGACTCAACAATAAATTATTTGGCATCCAAAAACGTAGATCTACCCACTATATGTTCATATATTTAAATGAATACAGAACAAAGAAATAGATCTAGGTGTATCTAAGAAATGATGACAAATCCATAATGAATGGTGACTTACTTCAAGAATCATACTCTAAATCACCATGGGAAGGCTCTGGGATGGATCCAACAAATATGGGGAGGGTTATATAGCCTTCTAGGGAGATTAATCTCGAAATAGGGGTGTTCTAAAGCCAACATGAAATATATAGAGAAAAGACGAGTAATATCCTCAAAATAGGATCAGGATTTGTCTTTTGTGAATAGTTTGACCACAAGGTTTGGGCCAACCGTGTATAGATCATGCACCCTTACTTTTGGTCCCAAAAAACCTTATAAAACTCCCAAACTCCCCCATCCTTAACCTTTACCCTTTTTGTGGAAACAAATTTTCAAGGGAAACATCCCACTTTATGGAAACACCCCACTTTATGGAAACAATCCACTTTATGAAAACACCCCAATTTTTGGAAACAACCCACTTTATGAAAATACCTCACTTTATAGAAAAAACCAACTTTATGGTAGCAACCATCATTATTGAAACACATAACATTATGTAAACTCTCTATTTTATGAAAATTATTATTCTACAGAAACACTCTATAATAGAAACACCAATTAAAAAATGTGAAGAAAGGGTTTACATACAAAAAACCAGGTGTACTACATTCTCCCCACCATTGGTTTTTCCGTCCTCTGAAAGTAGAAAACCGTCACTGGCCAAAAGATATTCCAACCAGTGTTCTTTCATTTCTTTCTCACATTCCCATGTCTCTTCCTGAATCTAACCCTATCGCCATAAAACCCCGCACTAGGGCGATGATTTTGAACCATAAGCCATTCTATTGTCTATCCATGATTCACACTGGGATATGTATTAGTGATGCACCCGGTTCTAGCTCAACGTGATCCCATCAGATAACCTAGTTAAGATCAGGGTGATTCTTTTTCATCTGGGATACATGGAAGACATTATGAACCGAACTAAACCATGGTGGTAATGCCAAATAGTATGCCACCTATACTACACGTTATAGTATCTGAAAAGGACATGTATCTAAGAGGTAACATTCCTTGCTTCCCAAAGCGATGATGTCCAATCATTGGATAGATCCTTAGGAATATTTGATCACCCACAGTGAATGATAATGGTCTACAAAAGTGATCTGTATAATATTTATGACGACTCTAAGCAATCTCCATCCTCTTTCTAATCAACTGTATATTCTCCGTTGTTTCTTGGACAATGATTTTCCCGACTAGTGATGTTTCACCCATTTCCACCTGGCATATTGGAGAATAACAAGGATACCCCTACAATGATTCATAAAGAGCCATGTTTAATAAGGATTGATAGCTATTATTCATTGAGAACCCCACTAAGGGTATATTCTCCTCCCATAAGCCAACATAATCCATTACACAACCCCGCAACATGTCTTCCAATGTTTTTATTGTCTTGTCAGATTCCTATGTGTCTGAGGATGATATGCCGAGATCATAGTCAATTGAGTCCCAATGGATTGCTGTAAATATTTTATGAAATGAGATATAAACCTTGTATCCATATCATAGACTATTGAAACTAGTACACCATGACTCTTTACCACTTATCAGATATAGAATTTTAAAATATATTCCACCAAATGAGTTTCATGAATACGTATGAAATGGGCTGACTTGTTTAGAAGATCCCCTATCACCAAAATGTTATCTTTTTCTAGACCATTTTTGTATGACATATAAAAAAATCCATTTCTTTCTGAACTCATTTTCACACTGGGATGGTAAATGATTGTAACATTCCAGATGGTCTCTGATCCTCTGATTTACTACTAACAAGTTTAGCACCACGAGAAGAACTCAGCCACCATCATTTTCATGCTTCCCCACCAAATCTGCACCTTCAATGCCTTATAAATCTTTTTTTACCTAGATGTTCAAACCATATTTAATAGTGGTTATAATGAATCATTTGTTCGTGAAAACCCATAGGTACAAACATCCGATCTCTAAAAAACAAAACTAAACCCCATCAAGTTCCTTGCATTCAATTGTATCCCCATAATTGATTTTTGAACATACTAGCAGAAATTATACATCAAAAGTTTTTTCCTATATGATCATTTTCGCTAAATCAAAAATTATAATAGATGAAAAGAAAACTGAAACATCACCTTGGTCTTCAAAATTCCACATGCATGTCGGCTAAGACCGAAAAAAACATACATTCATCTGAATCTTTTTCCACCAACTGAGCATATGAATTTCTACTCAATGCATCTACCATTGAATTACCTTTACCTTGTGTGTACATCATGCCATTGTCAATCATTTGGAGATACTATCCGTCACTTTTTCCTCAGATTCAAATCTCATTGTGAGAAAATGTGTTTGATGATTTTTTGATCGGTAAACATAGTAAATTTCTCACCAAATAGATAACGTCTCCATGTTTTCAAAGCATGGATGACTGCATCTATGTCCAAATCATGTTTTGGGTAATTATTCACATGCACCCCAAACTACCTTGAACAATAAGCAACCACATGATCACTTTTCCTAAGAACACAACCCAACCCTGATCCTAAAGCATCACAATACCCCAGATACCCCTATCCCGATTCTAGGTAGATCAATATAGGTGCTGATGTAACACACATATTCATTTCCTGGAAATACTTCTAACCTTACTTTGTCCACTGTAATAGAGCATTATTCTTTTTCAGAGCTGTCATTGGAGAAGTTAGTCGTGAGAAATAAAGTATAAAGCATTGTTAGTAACCAGCTATATGAATAAAACATTATATCTTGAAAACTTTTGTTTGTGGTTTCTAAGAGATAAAGACATCTATCATTTAAGGATCAATATAAATGCCTTTCTTATAAATGACATGGCCAAGAAAACATACTTCTTTTAACAAAAAATCACACATTGATAATTTGGCATACAAACATTGATCACTCAAGACTTGTAACATTGTTTCCAGGTGCACGTCATGATTAGACCTTGTCATTTAATAAAACTAAATGTCATCCACAAACACCACAACAAAAAAATCCAGATATTGTTGAAATATATGATTCATCAATGCAGTGAAGACGATTGGTTCATTCATTAAACCAAAAGGCATGACTACATATTCATAGTGTCCATATCTACTTCGTAAAGATGTCTTTGGAATATCCAATTTCGAAACTCTCAATTTCCAATATCCTGATCACATGTCAATCTTGGAGACCCACTGAGCTCTAATCAATTGATCAAAGATATCATCAATGAGTGGAAGTGGATATCTATTCTTTGTCGTAACTTGGTTAAGCTTATGGTAATCAACACACAACTGAAGTGTTCCATCTGCCTTCTTCACAAACAACACTTGAGATGCACATGGATACATACTTCGTCGAATGAAGCCCTTAGTCTCCATCTCCTCTGACTAGAGTTTAAAATATCATAACTTAGTTGGTTCCATTATATAAGTTTTAAGGGAAATAAGAATGGTCCCCAATAGAAGATCAATAGTAAAATCCACTTCCCATAGAGTTGGTAACCTTGATATGTCCTTGAAATATACATCGGAAAATTGATCCAAAACATCTGGAAAACTATTTTCCTCGGTCTCTCCCATAGACGCTAAAGTCAAAACTACCAATTGGTAAGATATCGATCCCACCATTGCTGCTAATAAGCTCATTGAACCCTTATTTACAATCCTATACCCCCTAAAGAGATGTTATATGTCATCCACATCATGAAACTAAATGTTCTCCTATAACAGTCGATTTGATCCTTGAATGATTCCAGCTAATCCACACATAGGATTACATCATAGAAATCCATATCTAACATCTGGATGTCCCAATTTAGCATAGCTCCACCAACAGTTATCGCACAAGCACTACACCCAATGGCATGAAATTCTCTTTCACTGAGAGGAGTTTTTAGTATCAAAACATATAGCATAATTTCTATTTTTAAACACAGAAAGTCAAACACATGATAAAAAATAAAGGAATGTGATGGACTAGTGTAAATTAACACATTTATAAAGGTATAATTCATAAAAATCATAACTCTTACTATAGATGGTCAAGCCTGATCATTAACAATCATTTCCTTAGATCCTATCAATTTCATCTTCTCTAAAATATTCTCCTTGTTTCACAGATAAGGTTTCACTAGTTGAGGATTAATGTAACTTCTTGATCCAACAAATCTATCTATTCTCTACTAATAAGACTGATTATAATGTCCTCATCCAGTCAAGGCATACGATGCTTGTGACTCCTCAGAAGTGTCACAAACACCTAACCTTTGTGCATTGTGACAATAGCGCTGAAGATATCACATATTTATTCTATTATAACATTCTCTAGGTTGGGTTATAAAATATCTCATTATGTGTTCAAGCAAACAACACTGAAAAAAACCAACATTTCTCTGCGGTTGTGGAGGAAGGTTTACTAATCCAGTCGTTTGGTTCTGATTTCCACTTGCAACTTGGAAATAGGTGTTCCTTTTCTGGTTGTTCTTAGTTGTTGATTTCCCACTATATTCAGTAAGAATCAGCATGCCTCCTCTCATAGATCCTGAGATATCACATTTATCCATTGTCATTCTGTTCACCATCTCTATAAAATCTGTAATACAAAGTACTGCAATATTTGATCGATTCTCCTGTCATAGACCTAATTTGATGATGCATGCCTTCAAAGTGGACACTGCCACAACTTCTGGGAAAAATCATACTATGTTCATGAAGAAGGTTGCATACTCTAAGACATATATACTCTCTTGATTTTAGGCTGATGAAGTCTGTCATTTTTTGGATCATGAATGTGTGAGGAAATAATTGTTTGTTGATCAATTCCTCAAAATCCTCCCATATAATTCCTTCTTCAAATTTAGCTGGCACCACTAAATCCCCCCACTAATGTGAAATATCCTCAAGCATATACGTCTCCAGTTAATACATTACCTCTACTTTTGTGCTAATGAAGTTGAAGAAACGATTCATCCTATATATACACACCCTTGCCTTCTTGGGTTCAGAATCACCATGTAAATTTGGTGGATTCAGATTCATGAACTAGATGTTGTGATCCACATGTCGTGGATCATTCCTCTGGTTTTCTATGTACATATCCTGAAAATCATTGAATATACTTTGTATCAGATCTTGAGTCACACGTGGTTCATGTGCAATCACATTCTCTACAGCTTCTTCAGGTTGGTTTCGACGATGCCTTCTAGGTTCCAATTTCTAAACTGAAAAAAAATTATGAAACTCTCTAGAAAATACTGGCATTTTATTTCAAATTTTATCACCTCTAATATCATAGCATTATTTTCCAAAACAACATTTTCCCCATGTTCAACCATTTTTTAAAACACTTCACATGCTTCTAAAAATTAATCTATTTTTAAAATATGATAAGAATTCACTTTTTCAAAAACAATCATTTCAAAACTAATTCCATTCATTTTAAAAAAAATAGAACATCTTTTTTTAACAACATGATTCATTCCTCGAAATGTTTTATGAAATCCTATTGGGAAGTCTTTCCTCTACAGTGCATGTCATACTCATCTCATTGGCTGGACCTATCACAATGAAATTTGAAAATTCTAGAAGTTTCTCAAAACCATTATTTACATGACCCAATGGTAACAAGAACTTCAACATAAAAGGGTGAGATACATACTTTTATACTATACATTTCAATTTATGATATTCCTACCACTTTATTAGATTCCCACCCAAGGAGTAAAAAAGAAGTAATTTCATCTCCAAAACATGGATCATTGATTACTACTTTTTAGGAAATGACCGAACTAGTTTATACCATTTGTATTATCCTTATAATTCTCATTGGATTGAGAGTACAAGGAGTCATTATTAGGCCATAAGCAACATCCCCATGATGCCAAAGGCTGGAAATAAATGGTGAAGGGTTTAAAATACAAGTAGGGGACGATTTACCCTTAAATAAATAAACTAATAAAACTACAAACCATAACCAAACATTCACTATATGATTCATGGTCAAAGGGAATACTACTCAACAACTTCATGTGTCTCAAAATAAAATAAAAGTATGTAACAAAAGAAGAAAAACCTATTGTCAAAATACAAAATAGATAGACTACACTTGTCTATCCTATGAACTTAAGAATCTATGTTCAAAAATATCCAAGCACCCAAATCTATGAATAGCCAAAACATCAGGAGGTAGTACTAAAAACGTGTGAAACATTACATTTGACCTTTCCCCAAAAGATAACATCTACAAAAGTCCCAATGTTCCAAATCAAAGGTGAATATAAAACATTTTATGTTTCCCCTAATGACTTCCCTTCTCACGCCACTTGAATAGAAGAGTTAGAAACAAAATTTTGAAATAGTTTATATAAAACAATTTGTCAAAAATAGTTTATAACTAAATATGAAGATGTTTCCAAAACCATTCTTCACCAAAATCATAAAAGTGCATTTGAAAAAAAAATCCTATCATGATTTTTTTCCAAAAAATAACTAAAAATTCTTTACATCCATTTCACTATATCCTTTTATCATCATTCCGAACCATTCCTCAAACCCATGGAACCCACCATGCATTCTTCATTATGGTAGATTCATACTCATGAGTGGTTTCTTATCGATCTACCATGTCGTCACAAGGTAATTGTTTCCTATGTTCCATTAACCCTTTGGCACTGACCACAAGGTCATATTTTCTTAGAAACACCCCACATTATGGAAACCACCCCCATTATGAAAAAAACCATATTTATGGAAACAACCATCTTTATAGAAAATCTCTATTTTATGAAAACTCTATATTTTATGGAAACTCTCTATTAATGACACAAAAATTACAAAATGTGAGGAAATGGGTTGTCTACTCAAAACCGAGGGTACTACATTATCAATCTTTCATTTACTATTATAGAAAAGTGTTACATTCACATTAGATGATGTTAAAATCTATACAAATATGGGTTAATGGGAGTTCTAGGCAAGCTGAGCAAGACCATAACAGTTTGGGATGGTCTGAATGATAGTATTGATCCCATGAATTTATCTTAATGATTAGGGAGGATGTAAAGAGAGAATTCCAATAGTGGTTTTTCAATTCACGGATATAAACCCAGAAAAAATTTATATCTTACCTCCTAGAATATATAGGTTGATTTATCCATCGAGCTAGTGATACTAGATGCATGGGTATCCATTCCACTTTTCTAGATGTTTATGACAGAGTTGTAGGATTTCACAAGGAAACTGGCAGATTTAAAAGGAAAGGGGTTCATTGACCCAATAACACTCCTTGGGTTTCACCAGACCCCATTTGTGAACATGGACGATGGAACCTTTAGGGTATGAATGGATTACTAGAAACTATACCTGATGGACTTTACAAACTGATATCCCTTTCCAAGGATAGATAACATATTTTATCATATTCAAGGAGCTCAGGTGTACTAAAAATTTTATTTGAACTTAGGATATCACCAGGTACAGTTTTAAACTAGAGACACACCCCACACATAGTTTCATAGTAGGTATGGTCTACATGAGTATCTTTTTATGTTCTTACATATCATAAAAATACTAGCTGTATTCATTGAATGGATATACCGAGTCTCCCATCCTTGTTTTCATTCTTTTTTTGTGGATTTCAAGGATTATATCCATGTGTATTCTCACAATCTATAAGACCATGAAAACAATCTTACTATTTTTTAGATACACTATGATAGAATTAGTTATGTGATATTCTTTCAAAGTGAAACTTATGGACGGAGACGATTCACTTCTTAGGTTACATTATCTTAAAAACAGGTGTGTTTGTTTACCCATATAAGGTAAGAGACGTAATTTCCATGGAGAATCCCAAGAATGTATTTGAGATATATAGTTTTTATGGGCTGTTTGGTAACAACATGAATTACATAAAGGACTTCGGATGCATATTAGTGTCACTAATGGTCTTGAATAATATTGGGGTGATGTTTGTGTGGTTAGATTACAATGAGATGTCTATTCAAGAGATGAAAGGGAGATTGACTTCATCATTGGTCCTGATACATCCAGAGTAAGGAAAGAGATGCAATATAATGTATGACCCATCTAGTATGAAGCATGATGTATTTTATAAACAGGGTGATATTATTGTGGCATACAGGTCTAGGCAGTTAATTCCACATGGGAGTAATTATCAGATAAACAATATAGAGTTAGCTATAGTTGTTCATGCTTTGTCTTGTTGATGATATCACTTATTGGGAGAGTGTTTAGTTGAGCACACTGTTCAGAAAATGATCCAGTATATATTTATATACAATGAACTGAATTTGATGTAGCAAAGGTGGTATTAGTACACATAATATTTTGACTAAGAGATATCTTGGACTCTTGGTAAATACAATGCAGTGGAAGATGTACAATGTAGGGGGAATCAAATACATTCAGTACAACATGAAAGTTGAAAGTGGTAGATTATGGTTTTATTATCTTAGATTCATGTTGAGGAAACTTCCAGTGAGGGGAAGACTTATCTTTCATCCTTAGTTGTGACATATACCTTTCTGAATAGAGTGTGTAATAGGAAAAAATCAGATTCAAAGGGATTACTCTTATTGGGGTGTGTGTCAGGTGAGGTCTCTCTTCATATTTGGACTGTCCATTATGATTAGGTTCTTCATTTTCATTTAGGAATATGGTTTTAAATGAAAATACATGTGGAGATGATGTATGAGTTTCATGAATCATCTTGGGAAGTACATACCAAAGTGAAAAAGATGTACAATGACTTATGCCTTCAATACTGGTTGTTGAGTATGAAATGTGAGGAATCAAATTTTGTTATGAGGTGTTTCACCTATCAAATTTTGAATGTGGAACATTATAAAACATCTATAATTTTATGTTAGTTACCTTTTCATGTGTGGAAATGGCATGCTGTTCTGATGGATTTTATGATAGGATTACAAAGGATACCTCATAGTAATGACACCATATGGTTTGTTGTTGATAGGCTCAACAAAGCTTCCTGATTCCTAATGATCAAGAGACCTTTAGTGTTGATTTGATTTGAATGTTTCATATATATATGAGAGTTTATGTTTTGATGGGGTCTCACACACTAACATTTCAAATAGAGATTACACTTTTATGTCTCATTTCAAGTAGTGTTCAAAAGGGTGTTTGGTACATAGTTTCATCAGATCATAGCATGAATCTCTCAGACTGATGACCAACTGGATTGTATGATAAAATTGATTTAGGAAATAATACATTCTCACATCCTAGATTTTTGGGGATCTTGGGAAATTCATATACCCATGGATGAGTTAAAATATAGTAATAGTTATCATGTTACTGTTCAAAATAAAAAATATGATGATTTGTATGGTATTCCATGCCGATCATCCCTATTATGATTATAGGTGGGTTAGGTAGTTTTACTGGGACTACATTTCATAAAAGAGTCTTCAGTTATAGTTGATTCAGAAGCGAATGGTTATTGTATAGTCAAAAAATAAATCTAACACTAATCACCATAGATGACCTCTTGGGTTTGAGACTAGAAATTTGGATTTCATATGTGATTCCCCATAGATTGGAAAAATAAAATCATGATACATGGCCAACATTCACTGTGATATTTCGGGCTATTCGAGATTTTTAGTAGAGTCAGGTTAGTAGCCTATCAATTTCATTTACCTCAGAGGTACCAATCCATGAATGGATTTTTCTCTATATACCATCTATTCCACTATCATACGTACCTATCAAATGGTTTCCATCTAATAGAGGATGATTTATATATCGACACATACTTCAAGGATCATCATATTAATATTATTGACCATATATCGATGGTCCTTTGAGGCTGGTTAATTCATATAATGTAGGTACTATGTAAGAATTTTATTTACATGATGAGATTTGGGAGAGTGAGGTTGATGTATGTGCTATGTGCATGGTGCTTTCTCAGATAAATCATTAACAAAATTTAGGAAATATTTCACAGAAAAGTTTCTTTAAGGGGGGAAATTCTAGGTTTCTATGTTTTCTTATGTGGTATATATTATTTTCTAATTCTTTAAATGTTTTATGGACTATTCTGAGTACCTAATTTTATCATGGGTATTTTAGGGTTTTATAGGGCTTGTATATAGTCTAAAACCATTATTTGGGGTTGAAAAATATGTATGGAACTTTATTATTTAAAATATTATGGAGATTTCTGCACACCTCGATAAACTGTGCGAGGTATGGGATGATTGTAGGAGGAGGCAACACAATTAAATAATACCATGCAATTTAGGCCGCATGGCCATATAAAATCCTCAATAATTTTGACATCATGGTTTGGAATGGTTTTTGCTAGGATAGTGAAAACATGGAGACAAACCTTGTGATACTCCCTTATCTACAGCTATGTGTGAACATTTGGTGCACTACTGGGAAAAACATGTGGGAAAACTATAAGGTCCGTTAATTTAGAGTAAAATTAAAATTTTATCCATATATAAATATATTATTATATAACATATTTATATTCTTTTATATCCCTTACATTAAGGGATACAATTTTGACTCCCTCGGTAATCCTATTATTAGAATTTCCCAAGGCTCTCCATCAGATATCCAATTCAGGCACCAATCGTCTCATTGGATACACATTAGTGAGTAATATATTTATTTCAATTTATTGTTAATTCTTATAGATATTGTGTAAAAAATTTATGGAAAATATAATATTCCTAAATTTAGGTACTTTATCCATTATACATTTTTCTCATCATCAGACTCTTATTAGTAATTGATACTAGATTGGTCCTCTACAACTGAGCTACGATTGGGGGTATATAAGTTTTACCATTGGTCAAGATCTATATAAGGAAAACATCCATTTTTCCAACCATAAGACATTCCATTTATTCCCCAAAAACGAAATGATAAATTGAATTTATTTAATATAACCTATTCAGGATTCCTTATGTTCAGTTGTAATGATTTTAATGTTTTCCCCCAAAATATGCCAGCCATGTGTTATTCCATGTAATCATCTTGGAACATATCGTACATGAACCACCCAATGGATGTGATCCTATGCATCCCAATTTAGAGGAATCATAATTATAATGGGTGGATTTTTTTTCTTTCTTAGGATATTTTCTTCCATCATTCAATCTTAAACATCTCGATGTGTTATTAAATCGTTTAATTGTTGAATTTATGAAATGGTTAAAAAAATTGTTTTATTTAAATGAGTGGGTATACTAAGTTAGTTATTTTATTTTCATGTAACTGGATAATTGAGTGTTAATAATCATTATTATTTTTGGATTTAATCGTAATATGAAAGGGTATACCCATATCGTATGAAATTATAACTGGTATGAAATTATGATGGATTTTATAGATTTCATTGACAGTGATCCTTGGATCATATATGTAGTAGTTCAATCCTTGAATTGAGTATTATCCATGTATCATGATTCATATGGATGAATTAGGCCTCTCTACCCCTTTTATCGAGATTTCATGGAATCACATAGGACATGTTCACAAGACATGCTCCCAGGACTCCAATTGCTACATAACTGAGATTCAATCAATATGTTCCTAGGACTCGATGAGGATACCTTGTAATTCTATCTGTTGTATATGACTCTTCATTGTATAATAAATTTATTAAATGAAATATCCATGAGATATATGATATTCGTGGTTAAAAATTTGGACATTGGATGTTCTAGTTATTTGGGAAATACAGAAAGGACATGTCTGATGTGACATGTTTTGATGATAAAAAAGGTCATATTAGTTGTTTATGCATTGCTTGTAGCATCTTTATTAGTGTAGCATGACCATATAATATTGGTGAACTTGTGAGGTTTTTTCTATCTTACTTGTTTAGGAGAAGGAATTACATGTTCACTATAAATTTATGTACTGCTAAAATTCTTTACATTTACAATGTTTTTCATGTTATATTTCATAGACATGAGTTTTATTCATATTTTAGTAGTTACAAACTAGGATTGAATCTCACACCATGTTTTGGACACCATTAGGTACCCAAAAAAGACTATTTGGATAAATGTAGAGACAACAGAATGTACCCTTAGTATGATGCCTGATTTTGATTCATGCATAAGAGGAGGGGAGAATAAGACCACGTTGATTATTGCAATTCTATTTGGATAAATCACTTTTTGGACTTCTGGAATTTTGGATACATGATTGATATTTTACTATTTTTTACCAATTTTGTATGCTTTATTACACACATGAAATGTATCATTCTTTAATATGAAACACTTCTATCATAAATGTTTTGTATGCTTGTTTTTATATATTGTATGACAATTATACTGATATCTATATTTATTGGTATTGAAATTCCTCTATCATATACTTTGGTAAGAATATATAGTCTCCCCACAGACACTCCCATGGACTTCTATTCAAGATGTAATTATATGGGTTTTTGGGAGATGTAATTGAGGCCATGTATCCTACTAGGCTTGGGGAACTATTGAGTTTTATACAGCTTATGAATGTCACATCAATATGTAACCGTGAACCTATAAAATCTAATCACCAAGGCCCATTATGATATTAAACCACAATAGAGCCTATGTGGAGGGACCATATCCTTACAAAGGTTCTCTATAATTGTGGAATACATACTCTGTGGTGGACTCACAATCCATTGGAGCATGACTATAGGGCAGTACCACTCCAAAAATAGAGGACATAGAAAATAAATAAGAGGGTAAAATCTCTTCATATATAATGATTATGGGGTACATTCTCCTCGGTGAAATTGTATAGTACCAACCCTGCAGATATATGAGCACCACCCTATGTAGTGGAGTATTATCTCACCCTCACATATATATGAAAATCCTTCTTGATTAATTTCAAAATCATGCATTTCTAGAGGAATCACCTAACTCAAAACATCATAAATCATACCTCAAAATTCACAAAGAAGTACTACTTCATGATCTATATGGAAATTCACAAAGGATAGGATACTCATGGTTAGAGAAACTGAGTCCAAAAAAAGTATATATGAGAGGTAGAATATTATAAAATGTGTACACTTTGTGTATGAGGTGTCCCATAGTGTGTGACCTCACCTCATAACCAAGACGTTTCCTCCCTAGACATGTATTAGGAAGACAAATCTATATAAACAGTGTGCCATACTAGTTACATGGTGTGTATGACCACCAGGATTCTTTTCCATTAATCTCATCATGTCCATGTGTTTTCCAATATATTCCCACGTACTTGGGTAGATAGTATATCTGTACACATGTGACCACGGTTGAGTGTGTATAACACATGTTATAGAGACCATTGTTGGTTAACACGGTGTCTGGGTATATCCACACATCATGAGATACATAAATCAACTTGAAACCCTTTCCCCACAGCCAAGGGACTAAATGGTCGGTTTTCATTGAACTACATGACACATACAAAGGTTTTTTAAATAAATTCAATAAGAACACCTAAATTCTGGATATTCCACCAAATATAAAAATCCCAACATTTGGCCAACCGTAATTTGAGGTGTCCTTAGAGAACAATGCTCTATAGCCTCTGATATCTAGAAATTAGAAACCAATCACCCATCGAGTGTTTTGTCCGACCTCCCATAAACATTTTGGGTCTTGAAACCCACAACCATCAACTGTATCGAAAAAAATCTTCATCATCAGTCCATGTAGTTCCAATCTATCCATAGTCGTCCTATACTCCACACATATTGGTGTTCAATCAAAATTTAATCCTACATATAACTTTGAATTATTGCCACAAAGACCAACACCATTGAACAAAAAGAAAAATTACTAAAAAGAAAAAGAAACAACGGTGTATATCATTTTCCAAATAGATTTCAGCCAATGATTTCATACTATGAGATCTACGGAATATGAGAGAACATTATAATGTAAAAATATTTAAATAGTTTAATTGGAAAAAAGGGAATTTATGAAAAATTAGTTTTTTTCTATTTAGAAGAAGTTAAGAATTCCATTCTTTTCCAAAGAAATAATGGGCTATAATACATTAAATAACATTATATAACTCATGTTTATGTTGATCATTAGTTAAGAACACATTATAAAGTGATATTTGGACCCCTCTAGGTATTCTTCCAATCAACCTACATTGATCTGATATTTCACTATCCTCTTATGTGATCATCTAATGAAAAATATAAAATATCATCCAATAAAAGCTCCTATTTTTATACCAGAAACCTTGGTGAAATATAGTAATATATTTAAAATATATTGAATATGGTATATTGTTCATTTAGAAAAAAATAATTTATGAATATATTTTATTTCATTTAAAAACACCACCAATGGCCTCCATAAAGGAGAATCAGTTGTCAAAGAAACATTAGATATCACCATGGGTAAAATTAGCATATTAGATTTCAAAATGCTATCATATTTCTAATATAATGTCTATTAAGATGGTTTTTTGTTAGTAATGATAAACAATGTTCCTTTGATTTTAATATATTTAGTATTTTATAATATCAATTACAAGATCAATCTATGTAATAATTCTCCGTAGATGAAAAATATGTGGTAATACATTTAATATAATGTCAAATGTCACATGTTTTATGGATCAAAATCTTATAAATCATGAGATAATTTTTTTTCATTGTGACACTATTATGCCATAGTATGGGTTATAGATTTCACATCTTTTGATATATTATCACATATACTTGTGATCTATTGGGGAAACTAAACATCGATAATATAAAAATTTAATTCCACTTTTATAATACAATATATTGTCACATATACATTAATATAGGTCGGGGTATGATAAACCAATTGATGATAGAATAGTTTTCTAGCTACTAAATCCTATTTTTTTCTATTATCATTTGTAGGACTGTTAATAGGGGATTATTAAAGGGATTTATCTATCTATTCATAGTATTATGATAATATGATTAATGGACGTGCATGAAATTGAATAACTCATATAATTATATTAGTATAGATCCTAGAAAAAATATACTTTTTCCATAAATAATTTCTTACTGACATAAAATATAGTAATTGTATTAGAATTCATAAAAATTATGATAGATATAGTGTTATGTAAAATTGTGTTTTAAAAAAGAAATAATGGAAAGAAGACATAATACATAGAATGAAAATTAATTTCATGTCTAAAAATGGTTGGTATGAAACCATGAAATAATTAATCTATATAGAGAATAAATAGGATTATTTTTTTAAAAAAAATATTTTTTTGTTGAGTAAAATTCACATGAATCTATATCAAATGAAGTATTTATATGAATTGCATATTTTATTTTATATCCAATGGATATAATAATCCATATATATCAATTTTGTGAATGATTTTCGTTCCCATATTTTATTTTTCATAGAAAAGAATATGGTAATATTTTATAATGATGAGTGTCTCATTTAGGTTATTTAATATGATATAGACGATGTTAAATAAAATTCTGACGTGTACATTTAATGATTTGCTTCTATCATAACGAATGAAATTATTTACTCATACATATAACTCATAATTAATTGATTGAACATATGTTAGGATACCATTTAAAATGTATTATATTTTGGGATACATCCATCTCTCTATTGTTCCAATAAACATTGTTAAATTATCTCATAGTATATAGTGGTTATAAATTTATTGATTTCATTGATATAGTATAAAACATTATCAATTGTCCCATATAGTATTAGATCTATTATGGGTGTAATTGAATTTTATAGATTATCTACATATTAATTCTATAAAAAAAGTATTCTAGACTTCTTTATATAGGTGGGGAATTCATCCTTCATCCATTTTTTATAATCCTGAAATGCAATCAACTATTTATTCATGAAGGATTCGGCATAATAGATTTTTTATTATGTGTTATGTGTAACCCCTAATATCAATTTAGTCATCTGGTATATTTAGGTATATATATTATAATATGATGAATGATTGGAATTCCACCTCGTTATTAATATAAAATTCTAATAGAAAATTTGGTTTATGAACTACTTATTTTCTTGGGGTGGGAATAATACCCATACTGACCATATAGATCATTGATTTATCCATTATTTTTATCACTGATATCTATGAAGAATCATTAATGAAAATATATCATTCAAGGGAAGTTTTTATGGTGTAGGTGGATATTTTACCTAGGAACAATAGGTTTATTTGATACTTCGCAATAACAAGGTGTGTGGTGAACAAATCTACTTCTTTTTCCCCTCAATTACAATTTAAGACATTTTCAAAAGTTTAATGTACATTAGAATGACTTCACATTATTCTAGGTACTATAATAAAATAAAATAATCGAAGATATTTCTTAGGGGATATATAATGAGAAATGGTGGAACTTGTGGTGCTATATAGAACGATTCAATATTTGTATAAAAAAATATCAAATAAAAAAGATATTATCAATAAAATAATATAAGGACTCAATATAAAACATTCATTTGATTTGATAATAGAGATTATTTTTCCCACATCATTATTCTTAAAATAAGGTAGAATAGTTATTATTCTAGGGTTTAGCATAACTAATGAGGGTGTTTTGTTTTATTGGATGTGTAATGGGTCGTGGGTGTAAAATATAAAATTTTAGATTAAAAAAATTCAATCTTACAATCTTACATAAAGTGAATGATGACCCCATTCTTGATCATCATTATAATTGGAAAATGTTTATAGGTGAGGTTAGTAATCAAGTTCATGATATAGTTGAGGTGTCGATGGAAACCTCTCAATTACATAAGGCATTTTGGTGTATGAATATTTTGAATAAAAAATTATCATAATAGCCCAAGATTACTTGATATAGTAATATTAAGCTAATAAATAGTGTTGGTTTCAATCCAAATGAATATTAAAGATACATTTCATTAATGAAATATTTACATAGTTTACTGATCATTGATTTACAATCTAAATGTTTATAAACATGATGGTTTAATTTGAGCAAAAATTTTCTGTATATTATTCTTATCTTTTCACAATAAAAAATGAGAAAAATATTACATGAAACATTAATAGGTAACACTAAAATATAACAGGTCAATTTGAATTATGTGGTAATTGTATACAACTTGCGGTACCTTAATAACATTGAACTCATCAACATCAAAGGTTGTTTTTATCTATAAATTAATGTTGAACTATCCGATAGACAAGAGATCTTGGTGGACATCATTTTAATCAATGGATAAATCCATTATCATTAATTTGTTGTAATTTATTACACCATGTTCCTTCATTCCTTAATATTGACACAAAACCTGATTATTTCATTATACTTGTATATGAGAATGATATTTGGAATCCACATTGTGTATAAAACCTATTAGTTATTGATGTATTAAATCAATTTATAAATTTTAACCTATTACATATAATTTATATGAAAATGGATTCCTTGATTTGTAGGTACATAAAATCATTTCTTTGAATCTTCAATGGTGACTAAACCACATATCAATGTGGGATGAAGAAATTTTTCTGTAATGATTTTCAATTATTGATTCTTATGAGAGGTAGTAAATAGAACTTCCCCAAATAACATTAAAGAATACCTAAAAAAATCATCTTCCTCGTAACTATTTGAACTATTCCTTGAAGAGTAATCCTAAAATACAATTTGATATTTAGTGGTAAAATGCTGGAATTGTTAATTATTCTTTAACCGTATCATTATAGATAATTTATGTATTTATTAATAGAAATCGACATAATGAACATATAAATATTTGTCAATTTTCTAACAAACTGTATTCTTCATCCAATATTCATGTAATTATAATTATTTATTGCTAGTAATATTCATATTATATAACTAAATACTAAATTTATATATATTTAATAGAATGAATGATTAATCTATATTTATTTCATGCTCTTATCATCCTCTATTTTTGGTTTATTATTAATGGAAACTTATATTTTGTTATCATATAAGATTAATATAACTTGAATTTATACCATATCCACCAATATATCTATTTTTATACCATTATATTGATGAAACTATCGATGTAATCTATTTTTAAATATAAATTCTTCATTGATCGTACTCCATGGGTTGAATGGAGAAATATACATACGATTAGATTACATGAATTTGGTGGATTTTATTACTATTGTATATTTCAATTCAATGTTATAGACACTTTACTACAATTATTGATATTAATGTGATTTTAAAGAGGATATATCAATTCAAAATATCTTGATATACCCATATATAGATCATTTTAATAAATATTTATAGGAGGATGGAATTTTTGTGTGCATATATTTTAATGGATTTAATAATAGGTAACATAATTACATATCCTATAATACTATATATAATATTGATTTATAATTGAGATTTACAAATTTAGGCTTCAACATGATCATATATAGAGACCAAGGATAAATTAATTCAAATATGACTATTTAAATATTAGAGGGTGATGGTTCAGATTCACTATTACCCATGTGGAGGAGGGACAACATTTATCGATGGTTAATTCTATATTAACTATCAACTAATCCTCAAAGAATTTAATTATCATAAATATCTTTGGATACAAAAAATGGTTTTTGGGTAACCTGTACTGTATAATCCATTTCATCGTTCATAAATTAATTGAATATTGGACTTTTTATAGTTTCCATTTTATAAGAATAATAATTTTCTATTTCAACCAAAATATTATACTCTTTTGTATTCTGGAGATAAAAAATGGTATATTTTTTGAGTTCATTGTAGAAGAAAATGCATTCATATACAAAAAATATCATATGTATAATGACGAGATGTTTTCTAATGTTGTATTTTTATACCAGGAGACTACGTTCCATCATTGTGTATATTCATAGAATACATTATCTAGTACTATAGTTTTCCATGGTAAATAGTATTTTCCATTTCCAAAACTGGTGTGAGTTTATTAAAACCAAGGTTCATGTTGAACATTCATTCTAATATCTTAATTTCAAATGGATTTTCATTTACATTGTAGTTATTATAAAAGTTTTCTCAATTATGAACAAGTCCATGATTGTTTAGGATCAAATTATTGTTCTCATATAGAATGTTAAAGAACCAATCCCTATGCCATGTCTGTATGTTTATCCTTAGATTTGTTGAAAAATGAGATTCACGGTTTATATTGACCTCAAATACTTCATTGTATGTATCCATAAACTCTATTTCTAATGTGAATACAGGTTCATAAAAAATCAAACTCTTGATAATGTGGTTTTCGTATTTAATTTCATCGATTAATCCATATGTTTAATCATTATAGGATGAAAACTATGTTCCCTAAGGGTGATCCCTCCCCCATTGTACTGGGCTTATAAAATATTGTTGTTTCTATATTGGTTTGGGAGACTTTTTAACAAAAACGTCTTATGATTTATTCAACTAGTGAAGATTCAATGGAATTAATGGCATTGGTGCTGGTCGACTAAGTCAAGGCTTGACAATTTCATACATTATGTTAGAATATTTTTATAGTCTTTTAGTCATTATATATCAATGTATTCCAATTCATTGCATCTCATAATGACCCTTTTTCTTTTTGTGGAGAATATACATAGGTCACACTTGATTAGATTCACCATAACTTTATATTACTAGTGACAACAAAATTCTAGATCATGTCCTCGAAGATGGAACATTATTTAATTATGTGGAAAAACAATTTTATATGTCGATGTAAATATCTGGATCTTTGGGGAAAACATTAATATAATTTAGATCATTTGAAATGTAAATTTTTTCATCTCTATGGATTGAATGAAAAATCGAAAATCATTTTACATTCTGAGTGAATAATCATTTTCATTTTTATATTCAATATTCGTGAAATATTTCTTATATAGTCCATGTTGATGTGGTTACTCATGATATTGTGGTTGTTAAAGAGGATGTATCACATGTTATTTAGTGTGATCAAATGGTCAGGGTATAAAAGTGGCCAACTCGATCATAGTAGTCATGAATACTCTTTCACCAAAATTATATCTTTTTCGAACATTTGAGTATGATTTGGATTGGGAATACTAAAATGAATCTTTGATTACTATTCTACTGCAATAATATCCTAGAAATATACTAGGTATATCAATGAGTTTATTGAAAAATAAAACTTATCCATGATATTACCTATATGTAAATAAAAAATTGATATTATAGAATTTACCAATTTATGGAGTAGGTGATTCCTTTCTACACAGAGTCAAATATTGAAACCCTCATATTTTCACATTTTTTATAATTTGAGTATTTAAGGAATATCAAGGTTGTTAAAATAATGCTAATTGGATATTTTAAATATTTTCAAATATAATACTAATTAGTTATATGACCACTTTTTTGGTTAATTTAGTATATTTTCATGTTTCCTTTTTGGGTTTTCACGAAACACATGAGTACTTCAACACTATGTTGACTCAATGTTCTGAATATTGGGGCAGATTATGATTAATGTGAATGAGGTGATGATCCTAATCTATCATAACAATAAATTAGTATAAAAATTATATTTCAATAGTTGTCCAAAGAAGGATTCAAATATAACTAATTGAGATATTTTGTAAATTATGGCTAAACTAGTGCGCAATACCCTTATCATGCATCCGTAAAGGAAATATGGTACTAAATTGATTCAATTATCATATGGGATATTATTTACAGGGATTAATATTGATTTTATGGGGTTATAAGAAGAGGAAGTGTTTCATTATATATTTTTTTTCATTTAATGAATGGATCAATATGGATAAGGAAAACATTCCTTGAATACAAGAGGTTATCATATGAACTGTGTTATTTTTTGATATTAAAATATTTTTTTTAATATTGTAGATTAGTTTTATTTGTATCGGGGTAACCTATTCTCATGAAATTTTGATTATAGTTCAAGTGACTACATCTTGTTAGGGAAGAAACAATAGAGTATATATAAAGTTCTTTCAATCACAATTCATATTATATCTGATTAGCTCACCATTATGTTGTTTTTTCCTCTATGATAAAGGTTAATAGAAAAAATTACATTCCCTTGTCAGAATAAAATATAATTCCTCAGAAGGTTGGTGGCATATAGACATTACCTTTTATTTTCCATTATATTAGAAAAATATCTTTATGTTACTGGTGGATAATTTTTTAATGGACCATCCAAATCATGAGCCTTACAGTAATGTTGTGATCACACAACAAATTCACATTATATGTTCTATAAAATATACATTTGTATAAACTAAATTAATGATAATTTATCTTCCCTGATATTTTCATCATTTTTAATCAAATATGAATGTGTCAAATTCCATCCATTATGAATGGAAATTAATAAATTAATGAATTCCATGAATAATATCTAATTATAATAAAAATATATTGATATGTTGAATATGTATGATGAATTTCACTAAAATAATTGAATCATGAACATCGGTATAAATGAACAAGATCTCTAGTATTGGGAAAGATCAATGGTAAGAAGGCCACAAAATTATCTCTTATGGTCCAAAGATAGTTTATCAATTTTTGATGGTCATACAATCCCTTTAGTGTTTTGAGATCCTTATGATATTTTTTGGAAGTCATTTTCCAGTGTATTCCCATATAATCATGAAGTTTTTGATTAATTTTTTCATGATCATTAAATGAAATTCAGTGACGAAATGGTTTCTTCATCACATCATGTATTCACATTATATTCCATTTTCAAATTATGTTTGTTGATTCCATCAATTATTGATCACATAAATATGTTTTCTCATCCACATTTTAAAATATATGATGAAGTCCAAGAAAAATCAATCGTCTCATAGATAGATTCTATTTCAGATTAATGTGTTTCTAGAAATAGTACTTATAAAACATATTTTATAAAATCAAAAATAGTTTTACACTATTGTAAATATGGTTTATTAATACAAGATTTTAGAATCACCACATGATATTTTTTTAATTTTTTAACATAATATATGTTTATGGTGTTGATTATGAAATGTAGTTAATAGAATAAAAATAAATACTCTGGGAAAAAATAGAATAATTAATTTATGTTATATTGTATTTTATTATAGAAATTACAATAAGAAATTATTAAATCTTTAAATATTTCTTCACTAGGGTTTATAAAAAATATGACTGTAATTTTTCTACTGGTTTAGATAGTATTTTTGTAAAAATGCAATTATAAAGACATAATTCATATGAAACTATTATTGTTAGGAATGTAATTTTAAATTTTACATTGTTTATAAAATGTTTATGGATATTAAAAAAATATTTTTTGATTATGACATTTTATACTGAGATTTTAAATTATTTATATATTGGATTTATATAATTAATGAATTATTTTTTAAACATTTATCTCAGTAATATTGAAATTATTAAACACAAATGATAATATACTTTTTAAAAAAAATTTACTTATCATATATTTTACACTTCATCAAATATGTATATTTACAAGAAAAGTTTTTATTTTAAATAACTCTTATAAATTAAATAAATGCCAGGAACATATATTACAGTTTATATATATATTTATAAAATATTCATAATTAAATAAATTGATCTCTTTAACTTAATAAGAGATTTTTAAGGAAATTATTTTCACCACATGAAATTTTGTGGATGATTTATTTTATTAATCTATTAAATAATGTTAAAAAGGTGATACATATTTAATGGGAAACTATTTACATAATATAAATTTACTTATGAAATAATTTTTATACATATATTATCATATATATAAATTTTAACACCATGAAATTAAAAATATTAATTATTTTATATTAAAATATACCATAAATATTTTATTATCATAATTATTGAATATCCCTAATGTTTACCTTAATTATAAAACTTATATATTAAAAAATTAATCATCCAAATTTATAAATGTTAATTGTTAGTAATTAAAAATATTAATTTTATATAATAAAATCAAGATGAAAATTATTATAATTTAATAAATAAATGGAATATTTTTTTTATAAATTAATAATATATTTTTAATATAATTTTTAATGTTATTTATTATGATTTATGAAATATTTTTTATAAAAATATGCTTAATATACAAAATAATATTTATTTCGCGTTATTAAATAACTTTGGTATATTTTTTATCAGAGATATTATTTATATTAATACAATTGATTATAGAGTTTCAATAATGTGTTTGTTAAATATAAATATGCTTATTTCAATATCATGTTAAATAATATGTTTATATAATTTTTAGTTCCAATATATTAATATATTTTTATAATTTTATATAATACATGACTACAATATATTCTTTGTTTATGTGACTAACATCTCCTAGGAGATAAATACTATCACTAATTTCTGGGTACGACTGTAAAAAATTTAGTATTCATCTTCATTGACATGTAATTTATAAATGATTTTATTATATTTAATTTTGTGTTTGGTTACTATTTTATCATATTATAATTTAGTTTTTCTTGAATTGGATTCTCCCTTGAATAATGAATCCCTCAATAGAGGGATGTGTGGTTATATTACCCCTCATCTTGAAGTCTTAATCCTAGTTCGAGAAAGGTGAGTGGTTTTTTATATTTCCCATTCGGATTTCTCATGTGTAGTTTACTACTATATATAATATTATTCATATATATGATGAGTTTATCTACCATATTAATATGTTGCATTTAGATATGTTTGAAAATGTTGGATATATATATTTGTTTGAGTAAAACCCAAGGGTCATGCGAATTCTTGTAGTTTAAGGTTGTGTCGACACATTAATATTATATATTTAATAGATATTCCATAATAAAAATCCATAGATACATACGAACTCAAAAAATAACAAAACATGACAATTTATATATAACATAGGATGTAATAATTATAGATTTAATATGTATATGATGTATATTATAGTTGATAATCTATGAAAACCCCTTCTGTACGATGATTGATACTCCTTCAGATGTGAAAATAGTCAAAAACCCAATCATCCAATAGGGTAGTTTGACACCATATTGGGAATAAACTAGAATATATTTTATTTGTTTGAAAAAAATCTATGACTCTAATATCACATTATATGAAATTAAAAATTCATTGAAGAGAAAATATTTTGAATAGTGTGTGATTAACGTAGTAATTGAGCTATATGAAACCACATAACAATACATAAAAATTTAAATGTAACCATATAATTGGAATGTAAAAATAAATTTATCAAAATTATGAAGAACATGTAAAATAAAAATAATGGTCATTATTAATACTACAACAATTATATAAAATAATTACTAAAGATAAATAAAGATAATTTTGATTTATATTTTAAAATGTAACCATTATAAATTGCTCTTTTTTATATATTATTTAATTTAAAAAAAATTACTATTGATAAAATATATCACTTAAATGATTAATATGGTTATAAAAAATTTTATTATTAATTGATGGTAATTATGAATAAGAATAGTTAATACGTTAAAAAATTATTATCGTTTGAATTTTTTCCTATATACATATATATATATATATATGTCTTTTTTCAAAATGAAAATTTCAAAATTTTGAATTTTAATTACCAAAAATTAACATATTGTTTTTTGAAATTATTCAGAAATATATAATATTAAGATGAAATTTTGATATTTTTGTAAGAAAAATGAATTTAAATTTAATAGTGAAAGAAATCCCAATTTTCCTAACAAACATTAATTTTTGACATAATAATAATTTGAGTTTTTTAAATATGTTTTTAGACAATTTTTACATAAAATATATATATTTTAAATGTTAAATATATAATTTAACATTAAAATAATATATATTTAAATTATAATATTATCATTTTGTAAATTCATTTATTATTATATAGTTAATTTCTTTTAAACGCATTAATTAAAAACTATATTCCTTCATATATAGAAGTTAAATATAAAAATGTATTTCAATTTTTTTATCAAAATATTCATATCATTTCCCAGGGTTAATAAAATTTGTATAAAAAATTAATATTAATATGGTTAAATTTAACGACAATGATAAGGTGGAATGTGTTCCTTAGATAGGGTATTTTCATTATTGAGGTGAAACCATTATTTCATAAAATATATTTATATTTTCATATAGTGGATGTGATTTTATTTGTAAACATATATGAAAATATATTATCACCCATTTAAATTGTCTGTGATATTATAAATGACTAATAACACTTAAAGGAAAAACAACATTTTTATTTATAAAAGAATTTATTCCAAATATTAAATGTTATTATTTGAATCTTATTATTAACTAATTTAAATATTTAATTATATTATATAAAGACTATTTCATGGTTAAGGACATAAATGTTTCATAAAATTGAATATATTGTGATTTCAGTAAAAAATAAATTATATTGTAAGAAACTAGTTACGAGAGTAAAATAAGTATATGGTAAAGGTAATAATATATGAATAAATAAGAGGGAAATTGTTTAATAAATTTGTTGAAATAACATTTGGAGTATTTAATGAACGTATCTTAAATAAAATTGTGTTAAGTGACACTTTAATAACCATTAGCCACTGAAAAACATAACTCCACCAATATAAAATAATTTATGTTCCCAAAATTACTATTTTATTCATATGTACTGTTGGACACACAAACCCCATCATGAAACAAAAAAATCTTACTATTTTCATCCTAAATCAAATAAATTTTAATATTCCCTTATTCCCTTCTCATTTATACATTTCTATTGAATAAATAGGATAGCATATAACCTTCACTTCTAGGGATACATTCAATTGAATATTAATGGTCCCAATATAAGTATTACATAATACATTTATTATTACTCATTTCCCAATAATCCTATTCTAATCATTAGAATATAAAGAACAAATTATAATATGTGTAAAAAACATCTATATTATTGTAACATTGATCAATGTTTCTTTTCCATCCACTTATGAATACAAAAGAATGTTTACAGTGTGTAGTGAATACTACCAGATCCATGAAGCAATTAGGTAGATTATTCATCCTGATTTTATTTTTGTAAAAAAAATTGTATTGAACAATATAAAATATAAATGATATTATTATTCTTCTAAAAACAGTGATATTATAAACTACCATAAAAAAATCCCACATTGATAGATAGAGTGTTTATGATCGGTTTGGTCTAACTAACTACTTGACCAATTCAATAAAACAGTACCAGAACAACATAAGACTCTAGATATAATCATGGAATGTGTTATGACATACAAAAAGGTCATCATATAATAATTCATGGTCATATTAAAGTATAAATAATGTAGGGGTTTGGCATAATAAGAAATGTGTTGCTCAAAAGGATATTATTAAAATGATTGGTTTGAAAACTATTTCTAATAAGAGTAGTGGTCCATTTTGACCCCATCATTCTACTAGATATTTTTTGTTAATATAATAAATTTTAACTATACCTACTTCCAATAAATGTTTTATTATGTTTTTATATTATTATTAAAATATAAACCTCAATCAGGAAAAATTACAAAAATAAAACACATGGAATCAATATTTTACAAAAACAATTACATAAATACATATAATAAATTAAATAATATTTTAATAAAATAAAAACTATTAAATAAAAATTGATTAAAATTTTTTCTATGATTCTATTAAGTAAACATACTTTTATTATTCAGGAATTTTTTCATATGCATAATATAAATACAGGTAGATGGTATGGGATTATTTTTTATTCTCACCCATTAAAAAGAATTTATTATTATAAAAAACGATTACCTTTTTTCATCTATCCAATTATTTTATATTATTATTTTTCTTGATCCTTTTATCATCTATGTTAGTTAACGATTTTGTTTTATTTTAGTCCATTAAGGGATATTGATTTTAATGTTTCAAATGTGATATGTGTTAAATGTATATATTTTTAATTTCATGAGTCATTTTTCCTATTGAGGAGCATGTTTTAATTTTTAAATTGTACTAAATTTCTTAATAAATTTTTGTATAATGAATATAATTTAGTTCAATATCTTCTAAATTTCTTGGAATCGATTTCATGCTTATTTGAATTTAATGTTTCCATTAAAAAATATATATCTATATCTCAATTGTTTTGTCATTGATATATGATTCTTATTTATATCTTTTATTCATTTTGCGATGTATATGTTTCCATAGATTGAATTATATTTCCTTTTACAGTAATTTATTTTAGTTATTAATCATTTGGAAATCAATCAATTCATATTTTTTTACAAAATTATATATTTTTATATGCATAAATTTGCATTCAATAAATTTCCACTTTGAACACTAAACTTTTACATCAATTGAATAAACTGTTTCAACCAATATTCTATAAATTGATTGATTATGGTAATATTGAAAATTAATATACATGATTTAGAGGTATAATAAATACTCATACCAAATGATGTTTTATTATTAAACCATCAACATGTATTATCGAGATATTCTATGTCTATTTATGGAATGAAAAATTATTGAAATTCCATATGTTTTAACACAATAAAGCAGAATAGTGATTATTAATGATTATTTACATAATTCATATTCATGTTAATTATATAGTTATTTCCTTAGGTATATTTAATTTCTGGGTGCAGACTGATATTATTCACACATCAATGAACCAGTTGATCCAATGAGGCAATTTATTTTGGTATTCAGTATATACCATCCTTATTAAAGAGTTATTTCATCATAACAACAATGAGAAAAAAAATTCATTCCCGGTTGCATCATTGAAAACAAAATTAATGTATTGGTTGAGGTCATGACTATAACAATATTGATGGAATACATTATACATTCCATCAACATGTAGTTAGTTATAATAAACAATGGAATTTTCAATAATAATATGTCATACAGGTATTTATTTGTGGTCCACGAGCACAGTTATATAGAATTTTTGGCTCATAATTATTCTGGAAATATTAATAATTCTATTATATAATTTAATATATGTTTTCCCTTACTAATAATTTAATTTCATCTTTATTTTGTTTTTAACTCTCTAATCAATGTAGAAAACTATTATATATGATATGTATATAAGAGTAGAATATGTCATAATTTTATCTATAGATTTTGATGAATTTTAATGGAATAAATATTTTTTATAATGAAAATAATATCCAATAAAAAATAACAACACTAAATTTATTTGATAAATTCTATACTTAACTCTATAGAAATATGAACCTAAATTGAAATTTGCTTCTTTTGTGACTTGATATTTGTACCTTATATTTTAATTATAGATGGTTAAAAATTGGTATATTTTTATTTTTTGATAACCAAAAGATTAAGTATGTGTTTTGAAGAAATATATTCAATAATTGTGGGTTTGAAGCCTTACATTTCATATTAAATGTGGTTTTAGATAACATTTTATGTTTGGATGTCAGTTGAGGATAAATAAATTGTTTATATATTAGGGTTGATCAATATTTATTAGTTGAAGAAAAAAATTTATGTTAGTTGGGGTATTTTAGAATATATTTTTTATCAGGTTAATTGAATTGTAATATAGAAAACACTCTGGATATATCTAGGGTATTATTCTATGAATAGGATAAAATATTAATGTTTTGTTTAAATTGATATTTCATGTTTCTCCAAACTATTAAATATGGTTTCAACATAGATGAAAATTTGGATATTTTGTTTCTTTAGGATTGTTTAAAAATGAATAAATCTTTAGTAGGTGAACTATGAAAATACTTAATACTTAAAAACAATAGACACATTCCCATGCAATGTAATTTGGTTCATATATTATCATTTAATAATTATTATCAATGATATAATATTTTATGAAATAAGGTTAATTAATATGGGAGGATCCAATAAATATAATCCATGGATGAACTATGCGTGAACGATGAACTGAATTATAATCTAATAATTTAAATGAATAATAAATATTGATAATTGATTTAGTTATCATACAATAATTCTATTATGGTGTTTGTCACTCACATTATGTACATTTTTTTGTAATAGACAAATGTTTAAGTATTTTTGTCAAAAATTGATTCCATGGATGATGAATACATTTTAGAAATGGTAAAAATAAAAACATAACAACTAGAGTGAGTGGTATTTTGAATATGTATAACTAGCCATTAAGAATTAAGAAAATGAATTTGGAAGATGATAAATCTATGAACACACAAAAAATTGAAGGATGGATATCTAAAGAAACTGAATATGATTATGAAAATGAAGTAAATATTATAACCAACCATCAATAATTATGACCCCCATGTCATTCCACCATTAGGCCATGTGTTTGTGAATATCTATGATGGTATAAAAATATCATAAAACAAGTGACATTACACAATTTAATAAAATAGGATTGTGAGATTAGTTGAATAAAAAAATCCATGGAATGAAATCATATAATAGTATTCCAAAAGCCATACCACAATGCATTTATGATTAAAATGTTATAAATATGAGTGTCCTTAAAGTAAAATACCCAAAAGTAGTGATAATGCCAGTACATATCAAATATCTAATGATCTGTGCTACTATTGTACAACATGGACCTTTTATAACTCATATAAAATGAATAAAATATATAACTTGGGTTGGAATATAAGTTCACTCAGTAATAAAACCAAAGTATCTCTAGAACATGTGAAAATAACATAATAAAGAACCTATGAGAAAATAGAAAAACTGAATATATCCTAAAGAGTTCAACTATCTAACCCGACCACCCCAATATATTCTCATTAATTAACACTACAAATTTATAATAACATATAATATTGATTATCGATGAAAGGTATCTGGAACCACTTTCCCACAGATTACTCTCTCTCAGAACCCTACCAAAAAACATCTTGGCACTCCTACCCTTATTTATAACATTTCATTACATCACATCACATCCTAACCACAGACACCTATTCAATCTCATCACATCATTTATCATAACCAGTGTATTATGTTATCATAAACATGAAGGACACAAATCTCATCGTCTCCTCCTACCTTTCTCAACTCCCACCATAATTGATATCATCACATCTCACTCAAAGAATATGGGGCCATAATATATCATCGCATCACATATTTATGGAAAAACCCATTAATTATATCCATATCAACCCATGAATGTTATTTTATTCAAGACGTGGTTATGTGGATGATCTAGTGGCTAGCTAGGAATCCTAAGTACATAGATGTTAGGAAATCACCCCAAAACATTTGGTTATAGTCACTAGGTGTTCATAATTAGAGGGGCGGATGCATATTGAAAATAAAAATATTATAAAATTTATATAAACATTGATTTATTGAAAAAATGTCCCATCCTAAGAATTAAAAAGGTATAATCAATATCATAACATCCACTACATCCAATGTCAAATTTAAATTCACCACCCCACACAAGGCCAACATAAGAAAAAATTATCTGTCCACTTTTTAATTCAAATTTAAAAAATTTTCAAATTTCAAATTAATAATTAATTTCCCATTAATATCTCTATTGTTTCATGAATTTAAATTTCATTATATACCCATTTTATTTAAATATGAACCATGTTTCATAATTCTTTCTTATTTCATCATATATAATCATTAATTGTTAAAATCACACACCCCATCACTAATTATTGTGTTATAAAGGACCATTTAAAATCACAATATTTTATTTAATTCCCTTTAGAAATTGAAAACTATCATAAAAATCATAGCACATCAATAAACATCTATAATTACACCTTCTTATAAGTTGACTTCAACATTCCATGCCACATTTAATAAACCCAAAAAAACCACCACCGAGTCCCATCTATCCACACATTGCAACATAGTCACTTTTCAAACGTAAAAATGAAAAACTCATTCTAAAAAACACATCAACTTCAACAAACACTTTAAACAGTACAAAAATAATGTTATAAAAATTTGGAAAATTGGAATTCACGAAATTACCCTTCATTATTTAAATGTATTATGTCATAATACAAAATATCTATAGAGAATCCAAATCATTTACTAGGTACATGTTATCATCCAATTACATTTTATATTTCATCAGAAACAGCACAATATGAATTATAATATCCATACCATTAAACCTTAAGAAAACAACCCTAGAGACCATAATTTTTAGTGGGTATTTACATAATAAAATTCAAAACTATAAATCAAGAACACCATAGTTGTATGTTCATACTCCATATTTCCATACATGAATAAATTTTATTGGAACCAATAAATTTATCGTTACAATGTTAGATGATAAAATATATATAATGGAAAATAATAAGAAATTACTCTAGCATGACACACTAGGTGAGAAATGATAGAACCCCAGCCTAATTAATGAATATTTATACCAATTTACTACACTAAAAATAAGATGCACATGCGTAGGAGGAACCCACCTATAGGGAACTATGTACCAACATTGTTCCCTAAATCCAAAGGAAAAAGGTTTGGGAATCTCTGATATCAATATAAATTAATGAGGAAACAATGAAAGAATGATCTTCAATTCAAAAGGATTGAAATCCAGAACCAATGTGATTTGATATGGTTTAAAATTTCCATTTAAGGTGCATCTCATCCAATTCATAGGATATTGTAATAAAAATGGGTTTAAACATATTTTTAGTAATATATAATTTAATTATACTATTTTTATACAAAATTAATTTTTATTAGTTATGGAAATTAAAAAAATCCTTAAAAAAGTAATCAAATATAAAAATTTTAATTTTTTTTGGAAAACATGATGCACTATTGATTTACATCCATCCATATAACATTGTGATTGACCACTATGATGCCCAACCATGGTGATCTATAGATAAGATGTTCATTCATTGGGATAAACTCCCTTGATGATCTTCCATTTCAATCTGCCACTAGAATAATCCATGATTTGGTTCTACAGCCATAATGATATATGTTTGAGAACTACCACCAGGATAATCTACCATTGAGATATACCACAATAATGATATAACATTTTGATCTACCTTTATATTGATCTATATTTTTGATATTCCAATTGAATGATTTTCCATTGGGGTATTCCACTAGAATAATATGTTATTGATGTCCACTCATTAATTTTCTTCTATTGGGATTGTCAATCATTATATATTATCATCCTTAAAAAACCATTTTTCATCAAAGTCATCTAGAAAATTATGCCATTATCATCCAATTACCAATAGACATTTATTAGACACCTCAATCACCATATATCTGATAATATAATGGGCTATATTGTATATTTTGTTTCATAAGATACCTATCAATCTATTATCACCCTTGAAAACTAAAAACCAAACTAAAAGGTAATAGTGAAACGGTCTGAAAACCCAACCCTCAAGATAGATCTCAATGATCCTATAACATCATTGACTATCTACCAACTAAGAATCCCATCTATAATCCTCTATTATTCAACACAACAACATTTAGAACCCTTTCATCCCCCACTTTTACCCATATGAGAATCTATTATACCCATCAAACAAAAGATCCCAAGTACAAAAATCAATGAATTCTATGTCCCATGTTATGATAATATCTATTATGGGTGGCACTAACTCAGTCGTATGGTTTTATTCTAGTCAAGTTTTAATTCATCATGATTATGGATTAGATTTTTCACTTTTTCATGAATTGATGTTTTAATCACCCATCATATCAATTAAGTTGAATCATACGGCATATAAAAAAGAAATTTCAAAACATCATATCAAATTATTACATCAGAAGAAAATGGAAAGGAATAAAAAAAATAATGGTCATAAATCTAGGTATCCTGAACCAATTTACTCTCCCACATGGTACCATGACTCCACATAACAAGAAACAATAGAATTATTCATACAAGAATAAACTTATAATGAATATCTTGGATCCACAAATTTTTCTCCTTGACCGTCATGTCATCATCGATATCCAACTATCTTCAGTCAAAGACATTAGATTCATCATAAAAATACTGAGGGAGATAAGACACATAGAAGATATCATAACTATAAAATAGTAATGGAAGAAGTGAAAACTAGTAATCCACCTTTCTAATTCACCCGAAACCTCAAACGGACCTATTATTGTGGAGAGTGATTACTCCCATTACCAAAATACATTGGAATTTTCATGTAGAAACACATAATAACACATGATCTACAACCTATAACTCAAAGGAACACTTATTATGATCAGCATAAAACTAATTCAACCTTTGCACTTCTTTCATCCTCCCTTGAAAAATATGACCCTTCTTTGTTGATATCTTCATCACACTGGGGCCAAGAACAACTTACTCATCAATAATTTTCCAACATGATAGTCAATAAAAGTACCACTAATACAATCAATTAAATAGATGAAATCTAATGGTTGGAAAATTGATGTTATTTTAAGAAAAGTCGTCCATGGGAAGCTGTTAGCACCACGGTCTTCTAATTTTGAATACACACAACTGCAACATGACCTCCACCATCTATATAGTCCATTGTGTCTACTAATACTTTTGAGGGGGGAAAGACATTCTAAGGTATATATGAGTTCTAAAAGCCTAGAGAAATCCAACACAAACTCATTAGGAAAAATTATTGTCCCAAATAAAGACAATGGAACTTATTAATAAAAGAACCTTCACTACCTCATCCATATAACTTTTTAAAATAACACCCATAGAGTCTTAATCATGATAACATGAATGTGAGCCCATGTTTCCAATTGTTCCATGATTATATAGATAGAATCACATCCTACCTATGCTCATGGAAACCCTGTGAATATTTCCATTGATATTTCATCACATTTATACATGAAAACAACTAATGGACTCAACATACAACCATGAGTATGTTGGAAATCCTTTACCTTAATAAAAACTAGAAACTAATCCATAAAATCCATGAATACTCATTATTTACTATGACACCAAAACAAAGCCTCAAATCCATGGTATATCATGGAATATCTTAGGTGTTCCAATTATGGTGGGATATGAAACTCATGAAGGACTTAGTAGTACATCTCTTCTAAAATGGAAAACATTACCTTAATCATTAATTGGTTTTGACCATCATCCAACTGTCCCATTGGAGAATCTCCATGGGAAAAAATAACATATCACCTCTTCCTATGAGTCTCCCCATTAATAAACCTCCACCTAAAATATTAGAGATTAATACACCATCATCAAGAAAAAGTATCATCTTCCATAAACCTCCCATGAATCTCTATATAGGGATTAAAAAGATTCAATTTCTCTAATGATAACTAGAATCCTAGAAAATATCATTACATTAATTCATTATTAAATAATTGTAAACGAACATTAATTTTCCTATAGTGTATGAGGTTTAAAAAATCATAATTCAAAAGACTCTCCGTCCAACTTTTCTCTTGCAGATTCAGATAATTTTGAGAAAAGATATTCCTCATCCTCTTGTGATCTGTGAAGTCCCCAAATCCCTCTTTAATGAGGTATCCCCCCCCCCCCCCGCCGTACATCATCATCAAAAAAACATCTACTATATCCAAATAATTGGTATCATATTTAAACTCATTTTGATGAATCTTCCTATAATAATAATATATCAATGAATTGTTCTGCATCAAGACATATCAATATCCCATACAAGAAACATAACTAATAAACTGAAAAATATGTCTCCTCTAGCAAAAGAATCACTGGAGAACTGACAAACATTTGTGTCATATAGCTAAATACTACATGAAAGTGATAATTCCACATAACATCCTGGTCATTACTTATTAAAGCAATCAACGAGGGTACAATCCATGTGAAATCGGACCCAAACCTATGATAATAGCTTGTTTGACAAAAGAACCTATGACCTCTACCAAATTTTTTGGTTCCAAACAATATCCCACTTTTTTAACCTTTAATGGTTTCATGAATACTCACATCTAGGACACTACATACCTAAATGAATTCACCAATCATATTCAGAAAATGTACTTGGAAAACATTCCAAAGTGCATGTGTCTTAGAAGAAATGGCATGATAGAAATGAGATTATCAGAATAACGCTACTATGAATTTCAATAGATGGAAATTTCTTCAATGAACATAACTAATCTTTATTTGATGAATATATGGAACAATGAGTACATGATTAACATGGGAAAAACTGTGGTGTTAGTGAAATAGAAAGGAATGAACCTAATATAAAAGTTCACATACCAATTTCTAAAGGCAGTCTTATGGATATATCATTATCTCCTTCCCAAATGATGATATTAAAATAAAATAATGATAATTGAGAAATATATAGATCAAATCAGATGATCAAAAAGTTCATCAACACTTATTACATGTTATTAATTATTTTATCATCACATAGATCTAACATTATTAGTCTATACACATGACCATTCTGACCTCCTCCTTTCTAGAGAATAACATTGGATAACACCATGCTGACTAACTAAGCCATAATAAATCTATCAACATCCATTCATTAAATAGATTAATTTTTCTCAAAACATATATGGTTCCTTCTAATAACGATCCATCAATATCAGAGAAGCATGGATATATTGATCTATAAAAAACCCAAAAAAATACTAAGGAGGTAGTTCTGAAACCACACTGAGGAGAACATCCATTAATTCCCTAAGACATTTTTTCGCCTCTTATTCCGAAAATTTTACTATCCCTACTATCAATCATGACATCCTAGAATGAAGGGCCTCTACATGTCTCTATTGAAATTGATGAACCCACTCACCAATGAAAACTATAATTTTTCCATCAATAACTGAAAACATTACTCATCAATGGAAGTATAAGAGAATATCACATTCATAATACAGCCACTAGATGTCGTGAATGTAATTTTATGGGTTAATCTATTGTGAGAAATGATCCCCATCAGACTAATGTGGCCTTATTTTCAATATACACCATCTTCACACATCAAACAAGATGGTCTGGCCTCTAACTGGGTTAGTCAACCCCATGATCATGAGGAGTCTCTCTATATCGAGTTCCAATGCATGGGCTAGTGTGTTTGTAGAAAAGGAATGTGAAGATCCTAAATCAAACAATGTACAAGAAATGCTAGATTATAAATTTATCATTCCTCTAACAATCTTTATCCCCTCTAGTGCTACTACCTCCAATAAATTGATGTCACTAATCCCGTCTCATCTACCTTTATGATGATTGTTACCATGATAATTACACTTCAATTAGGGTTTTAAAACTCGATGATCATTCATTGGTCTGCGTCTACCTAACCCATCCACTCAATCTAGAACATTAATATTATATCCCAGGTGTTGTAATACCTTTATTTGTTACTAATAATGTTGTTAATGTTGATCATGTACACCCCTAGAATACTGAAGTTGAGTAGCCAGTAGGCCCTGATAAAAAATATGACAATAAACCCCACAATCAAAGACACTAATCTAAATTCATGAATAAGGGGATGATAATTAATGGCCCAATAAGTCCCCAAGAAAATATACTCGTAATAGATCCATGCATTTAAATACTTGAGGGCCATGGTTCAAGATACATAGCACTAAAAAATATACATTTTGAGGAACACCTATGGATGACCTCACATGCTAATCTTCCTCATGATTTAATCTTCTCAAACACCTCTATTTTCAGTTAAACATATATATTCATTTGAATTGGGAATGGAATCGATGAATACAAGATCAAAAAATAGATTGATGCTTCAATAAATGTTTCTATAGACTCTCAATAAGGGAAAATATAAAAAAACTAAAATGGTGAGTGAACATGATCCCATGGTCCAACACATTCATACTCCCATACATATGGAAGAATGAATCCTACCTCTTCAGAGTCATCATAGTTGATGAATGGAAAAATAACCAAAAATACATAAGGAATTTTACTCATTAATAACATTTCATGTTTTGATTACCACTGTACAAATCTACCACTAACACACTACCCCTCACATCTGACTAACTTTTATGGGGACCCAATAAACCAAAAACACTCCAGATTAAATATAAAGTAGTATAAAAATCCTATATCCATCTATCAGTGTCAACATCTAAAAAAATACATTCATACTGATCTAAAAATGTACATCGAAAAACATTTCAACGTCATCTTCTACTGATAATCATCCTTTAATGGATCAACCATCTGACAATCATTTTTTTAGCATGACGAACCTCCACTAGTTAAATTAGAAACATTTGAAAAATAGATCCATATCTGTAAGGTAAAGAATGATTTTTTAGGCCTCATAATATATAATATTATAAAGTTATACTTGATTAACTAGAACTTATTTCAGCTATTCCCAATCAAAAACCACCATTTTAAAATAAGATCACAATCAAAATGATTCATGCACCCTCCTAATTCTTTTCTTCATAAGAGGTTCAAAATCAAAATTTATCTTAATTAGATTATTGTTTATTAACATGATAATTGAGGGCTTAAAATTCAGTGTCTTTGTCAATATCCCTAGTATATGTCATGTACCAAAGTCAAATGACACTTTTTACATACCAATCCTTGCAATACCCAATGTTCCTAATAGTAAACTCAATATTATCACTCTACCATAAAAATATGACTCCACTTTATCATGACCCCCTCCCATTAAATATTTCTCTATGATGGGATAAATATAATGATCTCTTAATTCGTGTGACCATTGGGTCCTCTGATGTAGACAATCATCAAGGTTATAAAAATATCATAAAATGGGAGACATTACCCACTATAATAATTTATAACTGGGAGATAAGATTAATGAAACATAAGAAACATGATGAAATAATACAAAAGAAAGAAAAAAACAACCCATAATGCATGTATAAATAAAATAAGATATATAAAAAATTCCTAAAAGTAAAAAAACCAAAAGGTAAAGATAATGCAGTGATAAAAACCTATTCAATGATCAGATATAGAAATGTACATCATGGTCCATGTGGTTCTTTATGAAACCATAAAATCAGTATATATTAGTAGGGTGAACATATTGGTATAATGATTAGGAAAACTAATTTCTCGTATCCACTTGTTATAAGAGAATACTAATTCACTCATGAGATAATATAATAACCAATGATAACCTAAATAGTTGAACTATTATATCCAATATAAAGACCCGAATAATTCAATGAAACTTCATTCTTAATTTTCTTGGGAATTATACAAGAACTTAGTTTCGGACGACACCCGATTCCGAGGCCCGGTGTGCCCAGAATCGTTTTCCGAAGTTTAGCTCGGGTACGTTCAGTGAATGAACGAGAATGTTTTTCTAATGTTTGAACTGGTGCTTCGAATCAAATTCTGAGGGCACTGATGGAATTGCAATGCCGGTATTTTCTTAGAAACATCTTTTCCGGAGTGGCGTTTTCTCGGGTGTGGTTTTTAATTTTTGGGGTAAAGTTAAGAAATAAAATAAAAGTGGCACAACCGATTTTTATTTTATTTTGAATAACGTAAGTAAAGTGGATGATGTGGGATGCACAATATCCTACCCACTTGTTAGGATATTTGTGAGGTGAGGCCCACAAGAACCCCACCGTTTCTTTTCTTCTAAGTAACGCACCCACACCCCCCTTTTAATGAAGTCAACTCTTGCATTTAATCTGGATATTAAACGACTCATTAATTGGGCTGTTTTAAAATCCTCAGTTAATTGTTCGTTTCATTTATTTTGAGATTCAATCGTTGGCTTGTGCATTAATAAAATATAACATATCTTATTTTATTTGGGTTGGAACTTGTTGTGTGGAGAGGATTTGGAGAAAAGCCTTGTTCGTCGATGAATAACGTGAATAACGCGAAGAACGCGAATAACACCAGATCCTCGGAGATCGACGACATGACACTTCTTCTGTAACATTCCCTCTTCCGCGATGCTTCTCTGTGACACGACAATCCTGCCTCCGCGATGCCTTTTTCTGCAACGAATCCTCTCTCATCGAATTCGACAAGGTAGGGATTTATTATAGTTGTTGTTCGTGAATTCTTACATTGCCGTTTATTCTTTTCCATTGGAGCCTCCTGTTACCGCAATAAGAGGAGGGGGTTGGACAACAGGAACACAACCGACCCTCCTCTCCCTTTTGGTTGTTTGATTTTGTTGCGGCACGATCAAGGCAACATGGTGCCGAAGCACCGCGATGGAATTATTATGGAAAGGGGGACAAGCGTAGCGCCGTCGCACTACGCCGTTGAAGACGCTGCGCCGTCTCGCCACGCCGGAGAACCACAAAAGCACCCCCGCCGGAGCGGGGCCACGACGGAGGGCGCGGCACCGTCACGCCGTGCCGGGCGCACCAATGCCACGGATGGTTCCGGGCCGCGGTGGAGCCGGGGGACCGGCAGCTAGTTACGAGCTGCTGGCGTCGGAATAGAGGGACCGGCCCTTGCAGGTCCCGTGGCGGTAGCAGCCGACCAGACAGAGTGGGCCTGCCAGTCTGGGAAAAACCGGGGTTTCGTAACCCCCGGTCAGCCAGCAGGTGAGGCCCCCAACATGGGGGCCCCAGGTTCTCAACGTGGGGGGGAGGGGGTGTGGGGTGGGGGGTGGGGGGGGGGGGCAGGCCCCCCCCCTCTTCGCTCGGCCGTAACGGTCGGGCCGACCGCCGGGCCCCCCGTCCGGGGCCAGCGTGCCGGACCGGGCCGCCCCGGCCCGACCGGGCCGGACTCGGACCCGGTTCAGGTCGACCTCGTTCAGGCCGACCCTGGGGGTATCGGGACGGGTCAAACTGGGCCCGAACCCCCTAATACTGAACCTATTTCAGTCGTCTGCCCATAACATGGGCTGCGAACCTCCGATCGACGCACCGTCAGCTGCGATGCGATCCTTGGATCGGGACATTCTTTTTGGTATATTACACTCAAGGTTTCATAAAACATAGGGTTCAGCCGGGTTGGTTCATACACAAAACCAACCGGGCCCTCCGAGCAGAAACACTTATAACATGAGTTCCAGATGTCCGATTGATGTGCCGTCAACTTTGATGGATTCATATTAGTGAGATGGATCTTTTGGCTTACTTCGCTCGAGGTTTCGACATAGGTGGAGTACAGTTGGGTTGGTTTTGACTTAAAAACCAACCGGGCCCCTACGACGAAAAATCCAATAACTCTCAGACCGGGCGTCCGATTGACGCGTCATCTGTGACGTTGAGTCCCTGTTGACGATACAGAGCTTTTGGATACATTAAATCCGGACTATGTGTCAGTTGATGTATCTGCCCCTCAGCTCATGGATCAGACCCTCCCGAATGAGCTTGCTGTGTGTGGGTACCCTAGAGCTAGCTGTGACTGCGACGACGATGACGACTGTGTAGAAATCCTCCGTAGATTCGGCGGCGATGACTACAGAACTCAGCGATCCTACGTGGATATGTGCTACCGATCCTGTGTGGGTCAGATCCTGTGTGGGTCAGCGCTCAGCGGTCCTGTGTGGGTTAGCGCCTACAGATCATGTGTGGGTCCGATCCTGTGGGGGTCATTGTGGGGGTTAGTTACCTATCGATTCTGTGTGGGTCAGATCCTTTTTGGGTCATTGCAGGGGTTAGTTACCTATCGATCATGTGTGGGTCAGATCCTTTGTGGGTCATTGTGGGGGTTAGTTACCTATCGATCCTCTGTGGGTCAAATCCTTTGTGGGTCATTGCAGGGGTGAGTACATGTCGATCCATTGTGGGTCCGATAGCTTAGATGAATTAGTGGCTATATCTGATCATCTCTATCGTCATACAAAGAAGTATACCAGTGTGAGCTGAATCTTGACTTGCTTTCCTATGTGGATTATGTTATGCTTTCCTGTGTGGACCGGGTTGTGATTTCCTTTTTGGATTTGATCGAACATGGGCTCGGAGGATGGAGAAAAATAGAATTGATGACTTAGGTATATGTATGGGCATATACCTAAGTAGAGTCGGATGTTACGTTGTGATTGAATCTTTCCACTGTGGATTATCCTTTGTGGATTCTGGGAGACCATCAGGGGTCTCGGGGTCCCTTCTGAGTAGATTATAATCACCCCTACACGGGATATGCTCGCACTACGTTGTGTTGGATGCAGACTACGGACATCACTGATCGTGGTTGAGGCACGAGGAGCACGTCAGTACCTGGAGGTGGACCATTGGGTGGGACATACACGGAGTGGACGGCTGGACCCAAGGAGCTATGGAGGCTATCTGTAACTGCCCATTAGGTGGGACTTCAAGTGGAAGGCTCGAGGCTACGGTTTTACATTTAGTTTCTATTTTACCATTTCTAGTTGTAATTTAATTTCAGTTTGGGTTTGTATTCTGGCCCACTTACTTTTCCGCACTTACCGTTGTCCCCAGTTTTTACTTAGTGATTAATTCTTCTTCTTGATTTGTCTGTGGTGTTGTTTACTTTTCAAAGGAAATGCATTCCCTTTTTACCAGGAATCACGCCTTGGTGCTAGTCGCCAGCCCCTGGCCTGTGGAAGGTGGGCTTGGGGTAGTCATGACACGGGCCCCGAGGACGGGTCGTGAAAAATTGGTATCAAAGGAGTTCGGTTCTACAACAGAACTCAGAGTTCTGATATTTTCCTATGTCAAGCAATAGTGTTAAGAGTATTGAGTGTGGTCATCATTCTAGGGAGTCCAGTGTTGGTGCGGCGGACGACGTATCCGTACACCAGGACCCTGACTTCTGATTTCTGAAATAATGCACGAATACATTGATTGCATGTGTGTTTAAAGTTTAATTTGTGATTACTTTCTGTCAGCTCACCAGGTATACTGTTTGAAAGTGGCGCACCAGTTTCTTTTCAAGATGGCACTATGACGGCTGCCAGCTATGATTCCGAGAGTTGTGCGTGATGACAGCCCACCGATCGATGGGGCCTCGGTACATGGCCCTTTGACAGCAGAGGCACAGGCGGTACCTCTACCCACCGAGCCACCGATTCTACCATCCCCAGCCACTGTCGATGCACGTCACCTTAGTGCACTGCACGAGTTTCAGCACCATCGACCGCCCAGGTTCCGCGGGGAGACGGACCATCAGGCATCCGAGGATTGGATAAAGGTAGTTGTACTGGTTTTCCAGTTAGTGAGGACACTAGCAGACCTCATGGTGATCCTCGCAGCAAGCCTCATGCACGCGGTAGTAGGCAAATGTTTGAGATTAATGCTCCGGGTGCACGATAAGGAACCTCTCATCTGGAGGGACATTGAGAGCCTCTTCTGCTCGGAGTTCTTCCCAGCCACCCTCCTTGCGGTGCGCATCCAGGAGCTTCTACAATTGCGACATGGAATCTTGACGGTCGCCGTGTACTCGACGAGATTTACCGATCTCTTGCGCTACTCAACAGACATGGTACGAGACCCATTAATCTGGGCCCGGACCATTGAGTAGGGATTGAGTAAAGAGATCAGGGCATCGCTGATCTCTCTCACCATTCCGACACAGGCAGGGGTACTAGAGCGAGCCCTTCTGATCGAGAGATTCCGTGCTGAGCCTGCATCAGCAGCGAGACCTACCGCAGGGTGACATGTAGTAGAGTCTTTTGTAGCAGGCAGTCAACAGATGACTCATGGGTCCAAGCAGACCATACCCACAGACAGACGACCTCAGGACATTGGCTTAGCAGTGCGGGGCACACAGCGCGGAGCCAGTCTTTCGAGAGGCAGATAGTGCTACGCATGCGGCGGGCAGGGCCACATGACTCGTGACTACCCGACCCACCATGCCAAGGAGCATCATAAGGTTGAGTGGCCACCTAGGCAGAGGCATAGCATCGACCGCGGTGGTCGGCAGGGAGCAGGAAGACGAGGCAGAAGAGCTGGTCGAGCAGCAAGTGGTGGGCGACGCTTTGAGGCTCTACCACCACCACCACCAGGAGGTCCACCCCGACCACAGGGTGTAGGCGTGCAGAGACAGGCACAGCTCCAGGTAGCGGAGGCCTACGATCACGGTGCGCCCGAGATGATTTCAGGTACTATCTGTGTCTATTCTACCCTTGCTGCAGTTCTTATAGACACAAGTGTGAGTCATTATTTCATAGCCTCTACCCTTGTTCGGAGCTCGAAGACTACGACAGAGCCGTTGGCTCGATCCTTACGGCTAGAGACTCCTACAGGAGCAGACTCGACAATTACGCACTGGTGCCAGCAGTGTGAGATTACTCTAGGAGGCTAGAACTTCGGTTGGGATCTTCTTGTAGCGGTGTCAAGGCCTTACGACATCATCTTGGGCATGGATTGGTTATCTACTCTCCATGGTCAGATTGACTTTATTAAGCGCAAGGTGCAATGTGTACGCACCGACGGGAGCAGGTTCACCTTCATCGGCGAGAAGGGAGCCTTCACCGCACAGGATGGACTCCCGAAGAGGAGAGGACAGCCCATCACACATCAGTTGGATAGCCTCATCCTAGGAGTAGTTGACATGCAGAGTCCTGGTTTTCCTATAGTGGTGGATCAGTATGCATATTTTTTCCCCGACGACGTTCCAGAACTACCTCCTCGCAGAGAGGTAGACTTTTATATTGACCTATACCCCAAGACATCCCTGATATCCACTCTAGCGTATGGGATTGCCCACACTGAGTTTCGAGAGATATGGGTACAGTTGGAGGACTTGTAGGGAAAGGGATTCATCCGACCCAGTGTTTCACCCTGGGATTCCCCGATATTGATCGCAAAGAAGGCGGACAAGAGCTTGCGACTTTCTGTCGACTATCGTCGCCTGAACCAGGTGACATTGAGGGAAAAGTATCTGATACCGATGATTGATGACATCTTCGATCAGCTCAAGGGATCATGGTGGTTCTCAAAGACATACCTCAGGTCAAGCTAACATCATATCAGATTTTGGGGTGAGGACGTGCGGAAGACGACCTTCAGATGTCGGTATGGCCACTATGAGTTCTTGGTTATGCCATTCATCATAAATAATGCTCCAGCATTGTGCTTGGGCCTCATGAACAGGATCATTTAGCCATACCTCGATCGATTTGTCATGGTCTTCATCGATGACATTTTGATATACTAGACCACTAAGAAGGGGCACGCCTACCACTTACGGGTTATACTAGACACACTATCAGAGCACCAGCTTTATGGCAAGCTCTTGAAGTGTCAGTTCTGGATATGTGAGGTCTACTTCATGGGACATGTCATCTCAGAGGTGGGAGTTGCAGTGGATCCTATGAAGATCAAGGCGGTTCTAGCTTGGGAGCCACCCATGAGCGTGACAGAGGTGCGGAGTTTCTTGGGACTAGCTGGATACTACCAGAGATTTGTACCAGAATTCTCTAGAGTTGCGGCACCACTATCAGCTTTGAAGAAGAAGGGGAAACCCTTTTTGTGGTCATACAGATGTTAGTAGAGCTTCCAGGAGCTGAGACAGAGATTGACCAACGCACCTATTTTGAGGATACCGGAGGAGGGAGTAGGGTACGTAGTCTAATGCAATGCATCAGGGACTGGACTCGAATGTGTCCTGATGCAGGATCAGGCAGTGATCGCATATGGATCACGTTAGTTGAGGCAACATGAGAAGAACTTCACTACCCATGACTTGGAGTTAGCAGCAGTGGTCTTCGCTCTGAAGATGTGGCGACACTATCTGATGGGCGAGTGCCTTACAGTCTATTCTGACCTCCAGAGTATCAGGTACATCTTCTCGCAGAAGGACTTGAACTTGAGACAACGAAGATGGATCGAGTTCCTCCATGACTATGAATTTGAGATAGTCTATACTTTTGGAAAGGGGAACGTAGTAGCCAGTGCACTCAGCAGGAGGACGGGCAATCAACAAATTTGGGAGGTGATAGAGTAGCTAGCCGCTTTGTAGATATCCTTCATGGATAGAGATGGAGCATCCTTCCTTCAGTCACTCACAGTCACTCATCCACTACTACAGCAGGTTAGAGAGGCACAGCATGGGGACACCGACTGTGAGACGCGGCGTGCATAGATATCCTCACGACATGCACCTGATGGATTCTCTGTGGGAGGAGAGCACGATGTCCTTTTCAGAGGATGTACCTTGGTACTAGTTTCTTTACAAGAGGAGGTGATGAGAGAGTTTCACACTTCCCCTTTGGCAGTACATCCTGGAGGGGCGAAGATGTACCCGGATCTCAGATGACATCACTGGTGGCCGAGCACGAAGAAGGTTGTGGTAGAGTTTTTTTCTCGATGCCTCACTTGCTAGCAGGTGCAGGTAGAGCACCAGGTACCAGCAGGCTTGGTAGTTCCCTTGGAGGTCCTAGAGTGGAAGTGGGACGACATATCTATAGACTTCGTGACTGGACATTCAAGCACTTCCGGGGGGCACGACTCCATTTGCGTGATTGTCGACTAACTCACCAAGTCGGATCACTTATTACTGATCAGAGAGCAGGGCTTAGTGGAGAGCTTGGGACATCTCTACATTCATCAGATTGTACGGCTTCACGGTGTTCCATAATCTATCTTCTCCGATCGAGATGCTTTCTTTACTTACAGGCATTGGAAGGGGTTGAAGGAGGTGTTCGGGACGCAGCTACGTCTGAGCACTGCCTTTCACCCTTAGATAGATGGTCAGACGAGAGGACCATTCAGAACTTCAAGGACATGCTCCATGCACGTGTCCTCGACTTTGGTTGCAGATGGGAGGACCACCTTCCCATGGTGGAGTTCGCGTACAACAACAGCTACCACTCTACCATCGGGGTGCAACATACGAGGCATTGTATAGCTGACCTTGCAGATCTCCTATGTGATGGACATACACTGGGGAGTCAGCACATGTGGAACCGGAGATGGTCCAGGCCACGACCGAGAAGGTCCAGGTCATCCAGGAGTAGATGCAGATAGCTCAGAGCCGGTAGAAGTCTTATGCTGACAGGAGGCGGAGGCCACTATAGTTCGAGGATAGCGACTACATCTACCTGCGGGTCTCACCTTGACGTGGATTACGGAGAATTGGACGAGCCGGAAAGTAATCTCCACCCTTCATCGGACCTTTCCAGGTCCTCAGCAGGATTGGCGTGGTGTCTTATTGCCTGGCTCTACCACCTCAGTTGCACCGGGTGCACGACGTCTTCCATGTATCCCATCTAAGGAGATACGTGCACGACCCGACACATATCATTGACCATGGGGAGCTGGACGTTGATGATGGGACGACTTTTGCGGAAGTCCCGGTGGAGATTCAGGATTGACATAAGCGGGTCCTACATGGATGGTCGATTCCTCTAGTGCGCATCAGATGGCAGTACGGGAACCTCCAGGAGAGAACTTGGGAGCGGGAGGCTCAGATGCGTGCTCAGTACCCACATTTGTTTCCCTAGTTTATGATGTATCTTTATAGGGACGTAAATCCCTGAGGGGGGATTGATGTAAATACCCGTAAAATTCATGGATTTTTTTATTAATTTTCTTTGAAATTTTAGAAGAACGTAGTTTCTAACAGCACCCGATTTCGAGGCCCAGTGTGCCCGGATTATTTTTCCGAAGATTAGCTCGGTTACGTTCAGTGAACAAATGAGGGGGTTTTTCTATCTTTTGAACTGGTGCATGGAATCCAATTCCAAGGGCACCGATGGAATCGCAGCGCCAGTATTTTCTTAGAAACATCTATTTCGGAGTTGCGTTTGCTCAGGTGTGGTTTTTAATTTATGGGGTTAAGTTAAGAAATAAAATAAAAGTGGCACAACCGATTTTTATTTTATTTTGCTTAAATTATGTAAAGTGGATGATGTGGGAACCATAATATCCTACCCACATGGTAGGATATTTGTGATGTGGGGCCCACACGAACCCCACCGTTTCTTTTCTTCTATGTAACGCACCCGCACCACCCCTTTTTAATGAAGTCAAATCATGCATTTAATCTGGATATTAAACACCTCGTTAATTGGGTGGTTTTAAACTCCTCAATTAATTGTTCAATTCGTTTCTTTTGAAATTCAAACGTTGGCTTGTGCGTTAATAAAATAAGACAAATCTTATTTTATTTGGGTTTAAACTTGTTGAATTGAGAGGATTTGGAGAAAATCTTTCTTCTTCGACGAAGAACATGAAGAACGTGATGAACGCGAAGAATTCCGGATCCTCGGAGATCGACGACGCGACGCTTCTTCCGTAACGTTCCTTATTCCGCGACGCTTCTCTGCGACGCGATGATCCTCCCTCCGCGATGCCATTTTCCTCAATGAATCCTCACTCATTGAATTCTATGAGGTAGGGATTTATTATAGTTGTTGTTCGTGAATTCTTCCATTTCCTTTCTTCCTTTCCATTGGAGCTGCCTGTTACTACAATAATGGGAGGGGGTCGGACCGAATGAACATGACCGACCCTCCTCTCCCTTTTGGTTGTTTGATGTTGTTGTGGCACAAACAAGGCAACGCGGTGCCGAAGCACCACACGTGAATTATTAAGAAAAGTGGGAGAAGCGCAGTGCCGTCGCGCCACACCGTTGAAGACGAACCAAAGACGCAGCACCGTCGCGTCGCACCGGAGAACCACAAAAGCACCCCGGTCAGAGCGGGGCCGCAGAGGATGGGTGAGGCGACGTCACGCCTCACTGGACGGACCAAGGCCGCGGCCGGTTCCTGGCCGCGGCGGAGCAGGGGGTCCGGCGGCCGGTTCCGGGCCGCATGTGTCAGAACAGAGGGACTTGCCCTTGCAGGCCCCGTGGCGGCAACAGCCAAGCGGAAAGAGCGGGCCGGCCTATTAGGAAATAACCGGGGGTTCGTAACCCCCGGATGGATAGTAGCTGCGACCCCCCACATGGGGGCTGCAGGTTCTCAACGCGGGGTGGGGGGGGGGGGGCAGCCCCCCCCCCCCTTCGCTCGGCCGTAAAGGTTGCACCGACCACCTGGCCACCCGGCCAGCGCCAGCGCACCGGGCCGAGACACCGGGCTAGGCCGGGCCGTGCCCAAGTAGGCTGGACCCAGACCTAGTTTGGATCAACCCAGTTCGGGCAGACCCTGGGGGTATCGGGCAGGGTCGGACCGGGGTCGAACCCCCTAATATTGAACCTCTTTCGGTCTTCTTACCATAACATGGGCTACGGGCCTCCGATCGAGGCACCGTGAGCTATGATGCGATCCTTGGATCGAGACGGTCTTTTTGGTATATTACACTTAGGGTTTCGGAGAACTTTGAGTTCATCCGGGTAGGATCGTACGCAAAACCAACTGGGCCGTCGGAGCGGAAACACTTATAACTTGAGCTCCGGACGTCCGATTGACGTGTCGTCGACTTTGATGGATTCTGCTTAGTGATACAGACCTTTTGGTGTACTCTGGTCGAGGTTTGGATGTAGGTGGAATACGGTCGGGTTATTTTTGACTTAAAAACCAACCCGGCCCCATGGATGAAAAAGCCAATAACTCTCAGACCAGGCGTCCGATTGACGCATCGTCTGTGACGTTGAGTTCCTGTTGACGATACGGAACTTTTGGATACATAAACTTTGGACTATGTGTCAGTTGATGTATCTGCCTCTCGGCTCATGGAGCGGACCCTCCCGAATGAGCTTGCTGTGTACGGGAACCCTAGAGCTGGCTGCGACTGCGACAATGATGATGACTGTGCAGAAATACTCTGTGGATTTGGCGGTGATGACTACAGCACTCAAATATCCTACGTGGAATAGTGCTAACGATCCTGTGTGGGTCAGATCTTGTGTGGGTTAGCACTCAGCGGTCTTCTGTGGTCCAGTACCTACAGATCATGTGTGGGTCCGATCATGTGTGGGTCATTACGGGGGTTAGTTATCTATCGATCTTGTGTGTGTCAGATCCTTTGTGGGTCATTGCAGGGGTTAGTTACCTAGAGATCATGTCTGGGTCAGATCCTTTGTGGGTCATTGCGGGGGTTAGTACCTATCATTCCATTGTGGGTCCGACGTCTTAGATGAATCAGTGGCTATATCTAATAATCTCTATCATCATACGAAGAAGCATATCTTTGTGAGATGAATCTTGACTTGCTTTCCTATGTGGATTACGTTATGATTTCTTGTGTTGATCTGGTTGTGATTTCCTATGTGGATGTGATCGAACTTTGGCTCGGAGGTTGGAGCAAACTGGAATTGATGACTTAGGTATATGTATGGGCATATACCTAAGTATATTCAGATGTTACTTTGGGATTGTATCGTTCCTTTGTGGATTATCCTTTCTGAATTCTGGGAGACCTTCGGGGGTCTCGCGGTCCCTTCTGAGTAACTTATACTCACCCCTGCACGGGCTATGCCTGCCCTAAGTTGTGTTGGTTGCAGATGATAGACAACATTGATCGTGGTTGAGGCACAATAAGAAGGTTGATATTTGGAGGTGGACTATTGGGCAGGACGTACAAGGAGCGGATGGCTGGACCCGAGGAGCTGTGGAGGCTATCTGTACCCGACCTTCAGGTGGGACTTCCCGTGGATGGATTGAGGCTGTGGATTTACTATTATTTGTTGTTTTCCCTTTCTTGTTGTACTTTACTTTCAGTTTGGTTTTGTATTCTGGCCCACTTACTTTTCCGCACTTACTTTTGTACATAGTTTTTACTTAGAGTTTACTTATTCTGCTTGCTTGCTCTATGGTGTTGTTTACTTTAAAAAGGCAATACCTTCCCTTTTTACCTAGAATTACGCCTTGGTGCTAGTCGCCAGCCCCTGCCCTATGGAAGGCGGGCTTGGGGTAGTCACGACACGGGCCCCGAGGATGGGACGTGACATCAATCCTCACCGATGAATTATTAAAAAATAATAAAGCCAAGTATAATACCATTATATAAATAATATCAATGAATTTTACCCCTCACCACATTCCCACTATTTAGCTGCTCTAATACCCCAATGGAAAATTTTATTATTCTCCCAAACCATTTGTTTAGAATCATTATAGATCATATCATCTCTATTTTGATAACACTGGGTCTATAAAATCACATATATTTATTAGGGAATACACAAGGGCCATCACATCACATCACATAACTAATGTAATAGTGTATCATAAACATTAAGGACATTGAAACTCTTCCCTCTTCCAACCATGCATGACCACCACCATAATAAATCACATCACATGTTTCTTGATGATTCCTAGGACTTCAAATCTCATCACATACCATATCAATATATTAACTATTGAAATTAGGAAGTCCAAATATGTTCATTTCATTTTCAACTAGAACAAGGAGAAGAGAAGAGTGATTGTCCATCCATATATCCACATCTCCATGTTATTGGGAAAATTGCCCCAAAACATTTTTTCTTTTTAATAGGTTCTCTAGATGGATGGAAATAGTATATAAAAACAAAAGAATAAAAAAATTTATATACATATAGATTCAAAACACAAAATATTCATCTTAAGGGTTCACAAACATGGAATAATCTATATCACATGGTTCTCCACATATGTTATAAAAACTAAATGCAGAATCCAACATCATGAAGAAAAAATTCTCAATTACCATTTTGACATTTAAATCCAAATTTTCACAATTTCAACATTTCACGATATGAATGAATTCAACATTTAAATTCCCGTTATTGAATGTTGTCATCATTTTCTTGTATTTAATATAATTTATATAGGATCCTTAGAACACAAATCCAACCAATTTTTTTCATATATATATATATTAATCATATAAACAACATATCCCTTCAATCATTTATTATGTTAAACAAGAATATGTAATATAATTATATTTTATTTACTTCCATTACTATATAAGAAACAATCATAACATACCATGTCACAAAAACAGATTTCCCATCATCCACATAACTATAATATGACCTCCACCCCCACAATACTGTTTCCAAACCACTCCAAAACCACCATCTCATCCATACTAAAAACACAAAAAACACAACAATTGTCCCAAAATAAGATCATAATATCCAAGAAATAAATCATAGTCCCTTTCAAAAACTCATTACACACCATATATATTGTGTTTTTCAAATTAATAATAGTATAATTCAATCAATTTCACTACTTTATTTAAAGGATTTATTACAAAATAAATTACATCTTATGTTATAATTTTTTGAATAGGTATACATGAATATAAAATTACAATTTATATATTATTACCAACCAAAAAAAATGCATTCGATACTTCACATCATAACAATATAAGAAAGGACTCTGAATGAACAAAATATTCATAGTTGTATATCATATAAATTTGAAAACAATAAATGACTAAAAACAATTCCATTTGGTCATATATAAAATAATATATTCTTTTAAATTTTATTTAATACTATTAAAATATCCTTTATAATCCTAATAAAACCATCTTCATAAGGAATGACAATATTAAACCCATCCATCAAGATGTTATATGTGATAAATAATGGAACCCTGATACATTGATTTTGTTTATACATTTTCAATACGTTTAATAAAAGATTAATATTTATTTATTTTCTAATATGATATATTTTTGATGCATTATTGAATAATTATGAAATAAAGGATCGAAGGAGGAATTCAATAAAATTGTATAAAATCATCCGCACTTGTTGTGAAAATGAAGTTCATAATGTGTATTAATCAATCATTCCATCTACTAACTAATTTAAAATCTATAAATCCCAAATTCAATATATGATCCAAGAAAATGATGTGTATGTAGATTACACATTATGAAATATTATAATTTTAAAATATTAATATTATAAGGTGTTAACTCATTACATGACATGATACCGATAAATCCTAATTGTTTTCAAATATTCACTATAGAAAATCCATGATGTTCCAAAATATTCAGAGTCTTTATGGTATCCAATTTACATAATGTGAAATAAAGTTACATGGAATGTCAGTTTCAAATCAGATACCAGTAAAATATATACATGGAACGAACCAATTACACATCCAGTACTTTTCAAGTTCCATAAATATTTGAGGAACCTCAACATGAAGTATTTTTCAGATCCTAGAACATATTTTCTTTATTCTTATCATTAGACACTATTTTTGTTTATTTTTCCTTTTCATATGTCTTTATTTCTCTGATTTATTATTCTTCACATTCCATTATTCCCATTTTCAATTAAAGGATCATTTTTCGACCATTTTTTTTATAATGTTCAAATTCCAATACCATTTTTAATGAAACTTCAATTGATGATGTATTCTTCCTTATCTATTTGACAATTTTTTTATTTCATTTCATTTTAAATATTTCAATAGTGAGTTTATTTTATTTATAAATATTAATTGATATTCCAAGATTTTTACCATTCGATATCCTATTTTCTTTTGATTCTATCATGATCAGTTAATTCACATTGTGTTAAGGGTCGAGAGTAGGGTTAGTTGAACCAAATGAATATCCAAATTTGAAATTGGGTAATTTTTTCGCTAGACGACTAGAAATGCAGTCTATAGACATGGACATATAGCCATGGTTCTATCGGTCGGTGGCTATAGCTTGTTTATAGCCACGGTTTAATAAAATGACGGTGGATATTTGTTGAAAACCCGATCCTCAAACCCTCCTGCCCTCACGATTCTTCCTCCCCACGATCTCCTCCTCTCAGTTCCCTCCTCCTCGCCACGACCTCCTCCTCGTTGCGCCCTCCTCCTACCCGACGCCTCCTCGCCGCACCCTCCTCATCACCACGACCCTCCTTCCCGACGCCTCTTCGTCGCGCCCTCCTTGTCGCCACGACCCACCTCCCCGACGCCACCTCGTCGTGACCCTCCTCCGCAACGCTGCTCTTTCGACGCCTCCTTGATGCCCCTGTTCCGACACCTATGTCGACACCCCCACTTCCATCCTCGACACCTTTTCACCAGCAACCCTCAAACCCATCGACCCTCCTTGCGTTGACCCTCCTCACCCCGACCCTCCTCCAGCGAAGCTGCTCCGAGCTGCCTCCCCTCCTCCTCTATTACCGACGGTTATCCCCCACAACCATCAACACCATAAGCAATCCCCTGTATTTATAGCATCACCAAATCTAATTCTTCTTTTATATGTTTCAATTTCAAAAAAATTGGTAATTATCTTTACCTTATGATGTTCTAGCATAGGGTTCATAAACACTACAATATTATATAACACATTACAATGTACTCTATGAACTTCACATATACCTCATGATCTTCTTGAAACTCATGGTATATCTATACCATAAGATGATATATATATACCCCATGGAGGTACATCATGATGTTTGTGCTTCTCATTGCTTTATATGAATTATATATACCTTATATTATCAAATAATATCTTTTGAAATGGTTGTTTCTTATGAACTCTATTATCAAATTTTATATTAGTATCATACACAGGATTACATCTTATGAGAACGGAATACCATATTTATATCATTATCTTACACAATCACAATATCTTATGTAGAGTGTATCATATTATCAACCTATTCTTCCTAGAGTCCACTTCTTATGATGATATTATCCTAAAATAATTTCCACAATATGTTGTTGTTATATACATTTTTATCCATGAAATTTATATGATCTTTAAAAACACCCACATGCATCATGACATTTCAACTTGACCTTACCTCTAGCTTCGATGGTAGTACACAACCTGAGAATTACAAGAATAGAGTGCAAACTATCAGGAAATGAATATGACAATGTACATGATGTTAGATATTACCAATAATTTCTTGTATTTTAAATGTGAATAATACAACACATTTCATGACCCCATATAAGAAATTGATTTGGTTTAAACTTTTATACCATAGAAGTTACGAGGTAGCTGGTCATTTAGATCCCTTAGGGTGGCCAGTCTATCATGAAACCCAACATGGTAGATCTTCCTCTAAGCACCAAACCACACTCACTATGCCTGTGCTGAACTAAAGAAGAACTATTAATCCACCATTCCAATATTGATTATATTACATTTAAAATTGTTCAAATATATTTATGATATGTATTGGCTTGTCAGGATCTAAGACAACCATTATTAGGCCTTATTGTTTTCTAACTCCTCTATGATTTTTCAAAATATATAATATTGTTATATCATAAATACCTAATTACATAGGAACCAAACTCCCAAACATATAAAAACTATTCTTATTCTATTATAAATTTAAAAAACACCTATAATTCATTCATAATTCTTATAAACCAAAAGGACAAAAAAATTCAAATACATTCATATTTCATTTTCTAATATTAATGGATATAAAAAACTCCAAATGAAAAGTCGCCCCTTTTCATTAATACAATGATAATAAACTCCACAAACTAAATTGAATAGTTTATTTAATCTTTTTTCAATTAATATAATAATAAAACATATTGGGAAAATTTATTCTACAATAATAAGATTAGGATTTCCAAAAAAATCCATTCTATATCATATTCATCAAAATGTTGACATAAAAATTTATTGACAATTCAATATCATTGAATAAAATAAATCACACACAATCTGGTCTCAACAAACCCCCTTTGTATTTATTTTTAATACCCAATAAAATGATATATCAATATATAATATTCATTTCTCAATCAAATTTTTATTCTCTACCCATTTCTCATAAGTCCATTCATTCAATTTTGTTCTCTCCTACTTTATGATAATAATTACTGAGTACATGAGAGAAAATTTGGTATTAATTCATACTCAAGAAATGTACAAATATAAGTATTTTTGATCTGAGATTCGTACAAAAAAGTAGAGGGTTTTATTTATATAATAAATTTGTCTATTTATAAAATAACATGATACCAATCTGAAATAAAAATTCTCACAAACATTCTCATAAGATGTGAAAATGTATTTAATCTATGATAATTATATAATACCAATTGTACTAATTATTATCTTGGAATATTTCAATCCTAGTTTCTACACTCATGTTAATAAGAAATATAAAAACATTAATGTATAAAATTATCTAAATTTATACATTGGAAAATATCCTACAATCTTGTCCAAAATTTCAATTTAATTTCCCTGATTAAGAATAATTTATCCCCCTTAATGTTAGGTTTGGAATTTTGTAACCATGGACGAGAGAATAATAAATAAAAACATATCAATTATATAGTTTCCATTAAATTTATGGAATATCTTGATATATATGATATTGATAATTTCTGGAATATTCTCAAAGTATTCTCTTCTAGTATCCCCTTTAAGAAGATACTCTATATTGTTATCATTAAGGTGTATATCATTTATATATTGATTTTAAAATTTATTTAGTATAGAATTCACTAAAATAGATCATTCAAAATACTATACATATTGGAAAGTTTGCTTCACTCCACTTATGTTGTCTAGTTTTGAAAACATATATTATATAGTTTCACCCCAATAACAATCTTCATCATAAAACACCCCATATAGTTAACACAAAAATACAACATAGATGACAAGGAATATAAATAATCTTCTTGTTCATAAATGTGAACATAAATGATGAGAATCTCTTCTCAAACAATTTCTAGATTATTTATGTTAACACGTCTATTTTTAAGTACTTTATTTTTCCACATCATGATGAAGGAGAGAAGGATCAAAAAACACATCACCAACATTAAGGTGAATAAAACGAATTTTAATGTTTAGGGGAGCATATCTATGTCTTTAGTCTATCAATTTGAATATTTTTTTTAACTCTACAAGTCTTAGTGAGGAAAATTACTTGAATGATGTGATCACCTAGATTATTAATGACGTTTATAAGGTGTTATTTTATTATTTAATAATATTTATTGTTGTGTTTTCCATGAAATAAAACAACTGGACAACACCTCACACGCCTGTTGAAGAACAAATCATACTGTTGTTGGAAGAATAAACAGACATCCAAGTTTGTGTTTCTACATTTTATTCATTTTTTATGTTTTCCACCTTCCAATTTAAAGTGTTTGTGAGACATTTCCCATTTAATTTGAAGTTTTATCTAGAAGAAATTATATGTTCAGGCTTTAGGACAATGATATCCAAGATGTGATTTAGTTATCTCAGTAATGGATATTTCTGAGACTATTGAGGCGAATATCTCTTTTGTTTGTGAAGTCCACTACTGTTTAAACTGTTACTATCTTATTTATTTCTTTAGTGCATGTGAATACAATAGGATAATCTGAAAATGTGTTTGATTTTATATTTCAGTTATGACATAATGAGTTTTTGTTCTCTTTCTCTATAGTTTATGGGATTGTATTTTAGATTGAAATATTGCTCAATTTTGTATCCCTATATCATATATTTAATATTTTTTATAGTATAAGTTACTGAATCATGAACCATTGTTTCATATAGTTCATGCTCATAGGATAAGTAGTTTTCAATGATTTCTTAAACATAGAATAGAACTAGAATTTACTTAATTACCTTACACTGTCTATGGAATTTTTTTATTCTTACTTATATGACCAAAATCAGTATGTATGTGCCTCTTTTATGTTTCTTTTGGTGAGAAGCGCTGGTGATGGACTGCTACATAAATTAAACTTCTATATTTAATTAATGAACATGTATTTATGACCCTACATGATTTCTACCACTTAATATTTATATGGATTCAAAGATGAATTGAATAGTGATGTTGATTATCACACTACAACAACAGTCTTCAAATATATTTTTTAATTCAATTTCATGTTCTCAGGTTTTCTGAAGTGTTTGAAAGATTGATGATGATGGTTTTAGGCATTAGTGAATGTTTAAAATTTGTCAGAACAAATTTGGTAGACCTTCTGCTTCCCCATTACATGTCTCTTCTCAGGCGAGCTTTAAAACCAACACAACACTATTGAGCTACTTCGAAGGCTCAGTTCAGGTTTTCATGCATGCTGAATATTCAGTTTCATTTTTATATTTATTATCATGAATTGAAAATTATAATTAATTAGGTTTTCTTCATTTCGACTAATATAAATAAGAAATTTAATGATCAATACACATCTATACCTTTTAATTATGACAACAATTACCTTTAGGCATCATATTTCTGTATTATAGGGATTAGTAGTATTCATATGCCATGGTTGACAATTAATTCTAGACTCATCCTTTCTCAAAGGATGCTATTTAACATTTTCGAATTATTTATAATGATACAATATTATTTTCATGCTTCATTAATTCGTATTTTTTCCTTAATATGAACTAACTATTTTTCCGTTGAATGTATTCTAATAATTAAATAAACATGGTCATTATCTTTATTAGCCAACTGAAGAAATTGTCTTTCGGAATTTGATATGTTTTGTCTTTTCAATTTAATATATTTATTGATCTAATATTTAGAATGAAAAAAACACCACTGTCAACTAGTCATTATTCTACATGAATTGAATCTATATTAACTAAATAATGTGTGTTTTTTTAAATTTGTAAGTACATTTTCCCCCAGTAAATATAAACTGGTTCACATTGAAACAATATCTATAGATCAGTTTTATTTATTCACAATGAATTTTAATCACTTAAGGAAACATAATACATTTTTATTGGTCATTAAATTATGTTTCTTCATGTTCTGTAAATTATTTATTAAGCATTATGTACAGATTCAACTATTATGGATGGAGAACACAAGGATGTTATAGTAGGTTGAAGTAATGAGATGACATTTGAAGAAAGATTGTGTACACATTCAACTCTTTTGGCACATCTTATTACATCTGATACTGCTCATTGTTCAAAGGCATGACAACTAGGCAGGGGGAGGGGGCTAGTTGGGGAGGGGGCTGGTGGGCGATGGGGCTGGGCAGGGGGGAGGGGCTGGTGGGGGAAGGGGCTGAGCTTCAAAACATCCATGGAATATACAATGGTGGAGATGTTTAATGTCATTGAGACATGTAAAGCATACTGATTTTGAAGGTAATATCATTAATCATGTTTCTTAATCATGGAATTATATTACAATTTTCATTTTATAACGTATTGTTTATAGTTTTTTAAGTATTTTTGTATTATTGGTGCATGCTTAATAATTAGTATGTTTGATATTTCTATCTCATGTCATCCTGATTTGAATGGATGTTTTATTTAGTTGGGATTGAATTTAATGTTGCATGATATTGTGTCCATGAATTAGTTGAACCAATTATTGGTGGGTATGTCTTTATATATCTAATTATCAATACATCCCTTAGAATGAGTGATTACTGTTAGAGTGATTACTGTTACTACTTACTACCATGCATCATTTTTTTGGAAGAATTGGGCAGGGGGAGGAGGCTGGTGGGGGATGGGGCTGGGTAGGGGGGATGGGTTGGGCTGGGGGAAAGGGCTGGGAGGGGAGGGGCTGGGAAGGGAGGAGGGGATGAGAGGGGAAGAACTGGCCAGGGGGGAGGGGACTAAAGGGGGATGGGGATGGGTAGGGGATGGGGTTCAACAGGGGGGAGGGGCTGGTGGGGGAAGGGGCTGGGTAGGGGGGAGGGGATGAGAGGGGAAGAACTGCACAGGGGTAGGGGCTGTAGGGGGATAGGGATGGGCAAGGGGGATGGGGCTGGGCAGGGGGAGGGTCTGGTGGGTGAACGATATGGGTAGGGGAGGGTATGAGAGGGGAAGAACTAGGCCGGGGGGAGGGGGTTGGTGGGGGATGGGGCTGGGTAGGGGGACGAGGCTGGGCAGGTGGAAGGGGCTGGGCAGGGGGGAGGGGATGAGAGGGGAAGAACTAGGCAGGGGGAGGGGGCTGGTAGGGGTGGGGATGGGCAGAGGGGATAGGGCTGGGCAAGTGGGAGGGGATGGTGGAGGAAGGGGCTGGGCAGGGGAGAGGGGATGAGAGGGGAAGAACTGGGCAGGGGGAGGGGGTTGGCGGGGGTGGGGCTGGGAAGGGGGAGGGGCTGGTGGGGGATGGGGTTGGGCGTCTTCCTCCATTTCAAGGAAAATGAAGTCGGAGAAGATAGACCAACTCTCTTTTTCAAACCAGTAATGCATCAAGATTAATCTACCATTAATTTCGTGGTCATAATAATTTCCCATTGTATATTTCATATTACACATTCAAAATATTATTTATTTTCAATTTTCTACCCAACTGTTGATTCTGTTTTCATTTCATTGTGCTATGATTTATTAATGGTTGTTTTTTTACAATGAAACAAAACATGCTTGGTAATTTACAGTCACCCTCCTGTTGTAAGTGGGTCCATTGTAGGAGACAACTAGATTACAACTGAAGAGATCTAATGGATGGATGAGTACTTTTAATTAAGTTGTTTTGTCATTGTCTTCATTTTTACTCATTGATAGAGTTGTGTATTACATCTTTTTTCATGGTGTTTTACTGATCCTACAATTAGAACTACTTTAGTTAGAATTTAGATTTTGCAGGTTATGTTCGAAACGAGGCTAATTGAAATTATGGTACGATTCAAATGGCTAAATGGTTTGGTATGTTTAATTATATTGAATTGCATATCATAAATAAGTTTTCTTTAATATACTTGTTTCATTTGATATATAGTGTCATGTTTTTATAATAAAACCCCTCTAATGGAGATGCGCTGTCTGCGAAGATGCTGCCCCGCAGATGTCACTGGATTGGACCAACATGCCACGGTCACCCCGCGGTCACACCGCGGTAATGCCATGATTTGGCCCTGCTCCAGCCACATCCAGCTCACACCAGCCCCCTTCCACCTTCATTTCAGCCTGCTTCTACCAGCATTCCAGCCCGCAATAGCCCCCTACCTTGTGGATGTCGCTGGACCGGACCAACACGCCACGGTCACGCCGGGGTCAAGCCGCAGTCATGCCGTGATTTGGCCCTGCTCCAGCCCATACCAGCCCCCTTCCACCTTCATTTCAGACCAATGCCACCTGCATTCCAGCCCGTACCAGCCCCCCTTCCACCTTCGAATCAGCCCGCACCATCCCCCAAACACATGCAACCAACCCCCTTCCACTAGAATTCCAGCCTCCTCCCGCTCTCTTCACTCCTGGCCGGATGATGCTGCCCTGCAGATATCGCGGGATCGGGTCAACACGCCGCTTTCACACTGCGGTCACGTCGAGGTCACGCCGAAGTCATACAACAGTCATGAATGGGTCACGTCATGGTCATGTTGTGGTCATGACGTGTTGATGCTGCGGTAACAGCGTGGTCACGCCGCGGTCACGCTGCGGTCATTCCACGGTAATGCCATGATTTGGCCAAGCTCTAGCCACATCCATCCCACACCATCCCCCTTCCACATTTATTTCAGCCTGCTGCCACTCGCATTCCATCCCGCAACAGCCCCCCCCCCCCTACCACCTTCAAATCAGCCCGCACCATCCCCCCAACACCTACAACCAGCATTCCAGCCTCCTCCCACTCCCTTTGCTCATGGCCGTAAGATGCTACCCCGCGGATGTCGCTGGATCAGGCCAACACGCCGCGGTCACGGCATGGTAATGTCGTGATTTGGCCCTGCTCCAGGCACATCTGGCCCACACCAGCACCCTTCCACCTTAATTTCAGCTCGCTTCCACTCACATTCAAGCCTACCACAACCCCCCTTCCACCTTCGAATCAGCCCGCACCATCCTCCCAACACTTGCAACCATCCCCCTTCCACCAGCATTCCAGCCTCCTCCTGCTCCCTTCGCTCCTGGCCGGAAGATGCTGCCCAGCGTATGTCGCTGGATCGGGCCAACACACCATGGTTATCCCATGGTCACGCCGTGGTCACGCCGATGTCACGCTGTGGTCACGCCACGATCACGTCGTGGTCACGCCGCGGTCACGTCGTAGTCACGCCGCGGTCACGCCGTGGTCACGCCGCGGTCACGCCACGACAATGCCTTGATTTGGCCATGCTCCAGCCACATCCCGCCCACACCTTTCCCCTTCCACCTTCAAAATCAAAGTTCTAATTGTATTCCACCTAGAATATCCATCTCAAGTTCATATATCTCTACGATAAGATATAATTTAGATTCTTATTATTTGAATACACTATAAACCACTCCCTGAAGTGGTAGTGGGGACTAGTCTTTAGAGTTTGAATCACTGATACTAAGTCAAGATAATTAATGGGGTATTTATTCTCATGAGTCAACAACTATTGAGATCCATAAGCTAATACCTATCACCCCTACATTAAAACACAACCCAAACTCATACACGAGGCATCTTAGTATACATTATATCCCAAACTCGAATCAAGAAGGATCCAAACTAGAGCTAAAGTCAATATCCCTTTAAACTCATCAAAATATCTATAGAATTGATCAACCCAAAAAACATCACACTTATATGGGTTAAATCTATCATGGTAGATGTAATATTGGGGATGTCCAAAATAAAATTCCTGTAATAACTAGATAATTGTAAGATAATCTGGATTTTAAACACATTTCTTGGATACTCCAAAGACATCACCACTTGAATCTTCTCAACACTCACTGATACACCCTTCGTAGGAATAAAATTACTTATAAATTTCACCTATTTAATCCAGAATTAAAATTTTGATATATTTCTATATCAGTGATGCTTTTCCAATATTCCAAGAATGATATTTAAATTCTCAGCATGATCCTACTTCAATTTTGAATAACCAAGGATATGATCCATTAAAACAATCAGAAAGGAATACAAGAATTGATTAAATATTTGAATCTTGAAATCCATAAACACTATAAGAGTGTTAGTAAGGCAAAATGACATGAACATATAATTATAATGACCATATCTTATTTTTAAAAATGTCTTAGGAATATCTTTCCCATCCTTTGGAGGTGTACGTTGAATGACCATGACCTAGTTTGAGATGATCATGGTAGGAACAATATCTTGAATTTAATTATCCCTAAAATCTATACTTCATACGCATCCGTTGTTAATTACATTGGATCAATGAGTATTTTCCAAAATAGGATTATCCATTTGGATAGACGAAGTCCAATTTGTATCTTTTTCACACAATTAAATAAAATTAAATAGGTTTATACCTAATTATATTGAGGATCAAACATTATAAACACCCTAAATTTTACATGAAAAGATTACTTTAATATGTTATAAGATGAAAGATACTTTGTTTTTCATGAAAAAAAACATGTAGAGTGATCATATGGAATCCCACAAAATTTTATTTTTGAATGGGTTACTTATCTAACTTGATATCTCTGTTGTTACAACCATGTACCCACACTTTCTATGCCTTAAAAAATTACTGTAATTTGGGAACAAAATTAGTTTGTTCAACGCTTGGAGGAAACAATGAAACCGTGCGAGTGTATCCAATTTTTAGGTATTTTCAAAATACATATTTACTCAAGAATAATGACCTATTAATGAAGTTGGTATTACAAAACCGAACTTCCATTATACTTTTTTTGAATCATATTTTTCATTTTACATTTTTATCTTTTTGGAGAACTTTCATCGAGTCTCTATTTTTTAATAAGTTTAGGAATTAAGGCCCTATGAAATTTTAGAATATCTTTAACAGTCAATGAATACATCCTTTTGATCCTAATATCAATAAGTAATTAACTAAAATCATTGACATTATAATTGATGGTCATGTAGTCCTGTACAAAAAACCCAAAAAATGTATAGAATTTTATACCTATCAATCATGGGGAGCATTCAATGATATAAAAGATCACTGTTGTGGATTATGGGTTTCCATACATAAGTGATGTTGTTCACAACATTGTGTTTCCCCAATTTACTCACAATCTTTTGAGATAAAAACATGATTAATCAAGATGATCTTGGACATGGGTTGATTCAATGATCTACATAGTGAATACCCCCATGAACACATTTCCATCTTATTTTAGTTACACAATAACATTCATATCCAAGAAATTTATTCTAAGGAAATAAGACATTATTTCTTCTTATTATATTTCAATGATGAATCCATTGATTGGATCAAAATATGAGATCTTGAGTTGATAAAGACATTGGATGATCTACCTACCAAGTTAACAGAACAACACTTCCCTCCAACACAGACATACATATGCTGAAATTTAATGAAAAACACTTTTTAGATGGATGGAGAATCAACCAATGATGCATTATTTATATACATGGAGTTACCCCACATGTGTCCTCATCACATATTAGATCTGTGGAAATAATTTAGGATGTTTTACCCGACATATCATCCAGATTCTTGGACTATTATACATGTTACTATTGATAAAGTATTCTGGATTGAGACAACTATAGTGGAATAATCTATTATCGATAAATATATCCACAATGAAACTATATGCAAATGTGATATGGGATTTCCTTAATGTAAAATCCACCATGTGTAGGAGATTATCCACCTCACATACCATGTGGAAGTAAATATAAAGAATCTATATTCATTCTAATTCATTCTACAACAACAACCCATCCTCCCCCTCTGATAGAGACATGTTATTTTGAAATTTGTTGAGGCCCACACTAATACTAATAATAGAGGGTAGGTATAGAGTGATACCAATTAAAATATTGTAATTAGGATATTTATAATCATAAATCATCAATACATATTCCCCAACAATATCATTAGAAAATCATTAAAAAAGGCCAACCGAACAACCTCATCAACAAAACCAGTGATATATTTAGAATAAGAATAATCATGTTCCACTATGGAATTAAGGAAAACATCGTTACACACCTTATGGTCCATCAAATTTAAAATAACAACAATTATATCAAGATTTTCAGATACCTCAACAGATTCAACTAGATCAATTGCAATAATATCTGAAAATTCTTCTAATACCGCCAATTTAATACTAACGTCTCCAAGCTAAACTCAAAAATATACTCCCTACCATCTTGGAAAAATTTTCTAATTGAGGAAACATCAAGTGAATGAAATGATGAACCACACGTATTCACTATGAAACCATGAACAAAAATTAGTTAAGATATATAAGACATTATCTAATTGAATATCGAGCAATTTTTTCAATATTATAATAACTCATCTAAGAGTGGAGGGTAAATCAATATTTGTTATAATTGAAAAGATGATGGAATTTCAGAATTCATGTAGATATGAGTAATATAAGTTAGAATAATCTGATAATGTTGATCATCATATATCATAGGAGATAGAGTCGACTAAAAATTCCCCCATATATATGATTTATGAATGATATAATGTATATGTGGAAGCACCACCAGACCAGCCACCATTTCTCATTCCTGAAATGATGAAATAAGCTAAAAATAGGGAAATTAAAACAAAATCTTGTGATTTTTAGACAAATAGGCATCAACATCTCCATTTTAGAGGATATTTCTCTTGCACCTAAATATGGATTATTATTTAAAAAATACTATAATATAAAATTTAAATAAAGGATTTAGTAGTAATCCTGATAAATGAAAAATTCCATACTATTTTACAATGTAATCCTTCACAAAAAATAATAGACCCTGAATGTTTCTCAATCCCTTATACTATAGGGTTATTCAGCTTCATAAAAACCTTGTGTGTTCTAGGTGTATGTACAAATATCATTCCTATGAGTGTATTCATGAAGCTAGGCCTAAGAGTACTAAAACCAAAAATGGTAGAACTCCAAGTTCCTACCTACTTAGTAAATAATCCTATTTGATTTATCCCTAATGTATAATAATAATTTCAAATCATAAAATTCCTTTTTGATTTCCATGTACTAGACAAGGAATATAAATGTGAATATATCTTAATTTTATGACGAAAATTTATCTCCATTGGAATGATTATTATTATTTTTCACAATGGGATAATAAAATTTAGAGTCACTAATGATCTTGTTGGGTTAAATTGACAAACTGATTATGTGAATGGAAAAGTTTTATTAATATTTATAGTTTAACCTATTACTAAAAATAAATAGGATAATATGAATAGTACTGAATCAGAAAATATATGACCACCTATTGGAAAGGAATATGGTGATCTTAGTAATGTGAATTACATTACACCTCAGATGAGGAACACCTTCCCACCATTTTTCCCTCTATTTTATAGAAATGTTCAATTTGGGTTTTCTCCTTACATTTAATGTCATCTATTCAATGAAATGTGAACCTCTAGACAATAAATAATGATTTTATTGGGTGGAAACCCATGATAGGGTCATGATTAAAAAAAAATCATAAATACTATATATGGGTTTGTAAATACATTAACTATTTTTAGAAACATTAAAAATCCCCACACATCATGTAAAATATGTACATGATGTGAATATATTAGGAAATTTGAAAACTATATTCCTTATTTTTTACGTTGTATATATTATACTCGATGTGAAACCAATGGGATTGTTTTTAAACCAAAGAACCCATGGGTCATGGAAGACCCTCAAACTCAATTATTCTCTTGCCAGACCACCCAACACTCAGCCGCTACCCTCCCACTAGTTGTTCTACCCCTCCACTCATGCTCTCAACATATGTTAATCGTTTGAAAACCTATGGTACATTCCCCTTCCTTCTCCACACTCCACACTACAATAGTACACATGAGACATTCATCCCATGGTGATGATCCTAAAATAAACAAGAGTTTGAATGATGTTTGATATCCTCTACCATAAAATATGACTCCCCACCCTCCACTTCATCATTTCAAACTCTGCCTATATCATATTCATCCCAGCCTACATCAAAAACTTCTTAGTGCCTTAACATGCATCCATAACTACAATTTTCTGGCCCAAATCATTAGATTCAATTGTCCCATCTCCTAAAAATATGGATTATGACTAACAAGACCATATACCTGACAGTGCTCAATCACATTAATTTCCACTAGGAGGTTATTAATTAATGGGTCATGATTCTCCACTCCAGCATCAAAGAGGTCTATGAGGAGACCATTAGGGACCTCTTCCTTGAGTTTCCGGTCATTACAAAGCTTGATATAGCCCATGTAATAATTTAAAAAGGTGTAATTTATTTGATGATAGAACTCATAACCATCATCATTAAACTCATTATATACACCAAGGAGTTCATCACCTCCCTAATATACTACTACATGAGGCTAGACAACATAATGGAGGATGAAGCTAGATGTTGGCCCCTAATGATCATGACTCATGGATTTTTAATGATATGTTCTTGATGAATAAAACCCATCTTAAATGATCCAAATTAATGATTCTTCAATGGGAAGTCCCTCATTCATAGTTATCAATTGAATATATCGATGTGAGAATGAATTATATTGAAGAAACCATCCTGTCTAATTTCATGGGTAGCCCTACCATTGACATGTCCATAAAATTTGGTCGTTACTACAAGACCTTTGTATGAATGGCATTTGGTAATCTCAGGGTTAGAAACATTATTACTAACCTCTCCCATTACAATAGTGACATTGATTACCCTAAATAAAATTCCAATAATGGTAATATTGTTACTATATATATCCACATTCAATACAAAACATGGCTTCCAAGGAAAAACAATGGGATATACCAATGGTCCCCAATGTACTTTAATAATCCTACACAACCCCTACAACATCTCATGATCCTCCAACCCCTAAAATAAAGCACCACTACCACAATATTGAATTATTTTTCCAATAATAGATGAATTTCTCTACCCCATTAAACCACAACTTTCCTAGTTACCACGAGCACAACTGACCCATTTTTCGATCCACCCTCCAAACAACTTCCCACTTGTTCATTTCCATTTTTCCACACCATTTGGGAAAACCAGTGAAAAATGTGACATCATATGCAGGTTCAATTAACTATCCAATATTACATCATCCCCCACCCCAAAATCATCCCATACTACACATCGTCTATATATAGCAGACCCCTCTTCCTCATATGTTTCCACCTCACACAACACATCAATCAACCACCATCACTATCTCACTGACCTTTCTTCTAAGGAGTATCTTGAAGGGAATAAATTATATAAAAAGCTCATCACCAGAAAATATTTATCATAGGGTCCCCTAAATGATCCATTATAGAGAAAAATGACAATCATATTGATCATCACCTAAACTCATCTACCGCGGACTGAGCCTGCTTATAACACCAGATAACCTGATAAGGCATTCCAAACGTTATCCCCAACATCCATAGATATTACTAATAGGTTGTTCTATCATGGGGAAGCCTCTATTCAGGATAGGACATCTGATATGGATCATGAGACATTTGATTTTACTATTTATTTATTTCTTGGTACATTATCTTTAATTTACTATGACTGGATATCAATTTTTAATACTACTTCAATTCCATTAATCTTATTGTATCATTATTTATATATATGGTTGGGATACACTTTATGACATCATTTATTACTGAAATATTTTTATTTCAATATTACATAACCTTATTTTTGCGTACTTATTATTCTTCCTATATGGTTATTGATGTATCTATCTAACACCCATTTTCCTTCCAACATCAGATGTCTCAGCATCGGACCAAAATCAAGTGCTATCTTGATGGGATATCACTTAAGATCTATGATCAATACGGATCACTTCAAAAGAGACATATATTAAATTTCTAACACATGAGAATCATATGTGATACACTCTTGAGATGTTTTATCCCACCATTATTCCTCATGATCACGATGATACCTTCAATAGTTCGTGAAAGAAGTAGTAGACATCAAATGAGTGGAATGACACTGATTGATTCCCTTTTCCATCTATATAGATGAGGAAGAAATTGTTATCAATTTATGGGAGGGGAAAATCTTTTTTTTCATTAATTTAATTCAGGTTATTAAGAACTATGTTTTCTATTTACTTGATATTTTTTGTGTAGGTCATCTAAAAATACATTATACTCCCTCACTACATTATCTGATTTAATTATCCTTACTATCAAATATGCTCACATTCAATTTTTCTACATCTATTTTTTAACTTTGTGGAAATATGTTTTTTCTATTATATGAATTTTTTATAAAATTATTATGGGTATACCAAATTTAATTCAACATTCAACATGTTTCCTCACGTAATGAAATTCATTATTTGGATCCTACGATTCCCTACTTGAAAATCTAAACTTCAATATCATTTTTTCTATTTGTTACATATTATTTCATATACTAAGCATTATAAAACAGAATAAAAATATTCACATTTTACTTCTAGGGGAGTATTTCATGATCATTACATTAGATTCACCTTTATTTTATTTTTTTCACTTATCTAGTACTCATTTTATATTGATATCATTAAAACAGAAATCTCGTTACCAACATTTAAATTAAAAACAATGACTGGTTATAGAATGTTGATATTATGTTTTACACCCAATTGGAATCTATAGATGATTATATAGTTTTTATTTTAATTATAATTATACATTCTACGAATTCCATTCGAATGACTCATTATTGGATACTATTAGTTCATTGATTTCTAGTTATTTTTGACTCCCATTCAAGATAAGATTCTTAACAAACATTGTCATTTTATTTTCTGAGCATGTATTTTTAGAGATAACAGGGACACATAAACCTATATATTCGTCTATTTTGATACTTTGGATGCTATTAATTAACAAATAAAATTTTAAAATTATTGAGGCAATATTTGTGTACCACTTTACACAAAACCCAGTTTTACTTTGTTCTATGATTTTCCTGGTGTAGCCATTAATTTCCTTGCTTGGATGGATAAATTTCAAGGGGATTATCCTTTCTTACAGTATACTTATTATGGTGCAAGATTAACATTTAAATAAGTGTGGATGAATTTTTACCACTGATAGAGGGATGACATAAGAATTGACGAGTTTTATAGTGTGACTTTCACCAGATTGATAAATGGTGGTATGCGAATATCGTTGGAATTTTCTATGCTTACACCATTCATTTTAAAAATGATATATATATATATATGATATTGAGTTATGTATTGGGACTATAAAAAATTATAATAACCAGATTGATGAGTCTTTTGATGGACCATATATGGTAAGGTGATGAATGTGAGTCCTTCCCTAGACATTTTTTGGGAAATTAAATAAAAATAAAATGAATGGGACAATGATATATTATTTATACTTTTTTGATGTAATCATTTATCCACGTTGAGTGGTATGATAATGTAATCATTTTTTATTGAGTAGTTACTCATTGAACTATTCCAACGATTTATGCATTTTACACTATATCATACCCTCCATTTCATCAAGATTGTTATTTTGTACATGCATAAACATTGAATAAGAAACAATTGAAACTTATTGTTCAATCCATCATGAATGATTTAGTATTTTCTTTTAAAATGTAGGGATGATAGAACCAATGAAATCCTTTAGTTAAGAAAATTTATTCCGTGTATGTGGATAACTCTAGTAAAATCTTTCAATGTGTGATGAGATAAATTTTATTGTGTGTCAAATAGAAAAATAAGAATATTATTTAAATAAAAATTTATGAAATTGTAATTAATTGGAGAAAAAATATTAGAAAATTACATAATTTTGAAGAATGATTATTTTACCTATAGGATTTATTCTGGATAAATTTATATTCCCAATATCACATAGTTTCATTTTCATGGGTTTAATGCCAATTTTTTAATTAAAATCTTTTTTAATTGGAAACCCTAATAAGAATATTTTTCCCTTATGAAAAGAAATTGTTCAATTGTAGGATTATATTATAATTCAATTTTTTATATATATTTTGGTTCATTTAATTAATGACATATAATTTTTTATATATTATTAAAATAGGGTTTTGATGAATTTTTATAGGAAATAAGAATTAAATTCTCAAATGAGGACTGCCAGAAAATTGGTTAAAATAATCATTACTTATATTGAAGTTGAAGTACACAATGTTTATTCCTAAAATAGGACATCTCCAGGATGAATTACCAGTTCTGATTCCCAAATAGATGATGTGAACCAAATACAATATGTGTATCCATATTAAACATCATGAATGATTTTAATTCCAAAATCACAATATTTGATGTTGTAAATTATTTTCAAGAATATAGAAATGTCAATCCTAGATACCACTTATCATTGAAGGGAATAAATATGTGAAGATCAAGAATAATCCATGGCTTCACGAGATCATAAGTACATGAAATGAAAATATTTTACATGTCATAAACGTTTTGAATAAAAAGATGAATAAAATCGTACATGATATGATCCATTTACAAATAATGTACCTTTTATGTTATATAAATATTTGTGTGACCTTGAAATAAAGAAGGCATTTAGACCCTGTAACTTATTTTATTCATTAAATTCTTTTAGTATCCAATTTTCATTTTCAATTATTCATATCTCTAACTTGTTTTCTATTTTTATACACATTATGTTGTTTCTATTTTCAATATCAAGACACTTTATTTTATCAAAAATGTTATAACACATTGTTTCTAATCAGGTTTTCAAAAAAAATTGATTTTATTTTATTTTATTCATTTAATTTTTATCTATATTATTATTTAAATAAATATCCCTGATTTCAATTTCAAGATTCTATTATTTGTGTGAAATTATTGATATTCTAAGAATGATGTAATTTATTTACCGGTTTTAATTCAATTCTACCAGAAAGAGCTTTTATGCATAGGGTAAAGGGCCGAGTGTAGGGGTAGTTGAACCAAATGAATATATAAAATTGAAAATGGGTAAAACTACGCATTTTAACATGGTTTACAAAAAATTAAATCTCATTCTCATGAATTTACCTGCCTATTAGATGAGAAATTTCATCAACCATTACCTTGTTGTGTAATATTAGGGTAGGACCAATATCCAGTAATTCTTTATACTTATAAGAAAAGATGCATATTATTAGTTCTTCAATTACTCTTTATGAAGGAGTATTTTACATCATATGGTGATGAAATTGGATATATAAAGATCAATTGGTTTTTTTGACTTCTCTATAGCTTATTCCACAGGTCTATCCCATGTTAGATTGAGGATTTCCCCTTGATAACTTGAAAATATCCCCAAAAATAAAATTAATATATAGTAAGAAATATGGTACATAGTTTTAGTAAAGAAAATGATGAGATCTTACGTGAGGAATCCACCTATTGGTTCTAACCAATGGGTTACTTTTCTTAATGGTTAACTCAATGGGCCTGACACTAGGCTGCCACATAAAATTCCTTAGCAGTTGAGTGTTGTTTAAAAAAATAAATATGTAATTTAATCAATTACCAAATAAATCAATGATGTATTTGGCAATCATGAGACCCCTACCTGGAAAAAGTATTCAAAACAACAATTTTATGCACTAGAAATAGGGGGCGTACATAAGTGAAAACAACGTTATGAGAACACTTTAGTGACAACATCCCACAACTATATGAGAATTCTGATTTTAAAACATCTGCCTAAAGATAATTTAGTAGGAAATTATTTTGTAATTATATTCACTTTATAGTGATTTTATCTGGAAGTATTAGTATGTGATATTTTTTTTAATTTATCATTAAAAGCAGATATAACAAAATATACACAGTATAATAACAAAAGAGTCTTTAAAAATTTATTAAAAATATAGGATATAATTATACTTATCTAAAATTTATTTAAATTTAATTAAATATTTTATTAAAACAGGTATTCATAAAAAATGATGTCAAAATGAAATCAGTAGAAAAAAAATAAGAAAATAGGATTCACAATATATCTACACTTTGTGAACTACCATTAGGATCCACTTCTAGAATGATATATAATTCAGGTATACCACCAAGATCATTTATTTTTGGGATCTGCCTCCATGATGCTCAACCAATGGGACCAACAACTAGAATGATATACCATTGTGATCTTCCACAAGAATAACCTACAATTTGTATATACCTCCAAGATGATATACCATTGGAATCTACCACCAGAGTGATATACTTCTGGGATCGACCTCCAGATTTTTCTACCATTTGTATGTTCTAATAGGATGATCTAAAATTGTTCCATTCATCAAAAAAATTCAACAATTGGGATATACCGCTAGATTGAACTATCATTGGGATCTGCCATTGGGACCTACAATCATACTCTAAAATACACCATATCCCTTAAAAACATCTCAAAAATCATCCCTTCCTCAACTAATATCCTCTGAAAAATCCCAATATACCATAATCACATGATTTCGAACAATGTAATATGATGAATGGTCCTATCCATTATAGTGTTTTTTTTAATTAATGTTCTTTGGTGAATTGTGAGAATAATACTGATTGTTCTAAAACTGTCACATTTATAAGATTATCAAATTAAAAGTGTAAGATAATTTTTTAATCCAGTTTTATATAATTTATATATATTTATAGGTAAATATTTGTAATTTGAAAATATAGATTTTTTCCTTTATAGATTTTTTTTATTGTTTTCCATACATAATTAATATTTCACTATAAATAGTAAATGTGGTCTCTAATTTTTAAAATTGTATTATATTAAATCTGTAAATTAATTAAAATAAAATTGATTTCATATTATACATCAATATGTTCAAATTATTTTATAGTGTTAATATCAATTTTATGAAGAAATTAATTCTTAGAAATATTAAAGTTAATGATAATGAGAATGATGAAAGGGTTATTTACAAAACATTTCTTTATTTATGGTGTCTTATATATATATATATATTATTACTTCTGAAAAGAATTATTTACCAATATATAAAATTATATGATCAATCATTTAACTGATTATTATTTTTATATTATATAAATTCAACGTTATTGTGAAAACATCATTTGTCTACAATAACTATTTTCCCTATATATTTATAGTTTGAATATGAAATTTATTTTCTTCCTTTTATGAATTTAAATTAGATTAAGCAGCTATAAATTTAGGTTCTATATAACGTAATTTGGTTAGTATTTTTATGTTAAGTTATTAGGAATGATATTTTTGTGTTAAAAAAAATATCCATGTAAAAAAGGATAATATAAAAAACGCAATAAATAATATAATGAACTTTGTATAAGAAGTTTTAATATGATTGGTAGATTCATTATCATCCTTAAATCCTCGTAAAAATTATTTTTTGTAACTTTTTGAACTAATGATCCATGAATATGATCCTTACATTAATGAAGTATTAATAGAGTTTCACAAAAGTTATTTTTTTCTCTAATAAATATTAATTCTTCCACCCCTTAATGAAACACCCATTCATATGAATTTTGTTTTTAAATCATTAATTTTACATATATTTGATACACTAATCTTATTCAAAAACCTCTCGTTGTATTTAGTTGGATGATGCCCTATATTTTAAATGAGAATTTAAAGAGAATGTTTATATCCCAGAAATGAGTATTACATTATCCATATCATTTTCATTATAATAATTGTCTTCTAAACCACCCTAATTAAATTGTCATAATCACCTCAAAAAATTTAATATACATTATTTTTATTATACAAATGGAAATATCAGTTTTTGGGTCAATCCATGTTGAAATAAAAAATCATGCTAACACGATGTTGTGTATCCCACTACCACCATGATGTATTGCCTCGATTTTTTCATCATGATTTTATTTATTTATCCAAATAACATAAAATATAAACCACTATGATAAGAAAATAAATAATATAATAATAATATGGTTATAAGGGTAGTGTACACAACAATAACCATACTCACCAGCCAAGAAAATGTGAGATCTTGTAGGTGTTGGTTTTTTCATTACATAAAATAACTGTAGAAAAAACATTCATGGATGACTTAAAGAACTAATGTAATAATGATTTTATATTTTAATAAAAATCATGAATGGTTTATGGTTATATAATATATGTAGTAGTTATTTTCAATATTATTCAGCTTTCAAAATTGTTCATGAATACTGTAGAACAATGATGACACCTATAAACTATGAAAAGAAATTTATGAGAAGAAATATGACATGTAGATATAATATGATAATACATGGCTTATATTGCAGTGCCTAAAAACTTGTACTCCATGATTCTGTGCAAGGACCACTTTTTATTTACTATATTTGATAATATTTGTTATGAACCGTTCAATATATTACAATATATTCATAAAATAAGAATCAAAACCAAAAAAGTCATCCTATAGTCTCATGAATGGGTGTTTTAGTTTCTTTGAGGATAATATACATAAGAAATATATTTTATAATAATTTTGAGAAATAATCAATATTAAATAGTCAATAGAACTATATATAAAAATAATTGAGGTTATACACATAATTATAACATAGGTAATGAAAACATAAGAATGGTTTTAGCATGAATGCCCAAAAATGTAATAATTTCCCATATGTTATCAATGGATGGATCATAATCATATTAGAAACATGCTAACTAGGTGGATATAATTTGAAAACAACATGAACAAGTAATAATTATCATAAATTCAGGGTAGAATAACATGAAATCTCTAATGAAAAATCATATAACATTGAAAATTCTTTTATAGTACGGAGACAATAAACATTAACCCTTGATAGGAATAATAGTCATACGAATTAGAAATGTAAATTTCCCCTAAATCCTTTAATTACATTGAATATTGAATGAAACATAAGTATAGGGATATTATTATATTCTAAAATAAAATAATCGCCATGATTTATCTTATGAACATAAATAATGTTGATGCATCATGTTTTGGACTATTATTTTATTAATAATAATTTGAATAAAAATGATTACACATTACATTTCTATAAAATTTAATTTCCCATAAAAAACCATTTTATAATTAAATATTAATATTTTACCAATTAATTAGAGGTATGTATGTGATACCAACTCTCGGTGATCGATATATACAATTTCCAAATTAATTCTGACATTCATCATATCATAAATCTCTCATGGGACAAGAATTTGTTTTTCAATCAACTCACAAAAAACATATAACATGAAAATAAAAAATATTATGATTAAAGAAACCATTTTCAATGTGTTTTTATATAATTTTAACATAAATATTATTATAAAAAACTCACATTCTTAAAGATAAACATTGTTGGTAACAATATGTTTACATAAAAAAGTTTTCAATGATCCTTTTGAGAAATTTGTTATTAAATATTACGTTATTATTAAAATTAAAAAATTGATGAAGTGAATGTGGGGAATTTTGTAAATTTTTTTTATTTTTTTATTTATGATATATAACAGAATGTTCATATAATTTATATATATGATATTATATAATAATATTAATGATTTTATTTCCAAAGTATTTAAAATATTTTTTATAAAATTATTTGAATTATCATTATTTAAATAAAAAAAATTTAAAATTAATGTTACATGTTAATTTGAATAATTATTAAATGGAATGAATATAAATAAAAAATAATATTTGATTTCATAAAAAAAGAACAGAACATTTATTGGTAAGAAATTCTTGGCATGGAAGAAATGATCTATGTTTAATTATGGGAGATTAACAATTTTACACAATTATTTTGGAAAATTGTAATTAAATAAAGGGCCATTGATGATGAGAAATAATTTTCCCACAGTAAAATATTATATAAAATATAATTTTTTAAAATGGTAGGGTTATTGAATTAGTTAAATAGTATATTCTTGTAAGAATTAGCATTACCCAATGAATTGGATGTTGATCTGATGATACCATTAAAATATTTAAAATTATAATTCAAAAAATGATTGGAATTATGGAATAAAATTAAATATTTTTTATTATAGATTGTTATTGAATCATGTCCCAAAATATTATAGTGGTTGTAGTAAAAAATTTCTTAATAAATGATGGGGTATAATAAGAAATATTTCACTCTATGAGAAAAATCGAAATAGGAAACTATTTTCTTTATTTCCCTACATAGATAAATGCTCTCTAAAATAATATTATACAAACTTTAATATTATAATAACATATTTTAGGTCATTGATAATATAGTTAATTTATTAAAAAAATCATTTTAAATATTTATATTATTTTGTCTTCTTAAAATTATTATTTAATATTAATATCTGGTGAGAGAAACTATGGTCATTTTAAACTTATTTCAATGATATAGTATTTCTGTTAATTCATCTCCAAAATTTTATAAATATTATGTAAAATAGTTAATTTAATTTTTAATTTATAATTATTTATAAATTAATTATTTCATTTTTTCGGATTTTTAAATATGATCATTAAATATGTATTCTATAATAAACAAAAATCTATGATTATTATAGAACAAAAGATTTTATTAGTTATTTAGATGATATTTTATATTATCAAAAAACCCAAAATAAACTCATTATTTAATATTTTTACAATATAATACCAATATAAAATTTCCCAAGTTTCCTTTTTATAGAAATTATTATCATTTTCAATTATGTTTTCAAACCTACACAAATAGAAATGTTTCATAATTAAAGGATGATTATGATGTACTTTAGTGGTAATATAATTATAATAGAGGAATAATAATCATATATATTATTTATTAATATTTTATATTTGAATTTTTTATATGTAGATTTTTAAGGTAAACAATTCTTAAAAATTTCATAGTATGAAGATATTAATTTTGGCTTTTATAATGCCATTTTGGATGGTCAAATTTAATGTACATATTTATTTCTCATATTTTTTATAAAATAAGATATTTTTCATTCCAAAAACATATAAATTTTATGAAATTAATTTTTATTAATTTAACTACTTCACATTATTAGCTTCTAATGGGGTTAATTAACTGAAAATGGCAATTGATTTTCCCAGGGCGAAAACCTTCCACAGAAGTATATATATGATTATTCCATTTCCCATTGGACATGATAATGAATCAATATATATATTAGTTTTATAATATAATATATCTAATAAATAAAATAATTATAGATTAAATTCCATATATATGAAATACCTGAAAGGATGGTAAATAAAAGGATTAGATATTTCATGGTTCTGGGAGGGAAAAGTGGTTAATGATGATAAAATAATATAAAAATAATAACAGTATACTAATTTTTTTAATGTTGTCAGATAATGGTCGAGTATTGTTTTAATAGAATGAATTAGTTTATATAAAAATATATAAATGAGATCTATGAAATATGGAATTTACACTTCATAGTGTGATCATATTCTATTAGAAATGGGTGAAGCCATCGAGGGATTGAATTATGAGAACAAGAGAACTTCTTAAAAGTGGAAATTAATGTTTAGGATAGTGGTTAAATTTTCTTGGGATGATGTTAATTGGATATCCTGTGAGGGGATGTGAGCAGGGTAGTTATCTATTTATAAGTGAAATGTGGAATTGTTTTTTAAATACAAAAAAATATTTCAATAATTAGAAATCTATATCATGAAAATCAACTACAAAATTCATTAATAATATAGTATGTTAATTACAATGTTCTCATAAAATATTAACTCATTTTTATTCATTTTTAGGCCTTTTACTCATAGAATTAATTTTTTAATTTGATTTATTTATGCTTTTACTATAGTAATTATGTTGTTATGTGAGGTAGCTTAAAAGTTATTCAATAAACTAATAATAAATATATTACATTATTTAGAAATAAATACTTTATTATTATTTTATTTGATTTAATTTATAAAAATAATTTTTTTTAAAAAAAATTTATTATTTATTAAATTAATTTTTTGTGAAACATTTACCTTGTGATATAAAATTACAAATATTGGGATATAAAATAAGCACAATATATTTAAATTTTAAATTAATTTTTAAAATATTTGTTTGGTCTTAAAAAATGGTTCAGGGATTTATATTTCATATTTAAATATCTATAATAAAAAAAGGCAACTTATTTATAAAAATTTTACATTACATTGTTAAAATTAGAAACAATTTTGTGGAAAAATCCCAAAAAATGAGCTTCAAATATTTTTTCTATAATAAATCTCAAAGTGGAGATAATCATTATAAAAAATAGGAGCATAAAATTTTTATTATTTTATTATATATTAATAAATATTATTTATAAAATGATTCTATTTATATTTAAATTAGTTTTTTATTATTATCAATTATTTTTCATTAAATTAATAATGAATATAATGTTAAAATCTCATATTATTATTAAATAAATATAGAAATTTTTTCATTATGTTTAATATTAAATTATCAATGATATATTTTTAATCAAAATGTGAAATGAGTCAAAAATTGTTTTATAAAATTATTAAAAAAATTTATATATATACATGTCAATATTAAGGATGATATGCTCATAATTTTAACTAATATAATCTCATATGAACTACATGTTATTAAAATGAAATGGAAAATATTTTTTTGTAGTTATGTGAGGATGTTTATCAATCACAGGTCGTATTTTAGGCTCCACAAGCTAAAAATTCTCCTATTTATCAATTTTTATTAGACCACAATTTCTCATGTTTGGGTTTATATTAGTCTATAAAAAACCATAGATAATTTACTACAATTCCAATATCAAAATTATTTTTTTCATAATGATGGTTAATTAATCAATATTATTTTTCATCATACATTGATAATATATATTAACGATCTTATTACACCAATTAATACAATCTGATTTTGTAGCAATGAAATAATGATCATATTTATTATTCAAAATATATAAATGAATTTATTATTTAGATCGTAATTGAGTGTGAAAAAATAAATGCAATATGTTATTTATTTAAAGAAAAAATTCCATGAAATCATATATTTCTACATTCTCCCCCATTAAATAAATTGCGTCCACGCAATATTAGCTATACTATACCGATGATAAAAATAAAAAATAAAATTTTATTCACTACAAAGGGGATATTTTGTGATGAAAAATATAACGTTCAATCTCTGTGAACTTGTATTTTCTCTTTTATTTTATTTTTTATGATATCGATTTAATCTGTAATAATTAGATCTAAATTTCCATCTATTGTTTTTATCACAATTAATTTAATAGAACTAGATTTCAATAAAATATCATGATCATTTTTTAATTGATGGAATATAAATGAGATTTTCATGTTTTGGAGATTAATATAGTTCAGTTATGATTATAGTTACTCCTATTAATAAATTACAATAATCCAATATATGTTTGGTATATTAGAGTGTTTCTTAAATCATAACCCTACATTTATTTTCCGAAAATGTAATAATGAAATTAAAATCTGTTTTACTAACTTTAATGGATAATATATAATGAAAATATATAGGGAATAAGACATATATTTTTTGAAAAAACAAATATATGTTCCTATAAAAACATTATTTTTTCAATCAATCTCTATGGTAGTAGTAAGATATATTCATGCTAGCTCCCTAGGTAAAGAGGTTACTAGGGTTCAATCTATTTTTTCAAATATGATGTTTGGGAATTCATTTTTATAATTTCAAAACTAATTTCATTTCTTAATTAGATCTATTGGTGGTCCATTATCGAATACATTATTTTACAATATTAATTTTAATGATATATTAATCACATTGTTAAATGAATTTTCATTGTGTCTAGTATGAATAACCATATAATACATCCATGTTACATGGTGTAAATATCTGGGATATTTTATCACACATTTTATAGCAGTATATATTATAATTTTCATTCCCCCTTATGAAAGATAATCATAGATTCTATGATAATATTATTTAATTTTATTCTTTAACTAAATAAAACTTTAGTTTCTAATTTCACATTCAGTTCCCACCAAATATCCTCTATAGATTACAATGAATCATATAGATAATATTTGCTAAATAATTGTAACTAAGACATTAATTACTGACTGAATGAAAATTATTTTTTATTTATTTCAAACTCTTTTAGGAAAAGTGAGAACCAAAAATCCCTTAACGCCGACCAGAAAACGACATGAAACATACATAAAAGGACATATTCCAGACTCCCACCGACCAACCAGAGCACCAACAGTCTATATATCATAATATCCATACTCATATCTGCATCCCACACAAGATTCCCCTTCTGCCATAACAATAGCTGATTCCCACTCAGAGGATGATCTATATTGCTTCAAGTAGTAGTTACTTTGCTCAAAACTCCACTTCTGGTCCAATTAAGGCTGCACTGGACAGGTCTGTTTGATCAAGATGTCTTTTTTGAAGGCAATAATCACAACTTTATCCTTCTTAAGATAAGATCTAGTACACATCGGTGGCAGAAGGTAAGAGTAATCCTTCCATGTTCATCTTCTTGGTGTAGCAGAAATAGGTTCTGTGCACTAAGTCATCCTTTAAGTCCCGTTCCGGAAAATGTCACAGAATGATAGTAAACCTGGGCCACTCAAATTTTCCGTATTACCCCCAGAAAAGTTTTTTCCTTTGGTCTTTGGAGTACTACCCTAGCAACCTGAAGAGTTCCCCCTCCTTGTCAGCGGTATGTTCATATCAGTCTGGACAAGGAATTCAACCACTCTAGCCTCCTCCTCTGTTGCCTTAGGGCTATCTTCGTGACCCAACCTGACTGAAATGTGCCCTTTAACATAGGCCCCCTTAGCATCACTGCACAACATAAGACCCGAATCCAATCTAGCTTCAAAAATGTCTTCCGATAGCCCTTAAAACTTGTTGGTTAGTGTGAGGAAGGGTCGGGTTGTGGGGTCTAATAATCTAGAACCCCCAGTACCCTTCGGGCTGGTCACACCCAAGGTAGTTACCTTTTCCCCCACCTTTTGTTCCTTCCCCGAAAGTTCCTTATCCGGGTGTTGCACCATACAGACTTCCAGGTAACCCGATCCGGTCTCCTTCCCATCCAATGAAATATATGGGCCCTCCAAATCCCTCAGTAACCTGTTGAAAACCTCTGAAACTGTCGGGTTAACCTGCGAGGCCAAATCAATTGAATTTTCAGTAGTATTAACTTCCAATTCCATCATCACGAGGCCTTCCTTCTTGATATCCTTAACCACCAGACTTGCAGTTTCCCCATCATTTGGTCCCGAAGCCTTCGTGACCAGACCAGGCATCACAGCCACCTCTGTTAATTCTCCCGATACAAAATTCACTCCAGCTACAACCTTCTTCCCCCTGCTTCTATCCTCTATTTCCGACTCAGCGTGACTCCTGAGGAAAACCTCCAATGGGTGACCCAGACGCTTGCAAGATGGTCAGAAATCAGTCCAATTCTTGTAAATCACCGGCTGTTTCCATCCGTATTCTTCTCTGATAGTGATCCAAACATAGTCGAATGACAAACAAGAAGCATCCACTTCGATACATAGGCATGGATTCACCAGGTAACACACATAGTCTCAGTACTGTATTCAGAGCAGAGAAAATGTCCAATGAGGTTTCATAACATCTGAATCACCGAAGGATTTTCCAACGGTAGGGGATGATTTGGGAAACTCATCCATACCGTCGGGGCATGAGAATCCCTATTCATATGAAAATCGAAGGTCCATCATAGGAGGAAGAAGTGGGAACCATTGAAGCTATGAGGAGCTTTCGACCGTGCCTTTATGAGGTCTTCTTCAAATTCAAACTGAATCATGATATGTCGGCTGTCGAGAAAACCAACAACTGCCCTTTCTTATGATCATTAATAAAACAAGATGCATAAAATGTAATTGTCAATATTTTTTAATTTAATGTATTATAGCATTGAACATAATATTTTAAACCCAATGAATTATCCCTAAATCATTGTATAATGAGTTTTCATTATATAAATGGTTAATTATGATTTCTTAAATTCATCCCATTTTATCATGTAATCTTCCACCATTTCAGTTACATTCTTAATGGGATTACTCCATTGGACGACCTAAAATTTTATGAAATTAATAAACTAGGACAACTACACTATGTTCCAAGGAGTGAATAATGGAAAATATATTTTCCATCACATTGATCCTTTTCATAAAAAAAATTATAATAAAATATCCACTGAAATATAATGGTCATTTTAAAATTAAATACACGATCATAGGTTGAATATTCCTTGGCCTATTTGGGAGTTCCAAAGGGTTCATATTAGTACTCATATATTGGGATAGAATCATCAAACTGGTTTCATTTAATTTTCCACCCCATTCTGATTCTTATTGATAAAATCATTACATTTTCTATCACATCCACACTTAACTTATTTTCACATTACACCACCCATTAATGAAGACAATAATTACTATCTTTATGGAGAAATTTTAATATTAAATTTTAATTTTGAAATGTATTACCTAGATAATTTTTTATTTGACACATTCTCATTATCATTCTGTTCTACAAAAATCACACATGTTTCAATTTGGGTTTCATTTGGTTGGGTAGTCATATATTCCATATTCTAATAACTAGAAATTATAAATCCTAAACAATGTATTGTAAATGGAAGGAGTCAATTGAATTCATATCTCTTATTACTGTTAAATCCGGGTCAAATTTATGTTTTTATTTCATGCAAATGGTAATTCTTGAGTTAATAAATAGCATACCATTTTTAGGTTTATTACAACTAGGTCAATATATTACTCATCATGTATCCACATGTATTATCGAGACCTGGTCTTTTCATTCCTGGAAAACCATGAAATCTATACATTACAAAAGATTTATGTTGATATCCTATACATAGAAATATCCAATAGACATATACCATGGGGTTTATCTAATGTTATGTAATCAAAATCGCCAAAATAAAATACATAATCTTTAATAATTTATACACACTAATCAAATACCAATATATTCACCACAGACCTACACTCTTATATATACTTCTAAAATCACATTTGTTAAAAAAATAATGTTTATTAGATGTAATATGAAAAAATGATTATTTTACAACATTTCTAAGGTATAAACATTTAATATCATTAAAAATATCACTATCCTAAAAATAGATTGTTTATTGTTATTGAGGATTGGTTTCATATGAAAACAATTTCAAAATAACTATATAAATTTATGAATTTTCATAATATAATAGATCCAATTCAAGAAAAGTATGTAATTATGCTATTATTTAAAAATTTTGTAGAGGTGATTCTAATGTAAATAAAATCTTACCTTCTGTTATTATAAATAAATATTTCTTATATATTATTTAAAGTTTTTCCATAGTGGAATTTATTTTCTATTACAACTCATGATCATTTAATAGGTGTGATGGTCATTCTCTTGTATATATACTATATCATAAAATGTATCTTATTTCTATTTCTCAACATTGTAAAAAATGGTGAAATACTAAAAAAGTGAAAAACATATATAACTATAAGAAAAGACAGTCAATAAAAATTGTTATGAATAACTCTTCAAATATTTTTATAAAAAATCATACCTGTCAAAAAAATATACAAAACATTACCAATGAATTAAAAAAAGAAAAATATGAAAACATGAATTATATTTATTTTTTTAAATTATTTTTAGATATTTTTTTATCATTTCATTATATCACAATTTCTCTTCTCATATCGATTGAATCTATTCCTAATATTCAAAATATATTTGAATAAATATAATATATTTAGTAATATATATATCTCATCTAACACACCAAAAATATTCATCACCATAAAATCCATGAAAAAATAAAATTTTAAAAGTCACAGTAAATGAAATATTGAAATTATAATGATTAATTTTTATAAAAAAAGGAAAATTGGTTTGCGATATAGCTCTTATCATAAAATATTTGTAGTTTCAAATGGAATGAAAATTTTTCATATGATTGTTGAATTTATAGTTAAAAGAATTATGATCAATTAATTGATGTTATTTTTATTATGGTTTTCTAACATAGTATAGTTTAAAGAATATATATAAAATGTTCTAGGGGTGATGAATATAAAATAATTTTACCATTAGAAATATTTTTTAAAAAAATATCAATTTTTATATTATTACCTAATTGGAATGAAATTTTTTTTAATGTATAATTACTTACATAATAAATAAAATTTAACAATTTAATCAATTTAAATTATGTATAATTAATATGGGTATAAAAAAAATTATATGATAAAATTTAATATATAATATTAACAAACTATTTTAATTTTTTAATACATTACCTATATATTTAGGTTATATAAAAATTTTCCACAGAATTTTATAAAAAACATCACTTAGAATAATATATCATCGTTAAATAAATATAATTTTAAAAGTCAATTGTATTCCCATATATCCACCACCACACATACATGAAGAAATATGAACCATAGTTTTTTCCTCGAGTTATTATATATCAATAAGAGCTAATTAAATAAAATTATAAACCAAATGGAAAAATTAATTATGAATTTCCTTAGTATTTTCTTGTCATCAAGTTGGATTTTTTTATAATGTTGTGTACTATATTACGAAAAAAATCATAACAAAATATTGAGAAGATTTATTATGACATATGTTATATATGAGTAAAAAAGTATTTCATAATGAAAATAAATTAAATATAAATTAATTGAAACATAATAACTTTCATTTTATATTTACATCATATCTCCAATAACAGTACATCTAGAAGATACCAAAATAATAATATAGAAAAAATTTTTAAAAAAAATTACATATCTTATAAATGAAATCTTATGTTAAATATTTATTTTCGTTGTATTCAAATAAAATTTAATAATATTTCTCATACATATCATTATTTTATATTAGAGTGTCATATTCAAATAATCGCATGAAATTGAACTTATTCTTTTTACAATATATCATGAAAGATAATATCCTCTTGAAAAAAATGATATAGAAATGATAGTCGGTAAAGGGAACATATCTACTAGAAATGTGGTGTGTATTTTCTAGACAAGAAGTAATTTTATGGTATAAAATTTTCAATCATCCAAGAGTAGTAAATTGAAACCCTGTAGAATGAACACCATATAATATAAATAAAAAATATTATTCTTATAATGACAATATCTACAGCCTAATGTAAGAACATAAATGGAGGTTGGGGTTACTAATGTGGGAGGAACTACTAATGGTGTGGCTTTAAAAACTCTAATAGGCAGAAATAGTTATGTAGTATATACATATTGATCTAAAATGTAAAGATTATTCTCTTTGAATTACAATGTTTATAAATACACATTTTTTATAAATTTCTGTTTATATGTAATAATATTATTCATTTCCCATGTTATTTATATTTATGTTGAACTGTTTAATTTATATCAGACACATAAATATTTTTCTTTTTTAAAAATAAATAATCTCTGACTATACTTAATTTAAAAAATTATACATGAATGGTCTTATTGAATTTTATGGATTTATTTGTAGATAGCATTAGTTTGTCGCCAGTAGGGGAAACATCCTATAAAAATAAGTCAACTCACCCTCTATACACAATAGTTGTTGATGGTTATATATACATTTTAATGGATATATAAATCCATAATAATATAGTGATGTAGTAGAATTAGGATATGAGGAACCTTATAAGATGATGACTGAGATGAATGTGAATCATTTATAATTGATTGTAATTTTATATTATTTTAAAATTTATTGAAAAAATAAAAATCTGCTTTTCAAAAAAATTCTTATACACTACTCATTTACGTATGACTAAAGAGGTATAGACTTTATTCATAGATAAACTACATCCATCCCATAATGTAATTATGCAATGTAAATAATTTACTTCACTATATAGGTCATATAATATTCACATTCAATATTTCAAATAATGTAGTAATTATGTGATTTTCTATAGGTGGATTTGGATGAAATGAAGTGAAAAAAGTTAATCTATGATCATATATTTTACCAATTAAATATTTATAACACTTGACAGTATTTTAAATACATCTCATAATTTATCTCAAAATTTATTCTTTTACCTTTTAAATAATTCGGAACATCATGCCTAATATGGGAAAATCAATAATCATAATACTACTATAATAATTTATAATAATTATAAACCCCAAAACAATAACTATTTACTTAAATTAATACCTTTTTAGTAATTTTTTATCTATTTAAATTCATGATTAACAACTTTCACTATATGAAAATCAAATAATTGTGGTGTTTTAAACCACAACCATATGTGTCTGTGGTAGTTTCGAAAAACCACCACTAAATTGGTTGTCTATAAAATACACATCATTTTCATTAATTTAGCGGTAGTTTTAGGTAACCATCATAGTAAATTCCTTTAGTGATGGTTATTATGGTTTCAGAGGTGTTTTTCACAGGGAAACATGAATTTTTTTGACGGTTTACATAGCTAAAAAAACTCATTTTTCCCTGGGAAAATGCTTTGAAAACCACAGGGATTGCTGAAATTTGATAATGGGAAACAAATAATTTTTAGCAGTAGTTAAAAACCCCACTAATAATAACCATTTTAGAATTTTATCCTCTGTTAAATGAAAAATACTACCACCAAATTATAATGTAATATATTGAGTAGTGGTTTTAACCATCACTGATAGTAAGATACCAAACTATAGTAGCAGTTTAAACTACCACTATATATGGCCCATTTACATAGTGACGGTTTAAAACGCCTCTAAAGGTATATTTATAAATAAAAATTGATGATGATTCTGAATCCCAAGCAGCATTACACCAGAAAAAACCATTCCAATTTCATTATTAACAATATATTTCACCACTATAAGGAAAGAATCACCACATCACACACCCACAACAAGAACCCAAATTTCCCATGCCAACAATCCCCTTTGAAAAAACTATGTTGTTTTTTAATCCTGTTGTGATATATTTACTTTCTCAGACCACATATACAATATCCTTCACATGCACATATATCTTAAAACTAAAATAATAAAAGAAAAAAAACATTTTCATATGAAAAAATTACATTCAAATCCACATAAACACTTATTCAATTTGAAACACAATTTTCATCACTTATAGAATTTTTGGAAAACATTTATAAGGCACCAAAAATAAGCAATCATGAAACATATCCTGTTTAATTTTGCATTCTATATTTCAGCCTATACGTACATAATATACTTTGGAAATCAAAAATCAATCATTTCATATAATCCATATAACAAATTGGAGGAGAAAAAAAAATTATACTTAAATATTTTAATAATAATAAATCCTGGAATCACCTACCTCATACTTGGATCGTTTCAAAATCTTGTGTAAAACCACAACTACATAAAAATGGGAACCTATAAAGGAATGATCAGACCATAGTCACAAATAATATACCCACATAACCATGATTCAACCCATTTTGGGGAAACAAACAGACTTTATTAAATAAGAGAAATGTAAAAGGAATTTATAATTGTAGAATGACAAGGAAATAAAAAGAATATTGGCTTACATAATGATAATTGACGATCCAAAATATAATAATAACATTAAACCTCATGTTTGAAACAACAAAAAAGATATGATGCATCCCCAACATCAAACAATTCTTTTTTATCTTCTACAGAATTTTAGAATGGGTGGGAGACCACCATCCTGTACCTCGATGAAGGAGAACACCTTGATCACCCAAAACACAACATCTCACAACCTATTCATACCAAAACATTATTAAAACAATAGGATCTCCATGAATGTAACATCATTTGAAGAATTAATAGGGAGAATCGTTAAGAGAAAAGTAGAGGGGTCTCCTAAAACCACTAAATATTGATCTTAATGGTTTGTATGAATTCTAAGGAAAGGGGGTTGAAATAACTTCATGGGATGTAATTTGGATGCTAAAAACTGAGAAGAAAGTCATGATAATGTGGGAGTTTGAGGGGGTTATGCGATTTATAGGTGGAATTTAAAACAAAAAACCACAACTTAACCACTTAACCATGTTGTTGAACTAATAAAAAAGTAATGACTATGACATAAAGGGGAGGGAACATGCTAAAACCTGGATGGTGAATGTTGTGTCTGAGAAACACTGTTATATTCACATCCCAGATCCAATATAAAAGGAGAAGGGACCATAATGTAGTGGGATGATCCATTCCTTATAAACCATTCACCAATAAGAGGCTATGTCGTATCCCTTCTCCTTGGTGCAACTGTGTTTAAAAAATTATAACAGCTAAAAACACCATCATTAGCCACTATGTTGGAGACATTACTCTATGATAAAACTACGTATGTTTTAAATACCTGACCAAAAAACCTCTTATTAGTTCTATAAAACATAGATATAACAAATCAGAAATTTTTACACATTATTATATGATTCATAAATATTAATATCCATTAATACTATGTAAGTATCATAAATTACAATTGTATTTGAAAGACTGGGTTCATAATACAAAAATTGAAACAAGTGAAATCAGGAAAATGTTATGTGATGAAAATGATTGGTGACAACTCTCTTCCACACATGATACATATTCAAATAGACTCGTACCATATTTTTCCAAGACATCATCAAATCAACTAACCACTATCTGATGATGAACACATCTTTTCACCTTCTCCACCATTATATCTACTTCCTTCTACCAACACCTATAAGAACATTGCACTGAAAATTAAATATTGTGGTATATTTATATACATAAAAAAACAATTAACTTTTTCAAAATAAAGGATTCATTATTTGAGTGATTTACCTAATCACCACCAATCAATGCAATACCACTAAGGATATATGTAGATACATTTTTATATAAACCAATCAAAGATTTATACAGAGCAGATATCTGAGTCCCTTATTCATGAACCGTGTTTTATAGAGAAACTATCTCCCACTACGAATCTTGGGGTATGGACTGACTAAAACCAGTAGTAGATGCCAATTCAATCCCCAGTGGCCTTCCAAAGACCTCATATGGCATGGGGCCTAGGCCCATCCTGTTAGCATGACCAGGATGCTCCATACCAAGGACATTACCAACTAGTTCTTCTTGGGAGATTTAGTTTGAATGCATCATATTGACATCACATAATTTGTTGATTTCTAACTATAAATAAATGATTAGTAATATTAGAAGCAATATATATAAATATAGTGAAAACTAATAATATAATATTATAATTAAAATTGAATTCATACCATAAGTTCTTTGGTAGGATCATTAATAAAATAACCATCATGTTTTTTGTGAATATTTAACTACACTTATTTTCAGGATTATTGGTTCCCTAAACTATGTGACTGCATTAAGAAAAGATAAATAATTTATTTTATATATGAAATTTATAATATTTACTTATAAATATTTAGAATAAGGAAAATATTAACAGATTGGATCGGCTTATAGATAAACTATTACTCTACACAATGTGAGGGGTTAATTTATTAACCCTTCATGATGCATTCATTCTTGAAAGATATTGATATAAATAAAATTTATTTTAATAGTAATGTATTCAATTTCATATCCATTTCATATAAATTTATAAATGTTAGATGATATAAATATAATAATATATATTTAAATACCTTGTGCTTATCATCGTGATGTTTGTCAACAAAATCATTACATATCTCTCATTTGGTACCTTGTTATGCATATTTTGGGTAGTTAACGAAGTATAGTGTAACACATCCTCCTAGTCATTCATATCCTTTAATAAAATAAAATTATTTTTATAACATATATTTAGATAAATTTATGCAGAATATTATTTATAATAATAAATGATTTACAATAGTAACAAAATATATCAATATATAACAAAGACTATCAAAATTTAATTTAAATTGATGTTATGTGTGTAATTATGTTTTTTGGTATAACTATTCATTTATTCAATAATAAAGTTGTATGTGGAATTTCAATGTTTGTATGAAATACTATAAAAATTGTTTTACCATTATGTATGAAAAACAAGCCTTTAGTGGAAAGGGAATGCATTTAAGTATATGTGTTATTGGATCATAATTAGTACATTTTTATTTATAAATTTTTTTTGATATTGATTTAGTAAGATACTTATTGGAACATTCCTATATTTTATACTAAATTCATGAAGTCATAACATGTATATTCATTTGATAGTGTGACAATTGTTTTTAAATATTAAATCACCTATATGAAATGGGATGAATTTGTTTACAATAAATTCTGGGATTGGAATGGGTGTTTTATAGATTCATATAAACTGGGAACTATGAGGAGATTTATTATTAAGTGGGTTACATTAATATTTATACCAAGAACAAGGAAAAATCCTCCAGTTATGGAACGCACACAATAGCCAAACCCATGGCCTAATCCTCATGTTGTCGAACAAATGAAAAATATCAATATAGTATATCATAAGTTATATCCCACATCAGAACCAAAATCATGGTAAAATCATATCCCAACTCCAGCCTTTCCACTACAAAATTAATCAATGAAATGTTCATTTTAAAAAAATGTGAACACATCATGTTACCATATAATCACCACATAATTTTCAACACAATAATCATTGAAACATCAAACAATTCATTTTCATACTATGATAATAGAAGTATTTAACCACTAATAAAGACACCATAATTTCCATAATTAGTCAAATAATTGAGTTTATTCATATAAGCTCATTTTCCCTTATTTCCAGGCATTTCCTGAAATGAAATTTTAATTAAACCCCCCTTTATGATAATATAATAATATGGTTTGTATTTAAATTTTACCATGTATCATGACCATGTAATTTACTACTTCTTTGACAAGTATTAATAAAATTCCAAAAAAAATATGTGTTCAATCAAAAATAATTGAGTCACATAAAACAATGGTATTTCCTTATAATCACCATTACCCTTTTCTATCTATATATTATTTCTAATTTTGTTTTGGGTTATGAATCTTCTATATTTGTTTTCTATAGATGTTGATTTTTATTCATATATGAGAAGCATAAAATAAAATGTAATAAAAAATCAATCAAATCCTATCCAAATAGACCCAACAGATCTCAATAAATACCAGATAAAATATCACTAAAACAAAAAAATTATAATATATCATAACTAGTTCAACCTAACTCAAATCTAACTAAACTAGAAACAAAAAAAGGGCTAAACTAATCCAAACTAATAAATAGAAAAATAAAATGAACTAAACAAAAACACAATAATATGAACTAAATAGAAAATTGCATATCCGATTCTACCAAACATGATATATCCTTAATAAAATAAAAAAAATATAGAATAAGAAAATCCCATCTCAAAATTATATAAATTGAATACAACCAAGAATACTAGGAAAAAACTAATATGAAAATATTTTGGTTGAAATAAAAAAACTTTATCAATCTTTTACATCAAGAAAATAGATAACCCAAAATCATATTAATTCCATCAATTAAAATTCAACATGAATTGAATATGATAAACATTCATAAACCAACTCAACAAAACAAGATATTATAAAAAAAAAATTAAACAAATTAAATCCATATTAAACAAACCGTATGTAATCAAAATATATGTCATCAGGACGTAACAAATCCAATCCCAAAAAAACTAGTCATTTGAAAAATATGATAAATTGATAAAAATTAATATCAAACAGTAAAAAAATTATGTAATTATAAAAAATAGACCCATATGAAATGAAACAAAACTAACTGAATACAAACCTATTTAATCTAACCTAAAATATACTGATCTAAAATACAAGAAATGATCATGAAAGTTTGTAATGACTCTCAAATGACAAGATCCAAATGAAATCGACTTGCTCAAGTTAACTCAATCTTATATACCCCAACATGAATTAAATGAAACCAAATAGAATAACCCATCTTTCACTTATCAAAATTGAGTCGAATAAACCATACCTAACACAAATAAATTAAATTAATCATTTCTTAAATCGAACAGACCAAAATTAACCAAAACTAAATTGAATCAAACAAAATTATAATAAATTAAACTAAACAAAAATAGTCCAAATATAATTTAATATAACTAATTTGAAGAAATTTTACGGAAAAGTAGGGGTGGGCAGTGAGTATCGGGACTGTTGTCAAGGGGCGTCAAGGGTAGTAACCGACAACGAGGGATAGGGAGGCATGAAAGGGGTATCAATGGTTTGCACCGGTGATATCTGTGGAGAGAATTGGTATTGCTATGGTTTATGGGGTCAGGGGGTGTGGGGGTTTTGGGTGGTGGTGTAGTGACCAACGACGAGGGGAGTCAAGGGCCAGTACCGATAGTGGCAAGCCCTGTGAAAGGTAGCTCTTCAGGGGGTTGGGGTCGAGGGGGTCATGGCGGTCAGGATGAGGGGGTGGGGGTCAGGGGAGATGTGTCGAGGCCATGTAAAAATAGATTTAATGAGGAATTTTAATAAACCGCCACTAAATTCATTAAAAAATTAGATGTTGTTTGTTAAACTGCCACGAAAAACTGCCGCTAAAGCCTAATTATGTTGTACTATTGGAAATATTATGGAGAATCCCTTTTCACATTAAATGTCATATTCAATCATCATAATGTTTTTCCATTAATAATCAATATCGTTTTGATAATAAAATATTTGTAATTCTTCTAGGATTATTTGTATCATGAAATATGTGAACAAGTAGATCATTGATTTAACATATTCAATTTAGGCTATTATTTCTCAAATTTATTCATATTTTACGTGAAAAATGCTAATTTACAATTATATGATGCACTGACCTCTTATATTTATCTGATGGAAGGATATTAATTTATTAATTATTAATGTTATATTGAAAGTACAATCTATTCACAATGAATTTTCCCCAAAATTAGAAAATTACATATAGATTATCCAATGTTATGTTGATAATAAATTCTATAATAATATCTATGTGAAAACTTATTGTTATTTCTTAGGTATTATTAAGCATCACTATTTACAAAGATATGATGAGGTTTTATTTTTTGTTGTTTTAGGTTTAATTTTCAAATTTTTTGAAAATTCATTTCCTGAAAATGGTTTGTACATGGATTTCCCAAATTTTGAGACATCATAGAAAAAAATGGTCTACATTAGGTAGTGGATATTTTCATTGTTGGTCCATAGTTTGTCATGTTTTTTCCACTGTTAAGAGAAACTATGTGGACAATTTCATCTAGGTGTATGATTTGTCAGCAAGGTTTTTCAGACCATACAACTCTTCCCAACTAACTAAGGATGAGATTCCATTAATCCAAAAATCCAACTTAAAAATCTTGATCCCCAATTTTATTTATCAGATTGACCTATTATGACCCCATGTGATTTTTTCATCCTCCGGAGAACTCATGAGTAGTTATTTGCCACAATGGAAGACTTCTACAAGTGATTTAAAGCTTGATAAATTCCCTCTGATCTTCTCCTATTTAGTTTACTAACACAAATCTCTAGCACACACAATATACATTCTCATCCCTAGGGTTCGGTGGATCCTCATGTTTTTTATGGATCTAAAAACATATTTTTGATCTTAAACCTTGGTTTAATACCTGTTTCCTAGATTCATTGGTGGTAGTTCTTTATTGTTGAATCCTAATTCTAGCTTGGGGTTACGTGATATGTTCATCTGGGGGAGGGTGGTTCCATCATGTTTCCCAATTTATGTTAACACTAAATTGATTTATTGAAGTTCAATTGTCTGAAGAAAATTAAATTTCATGATTTTGATTAAATGGATTTCAATTGATTTGTTGTAAAAACTACAATTCCATTGAATTGATTTTTTAAAAATGAGTTTTTGTCATGAAATTATAAAAACCCCAAATTGATAAAATTTTAGTGATTTTGTTTGGAATGGGTGTGAATTTAAATTGATTAATTAAAATTATTGAATGAATTTGATGATAAAATTGTGAAAACCTCAAATCGCAAGAATTTGGGAGTCTTTGGTGAAATTTATGGAAGTTGATGAAATTTAATTGTTGGTTTGAATTGTGAAATTGGAATTTGAAATTTAATTGTTGATTGATTCAAGATAGCCTTTTGTGAAAATAGCTTAAAATGGTTATGATACAAACATTATGAATTTATCATTGTGAAAAATAATTTTTTGATTAAAAACCAGTTTTGGTTTTTAAAAAGAAATTGGAATTTATGATATAGGGGAATTAGACTTAATTTTATGTTAATTCTTGTTATCTTAAAATTTCCATCACTGAATTTTACTAGATCATATGCAAGAGTTTGAAGATAGGGAGTTATTCGGACGAACATGCTAGGTTGCAATTTCCATTACAATATATTAATGCATTAAAAGACTAAAAAATCATATGGAATGTTATATTTCTTCCCCATTGGGAAATATATTAGTCACATAATTCTAGTTCTAGGGGATGTGTGCAAAAATTTCCATTCATCACATTATCATGTGGGGATCCCATAACCCAGAAGTATCACACCATTTGGTAGATAACCATGTTGGTCGCTTGTTTAAATTTGAGATATAAATATATTATATTTTGTAAACAATTTAAAATGAATTTTAATTTATATAAACTATTTTATATAAAATAATTTTAGACCACTAATTTAAAAAAATTCCATCATTTTGAAATTTAAGGAATGATTTTCTAATATATATCCATTATTTGAATTGTAATGAATGATTGTTTTATATATGATTTTGAAATGTCAAAGTTGTTTACATGAAAAAGAAATGAACTTTTTTTTGGTTAATTTTATATTGTCCTCTTTTTATGGAATCCATTCTGAAACCGTTTATGTTTTTTAGATCACAATCAACCTGTTCTTTTGGGTGTATATTGATTATCTCCTTTTATGTATTAGTATAGGTAAAGCAACACATAGAGGTGGTTCCAGTTTTTGATCCATGTACTTGGATATTTTTTTCCATTGGGACTTGGTATATTTATCTATCATGTTATACAAGTAATTATCTATAGTAATTTGTGTTCTCACTCTAGGTTGGCTTGTTTTACATATCTCATAGTGGAGTTTCCTTTTTTTCATACTAATTCATTTTCTTTATTTCCCTATTATTTAAGGAAAAATGTTTCCCCATTTTTGTAGATTAGAATATCTTGGAACCAACCTATGGGTATCAGGAACTCCCTTGGGGACACGTGGGTTCCATATTAGATATTGGGTTACCAAGGTACCTAGATCAGTTCTTGACAAAGAGGAATCATTGATAATTTAATCTTCGTGTCTTAATGTTAGTATGAATTGTGTAATATTTTGGGACATAGGATGTAGTTAAAATTGATTTCATAGCCATATATCACTGTAATGAACCTATTCCATAAAGGGTGGTTAGGGAACGTCATCTTGAGGATTATTTCTAATCATTTCGCTACTTTTTATTTTGAAGACTAAAATCCAAAATGTTCTATCTATCTATTGTGATTAATTTCCCCATGTTTATCTATTATAGTGTTAATATGAGGTCTTATTTATTATCTGATGATGTTTTATAGAATCATTATTCTTAGGAGATGTGACAATTATATCTAGGTTAAAGGTGATTATGAACCCCACTAATCCAATCCTATAGTGGACATGAATCACGTGGAGGATATTGTGTGTTCTGTCTAAGTACTCTGATAGGAACCACCACCAGTTCCCTTTCAATCTCCATTTTTTTAAATTCAAAGTGATGTCCTCCAAGATTATTCTCAATAATTAATTCACCAAAATACATTGAAATTAAAAGGATTAAATTATCCTCAGGAGGATGAAAATTTGGTATGAAGGATGGATCTTTCTTTTGGGTCCTTTGAGACACTGGAAAATATGATGATAGATTGTGAAACTTTCATATTGGAATAAGTGAGTAGAAGGTGGTGGGACATTTTGGTAAGGAAGAAAAATCAGGATGGATTATAAGGAAAGGAATCAAAATTATTTTCTCCAAACATTTATATATAGAGTTAATGATATTTTCCAAGGCTACAGATTTTATCAATCTTTAGAAGGATGACATGATTGTGATAATATAAGGACCCGACCATAAACATTACATAATCATGAATTAAATGAATATTTCACATTGGGGATCATTTTAGGTTTAGAGTTTTAGAGAATTAGGACATTACTATTACATAACAACTTCAAAATTACAAGTAGACACTTCTACGCAGTATCCATTTTTTTATAAAATAAAAACTATTAAAAAGACACATTTCTAGTTTCATGTTTTAGACAACAAGACTTTTCCTTGATCCGATCCTTAAATCTATTCATATTTAAGTCCCATGGAAATCATTTCAAAAACTATGGATTATCATAAGAAGTTGAGTAAGGTTTATAAAACAAGGAAAGAAAATATTATCCCAACAATAAATACAAATCCATGAAACCATACATTTCTATCATAACATACCTTATGAAATCATAAGATTTATGAATAACACACAAAAATCATAAATCATTAACGTTACTTATGGAATCCATATCAAACATACATTGTATTTATCACAGTTATGTAGGGAGTTACACTTGGAATACCCATCACAGTGTATTCCCTAAGTCTCTTAGGAGAAACATCACGTTTACCTCCATCACGTTACCCAATGCATTGAAGAGCTATCTCGGGTTCACCCGCCCTAGGTTTATCACGGAACCACCCATATACATAAACAATTCCCAATAACCATAACATAATCATAACACATAACACAAGTATAAAGGAATGATAAAATTTCCACATTCCACTATATCATATCAAGATATTGAAGTAAACAATGCTTTATCAAACCACTTTCAAAAACCATTTAAAAATAGATTTTTGAATCAAACAATCCCATACCACTTTGATGCTTTTAAAGGAATTATCATTTTAAAACATTAATTTCCATATAAATAAATACTGAAACCCATTTTTAAAACATGGGCATTATAGATAAATATTTATAAGAATAAATCTTTAATACATGTAAAATGATATTTTAGTTAAAAAGTTTTTAACAAAAAGAGAGATGCTTGAATACAAATAATTGAAGAATAACTGTTAATAAACACATTATAATTTCATGATATTAATGGGATTTATGATATAATATGTCTAAAGATATTATATAGACCATATATGATTGAATTGTTGAATAACAACAATGAAGTCTCAATGGAAATGTAAATTGAGATGAAATCCCTTATAAAGATGATATCCTTAAATTAAGGATAAATCAATCTCATAATTATGTGTGAAAAATATAAATACACCAAATATAATTGGATATTATGCGTAAAATAATTAGAGATCATTCACAAATATTCATATGATGACATAAATAAAAAAGAGAAGATCAACCCAATGAATGGGAATTGGGTTAAGGAGTTCCCTTAACGATTTGGTAACTTAGAAAACATACGTCACATGAAAGAAGGATCATCGAATAAAGATGTAAATACTTATAAATGAAAGTATATTACACAAATAGTAAAATCATGGGAAGTAAATACACCACAAAAAAGGAGATAGTGGCAAATATATCATGAATCTCACGGGAATAAAAACAATTGAGATGAAGACCCCTTACCATGTTGTAATTCAATCGAGTCGTATGGAAAAAAGTTATTAACGACCAAAATAATCACAGAATACCATGAATAAAATGATAATAATGATAGTATATAGAAATTGGCAGCACAAAATACACCACATGCAATAAATAGGCAGTCAATAATAAAAATCCAACGGAATTATAAGTGAGATGAGAAATCCCTTACAAAAATTTGGCAGCCTAACAACGCCACATAAAAATTCATAAAATGAAATGATCAAAGTTATAGGGGGTCTCTGATCACATGAAAATGAAAATTATAGTATGGTGAATATAAAATAAAATCCTCCAACATAAGAATAAGAAGCATTAATGAAATGACATAAAATAGAGTACTTGAAAAGAAAGAGAGAGGTCGGATCCCTTACCTCGTGTCTGACTTAACTCGATCGTTATTTAATCTCATGAATAATAAAATAAAGTATATTAATACATGAATAAGATCCTTTTTCAACATTATTATTCATTTTATATCACTTATTACCATGTTATAAACATTATGTTACCAATTAAGTTAATAATGTTTGTTTTTTCCATATTTGTACTTGAGTCAAAAATGGATTTCTTATAATTGAATGTTTTTCATGTGGTCAAATGTTCATTATATCCAGAATGATATTCATTATTTAGGTATCATATATATAATATATATCCTGTATATACATTTATTTATAATAATAAATAACATTTAGATGTAAGAAATGAAATACACCGTTCACGGATACGGTAAGTCGTACGTACGCATGAACGCTACTTTCATTTCTATTTATCCTTTTAATGGAATTAAAACATAATGATACATAGGTATATTATAATTCCAGTATAATATCATATATAATATCATTAACACTATCCTTTCTACATCCCACATATGACATTAACAAGTCACATCACTTTGAGGGGGCGGTAGTCCGCGCTTCCTCAAATGAGATTATCGTATTTACACACTATGGAAACCACAAAGGCATGTTATAAATAGAATAATACAGAAGAATAAAGAAAAAAACATAATATATATCATATAAAAATATAGTACCATCACAATGGACACCATGAGAGGTGGTTGGAAATTTTTGAACAATCATCGTTTCGTGAGGCATTAGTTTTCCATCCACAGAAACATTATGTTTCTCATACATTAGATGGAGGTGTGTGCAAGTGTAGTTAGAATAATTCTCATAAAAAAATCCTTGTATATTTAGAATACTGGTGTTGTTACAAAAGAAACGAATAAAAAGTGTTTAGGGGATGGCGAAGTAAAATAAAAGAATATACTTTAAGAGAAACTCTTACCTTTAATTTGGGTAACATTCATTGGTTTGAACCAAAGGACTTCTTGAAGTTACTTCTTAATAAGTTAAGGCTTCTAGGAGTAGGGTAGGGATCTAGGGAGCATAATTGGTCCGGGTTTTGATGATCTAAATGTTTAGAGAGGTGTTAGGAATTGGTTATAAGTGGTCTCCTTTTATAAGGGAGAGGAGGGGCTCTTTAGGAAAGTGTGAAAATATTATTTTATAATATAATGATATTCGGTTTCTAATGGAGAAAAAATCATAATAGTTGAATATAATATGATTCATGGTCGAAATAAAATCAACCAATCAGAATTGGAAATGTTTTGGGTAATATTGTAATCATTATAATCTTATTTATTTAAATCATTTATTAATGAGATTAATACTACATCATTATTGTGCCATAAATAATTTAATTTATTTGATTTAAAAAAATACCATTATATAGGAAATATCTTTATATTTACAAAGATTATTTATAGTTGAAAATAGGACTTCTATAACACTATATTATAATTAATTACTGAAAGAGTTTTGTTAATGTCAATTTTGTCTTTACATTAAATTAATTAATCTAAATATCATTATCACTCCCAAGTGGCTCATTGGGGTCCCAAAATTGACACAAATATTCCCATGGTCTTAAATGGATCAACCAATAACGTTCGGAAAATTGTTAAGATAATTTTTAATAATTATAATATTCTTTTAACCTTGGATTACCTTATTTACATTTAACCACGGTAAATAAAAGTCAAAAGTCATTATTCACCAAAAAAATTATTTTCATCTTAATGAACCACATTTTACTTCTTGATAACAACCATGTATATCGCATTTTTGAAATTCAATTCACATAACTCGTAAAAAAATTTTTAAATGAAAAAGTTAGTTTTCTAACTATCACTAAGTGGTTTCACTATTCATAAAAAATTGAAGTTTTACAGAAAAAAACAAAAAATTCAGCCTACTAATTATTTTATATTTTTAATTCTAAATTGATGTCTATTTTTACAAATTCAAAATATAGAACTGGAATTAATTAATCTAAAAATTAATTCCCATTAGCAAACATATAGAGTGTTTTTAAGAAACAATAACTATCAAAAGATTGATACTTGTTTATGTCCAATTTCAAAGTGAAATTAATTATAATGACCCACATTGGATAAAATGGTAAAAATATATTTTAATTTTACTTTAAAACCAATTAAAAATATAATCTAACCATATAAATAAATTATATTAAAACTCACTTTTGAATTAAAATACAATATTTTTCACTGATCATTAAAATATTGAACTTTATCGGAAACATTTCAAAAAAATACACAAAGTAAATTTTGATGTCACCATTCTAAAGAAGGATTTTATTTGGTCAATTAGAATGTATTAAATTGACCAAAACTATATTTAAAGAGGTATTTCCATTAAAAGGTGATAAATAGGCATTTTAATGTAAATTATGCTTAAAATTAGATTCATTCAGAATTTAAGCCTCTAACTTTTATTGGATAAATGTAAATACATTTAATAAACATGTATAATCATATTGTATTTATTTTTGTTCATTCCTGCCAATACAACTTCTAAGAGTTGAATACCATTTAAAATAATAATATTATATTATTACTGTGTAACATAAGATTTCAATGAAACCCGTTGTTGCGTATTGGGTACGCTATCGAACATAGAATCCCTTTTAAAGTAAAATTATTATTTAATTCAAAAATATTAATAAATATGACATATGTATTATTCATTATTTACCTAGGATGTTAAATCCTTCCCCCTTTTTGGGAATTGCGTCCTCACAATTTTAAAAAAGGGCTTGGAAACTTCATTGAAAGTCCCACATCGGAAAAAGAGTTAGTGAAAATATTACATTAAAAGAAATAAATAGAAGCAAAAAGGTCACCTGAGTTAACCCATATAAGGATTCCATGAAAACATGGATATGGAGGAGAAAACAAGGGGTCAAGTTCTGATGGAGAGTATTAGGAAACATGTTTAGGAGATTGTTAACAACCAGAAAATCACAAACTTGTGATGGGTTAAACAGTCTTTGATTCCCCAGTAGGAAAAGTTAACGGACATGGTTATTGCTTAAAGTTACTTTTCATTAAGGTGTTTAATTATGCGATTATCCAAAAACAAAAGGAAATATAATTACTTGTCATTTAGACATTCAACTTTTACTATATTTTTAACACAAACTCATATATTCTCTAAATAATGAATAACCATGATGCCTTTTTTTCAAATTAAGGGAGCTATAATCAACATCAAGAGAAAAAAATAATTCACAAAATATGAACTATATATTTCCAATGTCTTCAGATATTAACTAAAACCAAAATGTTTAGTATATGATCAGATAATCCCCAAAAGGATAATACTTTATAAAAAGAAATACTACTCTTAATCTCCCAAATTCCATAAAAAGAACCCAAGGTTCAAGAATGACCATTAAATAAATAGTTATCCTTAAAATTCTTCAAATTAATCCAATCAAAGATTGAATCCCAATTCTTTGAAGGATTTATTCACATAGTCTTCCAAGTTAAATCTTAACATTTATCTCCAAATAAAATTAGATACTCTTAAAGTCTCATACTGAAAGGTAATTAACCTAATCACATATCCTCCCTGATAGGTTAATCATTTAAATAGATAACCCAAAATCAACTTATTCCTAATTCATAATATCATCTAACTAAAACAAATTAGTCATACTAACCAAGGACATCACATAGTCCAGTGGTAGGCGATAAATACAAGTCGCACTTTGGTTGTGGGTTTGATTCCCACTCCTTCATCCAACGCGACGGGTTGTCACACGGTTTTCGTTTTGTCCCTTTTCAAAAACTATATAATTTTATATCATTCCCAAAAGAGATAAATTCATCAAAAATAACCATAACATATTTTAACCACAAAGGTTATCTAATAACTTTTGTTTTGTATCCCAAAATGTATTAACCGATAATTGCCTCAAATTCAAGGATCATATAAACCCAAATGGTTCATTGTAACTATATCCAAAAAAGAGAAGATAATAATTCCTTGAATAAAATTTTCATATATCAATCATCCGTATTACGCATACTATAAAATGTCTTCTAATGTAATCCAATCATCAAAAGATCCTTAATACTTTTAAGCATTTCACCATCCGGAAATCTACCATAACTCTTGAATCCCTTATATGTTGAACTCTTACTCATTAAGCGTTCTTCATGATCCATTAAAAAATATTTACCAACTTATTCTGAAATAATTCTTTCCTACAAAAAAATCATGAATCATATCCTATGATTTCAATAATTGGAAAACATATGTTAAGAAATAATCCATACCATTCATTGGTCATTATCAGTTTCTTCATCCTTCATCAGAATGACATTAGGTATTGGTAAATGAATATTTTTACGATCCTGGTGATCCCATTCCCATAACATCTTCATAGGACATGTGTTTGCATACTGACCATGCTCAGCACATTAAAAACATTCAATTGATCTTATAGAAAGAACTTTTTTCACATTCTTATAGTCAACTAGATGCTTCCTTTTTCCATGGAAGGTTCTTGATTTATGACCTTCATTTCTTCATCTTAATCATATTTCTGTCCCTTTGAAACATATTCTTATGTGTTTATTTACACATCTTCCTAACATATATATTTGAACATACTTACATTTATGATTATTACCTAAACTACCATAAGGATTTGTTTCTCGCATATATGATGTCCTA